>LR990928.1:2402180-3603271 GCA_905163415.1 Noctua fimbriata
TAAAGAAAATAATAGTTTCAAAGACATTTGTCAAACAAACTCTTTGTAATTAATATAATAACAGCATTTATGAAAAAAAAATAATAGGTCAACGTACTTTTCTCAGAAGGTAGCCATTTAATTATTATCCACCTACAAACCTTGAAATAAAAGTTCTTTTTCTTCAACCAATAATAAAATATAGAACATGAAACCGTATTTCTCATATAACTTTATTCATTTCAAATGTCGCATGACAACGGTTACCTATTTATGTAACACACTACATTGCAGTAGTACAATGCTGTATTAACCAGGGACATTCAGCGGTTATGAGGTTATTAGGAGCTCGTGGCTAAATAATAACAGCCGCTCGGATCGACCTTTATGTTAAGCCGTGCCTATTACATACCGAGTTTCCTCCGTGCCTCGGAAAGCACGTTGGTCCCGGCTGTCATTTGTAGATCTTTGACAGTCGTTACAGGTAGTCAGTGTCCTAAAAAGTCTGATAACAACCAGTCTTACCAAGTTTAGACTGGAAGCTGACCCTAACATAGTTGGGAAAAGGCTAGGCAGATGATGATTCAGCGGTTATGCAGGAGGGTTGCCAATTATACTACGTAGCTATACAAATATTTTAAGAGTAACGATGGAGTTTCTTGCCCGTTCTTCCTTCTCCATACGAAAGTACCTTTGCGAATGGGCGATAGATTCAATTCTATTTCCGTATTTGACGTTAAAGAGTGCCTTTTAATTGAAATTGATGGTAAGAATTTGACTGAAGATATGGCTAGAAAGGAGGTGACTGCTGAGATGACGAGTAATAGAGAAGTATGGAAAAAAGCATGCTGCGCCGATCGCAAACATTGGGATAAGGGTAGGAGAATGATGACTATGATCGGTTTGACTTTGACCTACTCTACTATGAAATATTGTACGGTTCTAAGACTGCCTCTTTGGTCTACTGGTCGCAACCGCGACTGCTGATCATGAGGTTCTAGGTTCGATTCTTATATTATTGGTCAGGCAAAGTGTTATTGGATTTTTCCATCAGGAGTTTCTCAGTATCAGCCACGAAGTCTGGATTTGTGTCCGACTGAAGGCAATATGCTCACCCGCTATAACATGGGACTTAAACATAACTGGCGAAATGTGGGTGTACTATTTAGTTGCACTTCTGCCAAACGATGCGGGGTTTACAGGCGTGATGCTATGTTATGTACTCTTCTGCACTCCGGGCTCTCTAAAAATCTATAAAAACAACAGAGTACGCCGAAATACTCTATTTATATTGACTTTGAATACAATTTTATGAATTTCCACTACATAATTCAATGAGAGAGTATTTTCGGTCAAGCAATGTGGCAGGATTTTTTTAGCAAGAAATTGATTTTAAAAAAATAGAAAAATTGTACATGTTACGCAAACAGTACAATAAATATCTAAAATATTACTCTGTTTTTTTAAGTCTGTATGTACTCTTTATTTATCCTCTTTGAAATCAGTTAGAAGGTAGTATATTTCTTCAAATAAAAACCTGTTATGTAGACTCAATATCAGAGGTCCTAGCTAGCACGAACACGCGGTGTTTAAACGCGTCTATTTTTTAATCGAAAATACAATTATAATTTAGCATTTATTTAAATTGTTTGCAACAAGCACAATCAGAAACATCCATAGATATGAATAAATTCTTAAAGTTATGAAAATATTTTTATGTGAGACGGGTATTTTTAACTTAAAAATCAACGTACGTTTACACTGCGACCTCGTGATAGGGCCTCAGATGCCTTTCCTATTTAATATGGTCTAGTAACGTGGTTAACCAATGCAGCACCAACATCTTTATCAAACCAATTAGAAAAAGTATGCATACCCTATCTTTAGTTCAGTCTGTCCGTCATACATACCGGAGGGTCAGATAAAGTTGGCCTTATCTGACCCTCCGGTATGCATGACGGTCGGGTCAAATTGAAAGTCTTCGTGCATTTAAATAAATCATTTTGTTAAGTCATTAATCATTTTTTTAGTCGTCAAATTTTAAAATCCCAATTTTATTGATGAATGCATAAAGTCTTGGTTTTTTTGCCCGACAACTTTTACAATCTGTATTTTAATTCTATGTCGAAGTTTTGAAAATTTTAAAGTTGTGTATTTGTGCTTTCTTTAGTTTTGTGGCATTGTAATTTGTTCCCTGTTTTAGTGCCATATTGAGACCCGAACTTCTGTCCTGGAGTGCGCCTCGAGTTCGCCTCGATTTCGACTCCGAGCCGAGACCAGGCTCCAATTCAACTGGCCACGGTAACGGGGGCTGCGCCGACATATGTTCATCGGCGACGCGTTGCCTCAGGTCCCTAGTGTGTGTGTGCCGCCGCCGCTTCTGACAGCGTGTCACTACTTGTTTATTGACTTTTCAGTGTTTTTATATTTTAGTTTAATAAAGTTATTTTTATTAGGTTTATTTCTTAAGAATTACTTTAATGAGTAGTAGCAGCAGCGATGTGGTGGGTAATAGTAGTAGTTAACCTTCAACTTTTGTACAACGTTGAAGATTGAGAGATGCCCGCTTTGTACCCAGGCACGATTTTTTAAAGGTAAGCAGGGTTTGAATGTGCATATTGGTAAGGTACATAAATCTTCAAATGCACCCACTTCAGATCCTGTTTCAAATCTTTCACCTTCAACTTCGGCTACATCCACTTTTGATCCGATCTGGCAAACCCTTTCCAAATTCAAAAATTCTGTTCCTGTTTTAAAGCGAGTTCCCCGCGGTGCTAGGCCCCTAGTTGCACAAAACCTAGCAGGTTGTGTGCGCCTTGCCGTCCGTGAGAACTCGTTAAGTGTTTGTGAACAGTTCCTTACCCTCCCTTAGCGAATACTTTATGTTCAAAAGAATTTGACCACAAAAAGACTTTAACAGCTCAAATTAAAAATAATTGTAATATTTCGGCTCAAAATTTTTATTTAAATTTAACGTCACAGGGATATACTTCTTCTAACGAGAGGTGTATCCCATCTGGTTGAATCAAAGTTAGGGGAAGGTGACATTAGCGGTGCAGCCAGGATTCTTCAGTAGCGATGTGGTGGCTCCGTGTTCTCCAGAAGCACTCGCTCTGCTCAGCTCTGGAGACCCAAATAGCCCGCCCCCACGGATGGCCTTTTTCCCCACCGTCCTGATTCAGACATTCACTCCCTCACCATTACAGGTCGAGAGGTGGTCACAGCCGTTTGCTCCTTCCGGAGCGGCTCCGCAGGCGGCCTCAACGGTCTAAGTCCTCAGCACTTAAATGAACTAATCGGTTCAGGCGCCGGGGAGGCCGGTGAGTTGCTCTTGAAAGAACTTACGGCTCTGATTAACCTTATGCTCTCTGGCAAGGTGAACGAGGCCGTCATCGACATCTTGTACGGGGCCAATTTATGTGCCCTGCGCAAGAGATATGGCTGCATTCGATCCATTGCCGTGGGTACTACTTACCGTCGTATGTCAGCCAAGATTTACTGTTAATTTTATGGTGAGGCTATTTTGGAAAAATTTCAGCCCCTGCAGCGAGGTTACGGTTCCAAAGGCTGTGAGGCTGCCGTACACGCTTTGTCGACCTACTTGTGGCGATACTCTTGCGCCATCTCATCTTCCTAGCTCATCATGTTATACTGGGGCTGTCGCTGCGGCTGCAGAGAATCTCAAGCGGCGTAAATATAGTAACCTTATTGGTTACTATATTTTAGAGTCGTTTGGGGTTGAAACTCTAGGTCCGTGGGGTCAGAGTGCTCACAGCCACTTTTCAAGGACATTTCTAATCGCTTAGTTGACTCTTCCCGTGAGCCAAGGGCTGGCTTTTACCTTGGCTAAAGGCTTAGCGTTGCCATACAACGTGGCAACGCCGCCAGTCTTTGGGTACATTACCAGTTGACAGCGCTGAGGAGGAGTTATTTGACGCCATTTTTTAAGTTTATTTTTAAGTTTGTTAGTTGATATAGGTTATTTTAATTTATTAATGTATTTATTATTTACTTCTACAAATAAAGTTATCTTTTTGTTAAGCCATTTTAATCATTATTGTGTTGTCGTTAAGGTTGAAAGGCCAATTAACAAGTATTATGTTATAACAACTTATCTTGTAAACAGGTGGGAAAATATAAAATCTTTACCTCCACAATAGTAAAATTCAAAATTCAAATTCAAATATTTTTATTTGTAGAACACAGGTAAACAAAAGTACAGATGTCAATATTAATAAAATGAGCGCTATGTCTTGCCGTCAACGGCGTACAAATATTCTAATTATAATTTCATAGGAGTAATTAATAAAAATAACAAAAAGGTTCTTATCGCACTACGATTAGTTTCACACATTACATACGTTGATTTTTAATACTTTTCCGCACATGTGCGGAAATAAATTTGACAACCGAGCTGAATTGATTTCCTGTGGCAGAGGTTTTTGATTGTGTTATAATGAAAACAATTATAATAACAACATTTATAATATTTAAGCTCTCCACTACTACATGACCATAATTACTACATTATTGGTTACATTTATTTATTTGCAATAATCACCATGAGTCGTTTAAAAATGCTGTAAGGGGTATCGTATCATCATCATTTCAGCCGAAAGACGTCCACTGCTGGACATAGGCCTCCCCAAGGGGGGTTTTGCCATAATCGCCACGCTTGGCAGGCGGGTTGGCGATCGCAGTATGTTTGTTATAAAAATCACAGAGAACGCTGCTGCCCATTCTCTGGTAAGTCCCTTAGTCGCCTCTTACGACACCCACGGGAAGATATGGGATGGTGCTATTCTTTACGTCCGGACACCATACAGAACCGGGTATCGTATTACCCAGTACTAACTGGGTTGTGGAGGTCAGATAGGCAGTCGCTCCATGTAAAATAATGGTATTCAGCTGCATCCGTTTAGGCTGGAAGCCGACCCCAATATACTTGGGAAAAGGCTAGGCAGATGATGTTAGCTAAGTATACATGTATGTATTGAATCAACAGGTTATTTAAATAGAAAAATGGATTTCCATTTATAACAATAACATCATCATAGAATCTGCATAAATTGAATTGAGCATTTACTTACGTAATGTGTTTAAAAATACTTATAAGTAGATTAGTTAGTGTCAAAGTGGCGCATCGTCTCCTTCTATAACTTGCAGTAGTAACCAGTTTACCAGTGTTACTGATGCGCGATATTTTTTCTCGTCTTGGTTATTTATAGTTATCGTGTTGCTTATTAATACTTATTAGTCTTTCAACCTTAACAACAAGATAATGATTAAAATTAACAATATGATTTTTCGAATGCTCGAAGGAGTATTCCAAAGCGATAAGGTTCAAACTCGCTATTACTCAACGGAGTCAGATAATGTTGGACATAGACTGCACCTAATCGGATTGCTGTTTATGAATACAGCAAAAAGAAAGATAATATTGATTACTAATTGATTACTAATTGGTAGATAATAAACAAGACTTCACAAAGTCTTCAAAGTGTTGTTTGCATATAGGTTATCAAAATGAGTCGTCAATATTATATTTAGATATTTAATTTTACTTTCCTTGAATTATTCATAATGCAGTGATGACTAAAGAGTAATATGAGAATAGTTTCTAACTAAAAGTTTACCTGCTTGTAATAAAACAGGCTAGATCGAATGTGTTCTTGAGTACAGCTTCAGGTACTATTTTAAATTACTAGCTACTCAGCGTAACGAACTATTTCTGCGAACAAACATCTCTTGATAACTATTTTCTATTATTATGCCGATAGTGACGTAACTTCACTGAAAACCAGCTGAAATCTCTAAAAAACGACCTCGTATTACACAATGGTAACTATTACATCAGCTAACAACCCATTAACACAAACAAACATAATTAAATTGCCGCATCAAGTATATAAATAACGACTTAAGTGATAAAACTTACCATTTTAATTTAAAACCGTCGCGTAATCCAAAAAGATTTGTAAATAGGAACAATGATACGTCCGCGCGCCGCGAGTAATGCGGACCAACTGCGGGCTCGCAGCCGGTCAGGGTCAAGGGCATCGAAACTGAGCCAAATGCTAAAGCCCGATTCACACATACCAGTGACGTCACAGTTCCGGCACAATACCGCCACCGTGATAATTATTCTTTCATACATTCTCTATCACCTGTCAGTGACAGTGATGAGACAGTGCTCTCAGTGTTAGTGCCGGCAATCACGGACGTAATCGGCGACGACGATATTTTTTACGAAGCACTGTCGCATCATTGTAGGAGTGATACGGACCTGTGCGGTTGCGTTGCCGGAATTGTGACTTCACTGAAAATTATGTGTGAATCGGGCTTTATAATCGACCTCTGACAGCGCGGGAAACTTCAGCGATGGCGGGAAACACTTTCAAAACGGCGTACGGCGCGGCCGGTCGCTCTTACCTAGGAATGTCGGCCTTCGGAACTTTGAAATTCATTATTCAGGCTTTTTTCGTTTATATCGACCGATGGTACCGAGCGGTATCAGTGCGTACTGAAACTTGTACTTCGTAAATCAATAGAGAACATTATTTTATCTTCATACTTCGTCCTTCAAGAGGTAGTTAGGTAGTTGGCATTTCAGGTGTCATTGTAGATAATACAAAAGAGGAAATAATTGTAGCTATTAACTTGATAATTATGTGTATGACTGCACTGAAAAATACAAGCGATTGTCGTATTATCTCTCCCTCCCCCCCCCTTCGTGATTATTTTCTGATACCCTCCCCCTTTCTGGACCTCAGGTGATTAAAGGACGACGCCTTATGATATGTATGTCCCCAATACTGTACTTAGGCAGACACTGAGACTTGAGACTTTGTCTGTACTTAGTTTGCGTCGGGATTTCGGAAATAGGTTAGATAGGATTTTTTTAATATCGCTGCCGGGTAGACTTTGCCTTATATACCTTTATTCATGCACGATAATAATAAGTGCAGTCCGCGCGCGAGCTCCGAGGCACAGTATAAATGTATACAGTATTGTGACTCGGCCCTGTCCTTGTAATAAATACCTACAGCCGAGCGGTACGTTCGCAAGCGACAGGGCTGCCGCGCTTATAGTTTTTTTATTTCATCTACTTAGTTACGTACGTGGCAGGCCCAGAAGGAGATGGCGGGATGAGCTGGACTCTTTCGCAAAGGATTGGCCTACACTCGCACTAGACCGCGAAATGTGGAAGGAGGGAAGGGAGGCCTTTGCCCTGCAGTGGGACGATATAGGCTTATAATAATAATAATATCTACTTGAGTTTCTTTTTAGTTTTGTGATTGCAAATATTATATTCTTTATTTAAAAAAATGAAGTTAGTTGTGAATGAAATAAAAGTGTTCAATAAAAAATACAACTTGTGTCTTTTGATTCGTAGATTTAATAAAAATTATAAATTCGAGACTTTTTTATACGCGAGCGTAGGTACGTAATTCACTTGTGTGTCATCCAGGTATATTACTCGGTGGAAAAAGCGAAATACCTACCTATTAAAAAATAAATAAATTACGAATTAACAAATTCTTATTTCAATCAAATATTCACAAATCGCACGCTTACTGCTTACAGAACCATCACAACGTTCGTTCGTCAGTGCGGCGCATTCGTGCCTTCTTGGGTACCAAGTGGGTACTAAACTCGTGGCGTGTAGGTATAACTCGCGTTCCGACCGTTTGTGTGAAGATACAGTACTGTAGATATTATTACCGTGGCACAGCTGTTCACTCGTCTTCTTATCAGTAGATCGCAGTGACGTCAGATTTAACAGTGCATCGGGCGAGCGCCGAGAGCTCGACGCCACTTTTTTACTACTCACTGATTCTGCAACTACCTCCGATGAAGAAACAGTACTGTAGATATTATTACCATGTCCGAGGAATCCATGGCTGAGGAAGCGAGCGGGTGGCGCCGCGCCCGACCGTCGCTCCATACCCCGCACTCTCCCAGTACTAGTGTCGGTCTTGACGCGAGAGCAATTAGTATCGATAGCTCAATATGACATTGACTTGACATGATATTTACTTTTTATGTAGAAAAGCCTGCAACTGTTTTTTTTTAAAGTTAACAATGCATTTCCCCACGATCTTTTGTACTAATGTGGTAGTTTGGTTTTTTTTTTCAAATAATATTTTAGAAAGGGCTAATCTTCGGGTAATTTTAATGAAATAAAACACAATTTTACAAAAGTGTGCTCATTTATTTGTTGATGGTAAATAATACCTCTACTAACACATATGTGTTTAGTTTATTTAATAAAATATCGTTATGTAATAAATTAGAGTTAATGTTAATCTTCTTTAAATAATATTCTAGATGGCACTGACAATTTTAAATAAAGCCACATCATTATTTTGTAACCTTACGGAAAAATACCGACAGCTGTACGCAGGGATGTCGCTTGCGCTCTGGAAAAAAAAAACCAAGAATCCGATTCCCGACATCCCCTCTACAACTACACAACTACCCCTGGTAGACTAAAAAGCTGCAAAAGCTTCCTACGCTCCAAGACAGGCCACTTAAAGAACGAACCAAGTGTCAAGAGAGGTGTCCACCAACTCACGATTTTGTGAAGCCCTAAAAACACCTGGCTCCCGGTGGTGAACTGCAATAGCCTGAAGTAAAGCTCGGATTCGATTGCGTACCCAAGTAGGCCGCTGCAAACATAATCTCGCAAAATAGGGTATTATTGATTCGTCCAACACCGAGTGCAAGTGCGGCGCTCCAGATCAAACTATGCCCCCCCATCTGTTGGAGTGTCCCAGCTGTCCGTTTATCTGCACTCTCGCCGACCTGAATAGCGGCTCCGACGCTGCAATAAACGTGTCACCTACTGGGCCCAAACTGTATCCTACCCTATATTATTAAATGAGCAATAATATTTGTATAGGTTATATACATATATATTTATGATCAAATCAAATTCGTTCTCAAAAACGTCTCTAACGATTTCGATGAAAATTGCAATATTTAGGTATGGCTTTACGAGGTGAAAATTCAATCTTACATCGGTTAGCCAGGTCCTGATATGGAAGTAACATCGATACAGAAAAAAGAAGAACGGGAAAACATTCTTACATAAAAAATCGAAGACATGCGATGCGACATTCACCGAGACGAACTGGGTTCGTTTGGTGGGTCCATTCCCTCTTGCAGAAAGGAGGCTATTACCCTAGTAGAGGGCACAGTACAGGCTGGATGATCATGCTATAGAAAATCAACAATTTTATATGCAAACATTTTCAGCATGTATTTTTGAGGCTAGATCTATTTTACACTTGTATACATAAGAATAAATAATGATATCGTAAGAAAATTCTGGTTGACTGTTTTTTTCTTCAGTTAATTTAGTAACGTCAGCGCCATCTAGGATATTTTGAGCTTGGCAATGTAACTTACTTCGATTTTTTTGCCAAGACCCAGATATATTACATAATACTTAAACAAAAAAAAATACGTAAATATAAGTAGGTACTTACAAATTAAGAGTACTTACTCAAAGTCAGCTACAAAAGCAAGAATACACGTAGAAGTCAAAAGTATGGGTAAATGCTGCTAACTAGGCTACATATAATAAAGGTTTGAATTCTTGATAAGTGAATTTATACAACATTATTTTTAGTATATGCGAAACCTGAATATAGTTTGTTCAGAATAAGTAACTGAATCGATTCCAATAATTTTTAAACCATGTTATATTTATTCCCAAAAATATTTAAAAAGTTAAAAGTTGGATACCGAGCGACTTTTAGTACCTATCGCAATAATTTAGGTACCTACTGCCAAATTATTATTATCAATGAGCTCAAGACGAAGCTGGAGGCGCGCGCTGCGTGGTGACCGTGTTTTTGTGCGGACAACTAGATAACAGAACAAGCTTATAACTTTGTGATTTTTCATGATACAGTTTTGAAATTTTGTACATAGATTCTTTACATAAAAATAGTAGACGCGTGTATCAGGTTTCGCATATACTAAAGCTAATGTTGTATAAAAACAATTCACATTTTTCATTTCGCTTCCCATTTATAACATTATTTTGCAGCTGACTGTACCTAGTCTGTAAAATACACCAAGAAAATAAGCACAGATTTGTAGTATACAGGGTGGCAGGGACACCGACTCACAAACGTTTTAACGTTTCAACACCATTCTGAAACATCGAAATTTTTCATTGGTTTAAAAAAAAAAAATTTTTTTGAACGTGTAAATATTGCACTTTTAGTAAACAGCTGATTTATTTTCCACCCTGTATATGTAGGTATCTCGTAGCACATTTTTTTTCTGTTTTTTTTTTACAAATGACATAACTACGGGCAACAAATTATATATTTTTTAAATAAATATACCTAATACTTGACACGTACCTAAAATATAGTTTTAACACAGCCATTAGGTACAGTCGCCAGCGTATCAAGTTACCACAAACTGTCAAATTTTCTCATTCGATTTTGAATTTAACCAACAACATTTTATGGTTTAAAATCAGTTGAAGAAATTTGGCAGTTTGTGGTAACTTGATGCGCTGGCGACGTTACACTAATAAATAAAAAAAATGAACTATAACAATGTTTTTTGTACGGGCCCGACATTCCGAAAGGATTTTTAAAAATTATGTTTACAATATACTATAATTTCATATAAAAGTGCATGATAAGATTTTAAGTGAAAATATTAACTATCTACAATAAATATTATATTCTAAATATGTTTCTAATTGACTAAATCTAAGTTGGCCCCTTTAGTGATACAATTCTACGTGACTTAGTCTAACTAAGTTTAGGACTAACTATATCTAATTTTTGTACGTGTGTGTGTGTTGCACGCTAAATTAAAAATAAGCAAGCCCACTTCTGATATTTTCGAAGACTAAATCGAAATTGAATTTGATTTATATTAGCCCGTCACACTATTCCCAAACGACTGCAACTCCTGAAAGCCAGAAACAACAGTAGCGACCACCAGAAAAGCGCCGAGACAATGAAGCTCGACGAAGTCCTAGAGAAACAATTTAACTGTCTTAGATCTCGCAACGGAATTAATCTGAAAAGAATAGTGGAGGAATAGGAAAAAAATGATTTATATTAGTGTCCTTTTCCCATTATAACATAACATCACGCCTGTAATCCCCGAAGGGTTAGGCAGAGGAGTACCTAATAGTACACCCACAGTCCCATTATCCTACACTTCAAATTCGGTTCGATAAAAAAATCTAAAAATATCGGAAATGAGCTAGCTGATTTTGAGATCAAAATGTCTTAAAAATATTGTTGAAGATAAAACTTACAATTAAATAAACTAAACGTGACACAATTTTTATCATATTATATCTACAGTCTTTTCACAATTATTTTATCCATGATTTTGCATAATTTTTAAAACCAAATTGATCTTTATTAACGTTGCAATAAGGTTGTCGTTTGGTTGGCTGTCCCTGACTAGTCTATAAAAAAATTAAAAAGAGATTCATGGCTGATTCTGCACTGTGAGTGTAAACATGACGTTGGCGGCACGTTACAGGAACTGATGGACGCTATTGATGGTGCCAACATACATTACATCACTAATCTTATACTGTCACTTACGGGATATCTTCCGTGATTGTTCATTATTTTGAGCTTGATATTTCGACGCTGTTGCAAGCACCATGATCACGGTCAACCCGCGATCATAGCGCTTGCGCTTGCAGAAGATATGCCATAAGTGACAGTATAAGTTTAGTTGTAAACCGTGAAAGCTTAAAACAGTGTTACATTACATCACACCTGTAATCCCTGAAGGGGGAGGTGTAATAGTACACCCACATTTCGCCAGTTATGTTTAAGTCCCATGTAATAGGGGGCAAGCCTTTCCTCCGTGGCTGCTACTGATTTGCTTTCCTGATGGAAAAACCCTATAACACTTTGCTCTACCTGGGAATCGAACCCAGGATCACATGCTCAGCAGTCGTACTTGTAACCCAAATGATGCCACTCTTGTCTCGACTCATTGCCAAATTCTAGGCCGATTCAATTTAGGTACATTCCCATCTCACGCTCAGAAGAAGTTAGCTGATGGCTTGTTGTTATCAACGGCAAAATAATTGTGTAAGGACTGTATGAATTACCTATGCCTTATTTGATTTTGACAATTTTATTGGTTGATGATCTGAAAAAGATGTTTTGATGATTAAACTATTAAATTTATTTTTAGTCACTACAGTATGTTTTTTTTTTAAATACCTCTAAAAATAGCTACACGTCTTAAACTAAGGCACTTCTTACAATATTTGTGTGTGCGTCGTTTTTACAAAATACTGGATATAAAATATATTATAGTAAACGTGTTTTATACCTTATATTTGTGCCGACTACGACTACATTTGATTTGCCGACCATTTTTTTTTGTTTTCAGATATAAAACTGACTAAATATTTAGTCAACTGATTAATATCAGTAATTAGTTGGTCCGTATTGTTTTTAACTTATTGTTTACTTTGGATACATCTTTATAGATGTCAATTTAGATTAATAATAATATAAAGGATGTAAATACATCCTTAACGAAGCCGAAAGGCATTTGTTCTTCCCGTCATTGCGATCATTTTTTTGTTCTGGACCATAACTGGGAACCTTCTAGTTATGAAGATATTGGAGGTCAAAGTTCCAACTTTTTCACAAGGTCAAAAAAAGAAAACTAGTTTTAAATTTTATAGCTTTACTTTAAATACCTCCATGACCCTTGTACTATTCAATATATCCAATTATCCATCAATGTTTTGAGTGTGTGATATTGAGTCCTACCGTAAACTGTGATTTTTCGCTCCAAAAAATGAAGTCGTTTCCCAGCAATATTTTTTGCATACAGTTACTTAGTTTGATGTACATAATGCTTGGTTGACGGCTTCGTGAAGGGTCCGTTTACACCTCGTATATTTTCAGATTGCCATAATACTCAAGAAAACAATTTTTCAAAATTTAGTCTGCCGACTAAATCAAACATAGTCGAGTCACTTTAATATTTTAATTCGATTTTAATTTTGCTTACAACATAAAATTTCTTAATTATTTCTAAACCAATAATTTTATCCCAGTTTTTGGTCTGATATTTAATTTTAATATCTAAATCTATCTTTTTAGGCACTTTCACTGCTCTTTGAGAGTCCATCAATATATTGATATTATATACCAATAGTTAGCACTGTTTGCAGTAACTAGTAGTTTCTGTACGTTGGTCGGTGTTACTGTTCATAGTTTTCACTAAATTTAAATTTAAACCTCACGTTTTTAGTTAAGCGTAAGTGTAGGTTTCACCAATGATATTATAAACAAAAAGAGGTAGATATCGCACTAGCGCGCGCAAATTGTTGCAGACAAATTCAGAAATTGTCGTAATTTAAGTTCTTCAAGCGCAATAGCTATCTCTTTCTGTATCGTACGTTCCGTATTATCTATCGCAGTCGTTACACCGCAACGATATTTGAACGCCGCTCAGTATGAACGTAGCGTATCTTTCTTTATAATATCATTGGGTTTAACTGAGTTTTTTGATATACATATTACATTTAGTTAAAAGATACGTTGCCCTTTCATATTAATGATTTGTGCTTTGTCTCGTATTTACTTAAAATATCTATATGAAGAAAAACAGAGTCAAGTTACAACCAGTATAACCTCCAGATTACCAACAATACATTAGGTTTAAGTTTGACATAACTTAACTCCGCGTTTATTTAGATGAACAGCATTTTGACAGTTTTAAACTGTAATTCTACGTTTAAGCGTCATGATGAGTTTCGTTCGTTAAAAGAGAATAACTATTAATGTTAGGTCGGGTCATGTCTGTCGAACGACCAACGCGACGGCCCATGGAGAAAAAAACCCTGGAGTGGAGACCGTGTACAGGCGCAGGCTCGGACGCAGTTTTATGAACTGACGACCTTGCAAAGGTGGCTGGCCTGGCACAGACTGGATGCCGAAGACGAAGTTCAGGGTGTTGTGGCCCAGCTGTGGACTGTGAAGGGCGGAGTTGATCGAGGTCGAGCCGCGATCCACACTCGTCGCATTATGTGGTTATTATGAGTAGCATAATGTATTTTCCAGCTTAGTCTTAGGCTCCGTTCATGGATTTGAATGCGACACACGTGCACGCTTCTTTTGCTCCCTTCGTACGGGTACCGTCGTGGTCATTTTGTTTCTCCATCGCTGTCGCCAGGCCAATGTCACATGTGTGCGTATCTCGTGGCTGCGGGGTTATCCCGCTTTCAGACAATATGATGAGACTGTTATATTAAAGAAAAAAACTAATTATTTATGTTAGATCGAGCCGAATGTGCAGCACGGTCCACCCACAGGCGTTGCATTGTGTGGTTCAGGTTATTATAAGTAACATAATACGTCTCCCGGCACGGCCTAACATAAACGTTGAATCGGGCCTAAATATGTGTGTTTATATGGATCTCCCCCGAGCTCTGCTCATAGAGGGCGCGCACGTCGTCGTGTGTCAGCTGGGAGACTGTCGGGATCTTTGATACGTTGTTCAAGTTTGGTTTCACCTGTAACCAAAATAATGTAGATGAAAATCTGAACGTTATGAACTGGACGCATAAAAAAATGGTGGTAACTCGTTGGCTTTTTCTTCTATGTCAGAGCTCCTCTACTGGCACAACCGGCCTTTTTGGCAAGGAAGATGTGGTGGGAAGTCTGAAGATGGATGGATCTGCTGAACCCTTACGAGAGCGTTTTAAGTTTAGTTGTAGTGGCAAACCACAAAAGTGCTGAGACGTGGGATACCAAAATGAAATCGTTCTATAGACCGACCGCTTTAATGAGTCCTTCGCCTTGCCCCATCAAAGGCACATTAAGCGTCCACAAAGTTCTAACAACATAGTCAACATACCACATGTTATTTGCTTTAAAATAACCATACGTATAACGATACTAATTGAACTAATACGTGATCAACCTTCAGAATATTCCATTTAAATTGATACCTTCGCGATGACTCATTAAAGGGTCGGTCTATAGTAAGGTGTAGGAGGTCCTTACCTTATTGCCAGCCATGGGAATGAACCCGTTGCTGACTCCGCCATTGCGAACGTTTCCATTCGGCACGGAGCCGTTCGCGTGTCCGTTAGCGAGCCCTCCCGCCATGCGCGTCACAGCAGACGCGAACTGCTGCATGCTGGGGTTGGCTGGAAGAATTCACAAACTGTAAGTAAGCTGCTATTATAGATACAATCGACAACAAAATAATGTTTCCGAAGACAAAGGAAGTCTAAGATGCTTAAACAATACTTTGTAGGGAAATTATACGTAAATAATCGCTGAGAAGAGTCTGACTAGTGAGTAGCTCTGGTTCCTATGCTCGTTTTCTCTAGCATCTAAATGTTACGATGCCGTACCTACACCATTTTAATCTTTCACGGTTTAAAACTAAATTTATACTGTCACTTACGGGATATGTTCCGTAATTGTTCATAATGTCACAACAACATCACAAAACAACACACAACAACAACAACGTAACAACGTTTTGTTAACAATCCAAATATCCCGTAAGTGGCAGTACAAGTTTAGTTATGAAACCGTTTTGGTGAGTAATCTTGAATAACTAGACCCTTACTTCTGCGAGCTGATAGTTGTTCCTGCGGCTGCGGTATGGTTGCCAGGGCTTCTGCCTTCTCCATCTCCTCGAGCAGCACGCGAGTGAACTCCGCCTGTACTTCAGGAGTATCTGTATCGCCATCCACCTGAGAGGGGTGTGCGACTAATATTAGAGATGATCGATTAACATTGGCTAGTTGGCTGTGATCGAGTGACGGCCTAGGAATGGTAAAGGACAGGAAAAAGATGTTTCGTCCGTTGGAGAGATGGGCAGACGACATTGTTGCCATTGTGGATAACTTGGATGAGGTTGGCGAAGGACCGAGGTGATGATAATTTTGATAAATGACACAAATATTTTTTTGGAGTCGTAGAAAAGGTGGTAGGCTAATATAAGGTTTTGCTATCAATGGTGCCCAGTGTCAAAAAAAGAAGTGAACTCACTTCTTTTTTAGACACTGGGCTCCATTGATATGAAGTGAGTTCACTTCTTTTTTTGACACTGGGCTCCATTGATACCTTTTCTTCTTCACCCATAGATTTAGTAAGAATCTCTTCGAAGTTTTGTTTTCATCGGCTTCATTCAAATAATGGAGGGTCTAGGTTGTACAGACGCCAGCACATCTAGCTACTACAATCTGTCAAATTTCTTTAATAGATTTTCAATTTTATTGCTAAAGCATTAGGTTCAAGGTTGATTGGAAAAATTTGACAGTTTAGGGTAGCTTGAAGTGCACGTCTGTATGTGGAAAGAATGTGAGGCATCAATATTTTAAGATAGGTACGTAAATTTCCATTTGTGATTGTTAGTTCCACTCGTGATCAACAATAAGAGTAGGAATAAAGATAGTCACCAGATCCTTTTCAACAGTTCAATACTCCATAAACTTCAGAAAAAAAGGAGAAAATCCCAAATCAATAAACTCACAATAACCAGCCGATGGTCCTGGTCTAGTTTCTTGAGCATGTGCAGACTGAGCTCGCGGAAGACCTCGAGTCTGCGGCGGAAGGCGGCCACGGAGTCGTCGCGCCGCCCGCGACCCAGCTGCAGCTTCGTACAGTCCAGGAGGACCATGCGAGGAGCGACGCGGAACTGGAAGACGAAAAAAATGATAAATTCCACACAGATTATAAGAAACTCTGGTGAAAAAAGTCATGCTTCTAGACTCTGCGGTTTGATTATGCGTTGTCTGTCAGTGATTTTACGATTTTTGTATTAAATGATTTCTTGGCTTAGATCTAATTGAAAACTTGTCTCTGATCAGTAAGTTCTTTTCAGGCTGCTGCTGAATAGCTGTGGTTGTCATAGTAAAATTATTATTATTGATAACTTAAATTTATACAGGGTGTAACAGAATGGATATGCTGTAGACCATGAAATGATAATTTTTTCGCATTTACGATATTGAACCCATGGAGGAAGTTATTCAGTTTGATGGTCTACAGCATATCCTTTCATATGACTATATCCTTTCTGTTACACCCTGTATAATGATATCGTTTAAAAGATTTTATCCAGTCCCGGCTTATCAATACATTATCTAGGTAATCAGCTAGTTACTTCACCATAATAACCAGTAACAATCATAATGTCGACAAAAGATTGTTTTGTTCGATTGTTGCATTACTTACCAGACACATTAATATTAAAACATAACAAAAACCAAAACAACTCCTCAAAATCTTTACCTCAGTCTGGAACTGCTCCATCTGCTCCAGATCCCTCGGATACCCGTCCAGCACGAGTCCCCCGCCCGTCCTGCTCGCGTCCAGCACAGCTGCCCTCACCAGCCGGGTAACCAACTCCTTGGGGACCGGTTCCCCCCCACTGATGGCGGAGCGGGCAATTGCGCCGTCCGATGCGGCACGACCTCCCGCATCTGCGAGGCTGCGGAGACGCTGGCCTAGGCTGGAGGTGGAAGAAAAGGGTTGGAGTCTTATTTGTAGGTTTTGAGGTGTCAATTGAAATACCCAGCATTAACATGAATGGAGAGGTTTGAAAGGAAGCTTTGAACCCGCACTGGTGGTCTGGGACACAACCTATGAGACATGTGGTGGAATATTTAGTTAGTCTTAGTCTATTTTAATTCAATTGAGACTCGGTCATCTCTCACCAAATAGGCGATAATAGGCGGCATTTACATGCCAGACCGAGAGTGGAAAGCCAGGTAGGCGCCATCCAGACTCCGTGACTGCTACTGAGACATTCCGGAAAAACCCAATAACAATTTGCCCGACTTGGGAATCGAACCCAGGATCGACCTCATGCTCAGCAGTCGCACTTGCGACCACTAGACCAACGAGGTACTTTCTGTAATTTATATCATAACCTAGCTGCTCTGAAAACAGTAAATCAAAACATCATGAAAAAACGGATTACAGGTGCAGGTGGAACAGGAGGCCTAAGCTTTTACTTCTGGTCATGTTAGTACCTGTAATGCGTCCAGCCCGGTCTCTGCGCCACTGCTGGTTGGCACAAGGCAGCCTTGTTGCTGCCGGGACCACCCACCACCCATAGGAGCGCTGGCGTGGTCGACTCTCCACGGACTCTTATTACATCAGGCTGGGAAATAGAGAAAACATCTATACATTTCACTTGTGGTCTAAAATATTGTAACAGATCAGTAGTTTCTTCGAATACCCCTTTTTCCTATTGGTGTGGTCTACCGTGATTTGAATAATGGCGAAAAAGATGTCTCACACATTATCTGGATGTTTTATGGGATCATTTAAAGATCATTGGGTCTTACTTAGTGTTCGTCTGAGTAAGGCTACTGAGTGAAAGAATTTAAAAAACTTGTCTAAAATGCTCATTTTTCTATGAAACTTTCTAAAACAAAGTTTGAAATTTAAACGTGTTGTACTAGACTTATACTGTCACTTACGGGATTTCTTCCGTAATTGTTCGTTATATTGAGCTCCCGATATTTCGACGCTGTTGCAAGCGTCATGATATCGGGAGCTCAAAATAACGAACAATCACGGAAGATATTCCGTAAGTGACAGTGTAAGTTTAGTTTTAAACCGTGAAAGTTAAAAACAGTGTCTTGTCTTAGTTTTACAACTGTGTAGTAAATTCGTGCTGGTTTCTAAATTAGGTGCCTTTGGTGGGAAATGACACCTGTGACTCCAAATTCTACAAAAGAACACCTTTATAAGTACCTAAAGTAAAGAAAAATCTACAAAACTTGTCTTTAGGTCAAGGCAGTGCCGTTCGTCCTGACCTCTTCCATTCTTTAAAAAACTTGGTAAATTCACAAAACAATATTTTTTGTTTAGTCACTGCCCTTTAACAAGTATCTAAGGCGCCATTTTAGATGTTGAAATAGGCAGTCAATTCGCCATTTTCGTCAATAGTTAGTTTTTCAGAAGATTTTTATTAATTGTTCTAAAGCACATAATTATGATATACAGGCCCCGTTCAGGACCTCAGGTATCGTTGCATAGCGTTTCATTGATTCGTGGTATACTCTAGGTAATTGAGTCATTTGTTTTCTCCGCAGCAATGATCGGAACACGCGTCCCGCTTGAGCTTGTAGGTCGTGGATTCGTGGCCAAGCGGTGAGATGATTGAAATATTTCACCATGTTCCTGTTGTGGTCCTGGTGGTCCAAAGTTGGTAACTGGCCTTATACTAAAGTATTCTAAATAGCAATCAATTCTTCAATACATTTAAAACTAACCTTCGGCGTAACAACCCTCTCCGTCTCCCTTATTGCTAACGGCAACGGCTTGACCACTGGCAGCGGCATTGCCAATGGCAACGACATTGCCCCCGGGGCTGGCATCACTGGCACTGGCATCGCTGGCATGAGAGGTGGCATGACGATCTCGTCTCTCCTATCTCTTGTATCCTGGGTTGGTGCTGGCTCTACCCCTACGATCTCTCCTGGTATACCACCAGCGCCAACTCCTACACCACTGACGCCGTTCATGGTTGATTGGTCTTCTGTTGCGCCCAAGATTTGGAGGATAGCGGCTCTGAAGTCTTTGTAGACCTCATCGGGGTTGCGTTCGCCATTGACCTGTAGAAGAAGTTTACTTTGTAAATGTATGTCACTGATGAATTTTATGAAGAACCTGAGTTATTAGTTCAATAGTGAGTTTTGTTTTTGATTACTTTAGGAGCATAGTGTTTCTTTTCATCGGGGAGTGCTTAATGTTGCCCAAAATACGCAACAGAAGAACTTCCCAAATCGACGTGTCATCATGCCAAGCCTCTTCCCAAGTGTGTTGGGGTCGGCTTCTAATTTAACCAGGTGCAGCTGAATAACAATAACATGGAGCAACTGCCTGTTTGCCTTCAGAACCCAGTTACAGGAGACTTTCAGGCTACTGCCTTCCTGAACCAGCATGTGCTCTACAACTGACCCCTGACATCGACCACTTTTTTCTGTAATTTGGAAGCAACATTTCGGCATTCCTCGTCATCAATAGCAAAACATAGACACTACTTTAGGCAGAACTCACAAGATAACCGACATACCTACTGGTAAATTCATATTCCTTACAAATACAACTCCAGAACAAAATTACCGATATTAAAGAATAAATACTTGATAGCCAGAGAACCCCACCATATTAGTTAGCTGGAACTGTAATTAAAGACACATTTGAGTTGCGCCCATTGACACAGATATTCGGGTCGGGGAATCATGCATCATAAATGTGACCCAGTCTCTAATATCATTACTTAAGATACATATTTGGAAATGATATGGACGACTCTGGCGAAGAAACTCGTAAAACATGTAACGCGTATGGCTAAAATAAGAAAGTATAAAAGCAGAACGTTAAGAGGAGTAGGAGTGGAAGGAGGTCTTTGTCCAGGAAAGATAAGTACAGCTCAGGCTAAGAAAAGAAATATAAGAAGAAGTCTGAGTGTGGCACCGGCGACTGAAAAGTTGAATAAAAATCGGATGTCATGGGATGGACATGAGATGCGAAGGAATGAGGGAACCGATTGTCATGAGATGGCTATAGAAGTAGAGGAAAAGTGAAGAAGGAAACGATAGATGGACTGTGTGAAAGATGATAGATGTGACTAGAAAGGGAGTAGTAGAAGTATGGAAGAAGATAACATCCCAAATACGCTATAGCATTAGGTTCAAGGTTGATTGGGAAAATTTGTCAGTTTCGTGTAGCTTGATGTGCTGGAGTCTGTGCATTTTGTATGAAAACGTTTTGAAACGGCATCATGTCTGCGCCGCGCCTTCACCTTACGCTGTTTCTGTATAATTCGCGCCTTAGGCGTCTTAAACCACGCACCTCGCAGAAAAACATAATAAACCTACAAAAAACAAAGTAGATTTCAAAGAAAAACGCATCAATAACACCACAATAATTTTCCGGCTAACTAATAGCAAGTTTTGCTACCTTACTAGTGCATCACAAAATATTCATGAACCCCTTATAGCAACTCCTTTGTTAACCGCTATACTTCTTTGTTTATTAACTACTTGATTGCTACCTTCAGCTACTATGACAAAGTATAATTTTACACTTTACAAGGCTGCTTGTCAAATGCTGCACTGCCCAGTTTTATAAGTGTCGGGTAAAAAGGGTGTTAAGGTATTGTTTATTTCATTTTTCCATGGAATTGGTTCCGTTATGTTCTTGGGAAAAAGTGATGTTTTTACACGTGGCTGTCATCGAAGTTAACTGTGGGAAATGACAAGAGAATAAAGCGTCTTCTTTTCTTTTATTGTTATCTCTAAGTTTGCTAAATTATAGTCAGGCACACGGAAATTCCCTCTACAATCTCCCTAAGTCTTTAAATAATGCCAAAACTAAAATATAAGAAGCTTAGGTATGTCAAATTAAACTCAAAATAGTTGGTCTAGTGGTCTGGGTTCGATTCCCGGGTTGGGCAAACTGTTATTGGATTTTTCCATCAGGAATTTCTCAGTAGCAGCCACGGAGTCTGGATTTGTGCTCGGTTGATGGCAAAAGGCTTGCCCTATATTACATTGGACTTAAACATAACTAGCGAAATATGGGTGTACTATAAGGTACACCTCTGCCTAACCCATCTGGGATTACAGGCGTGATGTTGTTATGTCAAGTTTATTGCAGCTCCAGAATTAAGTAAATTGTGATTTGTTAATAGGACAAGCCCGTTCCCAAAAACCCTTGCATAATAAAATTAGATATTTTAATATGCAAAGGTTTTAGTACTAACAATATCTTATTGGTGTAGTGGTAGCAAGCGCGACTGTTGAGCATGAGGTCCTGGGCTCGAACCTATTACATGGGTCTTAAACATAACTGGCGAAATGTGCGTGTACTATGAGGCAAACCTCTGCCTAACCCTCCGGAGATTACAGGTTTGATGTTATGTTAATATATTTTAAACTATCTACCACAACCCTCCAACTGAAACACACAACACAAAAAGCCACGTATAACCAAAAAGCAAAAATACCTTCCATTCGAAATCAATTGCAAAACCGCATTCATAATGCTTCGCAAATAAAAAAGACATTTACCAATATTGGATCATGCTACTGCCATCAAAGAAAGCATCAAAGTGCCTCTGTTTACGTAGAAATGTATGAAACTGTTGGTGTCCCATCACATACACTTGGTCGCTCCCACGGTAGGTACCGTGAAACGACTAATGTTGCATTACTTATGTATAAGAATAGACATCAAATTGTATTTTCAAAGTAGATGTAAAATATAGCGACGATTAAAGTTGTATGTCATGTGAGGTGTTTAATATTCATTGTGATATGATGTTACGGGTTTCAATTAATTGTAGTTTTTAACCGACTTCTAAAAAAGGAGGTGGTGGTGTGAGATCCCCCAGCATTTTTTTTCTTGTATGTTCACCGATTTCCGATTCCAGTGATTCTTTTTGCATTTGGTAGAAGAAGCTTGCGTGGTGGTCCCATATAAATGTTATTAAATTTGCTTCGGTACTTTATGAGTTATCTCTATAATATGGATTTTTTAATCTTCGTCATGTGGATGATGTGCTAGTAACTTCTAGTTACAATGTAAAATTGGTACTTGACAAGAATTGGTGTGAGATACAACTATAAAATTTATGATCATGATGACTGCCGAAAATAGCTGTCTGTCTAAGATTTGTGTGATTTCGCTTCTAGAATAAAGATAAAGATAAACATAATTTATTTGTTATAAACATGCGTTTACACACAAATTGAGCATGCAAGATCTTAGTGAGTAGGGTAGGGTAGGTCCGTACATGTTTTACCATGTGAGGTGTACAAATTTGGTTTTTGTTTACAAATTAAAACATTTCTATTTTAGCCATTTTTTCTAGGTAACTATATATTCATAATAACTAATGTTGGCATATGAATACGTCTTAAAATCGCGTTCGCTGTAAATTGGAGGGTACAATTGGCCAGTGCTCTTTGTTTAATCAGATTTTATCAGATCTTCACTATTATTTGTTCAAGATAAGTTTAAAAAAAGACGGCTCCTTCGAAATAAGGAATTGGGCAAAGTAAAGGACAGTTATACATATAGCAAGAATCTTGTTATCCGTATTGTTGAGATTATTGCGATGTGATGAAAGATAATTTAAAGCTTTAGAATTAATTTTCTACCGAGGTTTTAGTGCTGTGTTTTCTTTATGCTGTAAATTATTTATATCATCTGATACATAGGCAGCTGTAATGCCCTATCCCCAAAGACCATTAAATCTCCTTAGCAACTGTCAGACTGCCTTTATCGCATACTATTGTCTAGAATCAAGTTTTTTCACTTTACATACAGACGTGTTGGTGAGTTTGTTGGGCCCCTAGTTCACCCTAACTAAAACACTTTTAAGTGGCGAAGGGCGAGCATTTTGGAGGACTATACAAGGTGTAAATGGACCCTTCACGAAGCCGTCAACTAAGCATTCTGTACATCAAACTAAGTAACTCTACGCAAAAATGATGGCTGGGAAACTTTTTAGGGTGTAATGCCACGGTTTATGATAAGACTCGATGTAAGTAAACGGGTCATGGAGGTAATTAAAGTAAAGTCATACAACAACATTAAAAAGTTGAATTTAAAAAAAAAATTGTAATAGTTGAAACTTTGGCCCCAATATTTCCGTAACTAGAAAGTTCCCAGGTATGGTCTAGAACAAAAATATTACCGCAATACCGGGGAGGCCAAGTGCCTTTTGGCTTCGATAAGGGTACTTATACACTCGGTGAAGGATGGCCGACGATGGAGCAAACGGGTCGCAGAGTGGAGACGGTGACGCATGGCGTCGGTAAACGTAACGAGTGACGCCTGTTAGATGAAAGGTGGTTGGGTCAGACTGGGTTCCAAAGGCGGAGACCAGGCTGTTGTGGCGCAAAGAAGGGGCCGATCAAAGAGTAGAATACTTGGGGCCGATGCCTAGTGATGAGGGGATAATTAGTGTGATAGGCTGAGTTGTTTGATCTATGTGACTCGTTCTCGTTCAAAAAATGCCGATTCTCAAACATATTTCAATAAATGATTTTTTAATGCCCTATGTCATCGACCTGTACCACGGACCGTTTGACACCCACATGTTTTCTACGCATTACCGATAGATTTTAAGCCAATACACCACAACCTAAGACATGTACATACAAAATCAATGGAAACACTTAAAACTTGGTGATTCACGACTTAATTGTTTAAAGAATGGTGACAGGGGCACCTGGCGTGTTCCCACGGACGCTATCATCAAGGTTTTAAATTTCTACAGCCGATGGTCCGTGACGAATAGGTACTTCTTTATTAAAGTAGGTTGTTTCGTAAATATTTTATGGAACGTGTCTGTTAATAAATAGGTTATATTGGCTGCGACAAAAATGTTAGGTGGACTGGAGTTTGACTATTGTGTTATGTTTTAATATCAATATTCGTATAACTGTAACTAGCTTCTGTTGTCCGCGGTTGAGCTGTGTTTATTTGAATAAATCAACATTCTATATATTTATAAATTAAAATAACTAATCTATACATGTAAAATTCAAAATCCTGACTGACTGATATATCAACGCAAAGCCTAACGGCTGGTCCTAGAGACATGATATTTGGAGGGTGTATTCTTTGTGAAGAGTAGGTATCCACTAAGAAAGGGTTTTTCTAAATTCCACCCCTAAGAGGGTGAAATAGGTGGTTGAATTTTCTGTGAAACTGTATACTCTCTATGTCGATTGATTCGAAAATTGGTGAATACATTCTTTAATTAAAATAATGAGACACATGTATCACAGTTTTTCCAAAATCATCCCCTAACCGATTCAAATAGGGCTTCGAAACTCACGTAGACGGGCGCATGGCGCGCAATGTGGTGCAGGGCGTGCGGGACGCGGGAGCATTTACGTTAGATGGATGTTTATTACTTTTTCACGCAAAACTATTGAACGGATTTGTATGAAATTTAGCACACAAATAGTTTATAGCCTGGATTAACACATAAAATACTTTTTTATTCCGTTAGCATGATCCCGTGGGACAGTTACCAAACTTCACGCGAGTGAAGCTAGTTTAACAATGAACTAAAAAATAGAGTCAAAAACTCCTCAACGGTGCCAACTGGTAATGTCCCCACGAGACTGGCGGAGTTGCCACGTTGTTTGGCAATAATATATATATAATAGGGTCACGGGAAGTATTTTGTGTCCCCGGGCAAAAGTAGATATTCCAGGTTCGACCAAACCCTTACGGATAAATTGCGGATGCGGCTCCGGAAATTGGGCTCTGACGTACCTACTGAAGCATGTCAATGTCTACCAGCGCAGCTGGTCCACAATCCACCCGGAATCCTTGTCCTATAAGTGACAATTACTTTCAGGTTTCGTATTTCTGCAACGACTTTCAAGAGGATTTGACATCCTAAGCTTTTCGATAGCTTATGTCAAATCAAAGCAAACTTTTCAATTGTCATTTTCGCTGATAGAATCTTACTTTCTCTATGTCCTCAGGTCTTACTCTGCCTGTGTGATTGAAAAACATCCATGGAACTAATAAGTAGATACTAAAGCTCATCCAAATTCGTGGAACAAGCATCTTTACAATGCCTCATCGTTAAAAACATTACAAGATAGTTGAGTCAGAAGTTTTTGACCTGAAACTTGTCATATCACCTTAGAAAGACGTATACCAGACGATTTGTGTGTTAAATATCACCCTTCAAGATAATGTCCAAGGCGTTGGGTCCATTATAAGTCAATGCCCGTCGTAATTATGATATAATGATAATGTTGGACACGTCCTCCGTGTCAATGCATTGCGTTTGTCATCCTGAGACAAAGTTGTAAAGTGTCATGTGGCTGTAATTTCTATGGCACCTACCCTTCATCATAGCTGGACATAATTACCGAAGAACAGAAAAAAAAATTGTAGAAGAAAAGAAAGAATTGAAAAAGCCCCTCTCAGTGAGGCTTTCAGGCAACGTTACGCACATTAAATTTTTGAAAACATTAAATTAATACTATCAATCAATCTCAGTACTTAGTTGATCAGTGTTTGGTAATTTATGTGTTGACAACAAGCCAGGAATGTGATCGCGAGTTGAGATTTAACGAGAGAGACAATTCGAGATCCCGCATGCTCAGGGTTAGGTTGAGATTCATCCTTCGAGATCTCGCTCGATTATGACCGAGATATCAAGGAGAGATCGAGATTTCAAGATTGAGATTTAAGTTACGTTTTAAGTATGCATCTATCAAGATTGCATTCCTGAATTACAACAGTTTTTCAGACATCCGAGAGTTAATGAACATACTTAATTCTGCGCTGGCCAAATCAAGATGAATGTTCGTAAAACAACAAAATAAACAAAGAACACATCATCCAGTTCTTAATAGAAAAAATATGATAGAGACCTGTCATTAATCATTGAATATTATCAATAATCTCGCTCAATGCCTGTTAATGTGGTTAAGCTTTCCGATGGTTAAAAAACGTCGATAATATTGAAATCACTTCATCCTACGAAAATCCGTCTTCGATAAATGTAAAAAAATATTAAAACTCTTCGCTTAAATAGCAATGATCAAGGCTATATGATGAAGAACCTAGTTTATGTATCCTTTATGTATAAAAGAGTCTAGTATTTTTTCTCCCTATAAATATTGAAATTATGGATAAACTAGCTTATGCCCGCGGATTCGCCCGCGTAGAGTTTGGTTATTGTCCCACGAGATCATTCTACCGGAATAAAAATGTATTATATGTGTTAATCCAGGTTATAAACTATCTGTCTGCAAAATTTCATCCAAATCCATTCAGTAGTTTTTACGTGAAAGAGTAACAAACATCCATCCTTCCTCACAAACTTTCGCATTTATAATATTAGTAGGACTGACAGAATAACTTTTATTTTGTAATTAATTGGAGTGCCGATGCATTGTGGACGCTTTTAATTACTTTCATAACCGAGGTATTGTTGCTTGGACTATTAATATTTTTTATGAACGACGCAGTTTAATAATGACAGCTGTTAAACTGTCAGAGATATACAACATTAGTTTTAGTATATATGCGAAACCTGATACACGTGTCTAGTATTTCTATGTAAAGAATCTATGTACAAAATTTCATAACTGTTTCATGAAAAATCACAAAGTTGTAAGCTTGTTCTGTTATCTAGTTGTCCGCACAAAATCGTGGTCACCACGCAGCGCTCGCCTCCAGCGTCGTCTTGAGCTCATTGATAATAATAATTTGGCAGTAGGTACCTAAATTATTGCGATAGGTACTTAATGCCGCTCGGTGTCCAACTTGTAACTTATACAAATATTTTTGGAACAAAATATAACATGGTTTAAAAATTATTGGAATCGATTCAGTTACTTATTCTGAACAAACTATATTCAGGTTTCGCATATACCTACTAAAAATAATGTTGTATTTAATTAACTAGTATACTAAACTTATTAAGCCGAGAAAAAAAGCAATTATAATGTCCATTACAAGATGTGAGGATACACAATGACTTCATAGATCTAGAACGTTTAAAACTAAGCAAATAGGTACAGACGTCTATCATTTTCAGAATAGTTATAAGTTAGTTTAAGTTATTTTACCTACTAGCTGTTGCCTGCAACATCGTTTCTGCTCTAAAATGAAAAATAATCTATTTTCACCAGATCACATGCCTATCTGTCAAATATCAAAACGATTGGATCACTTGTTTAAGTATATTATGAAAGGGTTATCAGTCGGGATCCCGTCTTTTCGCATAATATTCTTTTTCCTAATATACTTTGGCATAACGATTTTGGTATAATTTGTTTTGCCATAATAATACTTAGCCATATTTTTTTTGGCATACAGTTTATATTGGCATAATTATCTTGAAGGCTAATTTATTTTGGCATAAATTTAATTCACATAACGTTACTAGGTCTAATGACTATTAGCGTAATAATATTTAGGCATACAATTAGTAGAAATAACGGAAACAAATCTGAGTTATTTTTACGATTTATAATTTTGGATTTTCATGCAAATGATTTATTATACATAACATTGTGTAACTTAACTATGTATTTTTATTTTAGGTGTATATTTTTAGCGATTGCTTGTAAATATGCAAGTTTCGAATTATATTCATGTTTTTTACTAATATTTTTTTCAATCCTATTGTCCGTGTATTTTTTCTTTTTTTTTTGGTATTGGTGATGTTCCGACATCAAGTTTATCTATTTAAATGGTTTGGTGTTTTATTTCTTGAACAATCTTTTTTGCCAATAAAATAAAATCCAGGATGGTGTTTTCCCACAAAATGTGCAAATCTATTGTGCCATGCTTTGCATAGCGTTTGCGTTCTGTATGGTGTCCGGACGTAAAGAATAGCACCATCCCATATCTTCCCGTGGGTGTCGTAAGAGGCGACTAAGGGACTTACCAGAGAATGGGCAGCAGCGTTCTCTGTGTTTTATAACAACCATACTGCGATCGCCAACCCGCCTGCCAAGCG
Source organism: Noctua fimbriata (assembly GCA_905163415.1). Classification (NCBI taxonomy): domain Eukaryota; kingdom Metazoa; phylum Arthropoda; class Insecta; order Lepidoptera; family Noctuidae; genus Noctua; species Noctua fimbriata. The sequence goes on from LR990928.1 coordinate 2,430,690, forward strand.
TGGCGATTATGGCAAAACCCCCCTTCTTGGGGGAGGCCTATGTCCAGCAGTGGACGTCTTTCGGCTGAAATGATGATGATGATGATGATGCTTTGCATGATTTTGTGTTCTATATAATTAGGAAAAACCAAATTATGCCAAGTTAGTGGTCTTAAAATTTTATGCAAATGGATAGGGAACCGTATCAGTCACAGTTACTTCTTTGCACTTACAATATTAACTTAGTATGGATTCTGAATGACTGCCTCGTTGGTTTAGTGGTCGCTAGCGCGACTGCTGACCATGAGGTCCTGAGTTCGATTCTCAGGTCGGGTAAAGTGTTATTAGGTTTATCCATCAGGAAATTATCAGTAGCAGCCACGGAGTCTGGAGTTGTGCCTGGTTGATGGCAATAGGCTCGCCCCTTTTTACATGGGACTAAAGCATAACTGGCGAAATGTGGGGGTACTAATGGGTATCCCTCTGCCTAACCCTTCGGGGATTACAGGCGTGATGTTATGTTATATGGATTCTGTATTCATTTTGCATGGTCAATATTTAAGACCAACTTTTGACAAAACATCCGCTGAATTAAAAAATCTGTGCATGCAATCTATGGTTTAAATAGCGTGCTATATGGCCCACGCAGCTTACCATTAGCTTAACAAGCTGCAAGCTGCACGCATAGAATGACCATGACCATAGACAACACCCACCTACAAGAAACTATCCACATGAAAAACGGACATTTCAGTCTTTATATCGATAATATCGTCATACTTAGTTCTAGAATCATTTAAATATGCATGATGGTAGTCTGTAATTGGACAAATGAGTTGACATAACGAACACTCGACCTTAAACTCTTACTTTAAGCGCCAATGTTGAACGTGTAACGGTATGGTCATACGACCTTTTGTTAACAGATGGTAAACGTAAATTCATTTGGTAGTTTTTTTTAAATTGTGGAATGGATTAAATGCTATCAGTGTATTGTCATTGAAAACTGTTTTGACTTTGAAAATCTTACAGTAAACGGGTTTAGCAAAATAAACTAATTGTTCTGGGACTTATTTGGTACAAAAATATTCTTTAATATTCCAAGACTGGTGAAATGTTTTCCGTAAATATAAGGTCCTGGGTTCGAGTCCCGGGTTGGTCAAATTTTTATCGGGTTTTTCCATCAGGAATTTTTGAGAAGCAGCCACGGAGTCTGGATTTGGACCTGGTTGATGGTAATAGGCTCGGAGCCTATTATACACCCTCATTTTATATACATACACCTGGCCAACATAAATGGCGAAATGTGGGTGTACTATTAGGTACACCTCTGCCTAACCCTTCGGGGATTACAGGCGTGATGTTATTTTATGTTATGTGGATATCTGAAGAAAATATATCAGCGGAACCAAGAAAAGTTTACAAGTTTCAGTTAGTTACGTTTTCCCCACACCCTTTCTGAAGCACCACATAACATACTTACATCATCATCATTCTCTTGCCCTTATCCCAATTCATTTGAAGTCGGCGCAGCATGTCTTCTTCTTCCATACTTCTCTATTACTCGTCCGACACCTCCTTTATATACATAACATACTTACGACAACCGCATATAACTTCTAAAAGTCATCTGTCTAGCCTTTTCCCAACTATGTTGGGGTCGGCTTCCAGTCTAACCGGATGCAACTGAATACCAGCATTTTACATTGGGCGACTGCCTATCTGACCTTCACAACCCAGTTAGTACTGAGTAATACGATACCCTTGGTAAGACTGGTGATCAGACTTTAGGGCCACTGACTACTACCTAGAACGACTGTCAAAGATCTACAAATGCCAGCCGGGACCGGCTTAACGTGCTTCCCGGGGCGCGGAGGGAAATCGGTATGTAATGGGTGGTCACACATCCATGTAACAAACCTAGGCAAGCGCGGCTTAACCGGAACATCGACCAACGATCGTAATTATTAAGCCTCGTGCTCCTTCTAAAACTGCTAAAAGTATTAGACAATTAATTAAATTGAACTTGAATATTTTTATTTTGGAGCCAACAAACTGTCCACACTTTCATTTAGGTACTAAGTACCATATATCACATGCCATACGGACAAAAAAATAAACAACCGGTCAAGTGCGAGTCGTGCTCACATGCACACAGCACCAAACAAAATATTTTGAAGGCTCATTCATATGTTGTATTGTATTACATTCAACAGGAAAATTAAATTCGTTTTTCACAGCATGTTAATGAAAAATAAAGTCCCATATCTTAAAAACTAAACATTAAATCTTATTCCAACCCATTCTCGTTGTTTTTTTACGTTCTACAATCCAACATTTTTTCAGCATTTTCCTCCTCTTACTTTAGATATTAGAGGGGGGGGGGGGGAGATTTTACCACTTTGTCTGTCTTTCAAACGATTGACTTTGAGAAAAAATTGGTTTTAGAAACCTCAATGTAATTTTTAAAGACCTATCTATAGACACGCACGTACCTACAGGTTTGATGAGATTTTTTTTTAGATTCAGTTCTTGTATGGGGAGCCCCAACAGATATAGATAGACTTCTATATCTGTGGGAGCCCCCCTTAATCTTTTAATTTTTGTTTAAAAATCGTAAAGCGGTTCACAGAGTACAGTCATCTACTCTCGAACTTTCAACTGTGTAGTCCTAATAGTTTTGGAATAAAGTGGCTGTGACTTACGGACGGACAGACAGACAGACATGACGAATCTCCCATCTCATGACGAATATAAGGGTTCCCTTTTTTGCCATTCGTACATGTATTTTTGTTCTGTATGGTGTCCGGACGTAAAGAATAGCACCATCCCATATCTTCCCGTGGGTGTCGTAAGAGGCGACTAAGGGACTTACCAGTGAATGGGCAGCAGCGTTCTCTGTGATTTTTATAACAAACATACTGCGATCGCCAACCCGCCTGCCAAGCGTGGCGATTATGGCAAAACCCCCCTTGGGGAGGCCTATGTCCAGCAGTGGACGTCTTTCGGCTGAAATGATGATGATGATGATGACATGTATTTTCTCTTTTTTTTATTTGTCAATTATTTTTTAATTTGTTTCTTTTTTTTTTCTTTATTCTGTGTGTTTGATGAACTGAGGTCAAATAAACTTTATTCTTTCTTTCTTTCTATTCGGCTACGGAACCCTAAAAACAGACCTTTCAGTTAATAAAAAAAAAGCTTCTGACATTGTACTGTCGACTTACGACATCAACAATGAACAATGATCGAAGCTACAGGTAGCAGCGCTATCGTGCGGAGGTGAAAGATCACAACCATGCATAAATAAACAGAGAGTAGGTGATGAAAGCCACGTGGTTACTGGGGGAATGTCTCTGCATGACTTCGACGAGGTGAAGGAACTTGTGGTCTGATAGGTGACCTGAAGTTTTAGAGGTAAACTTATACTGTCACTTACGGGATATCTTCCGTGATTATCGATTATTCTGAGCTCCCAATATTGTAGACCTTATAGTAAGTAACAGTTAGAGGCTTAACGTGGACATTGCCATCCCGAAACTATTATGCCAGCTACAGGACTAAAGCCAAGCTTTCAGGTGAGATCAGACAACAGTCAGAGAGAAAGACCTGTCAACTGATTGATCTGGGTCATAACAGAACCTCGAAGCCTGGAAACTCGGCAAAGAACCCGACACTAAAAATCCACATATTTCTTTGTTTCAGGAATCAATCCTGCAACCTGTATCACTGGAAGGAATATGTCAGCCACTGCGCGAATTAACACCATCAGATAAAATCGGCAGTTCGGAGGAGCTGTTCCCCGAAACCCCAAGTCTATTGACACCAATCTCATAACAGTCGTGAACGTTAAATCATGTCCAGTAAGTGACATTGTACATTGACCGTCACAGAGCCGATCGATAGCCGGCAAGCGTCAACCGTCGTGTGTTTTATTCAATAGCATCGATTGTCAATGTCCCTGGTCATGTCGATAATGATGCCATTTTATCTTTAGACGGTGGACGTGGTTGAGGTAAGAAGCTTCTTTTCAAGATTTAAGGGTTCAATGGACTTTATGATAAGCAAGGTCAGGTGTTGTAGGGTTAGCTTTAATTAGCTAATGTAAGCATGGTTAAGTTCCTTCAGTTGTGAGTTGAGCTTTACTGGTACTTGTTCTGACTGGACAGGTCTACCAAAATCTGTGTGGTTCTTTCTTCAAAAAACTATCTTAGGCACGAATCTGCATGGTCCTCCCATGGTCTGACCAAGACAATGTCTGGACTTTAAAAGAGACTGGAACCTGTGAGTGTGTTTCGGCCGTTTCTTCTCAGAATAGTCAGATAGGAAACATCGATCTCATCTAGTTATGTGTGTGAGTTTTTTAACCTCCTTACAAAAAATAAATATAATTTCATTTCAACGGGTTTTTTTTAAATCTTCAGACAACTTCTATCCGGGGAAATAAGAAATTCGGGTAAAAACCATAAGAATTTGTAAGTGAATAATTGACATGACATGAGGCATGTCAAATTAAATCACAAACTTAAAAACTCTTAGTATGACCACTTTAAATGTGCAGTTCAAGGTGGCGCTGCTTGTCGAGAAAATTTGCATCGATTTATTTATATATTTATTTATTTAGGAAAAACAAACAGTAACATATTAGACGTTTAAAATAAGGCTTACATTGAAAACTATGATAAATATGCTACCCACTACGTTTTCCACAGATTACTTTAAATACTTAGTAACTAGAGAGACATATGTATAAGATGTAAACTAAAATAACAGTTATAATAATAATATGTGATGCACAATATACAAAAAGTTACATAAAACGGGTATACAGTACATATTTAAACATATGAATACATATTTCACATCACATCACATCACATCACAATGGTCAACTGCCGATCCTTAAGAATTGCACAAATTTGCTTCCTGAATAGGTTTTTACTGAGGAAAAGTATGTCGATTAAGCTCGATATATCAAACTTGGTACATTTATTTTAGTTGTGTGGTTTCCCGCCTGAACAGATAAGTTGGTTGAAGTGAATACTGACACAAAGTTCGCAGTAAACGTTAATTTCATCAATTATTATCATTATCCTCGTTTGATGTACAACTTTACAAACGTTGACAATAAATGTTTAATAACACATAATTATTTGCTGTCTTCTATTAGTCTATTGATGTTTGTGAAAGAAATGAAATTTTCTTTTACTAACTCTTTTACCTAAGCAAAATTGCTTTGCTTTGAAAATATTGGGTGACGCCTGTCGGAAGATCCTTCATTTTCGATGGAGAATCAGGAACATCACATCCTGTTCCACATATCTCTATAATTTAAGAAGATAATTATCAGTTAATCGAAGTATGATTTAGATGTATGTAGCTTTAACAAGTTCGTTGCCCTTCACTAGTAATTTGTGTGTGATATCAAGAATTTACAGCACTGGTATTCTGATAGGGCCCAAATCGATGTGAAAAGTGCTTGTTTACTGAAATATTTTATAAGCGTCGAATGACTGGCACAAAATAACGATTCGTCATGAGTCGCATAACGTTTGATGCATTATTTATTCATTAGCCGTTTTACCACAGGTCCGAAAACTCTAGTTTGTATGCGTCAGCGTCGGATAGTATTTTCTGAATATCATTTATTGCTGGAAAAAGGCTTCCACAATTTTATTATTTGTTTGGTTGGCTGCTCGCATTATTCAAGATTTAAAATTTTTCGCCATGTCGTTTGGCCACATTACGTTTACACGATTGCCACTATGTATTCAATATATCCTAATGCTGCAATGGTTTTCATGGAAAGGTGCTAACCACTAAATATTTGGGTACTTTTTATGGTTTGATTTGAAACCAGTTCCTTTTTAATGTTTTTTTTTTTGTTAATATGGTCCTCTTGAGTTACCATCTCCTTGATTTTATTTTCATTATCTATCAGTCTTCTTTTCTATTCGTGAAGTTTGGCTAATTACAAAAAGAAGGAAAATAGTTTTGTTACTTATGTGGGCTTTAATCTAGGATTTTGGTACTCAACAAAATACTGTGAGCACATAATCAAAATTAAAAAAAACGTAAGGCATACGATGCTTGAAGCCGTACATCCAGGATCGGAGGCCCCTAGCACGAGCGCGTGGTGTTAACGTTACGTAAAGACGTCGATTTTCATATTACTCATTTCACATATATAATTTTATGAATTTATTTCATAATCATATCATAATCAGCCTATAATGTTCCCACTGCTGGGACACAGGCCTCCTCTCTATGAGAGGGAATGGGCTATAATCCACCACGCGGGCCCAGTGCGGGTTGGTAGATGTCACATGTCTTCGAATTTTTGGTTCTAGGACATGCCGGTTTCCTCACGATGTTTTCCTTTAGTGAATTTATTTATTCAAATAAATAATATACAAACACGAGCGGTTGCAAGCGAAACTTCAGAACCCTGAGTGATGAACCACAAGGGGCAGGCAACTGGTGATTTTCTCATTACAAATGCAAATTGTCGCTTCGGCATATTTAATAACCCATAATTTAGATAATAACCGCCTTGTAAGGATACCTTCGACTCGTACATTGAGTTTATAAAATGGTTGGTTGAAATATTGGATACGGCAACTTTAGCCCCCAATTTAGCCCAAGTGAATGTTGGAAATTAGGTACCCCACGGGCACTACCAAGATAACAATAATTCTTCCTTACAGTGGCGAAGGTTCCATACAACTCGATTACTACCGGCTTCCCTTTGAAAAATGGCACAGTCAGTATTCTATAGACAAATAATATAATCACATTAAAGATATGTACTCCGGCTTACCTCTTACAAAATTGATCCTTCGCTACTGCTTTCTTAACCCCGGTGGTTGCCCTTGATTGAAATAGTTACTTTTGTATGTAAAAAGGGTTCTGTTAAACCGGTTCGGACAATGCGGACAGACGCGTTTCTAGACCCCGGACTGGACCGTAATCTTGACCGTACAAGCTCGAACCAAGAACAACCGATTAATCTAGTAGTAGACAGATTTTCTTTAAAGTTGCGTTCACTCGTCCAGTCGTGATCCCGGCTACTTAATGCTCGAGATGCTATAGGTATATGCTGTTTTCGTATATATTTCCTATTGACGCATTTGGAACAAGTTTATAAAAAAAACTGTACCTTTTCGTAGCTTAATTATTTTGAATATAACAGGGTACCAATTTGATACAACAAAATACTTATTTTACGAAAGGAAAATTCCACTACAAAGTTGAAAGTACTAAAATTACAAAGACTTTTTCGAAAATTTTATGAAAAACTTTCTGAAAACACAAAAAGAGATTGTGGCCCATGAGGGGATCGAACCCGCGACCTTCGCGTTATTAGCACGACGCTCTAACCAACTGAGCTAATGGGCCGATGTGAAAGTCGTCGAAATATCTGTACACATGCCAAATCTTAGACATTCATACATGCAGTTTGCATAATCTGTATGCTTACGTCATTTATTTATTATTGAAGAAGATATCGTTGGACATAATCCAACTTTCATTCGCATTGCTTTGGTTGTTTGTAGATTAACTCAACTATTTAGATTGGCATAGTTTATCCAGATTCTAGTAGATAAATATTTTCCGAAATGGGTGCATGCACACACCTGTTCGGTTTGCCATTTGTCATAGAGAGACACTCGGGAAAAATATTTAGTGATAGTGGATGCTATACATAAGAGGAAGTCTGAAAGTGGCGCCGGTGACTGAAAAGTTGTGTGGTAATCGGTTGTCGTGGTATGGGCATGTGATGCGGAGGAATGAGGGATATTCGTGAGGAAAGTTCTGAGTATGAATGTGTAGAGGAAGATCAAAGAAACGATAGATGGACTGTGTGAAAGGAGGTGTCTAATGATATGATGAGTAATAGAGAAGTATGGAAGTAGAAGACATGCTGCGCCGATCCCAAATGAATTGGGATAAGGGCAAGAGAATGATGGTGGTGGATGCTGAACGGCGTTTACCGATCGGAACGACCCGAATGAAAGCTAAAAATGGGTATAACGTTACTGCAGGTCGCCTTTGTTATTTAGCAAAAACTGCGGAATCGAATATACCAATACGATAATAGTTGATATTCGAAAAAGTGACACAATTGATTATCTTGTGACGTAATACAAGAGACTGCCTCGTTGGTCGAGTGGTCACAAGCGCGACTGCTGATCATGAGGTCCTGAGTTCGATTCCCGGGTCGGAAAAAGTATTATTAGGTTTTTCAATCAGGAATAACTCAGTAGCAGCCGCGGTGTGTGGAATTGAGCAATAGGCAATAGGCTCGTCCCCTCTTACATGAGACTCCTATACGTATACCTCTGCCAACCCTTCGGAGATTACAGGCATGATGTTATGTGATACAAGAGATTGAACGATCTGGAGATAAAAATCTTCTACAAGATAATCTTGCAGATTCACGTGCTTATGTAACACACTTTCTATTATTAATAAGATATTTTAAGATTAGGATGGCGCGTCTTATTATCGTGTATCCGATGTCATCATAGCCTTGTGTTTATCGTACCTCGCTATTGCGATAGTTATATTTATATTGGATTACATTTTAATGGATTACTAAGATAGCGCATTATCTGTAGACTTAAGTAAGGATTGTTTAAAATAATATAGCTTTTTGCGATTGGTCATACAGTAGTACAGTAAACATGACGCACATCTTGCTACATCGTTCTCACATAATGTACCATCTCAATTATGTAACCAAGGTTTTGTACAAATATTCTAATTTAAAAGAGTGTCCATAGAGTTTCTTGCCCGTTTTTCTCCATAGAGATCTACGCTTTGGAATGTGCAACCATAGTACTTTCACAGTTATTTTGACTTGTGACTGGGACTGTAGCTTCATTTTATTGCTGTATTTGTTTTGATAATTCAAAAGTGCCTGTAACTGGCCTTATTGAAATAAATGCTTTGTTTTTGACGCTAGAATAGAATCGAATATTCTTCATTATGTAGGAAACAGCTGATTTTTTAAAAATAACCTACGAAAAATTACTATGAACCTCCCGGTTTAGAATGATGTACTGAATACGTGGTAACCGTTTCAGCGTCGGTGTCCCTTCCACTCTGTATATCTACCTGTATTCAATACGCTTGAAAAATAGACGTGGTGGTAGAAAGAAAAAAACGAAGATCCAGCAAACAATTTAACATCAGTGGGATATATCTCGTAATTTATAGGGCCAACGGTATAATTAGTACGAGGAATTCTCTGTACGGACATATCGTAGGCTGGCCTGCGGTAATGTAGGTACTACAGGGTACAGACCTTCACTGAAGCTCTGCCACTTTTCACCCTTATGCTCTAAGTAAAACGGTTGAAAAGTGGTCGACCCCCAGTGCACTCGGTAGTACCTACCAAAGTCCACTACCAATCCGATGTCCGGTCCGTTCGGTCCGAACCTGTTAGACCTGTATCAATCTGTGAAAAATACCTTTAAACCTACGTTTTGACAAGTTTTTGACATTGTTTGTCGCTGAGATGAGAGTGCCACTAGATATTGTTTTGGGAATTGACCTTCAGATTTCTGGGAGTCGTGTGTCTAGCACCCGATCAACCTTCGGAAAAACTTGAGCGCCTTGACCGACAAATGTTTTAATAGATGAGTAAATAAGACAATCGTTTTAGTCAAGGATACGGAATCTTCGAAGGTAACGCGAAGAGGCAACTGTAGTGATTGGTTTAGAACTAGCAAAGTCAGATTGTTTCTGTAGTATAGATGTAGATGATGATGATGTGTGATATGTGTGTGTGTGTGTGTGTGTAGGTGTAGTGTATTAGATCTCCTCGTTAGTCAAGTGAGGATGATGTCACTTAGCTAACCATGCATTGTCATTCAAACTAAACGTGTATGCAAAATCATCAGCTCTGTAACGGACGCCGATCTCCGATGAAAAATATTATTGTATAAAACGTGTTATATAGAACGACCAATGATAGAGGCTAGGTAAAGCACCTTGCTGTGACAAGGTGCTAACACAATGTAAACAAACGCTGTGATTGGTCAACCGATGGAGCCGCATTCGCGTTTCAAACAGGTCCCGACAAGTCGAAACCTGTCGGGCGCCGCGCCATCGGTTCGCGCACGCGATTGACGGAATAACGGGAACAGGGTGCGCTCCCGCCGCGTCGCGTGCTTGCGTAATAACAAATAAAACACGGGCCAATCCAGCGTTTGAGTACAGTCGACACGAGCCCTCAAGAAGTAAAGACCTCTACTAGTAAGGTATATGTTCTAAGTTTAAATGATTTAATGTGTAATAAATCTTGTGTGTAACAAATCAAATATTTGTTTAAATTAATACAGTCCACTACGAAAATTCCAGTATAATGCTGTGTCCTCACAGTCCATTATAGTTTGGTCCTTTCGAGCCGGATAGTGAATAGTCCATCACAGTTTGGTTCTTCAAGTGCCGGATTGTTTTGACCACAGTTTGGTTATTTCGAACCGGAGACATAAACCAAGCACCATAGCTTGCCGTATGTGTAAATGTAAAGACTAAGTAGTGTACCTTAGTCCTTCAACATTGTGTTTCAAAGTAGTTTATGTTACAAAATACGGGCTAAAAGTGCCCGTAAGTGCCCGTAAGTGCCCGTAAGTTGCCCGTAAGTGAACGAGGGTGTCGGCTGTCAAGTGTGCCTAGTAATTCAGGCAGAATACGCGTATGACTGTGTTTGCCATAACGGCAGAAAAATACGCGTGTGCCTGCTATCTAGGCAAGAATTACGCGTGTGTCCGTACCTGCCATACAGGCAGTGTTGCGGGATTGAAAGTGCGCGCAGGAATTACGCGTGTGTCCGTACCTGCCACACAGGCAGTGTTACGTGAGTGAAAGTGCGCGTAATAAGTAATAATATCTAGACAGAGTCGTTGCCGAGCCAGAACGTGTGCCGGTAGGCTGTCTATGAAAAGTGAACCAAAAGTGCGCGTAATAAGTAAAGACAGTGTCGTCACCGAGCCAGAACGCGTGCCGGTGGGCTGTCTATAAAAGTAAACCAAAAGTGCGCGTAATAAGTAAAGACAGTGTCGTCGCCGAGCCAGAACGCGTGCCGGTGGGCTGTCTGTAAAAAGTAAACATAGTGCGCGTATTAAGTAACAGGCAGTGTCGTCGCCGAGCCAGAACGAGTGCCGGCGGGCTGTCTGTGAAAGTGAACGTTTAGTGCGCGTAGTAATATCTAGACAGAGTCGCTGCCGAGCCAGAACGCGTGCCGGTGGGCTGTCTAGCAAAGTGTAACGTGTAGTGCGCGTAATAATACCCAGGCAGAGTCGTTGCCGAGCCAGAACGAGTGCCGGTACTTGCCTGTCAGTGAAACGAATAAGTTAAATTGTTTAGATTATACAGGCAGATCTTACAAGTGCGTACCTGTGCCTTCGAACTTAGGCAGATCTTACAAGTGCGTACCTGTGCCTAGATATCAAAACAAAACTTACGCGAGTGTTAGTGCCTGCCATATAAGCAGAGTTAAGTGCGTGCCTGTGCCTACGAACTTAGGCAGATCGTACAAGTGCGTGCCAGTGACTATTATATGGTCAGAACTATCGTGAGTGTCAGTGCCTGCTACATAAGCAGACTTAACAAGTGTGCCTGTGCCTACTTATCTAGGCAGAACTAGACCCGAGTTAAAGTGTGCCAACCTCAGGTACATCTTTAAGATGGTCTTAACGAGAAGCCAATCGGACTTAGCCGAGTTGGATGAACAACGACGCACACAGGAAGCCGCCCGCCGCCAAGAAGAAGAAAGACTAGCTAGCGAGCGACTTCGACGAATATCGTTAGACCCGCCGGCCTCACCATTCTCGAGGCTGGCGGAGACGAGCACAGCAGGGCCCTCTGGGGCCAGAACTACGGTGACCACGCAACGAGCCAGGTCACCAACAAGGTCGATACGATCGCAGCGATCGACCACAAGCGTCTCAACGCGATTAAGAATAGCGGAACTTAACGCCGCTGAGAGACTGGCAGCAATACAGAGGAAACAACTGGAGGTGGAAGCAGACCTAATCAAGAAGAGATTGGCTGCAGAGGTGTCTGCCATCAACGATGAAGAAAGCGTCAACGGCGAACCTACTCGTGAAGAAAGTCACGGTGTGAAGGTAGACGAGTGGTTACGGTCCAACCCGCTCGACGCACGGGGGGAGGAGGCAACCAAGGACAATAGAGAAGAACCAAGGCAACTCAGGTTTGAGGTGCCTAGGGTACGATCGCCAACTCCAACCAGAGCGAGAAATAGCATCGAACAGTTGGCCACCACACTCGAGAAAATGGCCAGACCCCGTCCGCGATACACAGACCTACCAACCTTCAGCGGAGCTGTCAGCGAGTGGTTGCCCTTCAAGGCAGCCGTACGAGACTCGACAAATATGTACCAAATTCCGGCAGCAGAGAACATCCACAGGCTGAGGAGCTGTCTAAAGGGAGAAGCTCGGGAGGCTGTGGCCGCACTACTACACACGGCCACAGACCCCGACACTATAATGAAGACATTAGAACAGTGCTTCGGGCGACCCGAAATTATCATCGATCGGGCGCTCGAAGACCTTAAGAAACTCCCAAGACCCGGAACATCGGCAGCCGACCTCAATAGCTTCGCTGTGAAGCTACAAAATATTATCTGTGTGCTGAAAACCATAGACCGAAGGGGCTACCTCTTCAATCCCCTGTTGTCGAGGGAGGTGCTGGAAAAACTCAGCCCGCATCTCCGCTCTCGTTGGTGCGACTACGCCTACGATAACGAAGGAACGACCGACCCAGAATGCCTCATCTACAAGCACCGCCACAGTTCAAAAGAGGGAAACACGACCCGCCGTAACGTTAAGGAGAAAGGCGACTGTATACAATACCGTCGCCGCAGCGGAAGAAGAAAGAATACCATGCCCTGGGTGTGAACAAGCTCACCCCCTACACCAGTGCCCCAAGTACAAGGCACTAACCACCGAACAACGCTGGGAATTCCTTAAAGAGAAAAAGATTTGTTTCAAGTGTGCCCAAAGAAGACACCGACGACTTAATTGTAAGTCTAAGCCCTGTGGCGTAGACCAATGTCGCCGACCACACCATGCGTCCCTACACCAAGCGTGGCCACGAACAGAGGCGGCCAAGCCAGCAGAGACGCCCAGACAAGAGGCTGTCTTGTCAGTTACGCCACAGTCGGCTATGGGGCCACAAACAATTTTATTAAAAATGTGTCCCGTCATAGTGTCCGGACCACGGGGGGAGTTACAAACCTACGCGCTCCTAGACGAAGGAGCAACAGTAACTCTCATAGATAGAGAATTGGCATCCAGCATCGGGGCAAAGGGGCCATCACAACCGCTGCACCTAAACGGTGTCAATATGACACAGAAAGAGACCGAGAGTCAGCTCGTCAATATCGAGATAAGAGGTATTAAAGAAAGCGAGAAATATAAGGTCAGAGCGAGGACCATAAAAGACCTGCAGTTACACAAGCAGGCCATCCCGGAAACTTTTCTCCAGTACGAGCATCTGAGAGACCTTCCCAGGGACGAGGTGTGCTATGAACGAGCGCACCCCGGGCTCCTAGTGGGGACCGACCACTGGGAGTGTATCGTCTCAAGGGAGCTCAGGACCGGCGGACCGAACGAGCCGGCAGCTTCCAGGACAAAGTTGGGATGGGTGGTACACGGAACCGTACCACGCAGCACCATCATGCAAGAAGGCAGGGTGCTGCACGTATACGAGCCCGACCGAGAATCGAACGGGAGCAACCAAGAGCTCCATCAATTGGTCGAGGCTCACTTTAAAATAGAGGCTCTCTGTATCGAGGGAAAGCCAAGAGTAAGAGAGGCAGATCAGCGCGCCATCAAGATAGTAGAGGCAACCACTAAGAAGATCGACACAGGGTACGAAGTGGGGCTGCAGTGGCGACGAGATGACACCGTCATGCCACCCAGCTATAATCAAGCACTCCGTCGCCTCACAGCAATAGAAAAGAAGATGGACGCTGACCCAAAGTTTGCCCTAGAGTACTCCAACCAAGTGGACAACCTTTTAAAAAAGGGTTATGCCACACCATGCGACGGCTCGGAACGAGCGAGCCCAGTGTGCTGGTACCTGCCACACTTTGCCGTACAAAACCCAAATAAACCCGGCAAGTGTAGGCTGGTGTTTGATGCAGCCGCGAAAAGCCACGGAACGTGTCTTAACGACGAACTGTTGGAGGGGCCAGACTTGCTGTTGTCACTACCGGGAATCCTATTCCGGTTCAGGGAAAAGGCAGTGGCAGTAACTGCAGACATCCAAGAGATGTTTCTAAGAATAAGAATAAGGAAAAAAGATCAGCCAGCACAACAGTTCCTATGGCGAGGCGCTGAGAGGGAGACGCCTCCACTCAAGTTTAAGATGAAGAGCATGATCTTCGGCGCCGCGAGCTCCCCGTACATGGCCCATTACATCCGCAATCACAACGCGGACATTCATGGGCAGGAGTTCCCGCGAGCGCTAGGTGCGATAAAGGAAAGTCATTACATGGACGACCTGGTCGCGAGTTATGACGACCCACTAGAAGCATGGAAGGCAGTGGAAGAAACAAGAGCGGTTCACGCCAACGCCGGCTTCACGTTGCGAGGATGGAGCGCCAGCGACAACACAGTGCTGCGCGACGTACCTACTGAGCTGTACGCCACTACGCCCACACAACTGGGGGGAGAGCAGCCAGAAAGCAAAATACTGGGGCTATTCTGGAACGCAGGACGGGATGAACTCGGGTTCAACACATCCATGAACCGAGTGCCAGTAGAGGTACGAGAACAGACTCGCGCACCAACCAAACGCGAGGCCCTAAGCGCCGTGATGTCCATTTACGACCCACTTGGACTGCTCAGCCATTACACAATAAGATCCAAGATCATATTGCAGAGCCTTTGGCGACTCCAGACGACATGGGATGAGCAGATTCCGCCAGAAGAGAACGAGCTCTTCGCCTCATGGTTGGCGCAACTGAAAGAGATTGCCCAGCTTCGACTGCCACGCTGCTACAGCCAAAGAATGTACGAGGACATCGAACTCCACGTGCTATGTGACGCCAGCGAACAGGCCTACGCGACCGTGGCCTACTGGAGGATCACTAGCAGCGACGGGAGTGTTATGGTGATATTAGTGGCCGCCAAAGCCAAGGTGGCGCCGAGACAGGCGCAGACCATACCTCGGCTTGAACTACAAGCAGCGGTCATCGGTGCAAGACTTGCTTGCACAATCAAGCGGGAACACCGCATGAAAGTTAACAGGACTATCTACTGGACCGACTCATCCACCGTGGTACACTGGATCCACCACGACATGCGACGTTACACACCATTCGTCGCACACCGGTTGGGTGAGATCGCAGAACTCTCCAGAAAGGAGGAATGGCGATGGCTGCCCACGGAACACAACGTGGCAGACGACGCAACGAGGCTCAGTAGCACTCCTCTGAGCACGACAGATCGGTGGTTCCAGGGGCCTGACTTCCTGTATCAGCCGGAAGAACAATGGCCATGGCGACGCCAGAGGAAGAAGACAACGAGGTCCTGCACACCAGGGAGAAGACACAGGACAGTTGGTTACCACACCCTACCCCGAAACACCTGGCCGATGGGAGTCATCGAGCGAACGCACGCTGGAACTGACGGCAGCATTCGAGTCGTCGAGGTGCGGACCAGGACCGGCGTTTTTCGACGCCCGGTGAGCAAGCTCGTCGCCCTGAAGAGAGAAGAGGCTACGCAGGCTGCGCCGGGGGGAGAACTGTAACGGACGCCGATCTCCGATGAAAAATATTATTGTATAAAACGTGTTATA
This sequence comes from Noctua fimbriata, assembly GCA_905163415.1. NCBI lineage: Eukaryota > Metazoa > Arthropoda > Insecta > Lepidoptera > Noctuidae > Noctua > Noctua fimbriata. The sequence continues at coordinate 2,446,506 of LR990928.1, forward strand.
TAGAACGACCAATGATAGAGGCTAGGTAAAGCACCTTGCTGTGACAAGGTGCTAACACAATGTAAACAAACGCTGTGATTGGTCAACCGATGGAGCCGCATTCGCGTTTCAAACAGGTCCCGACAAGTCGAAACCTGTCGGGCGCCGCGCCATCGGTTCGCGCACGCGATTGACGGAATAACGGGAACAGGGTGCGCTCCCGCCGCGTCGCGTGCTTGCGTAATAACAAATAAAACACGGGCCAATCCAGCGTTTGAGTACAGTCGACACGAGCCCTCAAGAAGTAAAGACCTCTACTAGTAAGGTATATGTTCTAAGTTTAAATGATTTAATGTGTAATAAATCTTGTGTGTAACAAATCAAATATTTGTTTAAATTAATACAGTCCACTACGAAAATTCCAGTATAATGCTGTGTCCTCACAGTCCATTATAAGCTCAATTGTTTGGGGATAACTGATTTGAAATCCAGTTGCAAGATATGACCTAAACAAACAAACATACAAAAATTGCAAGTTAAACAAAATCTCCATCACAATAACAGTAAGATTCCACTCACCGCAATCAGCATATTGGTCTGGTCGAAGTAGTCGGCGACCGGCATCACGTTCTTGTAGAAGTTGTTGAGCTCCATGCGGGCGAGGCTCAGCACCACGTGGCCCAGACGAGCTCCGTACTCGATCTGACGCTCCAGTACCCGCTGACGCCAGCTCACCAGGACTACGCCGTTTATGGTCTGGATCTACAGAAAAAGGAAGATTTTGGCTGGTAAGTTTGTTAGGTTGTCAAAGATAGTGTTTAACAATAATAGCCGCACGGGTCGATCTTCAAGGTTAAGCAGCAATTGCCGAGGTCGTTTCGTGGATGTGTGACTATCCTAACATACTGAAACCCCTTTGTGTCTCAGAAAGCACGCTAAACCGTTAGTCCCGGCTGCCATTCGTAGATTTTTCTTTTTTCGTGTGATTAGTGCCTAACCTGGTGTCAGAGTATTGTATGTCGCCCATAGACCTCTGACTTGACTTGGCCGTCGAGAAATATCACTCAGGCATGCCGGTTTGGTTTCCTGCAAGTGATGACTATACAATATGCACGTGAATCCGGAAAATCAGAGGTGCTTGTCTTGTCTTCGAACTGGAGACCTGACTTGGTAGTTCGACTATCACATTACTAGCAGATACTAGCAACTTACTGTTAACGTCAGATAGGCAGTCGCTCCATGTAAAATGCTGGTATTCAGCTGCATCCGCATAGACTGTTAGCCGACCATAATCTAGTTGCGAAAAAGCTAGGCAAAATATGACGAACATTTTTATGTGTGGTGAAAAGGTTTATTCGCGTCTAGACTCCAAATACCGGATAGTTCTTCTATAGACTCATGACATCAGACGCCAAATTAGAACCTACTAACAAAAGGTAAAAGAAACTTATTTATAGATCTAAGCATTACTCTTCCATAGAAAGCTAAAGTCAGCTCTTTTCACACTGTCATGTTTCGCAGTATAATTATAAAACTCGTAGCTACTTATATGACTCATCAATAGCGCCATAGCTAATACTGGTATCGGGACCTACATTGAGTTATAATCAATGATATTATAAATAAAAAGAGGTAGATATCGCACTAGCGCGCGCAAATTGTTGCAGACAAATTCAGACAATTGTCGTAATTTAAGTACTTCCAGCGCTGTAGCTATCTCTTTCTGTATCATACGTTCCGTATTATCTATCGCAGTCGTAACAACGCAACGATATTTGAACGCCGCTCAGTATGAATGTAGCGTATCTTTCTATATAATATCATTGGTTATAACCGTATAATTAGAGTTCGGATATTCGGATACATATTTATCTAAAGTACGGTATAGGGTACAAAAGTATGGAAGCGCGTTCTTAATTTTTTTTTCCCGGAATCGCGGTATTTCATAAATAATACAGTTAGTGTAAAATGTAGTACTCGTAAGCATAGTGAATATTTAAAATCTATTTAAAATCAGGCAAGTCTGTTTGAAAATAACACGTAAAAATTAAAATTCAATTTAAAATTTTGCTGCTCAATATTCGAATAGGACAAAATGGTAAATATGACAATTCATTTTAAGTAAAACACTGAAATAAAAAATAAATTATTTATTTAAATAAACCTTTTTCCGTACAGACGCGCTCTTCCTACTAGTCAACACTCAAACTTTAGGTATACCCTTAAAAATCGTACCCATTCGAGAAAATGACCTAAGCTAGACTGGTAGAAAATGCCCAAGGCAATAAAGCCTTTGTACAGTTTTTACTTGTGCATGAAGTTAATGATGATGACGTTGTTGATGATGTTGACATTGAAGATATTGAAAAAAATATATATACATATATGGGGGGTCTTTATTAGAGCAACAGAAGCCAAAACAACAGTTTTTACAATTTTTGTCTGTCTGTCTTTCTGTCTTTCTGTCTGTCTGTCTGTCTTTCTGATTATACGCTCATCATGCAAAAACTACTACATGGATTTGAACGCAGTTTTCACCGTTCTACTGCTAGATGCTTAACTTAAAATATAGGCTACATTAGATATAGTTTTGGACCCGATAGGTGGCGCTGTGCGAAGCAAGGGCGGGTCGCTAGTATATAAATAAAATAGTCAGTTTCTAATTCTAACTGATTCTACATTTCTCTGTCTCATTAGTTGTTGCGGTGCCGTCACTAAAAGTTTTGTAGCGGTCATGTTTTGTAATTACGAATCGCTCTTGAATGTTGAAATGCGCCTAAAGAACTTCTTTCATTTGTTTTCACTGTAATCGCCGCGTAATGTCCTCCACCACAAACCCCATGAGTGTTAGTAAATAAATACATCAGAACACGTCATTACAAGTCCGTGTTTATCAGTCGACAACGATTACCTGTGAATCACGCCGGCATCACGCGACCATGCGAATAGGGGTGACAAATTAATATATAATTAGGGGTTGCATTTACGTGTTGAACGGTTTTAATTTGATACCTGATTAGGGGATGGATGTATTATATGTCTCTTGGTTTCCGGAAATCTAATTGAAACGGGTGCCAGACCCCTTCGGTGCCTGAAAGCCTTATTTATTACCGGTCTTTCAGTAATTATGCTGATGAATTAAATGTGAGAATGGGATGTGGGGTGTGGGTGTGTGTTGGTGTGGGGTGTGTTAATGTGATTATGTGTGTGTGTGGTCTGTGTCGTGTGTTGTGTGTGTGTGATGTGTGTTTTGTGTGTGTGTGTGAGTTATCACTAAAATATAAACAAAATATAACGAGTGTTTTAAAATCTTTTTTCGAACACTCTGTCGAAATATATACGGTGGTTTTTAATTCTATGAGCTCTTGAGTAGTGATAGCAAATCTAAGGGAACTCATCATCATCAGCCTACAACAGTCCATTGCTGGATATAGTAGGCCTCTTCAATCGCACGCCACTCAACTCGATTCTCGGCTCTCGGCTAGAGAGCAAAGCTAAGATATTTTCTTGAATCTAAGCGAATGTACAGACGCCACCACATCAAGCTACCCGAAAGTATCAAATTTTCCCAATCAACCTTGAACTTAATGCTTTAGCGATAAAGTTGCAAATCTATTAAAGAAATATAGTAACCTTATTGGTAACTATATTTTCGAGCCGTTTGGGGTTGAAACTCTAGGTCCGTGGGGTCCGAGTGATCACAGCCTTTTCAAGGACATTTCTAAACGCTTAGTTGACTCTTCCCGTGACCCAAGGACTGACTTTTACCTTGGCCAAAGGCTTAGCGTTGCCATACAACGTGGCAACGCCGCCAGTCTTTTGGGTACATTACCAGTTGACAGCGTTGAGGAGGGGTTTTTTGACGCCATTTTTTAAGTTAGTTAGTTAATATAGGTTATTTTAATTTATATAATATTTACGTATACATTATTAATTAAAAACTATTACAGAAATTTGATAGATTATAGTAACTTGATGTGCTGGCGTCTGTACATGAGTTGTATTTATTTAATGCACAATGTACACAACCAATTTTACACGCTAAGCTTAAACTAGTGAGTATGACCCTGTTAGGGCGCAGCAAGATAACTTAAAACTAATATTGCAGAATATCTATTATTATTTATCTTTTCCTTTATTTAAACTTTTACAAATTATTTTACATTTTTAAATATTCCTTAAAAAAATATTAAAAAAACATTTAAAAATATAAAAAATTGTAGCCCACCGGTATCGGGAACAGGGTCCAAGTTACCGGCGGTCAGGGCTCCAGAGAGAGGAACCTCCTAACAATACAATTTATCTAATAATTATGACTTACAGAGTAGGAACTTTCACATTTAAACATTATATTAATTAAACTTATAAGTTTGAAAGTTCCAGTCTAGCATTTCGTTTCATTTACTCAATAGTAGCCGTAAAAATCTAAAACTCCATAGTTCAACCTGTGTTAGAATTGACTACTGTTGCGCTTTCGATGCACAATGCTAAAGACAAATACCATGTCAAATTTGCAATATTATTTCTTAATAAAACCCACACTGGTCGTTGACATTTAAGAATGAAAGCACGGGGTATGAGACAGGCAATCATATTGATACTAGTTATTAACTAAGTGCTACGATATAAGGAACGATATCAACGCTTGTTAAAATTAAATTAAAACATAATAAAGTCACAAATTAAAACATAGGTATCTAGAATTAAGGTATCTTTTGGATGGAACAATTTTGGAAGATAAAATATTCCAGGGTGTTATTGTGTACGCACGACGTCCAATCAAGCTATACAAAACCAGTTAATGCGGATCGCTCATTGTATAGAAAATCTAAACAAAGCGAGGCCAAGTTATATTGGAAATGTACAGCTTCATGTGCCGCCGTGTGTACTAACTATGTCCGCGGCTTCACTCACGCGACTTCTATTCTATTGACATTATAATAAATTCATAAGTAAATGGAAACTTGAAGTCATAGTATATTCGTTATATCCTCTATATCTACTACATAGGTCGATTTTTTTAATTTAACTCGTACATCTTTGGTTTGACTATATGAACCAAAAAAATATAATTCATGATATGTCGTACAAAAAAAAGTGTATTTTTTTTGGGCATTCTCATTATCAGTTCTGAGTCTATTGCATGTGATCCACCATTGGGGCTACCTACGGGCGGTGGGGTCAACGGAAATACACCATATTATAAAGCTGAAGAGTTTGTTTGTTTGGTTGAACGCGCTAATCGGCGGGTGAAACCGCGGGACACTGCTAGTTAAACATATAACTGACGGAATTTGGGTGTAAATAACTGTATACCTACTACCTATATAATGCACACGAGTAAGCTTCAGACTGGGAAATATAGATTTGGATTTATGTGTTCCATATGTAGAATGCCAACGGAACCCTGGAACGGGACGGGCGGACAGACAGCGAAGCTTTAGTAATAGGGCTTTAGTGTCGACGACGCTTTCGTGTTCCACGCGCGCCTCAAAGAGATGTCAGCAACAAGGAAGGGGTTCGCAAGGGCCGATGCCTGCCAGGGTTGCGGGACGGTTCGAAAGAGATACCGCGGCCTTGGAACATAAAGGACAAAAAAGGAACATGGATGGGTTTTAGTCAGTCACAAGTCTGACACTCCCTTCCGCTCCGCCAAGAGCGGGAGGAGTCGTTTGATGATTCCCCCTCAAAAAAAAAAAGAATACCCTCTGGTCACAGGTCACATCCCTAAAAAGTGACTACTGTCGTTTACCAACAATACGAGTACTTTTGACCATAGCACCTTCCTTTAAGAACCCTTTTAGAACCACAGATGAGGTAAGGAAGAGAAAACACTAAAGAACTTTAATCTATTTCTGATAACTTGCGTAACCCATCACAACCGATGACTCACACGCAATATCAATTCACCTAATAACCTGCACAATACTACACCCCACAAGAAGGCTTGCAACACCCTCTAGCACCAAGGACTTTGACCTTTGATTGGGTCCCATATTGTAGTTCCATTGTCGCTATAACTCTGAATGGGGGTGTTGTAAAGTTGAGGCATCGAGGGAGCGGTTTCATTAGGTGATAGCATCTAATGATGCGACATGGTAACTGTATTGAACAGGTGATAATTGGTGAGGGTATTGTGTTAATTAGGTGTTGACGAAGGGTAGAAGAATGTAACGGTACTACATAATATACAATTTAAGTAAAGCATCATCATCTGCGTAGCCTTTTCCCAATTATGTTGGTGTCGGTTTCCAGTTTCACCGAATGCAGCTGAATACCAGTATTTTAATGGAGCGACTGCCTATCTGACCTCTATAACCCAGTTAGTACTGGGTAATACGGTACCCCTTGGTAAGACAGGTTGTCAGACTTTCAGGCCACTGACTACCTGTAACGACTGTCAAAGATCTACAAATGACAACTGGGACCAACGGCTTAACGTGCTCGGTCGCACGGAGGAAACTCGGCTTAAATTATGGATTGTAAATAATTATTATTCTGAGAATTAATTGATTATATTATATTTTAATTTTAATTGAGTTGAATTGCCTTTTAATTGTATGTCATTTTGCGAGTATTTGAGTCAATTGTATTCGTATTTTAATTTATTTTATTTTTATATAAATTGTTATGTTTTATTTGTGTTTATAGTGTGATTATATTGTAAATGAACAAATGAATTTATAATTACAGCATATATGAACAAATATGAAAAATGTTTCATGAAAAGTCCCCAGTCTTTTTCTTCCCTACCGCTCTATTAGAGAGTGGCACACGATATGACAACTTATCCATAAAAGTTTATCTATAAGTCCGCTAAAGCTTGTTAAAATTCTGCGAATTGTTTGATAATGTATTTATCAACACCAACAGCCGACATTACGCTTGAATTCCTCAAAGGGGAGTTAGACAAAGTTAGTGCACTCGTAATTGTTAAGCTATTTCACAGTTTCTTATAATCTGAGCCACATTATTTCAGTTTCTGTTAACGGGCAAGCCTCCGGCCACCAATCTAGCATAAATCATAACTTTCTAAGAATTTTCTATTTGATATAGAAATATAGCTGTGGGACTGTATGCGATGCATCCTTCCGGGATAGCTACCTCGGATACTGTAGGAATGTTATTTTCAGCTTCATGCTGTGTTTTAGCTGTAAAGAAATAAAAATCTATCAGCAACAAAACAGGGGTTTACAGAGGAGACGCTATCCTCCTCATCACGACATTTTTCCGAAATATTTTACCATAATTCCCAAAAACATGAAAGCCAAAAGCTATCAGAACGCTCGACGAAATAATTATCGACACAAAACATATGTACGGCGGCTGTCGATTTTATAAATTGTTACTTTGGTCGCTGCTTCGCCCTTGACATAAATATACCGATTTTTATCCTAGCTGTCTTCACTCCATCGATCCATAATACTGTTTAAATAAGCTCCTGTAACAAGATGGTAAATTGGATTTTGATTTCTGATAGATTGTTAAGTAATTTAAAGTTTCTTTTCAGTATTATTCTTCGAGACTTTGAAATGTTGTAGGTGTAGTTGTAAGGTGATCCAGATATTTATCATTACATACTGAGTTTCCTGCCATATGTGCCTCAGAAAACACGTTAAGCCGTTGGTCTCAGCTGTCAATTGTATAAGATCTTTGACAGTCGTTACAGGTAGTCAGTGGCCTGAAAGTCTGACAACCAGTCTTACCAAGGGTATCGTATTACCCAGTCCTAACTGGATTGTGGAGGTCACACAGGCAGTCGCACCATGTCAAATACAGGTATTCAGCTGCATCCGGTTAGAATGGAAGAGGACCCCAACATAGTTGGGAAAAATGCTAGACAGATGATGATTGAGATGTCTATCACTATTGTGTAAGATGTTCCTTCATTCTTGATCAATGAAGAAATATACAGAAACTAGCTTTGACCGTGGCTCCGCTCGTTTCGATGTAGATCGGAAATTATGTCACGGGGACGTTGTACCAGGAAAAAATTACCCTAACCCAGGTCATATAGCCTGCGTACGCGCGCTACGTGTTCAGTATAATAATGGTTGTAGGATGCTGCTGGGGCTGCCTCGCTTCTTTAGCGCGTCAGGAATGTTTGCTTAGGCTAGAACGGATTGTTTTAAATTAATTGTACGCAAACGTATAGCCTGATGCTTCGAGTGTGCAGCAGTGCCAGCATTATGGAAAGGGTTGATGGCCTTCTTGTGCGGTACTAGAACAGTGTGCACACGGGTTCCAGGCCAACAATTTTTAATTTTAGTTAAGTTTTACTCAAATTGCCGATGTGGGTCACACGGCTGCCAAGCTTAAATGGAACTGGGCTGGCCACATCTGTCGCATGCCGGAGGAGCTATGGGCTAAAGTAATCACACAATGGGTTCCAAACAGCAGCAAACGGCAACGCGGCAGGCCCAGAAGGAGATGGCGGGACGAACTCGACTGTTTTCAAAAAGTTTGGCAAACAACAGCACTGGATAGGGATAAGTGGAAAGAGGGAAGGGAGGCCTTTGCCCTGCAGTGGGACACAAATGGCTGATAATAATAATTAATTTACTAAAAAAGTCATTACTAACTATTTATGGATTTTTATCCGAAATAAATGCTTAATAATAATAGTCTATCCGTATGTCAAATGTAATCGAAATCTATTCAGCCGTTAAGACATAGATGGAGGCGTAACAAACAAACAAACTCACTTTCACATTCATAATACCAGTTAGGATTAAGATGATAAATGATGTTTATTTTGCAAATAGGTTTTTACAAACACTTATACACGTCATTTTTTTAAACTATATGAGCCAGGAGTTTCGTATCTGACTACTCTGAGAAGAAACAGCCGCAACAAACTCAGAGGTCATTGTCTCTTTTAAGGTCCAGAGATAATCTTGGTCAACTCACATGAGGACTATGCAGATTAGTGTCTGAGATGGTCTTTTAAAGAAAGAACCGCATATTTTGAGTGGACCTGTCCAGTCAGTGCAAGCATTTGTCAGTTATCGAGTAGCTCGACTTATACCTCAAGGTCAGTCCACCATACTGGAAACACGTCGCGTCGTTAGAATCCTAAAATATGTACATATTTGTTCATAACAATTCTAAACTGGACAACATTGCTACTGTTCAGAAAAAAATCGAATACCTACCTACTATCTAAAATCACTACACGTCTATAAAGTTGTTGATGATTGTTATGTATGTACACGATATGTACACGTAGTACTAAAATATTATTTTATAATCTTTATTATTACTGTATAACTCAGCAAAAATGTGTACAGGTTGTACACATTGCTACAATACAAGAAAACCCTCGTCGCTTTCATATATTGTCACTTTGTATTTACGAAAAGTATGTATTTTTGACCGACTTCCAATAAGGAGGAGTTTCTATGTTCGTGTGTATGTATTTTTCAGGTGTACATTACAGTTAGTATTCATATATCAGAATCTTTCTTTATCGTGTGGTTAGTGCCTAAACTGGTGTCAGAGTTTTTCTCTGACTTGGTTTTACATGCCGTCGAGAAATGTCTTTCAGGCATGCTGGTTTCCTTCACCGAAACAAATAATAATTACACAATACGCACATGAATAAAAACAGAGGTGCGTGTCTTGGGTTCGAACTTGAGACTATGCTGCTTATGCCACTAGGCTATCACTGCTTATGCCATGTCACAATTATTAATTAATTATTTCATTTATGTCACAATCAAAACTAATAAATACTTAAATACTTTCGACTGCAAAGATCAGCAAAACTACTTTTCATCAGTTACCAACTCCTTGAATCATTACTTACATTTCCTAAGAAACTTCTATGATAGGTACGCATTTTTTGAGACCCTTTAAAACTAAAGTGATTCTAGATAACCAAGGTGTTAATCGCATCAATCGTCAAAACTGGAGTTAAACAGAAACAAACAATAAGGAACCTTAGCTCCTGGCTTATTACCTTCTGCCAACACCCATGAGATCCATTGTTTCTTTCTACAGAGACACAAGTTTATGTATGTAGTTATGTACAACTCTGCTCACCTTATCCGAGTACTCAGCCACATCCCGCATGGAGCGCGGGTAACCGGACACGAGGTAAGTCTTGGCCGTGGGCGCCATCTTCATCTCCAACATTAGCACCTCGGTGACCGTCGTGCTGGATAACGTGCCAAAGTCTTGCATGTCTGTTGGAGAGGGAGTTTGTTAGTGTTTTGTTAAGGTGGAAGCAGAAGACCTAGACAAGCGGCAGCTCTTTTAAAGCTTTTCGAATTTCGAAGACTTTTAAAGGTAAACGCACACTTATCAGAGTCGAAGGGAGCGAAAGAGCCGAAAGGGTCGCATTTTAGAATTACTTGGATGGAATCCTATGATACCTCATACATTTATCCGCGCCGAATCGGACGAATAGATAACGTTAAACGTATGATAGCACGTTTCGTTCGGCGTGGACAATTGTGCATTTACCTTAACGTGGCACAGGATTAAGGTAGCGTATGTCAATCCAGAACATGCCACTTTCTCTAAGAATTTATCTGTGTACTTAAAGTAGGAGTTATCATTTAAAAGACGCCTTTGAGAATTGGGAACCCCTTAAGAATACAAACTAAGCAAAGGGGGGTCACGGTGACTGCGAAGGAATCTAGACATGAGTTGTCAAACTTAGTTGGTGATAAATGTGATATTCAAAGATATTAATCGAAACAAAAAATAATACGGAACATACACTCATAATAGTTCTAGTCTCCTTAACTAAAATGGGATTGTTAAAAGCTCATTGTAGATGGCGCTACCATAGCTAGGTCCTGATCTTGGTCAGATTGGGAGCTAGCTATGGTCGCTATATCTGAAGTCAAGCTATTTTGTAATATAATAATGACTTTACCAGATTCAACCAATGACGATGCTTGGAACCAGCTGTGTTAACGTCATTAGTTTCACAGTTGCCATACTCAATAAATAAAATAGTAATAAAAACAAAGATCATAAAAATTAAAATACAACTCAAACTCAAAGCATTTATTTCAATTAGGCCATAGGCACTTTTGAATGTCAAAAAAACAAAAAGAAGCGAAGCTACAGTCATAGTCACAAGGCATAATAACTTGAGAAAGTACTGTAGTTGCACATTCCAAAGCGTAGATCTCTATGGAGAAGAATGGGCAAGAAACTCCATGGACACTCTTTTAAATCAAAATATTGTTACAAAATATTGGTTACATCATTCATGTTGAGATTATACATATATGTAAGAACGATGTAGAAAGACCTGCACATTAAGAGCGTCCAGTGTAATTAAAATAAACCGTGGCAGCTAAGAGATGACCAGTCCCAACTGACAGCGTCGGCTGTTGCTGCTGATTAATGTTTGTAAACTTCCACCCTAAGTGCATAAACTTGGAATGCCAATAGGCTTTCACCAACTTAGACATACCAACAATATCCATTGAGCTGTCAAGCTATCAGATGTCATAACATTCGGCGCAACGAACATTGTTGAATCGTCAAATTGTAAGTTAGCACGATTTTGCGCTTGTAGCAATATTGTCGCGGGTGATTTCTGTTGACCATCATGAATTAGAACCTGAACGTATATAATTCACAAAAACCACACTCTTCGGCGAGTAACAATACCATCACTCGTGCGTAGAGACATCTAAAAATTTCCACTCAGCTTCCAATAATACAACCTCATCATCTGCCTAGCCCAACTATGTTGAAGGTCGGCTTCCACTCTAACCGGATGCAGCTGAATACCAGTATTTTACATAGAGCGACTGCCTATCTGACCTCCACAACCCAATTAATACTGGGCAATACGATACCCCTTGGTAAGACTGGTTTTCATACTTTCGGGCCACTGACTACCTGTAACGACTGTCAAAGATCTACAAATGACAGCTGGGACCAACGCCTTAAAGTGCTTTCCGTGAAACAGAGGAAACTCGGTATGTAATGGGTGGTCACTAATCCACGGACCAACCTATGCAAGCACAGCTTGACCTAAAGGTTGACCCGAGCGGGTTTTATTATTTAGGTGTAATTTCGACTAACTTTCGAAAAAAAAGCTGCCCATTAAAACAATGCATCGTATTTATTAACTAAAAAAAAAATATTGCAGTCGAAGTTAATGGCTCTCGAAGTATGAATAAATGATCACAAAGTCTTCAACTCTTCGTAAAAACAAACACGTGGCTCAACTGCGCCTGATTACTATCTGAGTCATCATTCCACAAACAAAATACTAACATACAATCGTACTCTATAATATTTCTCAGAAAACAAACATACGTACCTATCATTATTTAAAACTACCTACATATTAGTGGGTATTGAATGTATAAAACGGAAAGCAATTGATTTTGAGTTTTACTACAATGTGATAGGATTTATTTTGTCTTATGGTAAAATAAACTACCGGTTTTGGGTTCTTTGACCGATTTTAATTTCATTTTGCTTTTTGTGCTTGTCATGTTACAGCCTATTATTATATGATGGATATTTTTGGTCCCAGTAAAACGAATTGTTTCTTGAGAGAAAAATGCCGTGTGTAAAATGCTCTATTATAATCCAAGTGCTGTTTATTTTATTTTCTTATTTATGTAATCAAATATTTAAGCTTTCTCGATTTCCATATCCACGGGTGACCGCTGAAAACCAGCGCTGTGCTGTGGGCCCCCCATAGCTCAGTATCATGCTGAGTGGTAACCGACTTGTCGCAGTCACGAAGTACAAGCTGTCATTTTTTTGTACCATCCTGTTGTATTTATAAATATTTATACGTTTTCTATATTTTTTTTGTAATTTTTAATGCACGTCATGTCCCTGCGACAAATAAATAAATAAATACCTTCGTTATAATTAACTCAAAAACAAAACTACACAAACGCATTACCATAATGCAGGATATTAAACTATGTATCCTGCCTCGTAGACACTTGCTACAAGGCGTAGCACGGAGCCTACGCGACGTAGCATGCCACCTACGCGACGTACAACTCTCGTAGAAGAGCTTTCCGTAGTACCATAAATAGAGGTTTCCAATATTTGATCGATCGTTTTCTTTAACCTACATTAGAAGTATTTACAAGGATTTTTTTGCTCGAAAGACGACATTTTGTAATTGTTTTGTAAAAGGCATTGCTAGGTGGCGACGATATTTTAATTTTAAGAACGCGCCATAAAATTCTTGTTCAGCTATACCTAGCAATTTTTTTTAACCTTTTGAATGCCAGAGCATAGACGCACGCACGTGCCCTCCACGTCAAGCTACAATTTCACCTGCCATTTTGTCACATATTTGTGTCGCTTGGCGTACAGAGCACGCTCTTGCTTGTCACGTTTATCTGACAATGGCGTTTAAAAGGTTTGATACTATTAGCCTGCATCATCCCACAGCTGGGCAAAAGCCTCTCCCCATGACTTCCAGTTGTTTCGATCCATGGCTAATGTGGTCGTTGGTTTTGTCCAGCTCGTCCCGCCATCTTTTACGAGGTCTGCCGCGACGCCTGGCTGTCTACGGGCTCCAAAAAGGTGGTTATTTTGGCCCACAGCTCATTGGGCATGCGGCAGACGTGGCCAGTTCAGTCCCACTTCAGATTAGCGGCTTTTTGAGCAAAACAAATTAACTATGGTGGCAAAATGTTAAATGCAACACTGCAGACCGTGTCAAGCAATTAATTTATTTTCACCTCACAAATATTTAGTGAGAACATAATACGGCACATGGAACATATTTACATACAATGAAGGTCAAAGGCGTTTTCGTTTCTAAGAAAACATCATAAAATAAAATATACCTTCTTACTTTGGTAAACTGCTTTGTTTTGTAGAAAAATAAACAACGTAATACATTTTTCTTCGATCACATGCTTGTAACCCTAGCTGCCTATCAATTAACTCTTAAACTACTGCAATTTACGGTTATTATTTGAACCAGTACAAACTGGTTCAAATAACCTGATGAAAAAGGTGTAGACTTTGAAGCTATTATACATCTATCGACCTCAGAGATCACGCAGACATGGAACGGGAGCGGAAGGTGTTGTCTGTTAGAGCAAATATGATTGCCCGCAGATTTGCTCGGTGTTCAATCGGGGTAAAGGCTACGCTCTTTAGGGCGTTCTGTACTTCTCTGTACTCGTGTAGCTTGTGGGCACTCTATAATGCAAGAACTTACAACGCCATCCGCGTCCAGTACAATAACGCGTTCAGGGCGCTGATGGGGCTGCCTCGATACTGTAGCACCTCGGGAATGTTCGCACAAGCGTACATTGACTGCTTCACGTGACTATGCGTAAGCGCACCGCCTCCTTGGTGCGCAGAATACGGGCCAGCTCCAACACCGTGGTAGCGATGATTGGGGGAAGGCTTGACTGTCCTTTCATTCGGCATTGCTCCGGTAGACATGTCGCTGTACCAATGCCGGAGAAACGGTTGTAAATATTTATTATTCTAGGTATTAATTGATTTTGTTGTATTTTAATTGTATTGCATTTTGATTGAATTTTAATTGGATTTTAATTGAGTTGAGTGAATTTTAATTGTTTGTCATTGTATTTGAGTCAATTCTATGCGTATTGTAATTTATTTTATTTTCTTTAAATTGTATTTATGTTATAATCATTTGTTTGTAGTGTGATTATACTGTGATAAATGACGATGGGTGTAAATTTCCTGAATAAATGAATTTATTATTATTGTATATCGCAAGTCCTTTAAAAACCTGTCATAACACAACAATATTAGGTTTTTAAATAATACCCCACTCAACTTCAAATATTGTCCTTGCTCTATAATCCACCACGCGGGCCCATTGCGGGTTGGCAGATGTCACATGTTTTCGAATTGTTGGTTCTAGGACATGCCGGTTTCCTCACGATGTTTTCCTTCACCATTTTGAAAGTAGTGGTGATGAAATAAATTACACAAAGTAATGCGCCTGCCTTTGTTCGAACCCACGACTTACTGCTGATAACTCGGGGTTGCCACCACTGGGCCACCGCTACTCTCATCAGAAGTGTTCAAACAAAATACAGATTTTTAGTGAACAAGTAAAACACCAACAGAACCACCAGCCACGCTAGTATCATCATTAACTGTGTATTTAACACAATTATAACGGAATCTAACAACATTACCTGCTGACATCAGTTGTGTTATTACATAATGTTATGTTAAACTGCATTATGCTTTTATGTATAATTTTATTTAGTCACGATACCCGTGGACTTGCAGCTCATTAACTAGTTAACTGCATATATGTTAACTTTATATAATTTGACCGTTATTTATGTAGTGTATTACTTTTTTCTCTGGAGGAGGTCTTAACACTCTGCTAAGAGGGGTTCTTGTTACTGATTGCTTTATTAGAATCACGAATTGATAATACAATGATATAATTTGAATATGTAATAAACGTCAAGAATGTAATATTCACTATAGTGGAATATTTTAATATCAATGAATTTTGCTTTTTAATAAGGCAATAATATTATGTAGAATTTATTAAATAGGTATGTCATTTTATTTGCATACAGAAGATGATGTTATTCTGTAATTATTTTTGCAAGAAATATAAGTCTATTTTATTTAACTTTTAAAAAATAGTTAATTTATGTCTATAGGCAAATGCTACGACACGTGTCGCACCAATAATAAAATTACTGCTACGCTTCGCTCATGTGATGTTACAAACTAATATGTTCGTCCATTTATTGTCAATTATGTCGTGTTTTCTTTGCGTTTCAAATGTTATTTTTATTAATCTAAAAGAGTTTTCACTTATTCTGCAGTTCACGGTTTCTAATATTCTCACGTCGCAGATTTGCTACGTACTTAGGTAAGCAGAGCGCATGCGGCGACTAACGCAGCATTAATACACGTTTTCATTAGCACCAGACTATTTGTTAGAGTACCTAAACAGTAACAAAAGCCTATAACTAAATGAAAACGCACTGTTCCATCTTCCTTGCTCAGCTCAGTGGCGAGACTCGGCTTCTCGGTTCTCTGATCATTATATTGTATTGTATTAATAATAATTCATTTATTCGGGTAATTTACAGCCATTGCCATGTATCACAATACAATCAGACTACAATCACACTACAAACACAAAAAACAAAACATTACAATTTAGTTAAAAAATAAAATATTTTACAATACAAATAGAATTGAATAATATTGAGTTAATTCAACTTAGAAATATATTTCTTTATTTAGTTACCTATATAATTTAATAATTAATATGTTACCTATACATATAACCTACATAATTTAATAAATAATTTAATTTAATGCTTGTGTTTATTAATATTTGCAAGCTTTTTTTATAGCGAAATGTGTCATTGCATTATATGTTATTTTTTTCCACCTTTTGTACTAAATTTACCGCAAATACATAATATTGACTTTGACTTTTATCTCATCATTTCAGCCGAAAAGTCCACTGCTGGACATAGGCCTCCCCCAAGAAGGGGGGGTTTTGCCATAATCGCCACGCTTGGCAGGCGGGTTGGCGATCGCAGTATGGTTGTTGTAGAATCAGAGAACGCTGCTGCCCATTCTCTGGTAAGTCCCTTAGTCGCCTCTTACGACACCCACGGGAAGATATGGGATGGTGCTATTCTTTACGTCCGGACACCATACAGACTTTTATCTGGATCTATTCAAAGTTCGAGTGAATCGGTTTCTTCTAGGCAAGCGTGCTTCACCCTAGGCCGCATCATCGCTTCACATCAGGCGAGTTGCGGGCAAGCCCATTTAGTAAAAAACAAAAGAAAAACCTAACAGTAGAATAATGAGGCTTAGTCGTTCCATTCGCTATAATTTTTGTCAAAACCTTATAAACATGAAGGTAAACAGCATTTCAGTTAGCAAAATACTGCGAAAACGATGACATTGACAGAAAAGTAAACATTTCTTCAAACACGCCTGACTGATTAGTTTCATGGAAGCGCAGTCAAGTTCGTGGTCACGTCGATAATGCATAGTCATGATAGTTAAATTGTTTTAATGATTTTTGTAAAAGATAGATTTTACAATCAACAATGTAAAAATTTCGTTATAGTAAAACTAGCTTATGCCTACGGGTGGCCGGGTTGAGTGTTATCATCCCAGTCTCACGGGATCGTACTACCGGGATAAAAGTATCGTTAATGTTTTCAGATTATCTGTGTGCCAAATTTCATCTATATGTCTTCAGTAGTTTTGGGGTGAAAGAGTAACAAACATCCATCCATTTATCTATCCCCACTAACTTTCGCGCATTCACAATAGTAAAAGACTTACTTATAGCAAATTACACGGATATTTTACCCGACTGCCAAGGGAGGGTTATGTTTTTCGCGCGTATCTTGTATGTTTCTTTGTAAATTTCCTTTTTACCTCGAATGTTCCAAATGGCTGGATGGATTTCGACGATTACGGTATCATTAGATTCGTATCAAAAACCCAAGTGTTCTGAGATAGGTGATCTAAAAAAATAAAATGGCGGCGTTTTGGCGCTAAATTGTAAGTCGTTAATATTTTTTTCCACCAAACCTATCGAGTAGGGTATCAAAATGAAGGAAATTAAAAGGAGATTACAAATATATATTTACATAGGTACATAATACAATAGGTAGTCGGCTTTTTTGATACTTTTAATTAAATGTTACTTGTTATACACACAGGGTGTAAACAGACCCTTCACATAGCCGTCAACCAAGCATTCTGTACATCAAACTAAATAACTTTACGTAATAATTATTGCAGGGAATCGTCTTTTTTTTTGTGGTGAAAAATCACGTTTTAAGGTAGGACTCGATGGACAGCACTCAAAGCATTGTGCTGATGGTAGGATTGAATAGTACGGGGGTCGTGGAGGTAAATTATGTTAAGTAAAAATCTTACATTAAAAACATGTATTTAAAAAAAAAAATTGTGAAAATGTTGGAACTTTGACCCCCAATATCTACAATAAAAAAATGATCGAAAAGACGGGGAGAACAAGTGCCTTTCGGCTTCGTTAAGGGTCTTTTTACACCCTTTATATTCTAGGTGTAGTAAAACAGACAATTATATCCACGGTGTATTCTAAAAGCAACTTCTAAATTAGCTTTTTCGGCGGAAAACGCTACACTACGCTACATTATATCTACAGTGTAATCTAACTCAATACTACATAAAGTGCAAACCGGGGTGGGTAGTACCGTTTCCGATGGCGTACTGTTGCAGGAGATCGGTCATGTTGATGTGGACTACGCCGCGCCGCTCCTGCATCAGATTGTCGCAGTGGGTCACCTTGCCGCTGCCTGGACCACCTGGGTGAAAAATGAAATGGATTAGAATGTGATACACACTATGAAAGTGATTTGCGTCTGTAAGACACAAATCATCACGCATGTAATCCCCGAAGGGTTGGGCAGGGGTGACTTATAGTCAGTACTCCCGCATTTCGCCGCCAGTTATGTTTAAGTCCCGTTGTAAATAGGGTGCGAGCCTATTGCCATCAACCGGTCATTAGACTCTGGGTCGCGACTGAGAACAACATTTTGCTCGGCCCGGGAATCGAACCCAGGACTTGTGACCACCACACCAACGAGACTCCATAATCCAAGTTAGTTAGAGTAAGAAGTCCTCGCAAAGTAAGGTCCGGCTGGAAACCAGCGTCAAGCACTATAGTTGTCTTGAAATTATGCTGAACTGGGCCTATTTGGCGAAGAGTGCCCACAAAAAAACTTAGTTATATTGCTACAGTTGCAGTGCAGTTGAGCAGTCGAGTAAAACCCCACGGATCCCCCATGAGTCGAGCGAATCATATTTTAATCAACATACAATCTGACACTAACCTGTAAATTGCATAAAACATAATAAAATTTGAATTTCGCGGGGTACCCTGGCGCTTTCACCTTAAGAAGCGATGTTAGTGAATATAATACAGGGTGTAAGAGACAGCCCTCCACAAACTGACAGGGTGCATGCAGCTCCTTATTTTGAATCATATTCCACCGGAATTTTTCTTCGGATTTTTTTTAAAATCATTTTTTCATCCTTTATTTCAATGTAAAATTACACTCCCTGTACGCAGCACTCCATTTATGTAAATAATACGGCTGAAATAAAAAAGCCAACAATGGTTGTTGAAATACTCAACAAACGATGCGTGAAATCAGCTGTTCACTTCCAGGCCAGCTACAGAGTTCATCGAACTCGTCGTCGCGCTTGCCGTTCGCTACGTGCGTTTTGCCACGGTAACGATACATTGCATATGAGGAAATAGACAAATCAAATTTATTGGATTTCCATAACATTCCTGAAATAATTTAATGGAACGGTCATCTTAGTATGATATACTGAATTCATCCCATCAGTTTGTAGAGGGCTGTCCCTTACACCCTGTGTGGTCAACAGGTAGTAAGGAAATATGGAAATAATAAAATTCACTTAATCATTAGGCCCATTAGGGCAAGTGTATATAGAGGTAATGTGTTAAAACTATCCATACATCAGTGACCTTGACCATCATAATATTTACTCAGTGTAATAAATTAAAAAGGTACTCCGCAGTTGGGTAACGTCAGAACCCCTGTCCGTCACAAACAATTAAATGGCAGATATAATTTGAATTGAATGGTCTGAATGAAATGCATTTACCTAATCATGAAGTTAATGGCTCGTCAGTAGAGTTTGAATAATGCGGATGCATCGAATATATGGAGTGCGTGTTCCAGTATCAAAATAACATTAACATAACGCCTATAAACCCCGAAGGGTTAGGCAGAGGTGTGCCTAATAGTACATCCACATTTCACCAGTTATGTTTAAGTCCCACGTAATAGAGGGCGAGCTTATTGCCATCAACCGGACACAAATCCAAAGTCTGTGGCCGAGATATTTCTGATGGAAAACCTCAATGACACTTTGGCCGACCCGGGAATCGATCCCAAGACCTCTTGCTCAGCCGTCGCGCTTGCAACCACTAGATCAAAGAGGCAGTCGAGGATTTTTTTATAGTGAAAGATCTCCTACATCCAATCTTTACCACTTTATAGAAGAAGTAGATATAGATTATGTACCATCGTGTTAACCATCGATTCAAGAAGATCTATTTAAAAAGTAAAGTTTTACATACCCAGTACGAATATAACAGGCACACTAGGCGGCTCGAACTTGACGTGGCTCGTGTTCTGCATGGGGAAGGCGGCGGCCGGAGGCGTCGCTCGGCCGGCCCACGCGCTCTCACCCCGGCTTCGCTCCCCACCCGTCGTCTCCAGCTCTTCATTTTTTTGTTCTAAATGTTGGTTACCAGTCAGGAATGTTTGTTCTTGGAATTATACATGGTGTAATAGGCAATTGTGCGCAAACTGTACTGTTGCCAAAATGTAAAGGACAATTGATTTTTGGTTCAAGAATTATGTATACAGTCCTCCAGACCGTTTTTCGGTCACGGCGGTCAATCTCAGAGCAGATAAGCCAGCCGGCGCGGGAGTTATTGACATGAACTAGTATGTGCGCAGGCACAGGTGCGCTCCCTCTTCCCTCACGCTCACGCCTCGTATCCACTAGGCAACAATTGACGCGCAACACGTAACGCTCAACATGCTCGGCAGCGTTGCAACATGCCGCACGGCTTGTTGTTTGTTTCGGTGCAACATGCAGTTGAGCATCAAATGTTGTCGAGTAACGTGACGCGCAAAAATGTCCGTGTCGTGTCGCCGCTGAAATCAACTCTAGTTCCTCTGGCGACATGTTGTCGAAGACTGATGCGAGCGTAATCATGTGTAGACAGACAACGTTATTAAACAAAAGTTCCGCGCTGACTTTCAACATATTGAGCAACATGTTGTGCAACATGTCGTGCGCCAAATGTTGCCTAGTGGATACGATGCTTCATAGTCCGATAGGACAACAATCCGGCACGACCGGAGAGAGATCAGGCGCAGGACCAACAGGTTAACGTGCTTTTCGAGGCACGGGGGTACCACACCGCAAACTGCCAGACTCAGGGCTGTGAGAAATTCCTAACGGAAACACCCAGTAACACTTTTTGCCCGACCCGGGAATTGCACCCAGGACGCTCAGCAGTCGAGAGACCAACAGAGCAAGAACGTAAGTACCGAATCCATAATAACAGATTGCGCGTCGGAGCCCCTTACATCCTGTTATGGCCAAACATTAACGCACAACAAACAAAGAGATCGTTGTATTGAGAGACTGTTATATTCTTCTTCTTAGCGTGTCGATGGCAATCTAAATTGTATCAGCCCAAAACTGAGCTACTAGTTTGGCGCTTTCGGTAGCGTCTGTAGTGAACAAACAACAGGACACGCAGGACACGATATTAAGTGCCCCATCGTTTGTAGAACAGCACCACATTTACAATGCAGGGCAGAGTCATTAATGTTATATTTAGAAACTATAAACCACCGCTATGCGCTATGTGATTTATATGGAGAAACTTCATCCATGGTTATTGCAGCTGCAAAGCAGTAACAGCCTAACTTTCGGGATCAGGTTTTATTTAAAAGCCACATATATTTTTTCTTTTTCAGGTGTTTTTGACGATTATATGAGCATTAAACTAATTTGGTGACATTCGACTTTCTCTATAAGGCTCCGTTTCCACTACGTATGTGCGATGATGCGAAGATTACGTAGCGAAGATTGGGTGTACAATTGTATATCCTTGCACAACTCTGGTGGACATGCCGCCTAAGTTCCGCGTTGGGCGCCATTAGCAATCCAGCGAATGAAGATCAGTGAGAACGATTACAAGTATTTTGTCATTTTCTAATCCAGCCATTACAGATTATCAGGTACATGAAAACTTTGTGGGTGAGGTCTGTGAGTGAGACTTAAGTGGCAGTGAGCAGTAGAGCGTAATGCTGATGGATCTGAGAGGTACCTGCAACGCGATACCCGATAGATAGTAGGTTACCTACTCTGGGCAGTAAGCCGCATAATCAACCAGATGATAACACAAGCTTGCTTTTATTTAAAAAGTTGTTTAGCCCGTACCTAAAACTATCGGAATGGAATCGGCATTTGTAAACACGTTGTACCGACACGGGATAAAACGGACGCTTTAGTTTAGTTTAGTTTATTTATTAATAACACGGTTGTGGTTCGGCCACACCGGTAGGGAAAGATTGAGGACGCGGTACTGAAGTTTCTGTCAATGTGTCCGCAACCCTTTCCGCAATCTGTCCGTTTTTAAAAGCGCACTTTTTGTGTTTCATCGTTGGTATGGAATTATGGATCACTTTACGCATCTGACATTTGACACTGTAGGTATGCATCAGTATTCTTGACTGCAGCAAAAACACATATCTCACTGGTTAAATGACGTCGCTTCATATCAATGTAATAAAATATATTTTTTTTTTGTTCCGTTGATGCACAATTGTAGTGATTTTGTCAAAAGCCAGTACACAGTTTTATAGAAATCCTAATTGACAGTTGATTTTCTCTTTATATTCGAAATTTAAACAAAAATCTTTATATAACGGTAACTCACTAAATAGCATCAAAAGCGATAAATTGCAATAATACTCTTAAAAGTATTATACTTGATCCCTAGACACTTTTGATATGTGTTTTAAGCGACGCAATAGGTCCATATATCAAGTCTATGCCTAATTTTAGTAAGCACTTGAAGTGAACTTGTGCATTACACTTCACGTTATGTTGCCGGTCAAGTGAATAAAGTGTCTGTTAAAAAATGAAGTGTGAAATAACTTCCATAAAAGCTACCCTACTCGGACTGCAGCTAGGTTTCAATGAAAATTGAATGAGACCACAGATGTCTGGTTGTTATGACGCTAGGTCAAATAAGTACAGGGGGTCTAAATTGGCCGCTTTATCCGAATCATAATAGGATAGTAATATGAATACAATACAATACAATTCTTAAACTGGTTACAGACGCAGTCTTCTTCGTTATCGTGTGGTTATTATAGTGCCTAACCTGGTGTCAAAGTTTTAATGCCGCCCATGGGCCTCTGGATTGGCTTTACATGCCATAGAAAAATATCTCTCAGGCATGCTGGTTTCCTCACGATGTTTTCCTTCATCGAAGCAAATAATAATTATACAATACGCACATGAACCCGAAAAATCAGAGACCGTGCGTGTCTTGGGTTCGAACTCGAGACCTATGACTTGGCAATCCGCGTCCGACGTTCACACCACTAGACTATCACCGCTATTATAAATTGCCCGCAGTTAACATTATGATTTGTGACCATTTTACGAATTGTAACATAATTTATATTATTATCATATTATGATTGTGCTAAAGCGGCCATTTTAGGCCCCCAGATAAGTTGCGGGCTGGATTTTAGATACCGGTGCTTATCAGTCAGAGTCCGGTATCGATTTGGCCTGACCTTTAGGAGAAGGTGTGTTTTGTAAGCAGGTAATTCCGACTGTGTGTGCATAACACCGAAATCCGTCGTCGGACGAAAATCTTTGACGTCGGGGATAGGGCGAGACGCCTAAAATGGAGTTGGGCAGGACATCTGGCTAGACACGGAGATGGCCGATGGAGTAAGGGGGATAAAAAACACTAGAGCCGTCTAAAAGCGCGTTGGATTGACGATATTGTCAAAATCGCGGAAACTGACGGATAAGGGATGCACAGAACAGAGAATAATGGCAAAAGGAAGGCCTACAGCGACCGACCGCTTTAATGAGTCGCGAAGGTATATTCTGAAGGTTGATCACGTATTGGTTCAATTAGTATCGTAATACCTACGTGGATTATGATTATTTTAAAGCAAATAACCTGTGGGATAGGACTTGTGGATTCTTAATGTGCCTTTGATGGGGCAAGGCGGAGGACTCTTTAAAGCGGTCGGTCTATAACAGTGTGTGATTCCGTGTTGAAATGATGATGATGAATTCTGTCAGCGCAAAATCGAAAGCTTGTTTCCACTAACAATAAGCGACGCATGAATGAATGCGTAAGTAAATAATAGCACACAGATAGATCTGAACGCTTGGTTCACCGCCGTGTGATAAAATTTTAACAGTGCAATAATATTTCGGCTTTCATTGACGTGCCTTTTAGGTTAATTTTTATGTCGTACAGTGAAAACTAACATTACATTTTGTAAATAAGATGGTATACGGTTTTGAATAGGTATTTTGGCTATGAACTATTGTTATGAAACTATGGTGCTTTTACAACTAACAATGTGAGTTAAACAATAATAATTTGTAGGTATAGATAAAATCTACGCAAGCACGTTTTGCTAATAAGAAAAGACGCGCACTATTAACGAAGTAATTCGATTCTCACACGACACCGGCCGTCCGCGCGGTCGGGCGGTGAAGCGGCTCGTTTAAAATAACAACAACGCCCGCCCGCGCGGACGAGCAACCGCCTGTCCGCCTCTCCGCGCGGTGCACTACCAGAGAAATCTTCGCTACCTCCACCCGACCGCGCGGACTAGCGGTGTCGTGATTACATATTGACCATTTACTTAGTTATCAACTCCTTTAAAAGAATTTTGTACCAACTTCTTGAACACTAAGTAAATTATTTTAAACCAACAGTAAAATAAGGCACCGAATTTCTGTTGTAATAATATCCCATGTCTGGCTGCTAACTTTGAGTATTAAGTATAGTTTATCATATGTGGGAGGTTACTTCAATTATTAATATGATATGGAGAAACAAAACATAAGTTAGACGCATTTCAAATGTTTACAATGGCGCCCAAATGGGACGACACCACACTTGTGTTGGTAAACAGATATTTAACGTAATGAACCGACATAATATCTGTGGCCGTAGATAATGATGATTAAAATGGTTTATTTTCTTTATTTCACTGGCATGTTGATCTTATCACTGTAATTGGTAGTAGCTACGTATTGGCGCCCAACATAGAACTTGAAATACACGTGCAGAGCTGCAGGTCAACACTGTTGTTCAGCCATTAGTAATTAGTACCAGTTTTAAAAATAAACTTACTTACCAGTGTCTAAACAGATGCCCATATTCCATGAAGATGCGAATTAATTTAAAAGTTTTTCCACCAACAAACTTTACGGCACAGGATCCGCATTAAAAAATATACTTAACTAACGTTTTTAATTGGCACTTTACAAATAAAATATACATCCAAAACACGCGTGTAGTTCCGTTGTCTACCGGCCACGGGCAATCACACGCGGCAATTAATAGTTTATCGATTGAAGGACGCGACCTTCGTGGACGAACCTCAAAACCAAACTAAACATAAAACTCTTTAACTTGAAAATTATCTCATCTTACAAAACTTTTAACTGATCGACTTGGTTTGACTTATTCGGAAGTTGTGCCTTCGTGATAGCATTTCTGCGAGCGGTTTGAATCTTAATGGCATCGCGGGCCAACCGCTCCGTCGCAGCTCTCACACACTACTGAAAGGAACTCCTTCCCTCGTCGGAGCTGCCGACGAAACACTGTCTGTCTCGCTCTTTCACATCAGACTACCCGCGTGGAACAGGGACAGGTTCATCAACTGAATAATTAAAACTGCGTCCCCCTTAACGAAACAAAGTAATTACTGTATAAACTGCAAGACTTGCTCCTGCATGTGACCGATGACGATGTTTGCTGACTAAGAAATGCGTTCGATTAGGGTCATGATAATTTTTCAGATCGACAGCCCCAAGGCGATGCTATTTTATTCATGAACGTTACATTTACGATAATTGTCACGTTCAAAACTTTTGAATTCTATGAAAAGTATGTTTCCAATTACTGGGTACGATCGGTAAATATTCGATACATTGGAAGTTTGTGCTGGGCTGTAATTATCTTATTAATTTTTTATTTGGAATGATTCATCGGCGGGTTTACAGGTTCTAGTTTGTTCGAAGTTTTCTTGCGAGTTTTTTTCTTGTTTAGACAGTGAGTGTGTCAGACGCTCTGTCTGCCTTGTAACATTTTTTTTTTGTTTTAAATCGTGTTACACTGAATACATTTTCTTGAAACATTCTAAATTAAGGTACCTAATGTCTAGATAGAATAAGGAATTCAAAAATTTCTAACAAAAGCTAGTTCAAAATTTCGTAATTATTGATAGGTATCAATGAATTGTATAAACATAATGTGATGCAAACTTGTACTGTCACTTACGGGATATCTTCCGTGATTGTTCATTGTTTTGAGCTCCCGATATTTCGGCGCTGTTGCAAGCGCATGATCGCGGGTTGACTGGAGAATGCGGGTGAATGGAAAATTAATTGTTAAGAGCAGACAAATCTATCTACCCTCTTTCTTTGTCTTTTGCTACGCGCACTACTGGAACTCGACACCAAGTCACGGCAAAACACACTCACAGTATCACCAGGTTTTTTGGAGTCCTTATTGCTATGCCGGCTGCTACTTTTGAGCTTACTCAAAACTGGATTCCACGTAAATTTTTGTGTTTTCTTATTTCAATTGCTTCTCTTGTAGTGCGCGTAGCAAAAGACAAAGAAAGAGGGTAGATAGATTTGTCTGCTCTTAACAATTTATTTTCCATTCACCCGCATTCCCCATTCAACCCGCGATCATGGGACTTGCAACAGCGCCGAAATATCGGGAGCTCAAAACAATGAACAATCACGGAAGATATCCCGTAAGTGACAGTACCTACAAGTTTAGTTGTAAACCGTGAAAGCTTAAAACAGTGGATAATGTGATGCAATTCACATATTTACAGGAATTAATGTGTAAATACAAATAGGTACGTAGACGTGTCATAAAATGAGAAAAAAAAAACATATTTTATGAAACATTAAGTTTATATTTCGTTTGAAACACCTTTGCACGATAAACTAATGAGTGCAGAGATTCGGAACAGTATGAAATTAAAAATAACAGATTCTCTATAATCACATTTCTTTATAAATTATATAAATATCAACCTTAAAATTAAGTAGATTAGGTCTAAAGTTGTGTGACAAATTAAGTACAACTTTGTACGATCAAGAATTAACATTTTGTGAAGCATTTTTTAATTATTAATATATTATTTACATTTTTAGAAGTCACATAGTGCTTAACTTTAGGCTCTGGCATGAGTCAGTTTGAAAACCTTAGAAAATCTTTAGCAATTACTTACTTAATTTAAATAATTCTATTTTTCTATACCTTGATATTAGTTTTATAAATGTAGGCATTAGCTCAATTATTTTTTACTGACCACATATTTACCTAAGAATTAAAGAATTTGGGTAACAGATTTTTTAGATTATTCTGTTTTGATTTTTTAAATACTCATGTTATTATAGGTGTGACCAGACCAATAACTTTCTTCACGGGACCACCATCATAATCGCGAAACAAAAAACAGCTATTCAGTTCAATACCTACTCGACCCAAATGTATCGGACAGCTGTTTTTTTTTTTAGCGATTTCGATGGTGGTCCCATGGAAAAAAAAAATCATTTTGATGGTCTAAACTACACCCTGAAATATGACCACACGTTTCTGGTACACGCTGTATAGTAAATTGCTAGCAAGAAGCATTGTAAAACTTGAAATTTTTTATTAACATAAAATACCAAGTTTAAATAAATAAATAAAATAAAATACACTTTACGAAATTCATATATAATTAATAAAAATAGTAAATATAGCATTTCATTCGATTATTCGTAAATCAAAGCATTAGAAACTATATGTCGATAATTATAGAATAAATTATAAAAAAAAGAATATCGAATTTTGCAATACTTCAGCTGCCCTCAATATTCTGCCAGATGTTTAATGGTTCTAGAACGTCGTGCTATCTTCTACTTCTAAATAAGCAGTGACGAAGTCAAAATCAGAGGAGTAAATATTGTATCATGCAGCCTGGCCTTCTTTCCACCATTTTTTTTATTTTATTTTAGAAATAGCAGCCTCGCATTAAACCGGAACGAATCAATAGCTGGATAGAAGATTTTGTCTCAAACAATACTTGTTTGTATTGATGCTAGCTATTAATACAGGGCGGAAGGGACACCAACGCTGAAACGGTAACCATGTTCAGTACATCATTTTGAACTCACATAGATATTCTTCGCCGGTTATTAAAAAAAACAGCTGTATCGAACTGTTCCAGTGATTCACCAATACCGAGCTCAGCGTAGAGCCATGGGGCGGCTTGGAATATGTCCACACGGTGCGTTGCGGCGACGTAACGCTGACGCAGCGTCGTTTTACATACTAATAACCAAACTGTGATATCTACACGGTCAAAATGTATGGAACAGCTGATTTTTCAGTAAATAGCCGATGAAAAATTTTATGGAGATTCAGAATGATGTGCTGAATACGTGTTAACCGTTTTAGCGTCGGTGTCCCTACCACCTTGTATAAATAGGTCTTATACGTGGCTGCATAGAATTAAAAAATATACAAAAAAAATGGCGGATTATGATTATATGGCGGTTAATCCAGCCAGGCTTCATACTAAAATATTCAATCCCTTTTTACTAGCTAACGGTAAACTGTTTTCAATATAAAACTTGTACAGATGCACGAAACTAAAAACACTAAAATAAATATTTCACAGAATTATAGTTACTATGTATTTCTAATATAAAAACATATTACAAAAAGATTATGTACATCGCAAGATTAGCTAACTAACATAACTCGAATGGAAGAACATGTTTACTTACACTAAATAAATGCGCATTTCTATGTACATGTACAATAATATTATACATAATATACTACCGTGTGAGTATACAACTTCTTATAATATTGTCTAATATGACTACGTCTTTAATAAAATTATAGGATAAATAAGCGATTGAATTATAAAGAAAATAATAAAAAGATTATAAAAAATATAAAAATTAAAATTGTTAGAAAAATAAATTGAAATGGTTTTCACTTTAACGGCCAGGTAAATACATTGCAGGAGCTCGTGGCTAAATAATAACAGCCGAACGGGGTGAGCTTCAAGGTTAAGCAGTGCTTGCTGAGGTTGATTCGTGGATGGGTGATCATCATTACATACCGAGTTTGCTCCGTGCCTCTGAAAGCACGTTAAGCCTTTAGTCCCGGCTGTCACTTGCAGATCTTTGACAGTTACGAGTGGCCAGAAGTCCGAAACTGCCCTAAAGTCTGACAACCAATCTTCCTAAGGAGTATCGTAATGCCCAGTTATTGGGTTGTGGTTGTGGAGGTCAGAAAGGCAGTTGCTCCATGTAAAATACTAGTATTCAGCTGCATTCAGATAGACTGGAAGCCGACCCCAACATGGTTTGGCTAAAAGACTAGGCAGATTGATTGGTAAATACATTCGTGTTTAAACTGGCATAGAGATATTGTAGACACGCTGTGGACACCGTTTACTTCACTTGTATTTGTCAGTTTCTGGTGGCCGGGCTTCTGGAGCCGAGTCTGCAATTTGTCCGTTCCATTTTGACTAATCTTGATCACGGTCAAACATTTTACCTTTGTGACAGTTAAGTGGGACAGTTTTATTTAAATATGAACCTTTTTACTGAGGAAGAAGGACGATTTGAAAGTTCCCTCAGTTTGATGCAGTACTGCCTCTATTTACAAACGAGACGACACGAAGATTTACACCAATGCATAGGCGTGCGAGCAGTTGTAGTAAGAGTAGGTGGACAGGCAATTTACTTTGTCTACACGCGGAGATGGCCGATGGAGCAAGGCTTTGCGGGCGACCACCCTCCCACCCCCCTTGCTCCTAGACTGCTTTCCCTGCTTCTCAGACAGCTGCTAAATGATCGACCTATGTTTAAGTCACGACCACGCCCCATTGGCTCAGTGTAACCACATATTAGCTCAAAGAGGTAGTAACCATGTCTCAACAATGGCACGGTAATAATATCTACAGTACTGTATCTTCATATAAACGGTCGGAACGCGAGTCATACCTATACTCTTCGAGTCTGGTACCCACTTGGTACCTAAGAAGTCACGAATGCGCCGCACTGACGAACAAACGTTGCGATGGTTTTGTAAGTAGTAAGCGTGCGATTTGTGAATATTTGATTGAAATAAGAATTTGTTACTTCGTAATTTGTTTATTTTTTAATAGGTAGGTATTTCGCTTTTTCCACCGAGTAAAATACCTGGATTAATTAATAAATAAATAGATAGGGTGAAAAAAATCATTTTGGTACCTACGCTCCTGTTAAAAAATGTCTCGAATTTATAATTTTTATTAAATCTACTAATCAAAAGACACAACTTGTATTTTTTATTGAATACTTCTTATTTCATTCACAACTAACTTCATTTTTTTTAAATAATAATATAATATTTACAATCACAAAACTAAAAAGAAACTCAAATAAGTAGATGAAATTAAAATACTGTAAGCGCGGCAGCCCTGTCGCTTGCGAACGTACCGCCCGGCTGTAGGTAATTATTTCAAAGACAGGGCCGAGTCACAATACTGTATATATTTATACTGTGACAATGGCATTATGACCGCGACTTTTGCCTAGCACGGGTGGGTGTTCGATTAATAACCGTTCTGTTTATAAACTCGTTATTGAATTTTATGTCAAAGTGCAAGCGAAGTCTACATTGTTAAGGTGCGGCCATATTATTGACGAATTAAGTTGTTTTTTTTTTGTTTCAGTGAAATCCATTTCGTTTTTGTTAACTGATTATACAAGTAAGATAAGTAAAAAATATAGTAAAAAAAAAGCAAAAGCAATTAATATAAAACTTAAAAATATTAGTTTTTTATCGAGAAATAAAAAATATTATTACCTGTCTTTGAAGCACGTTGTATTGAAAGCATTCGATATTTTTAATATTGTTATAATAAATTATTATTTCAGAGGCTAATTATCAATATGCCTTACTATAACTATTTTATCATGACTAACACAAACATTTAATTGATATGATAGGGTTAGATAATATGACATGTACAACAAAAATAGTATTATCATCAGAATAAAATAGCATTGAAAGGAAATTAAATAAACATGAATAAAAAAATATTAGTTGCCAGAATCTAATCTTAGGTTCTAACACCAAAGGTAACAAACAGAACGAGAAAAAATAAGCAGAATAAGATAACAAGAAAGAAAGTACTTATGGTGTCAGAACATGCACTTCAAAAGGTGCCTAGTAAACCTTGGTAGACATATTCTTATATTTATTATGTTTCATATTAAAATAGAGACACATTACTGGATCGTTTCGACAGTCGACGATAAGAGGATCAGAAATATTTCTATCATATTTTATAATTACCATGTACGCAAGTACTTACTTATTGGTCCAAGGATCAGTAGCGTCACCTTGCGGACAAAATCTGCAACAGCTGCTTTAAAGATTAAACACACAATAAAATAACAAATTAAAACAATTGCGCAAATTGAATAACATTTAAAATTACAGCATTAATTTGAGATAACAAAGTCGTTGGATGGACTTAAAAATATCACAATGTTCATTAAGTAATATAATAATTAAAATATTAAAGGAGCTAATTTCATCACTGAAGGATAAATATTGAAAAAAAAACATTGATTAAAAATTAAAGTCTCTCGGAAGTGACAAAAATAGCTCCAGTATTTGTTGATTATAGAAGTAAAAACACAAAATGATAATATCATACACACAACACATTTAAAACACACACACATTTTTAACACATTTTAAAACGTTATAGAACAATAATATTATTATTGTTCTATAACGTTTTAAAATGTGTTCTGTGCATAGTGGTAACCTGCTTATCGCAGACACGACGTGCAAGCTGTCAACATTTTTTGATCCATCCTGCCGTATTTAAAAATATTTATTAAGCGTTGTCAGTTTTTTTTTATCATTTTATATGCACGTAATGTCTGAGCGACAAATAAATATTTAACTTTCTTTCTAGTGTAAGATAGACACTTTTCACGTACAATAGAAAAAACTTTTTTCTACAATTACAACGTCTGTATTTGATAAAATTGTGTTTTTACTTCCAGTTTGAATGTACAATTGATTTCGGTTAAGTTTTACAGGTAACTTATATATTACACAAAAATAAACAAATATAATTAATATCATCTGTGTACAAATAAACGTGAATGTTATATTATAATTACATAATTGACATAAAAAATATTTCACATCTACGCATATACAATCGTCAATTTTTTAATGTAATCTAATATTACCTACGAGGTTTTCACTCACTGTATTTCGTTCGAATCGTTTTTTTTTTCTTTACAAAATTATAAGATTTAAATAACATTGCAAAACAATGAAAAAATCTTAATGAAAAATGTCTTTTCACATAATATATTTTTTAGCGTGAGCAATATAACAAACAGTGTCATTGGAAATTAAACCTAAATTCGATTAGATAAGGAACTAAATCCTATGATTGTCTATTAAGTATTAAGGCCTACTTTTTCTACTTACTATTTTTTTAATTTCGTTATCTAAATTTATTAGAAGGCCTAAGTTTAAGTACCTAATATTAATAGTATCTACCTAGAACACAATGTTGATTGCAGCTTTTGAGCGTGGGTAAAATTTTGGGGCATTATTTAAATTTATTTAATTCACTTATGGCAAGTTTGTGGCCAACTTAACTTCTTATTCAATAGAATATATAAGTGGAATAGGCATCTTCATGAAGTTTCGTTACAGAATTAAAGTTTTTTAGTGTTCCAACTTTAAAAAGAAAAACAGAACGTCACTTTTGTGTCTGCTTGTCACAGAGGTTTTTTTTTAAATAACCCTTAATCCAACTCCTTACTAGCGTTTTAGTTTATAACAAAATATTAATACATACGTATTTATGTCATATTTTAACTGTACTGCAAATAATTAGGTCAACCAATTACCACAGTTTTGTTCAACATTGTTCAGCCTCTTAATTAACTTCATAATTTTTATTACCACGCTCAAATACAGCCACAATATTACTAAATTGTCCTACATTCCCTGTTATTTGAACCAATGTCTTTACAAATATACTCTAAGTCTGGAATGATCATTAAAACATAATTTTGCAAGACAAGTACAGACATAAAATCGTCAGAAAACTTATTTACTAATTAACAAAAAATAATATTAGTACCTACACAAAATATAATATTGATTTAAGTAGACACAATCCAGCCGGCAGATTTTGGAAACATAAAAAAAAATTAAGTCATACCTAAAAAGGTATAGTGTGTCCATGCACTAATAACAATAAAAATTTACTCTAAAGCTCATTTAGGCCGTATTTTCTCATAGAAATATATTTGTGCAACGTTATTAGCTTCTTTTGCTAGTAACTTTCTTTTAACAAAGTTAAAGTGTTCCAAAGCAAACTCATATAGTTCATTTTCCATTTTCCACACCGGCGACTGCTGGATTTTGTCTATAGTAAGTAGGTTAGGTTCTATCTTAGAGCTAGTTTGTCTTAAATGTGACTTGTTGCTATTCATATAGTATTCAGTGGCTCCTTTGAAGAAGCGAGGTAGAGTAGCCTCTAGTACAGTTATAAAGTCCAGCATCTGTTCTGTTACACCCACTAAAAGGTAGTGGTTGACTAGATTGTGTTTCGCTTGGTCTAAGGCCCATTGGTTGCCGGGTTTCCTAGAACAGAATTTTTGTGTCAATAAGTGCCAAGTTTTTCTAGGTGAGTAAGGGTGTTAACACACCAATCTATCGATCGCCGATCACCAATCAATCGATGCTAGAAATGACGACGATGAAGTAGAAACTGTCGATCGACGTCGACTTATCCATACTACCATCGATCTATGGCCTCGATCGACGATCGATCGATTGGTGAAAGTTTGAAAGGAATCTGCGCTAATTCCTGATGTCCACCACCAACTTGTCCAACAGTCGTGGACAAAGACAAAATTTTTAAAAATAATTATCTCTGTCCACCAGATGGTAGACAGGGACACAGCCACACCCCTTTAAAAAATTCCCCCGAAGGCACCGCGCTGGTGGACAGTGACACGACTTTTCTTTAATCCACTACTGGTGCATGGCGACACAATTTTAAAAATGTGTATTCTCTTAGTCCACCACCAATGGTGGGTAAAAGATTGTTCCATTATTACAACGAGAATTATTTATGTAAATATTTTGCCACGATCCAGGACACATACATTGTAATTTAACAAGAGTACAGATAGATACACACATTTCATTGCATTTTTTATGTTAGAAAATTGTTGTGAGAACTCTGAAGCTATTTCGTTTTAACCTTGTAGTTTGTTTAAAACGATCATTTCCGTTAATAGTCAAGTCATCCGTGACTAAGATAGACCAACATAAAAAAGGTCTGTTTTCTTTCAAATGACAAAAACTAATTCAACACTGCGCATTAATCCATGGCGTTGCTAAATTATCTCAATAAAAGGATTGTCTTGAGAGAGATAAGATTACATATACAGATATTATTTAACTCTAATCTTGAAAATTCCGTGAAAATTTTAGATTAACTACTTTACTGGTACTGACTTCTTACTTGTAATTCTAGCCTTTATCGAGTAAAGTCTTGTTACAAAACTAACTAGCTTATTTTGTACCAGTGCTGGGCAAATGTCTCCCTCTCCTTTTCCACACAACTCTGTCTTTTGCTAGGTCGACCAGTCCTTCCAGTAGAATTCTAGCTCATCCTGTCATCTTCGCCTTGGTCTACTGCGATGTTGTCTAACATTCTGTCTCATCTGTCATGTCCAACGTCCCAATCCCTCTTAAGACTGTTAATGCCATTGAATATTGAACCCTATAATCAGTATCATAAAAGTGCAAAAGATCCCGCGTAAGCGCAGTCAAGGACTCTCTAGTTTATGACTTTAAAATAAGGTTGAAATTTACATACCAGCACTCGGCAGCATGTCCACAAAAGAAGGGTACTTGCAGCCACATATTGTTGGGGTCGCAGTCTGCCTGACCCCTGTCCACGCACTCGTCGAATGTCTGGGAATTGATAACAGAACTTTATTATCATATCCTTGCTTTTGCCCGCGACTTCGCTCGCGGAGATCGGTGAGTATCCCACGGGAACGTCATACAGGATAAAATTAGTGTTCACTGCAAATGCAGCACTATTAGCACGTCGCCTCTAAAATGTTAGATTTTCTTTTGACCATTCATTAAGCTACAGGACGGCAGGCTTAAAGAGTACTTGTATCATGTAAATATAGGGTAACAGGCTAGAAAATAAGAGAAGCGGCGTGGGCCCCACTCAATCTGCCGCCCGGGGTCACGGTCTTCCCAGCCTAAGGGTAAAAATAAGCCACTGTTTCAGTAAATTGTATCAATAAAGTGTGGTTTTTGGATTTCTGTAACTTCTAGCTGGATACTGGCTTGTTGAGAAGGGATTCTTAACAAGCAAAATATTGCTTCGATCGAGTTTGAAACTCCGAAATCTGTTCTCAAAAAAATGTCATCAGATGATCGCTGTTGGTGGGCCACTTTAAATGCGTTGACGGCCAACACTGCTTTAGATGATTTTGTCTCATACAATACTTGTTTGTATGAATACCAGTTATTGATTAATATAGGTTTTCTACTTGGCTACTATTTTAAAAATTAAAAAAAATGACCAAAGTTTTTTTGTTCAAATTTATTCTAAGCCCTAAGACATGAAGTCAAACAAACACACTCACTCTCACATTTATCATATTATCAATTTATCATGTATATCCTAGGTACTGTATTAGACATTACGTCATAGCACTTGGGTCATTGTGAAGATAATAGATAATAAGGGTTATTTAAGGAATAAAGGTCAAATGATGTATGTCTGGACAGTAGACAAACAAGGAATTTCTTATGTACTTGTAAACATCACATGGCACCATATCGTGCGAAATGCGAGTCTGGGTACCTTTAGATCTCTGCCCAACCCATCAGGGAATAAAGGTAATGTTGCGGTTATGTAAATCCCAAACTTAAAACGGATATTTGTTGAGCTATGATGCCAAACAGTAAAGATGTTATGTAGACTTGTAAGCTATGTTATGTTATGCAAATGAGTAGACTAGTGATCTCTTGATGGATTTAATGCTACTGTTTTAACATTACATGCTAAATTAGAAAAATGCACACCTAAACAATATCGATACCTATGCATAACTGAGTATGATGTACAAACTACACAAAAATCAATGTACAACGTAGCTCGTACAGATATTTAGATTAAAAATATTTGTTCAGGGAAAATATAGTAATCGAACCCGGGACTGTACAATGTGAATGTACGATTTAGGCCTCTAATTTACTCTTGATAACAATCTAGATTGTTTTAATTAGTCATCTCATTAGTTTCAAGGCTAATTATAGTAATAACTATGATATGGCAGTTATGACAATTATTTTAAATGAGGAAAATAGCAAGATAGCTCTTTTATTCAATTACTAATTAAGTTTGTCAGTGGGCACTATTTAAAATTAATCATTATTTTTTATTTTTTTCTATGTGGCAACTTTTGTCAGCCTAGTTTTGCAATTTTTTTATATTACAGTTTACATATTTACTTTAAAAAAATAACTTACCATTTTATCACCATGTTTTTTCCGCACCAAATGTGGTCTATAATTGTCACCGTTTCTTAAGAAATAATAGTATGACACTAATCTATCAAGTGGTTTTCTTACTAAGTTTATAAATATAGGCTTTGTTGTGGCTCCCAATCTGGAATAAAGAAAAGATTTCATAATGTTAGTACTTAGTTATCTTACATGCAAATCAGAATTTATGGGGACAGGTTGCGAATAAATAAAAATGAGATCTAGCTTTCAAACATGTTTTAAGTAATTTCATTTATATCTGTAAACTAACTATACAGGGTCGAAGGGACGGGCATCAAAAAACTCTTCCTCAACACCAGGTAACCACCAGGTTCTGGTAATGTGGCGGTGTTGCCCCCTTGTATGACAACTTATCAGTGAGAAGTTGGACCCCACAGCTCCTGAGTTTAAACCCCAAATGTCTCGAAAAAATAGTTTGAGTAATTGAGTTCTAAAACAAGCCTATGCTATATATATAGCTCCTTCAACTATTTTCATTGGATGATATTGAACAAAGACGAGACCTCCACACAATAAAAAATGTCCTTGTCAGCTATTAAGTAATTATTATTCGATCCAAACAATAACAACAAAACAAGAAACATCATACCAGGTTAATCATCAATTGGCAGAGCACAGAATAACTAACTCATTAAGCTATTGAGTCAATTATTCAAGTGTGCTACTGATATGTACCTATCTAGGCCTAGATCTATCTACTTAGGTCTATAGCCATATAGGCATGGCGGCAGACCTTATTTAGAATTATAAACAGGTGATATCAATCTATAATATTCTTACATGGAAATGGTATGAGTTGAATACAAATGAACCCGGCTTCGCTTTATGCTTCTTTCATAATATATAAAAAGTTTACAGAAATTTTAAACTGAAAATTCTGTCCCACAGAACTGTTTCCATGTTATGATAGCAGTAACAGCTTAGTCCTGCTTTTTTGTGTTAACTCCTAAATTAAAGGAGTGGTAGAAAATTCTTTATGACTATATATACAGCACTATAATTATATGTGTGGTTTACTGAGAATGCATTAAGTAGTGGGATTTTCCTCATCCTTTACAGATAATCATTGTTCTATATTTTTATGGCTAGCTACAGCTGAATTAATGTTGTTAGATATCCAGATTATTAAGTATCCTGAGGTTTTTAGAGCTTTTTTGTTCTTAGAAATGGCACAAGAGAAAAGCTGGAAGGGAGTTTCAAGTGACTTAAAATTAATTCTTACTTACCGATCAAAGTTAAGGAACGCCATATGACCATGATACAGTGCGGGCTTCACCTCATCCCACTTGGAGACGTTCTGAGCGAACTTATACTGATTGTTCAGCGACATGATATGTCTATTAGCAGTAATGTTGATATGTAACACTTTGAAGTTGTTCTTCTTACATAAATCGTACGCTACACCCACGAAACTCGTCGATCCCGTCTTCGGGACCCTGTTGTATATCACCACAGTATCATCGTCACTTTTTTCAAAACTTTTAGGGAAAAACTGGCGAGGTTCCGACCGACTTTGCACCAACCTAATTTCTGAAAATTAAACAGAAATTCGTACACCAAGTTCCACGGGCTTCTCAATAAACACACCACAGACATTTCAGCTCACCTAATTTTTGATAATTATCATCTAAACGGGCGATTTCTGATTGAAAATACAGGACAATAACAACAATAGTGCAGAGGCAAGAAAACAGACATAGTTTGTTTACGTTGAACATATCGGTATGCGCCCCGGACCGTGCAACTTCACGCCGAAATCAGCACTGGCATAATTAACTCGCGTACATTATAAATAAACATTATTTGGGACACATAGAAATGAAAAATAGTTCCGCGGACGACAAACGCCATGTAATAACATTCCATGACACCATTAGAAATTTGGTAATATTGAACATTCTTTCCACAGTTATCTTTCATTTTCTAATGTGAGAGAAAAGGACAAGACTACATTTGATGCTATTGCTTGTGTATACGAGGAGACGCAACTTAGGCGTATTATGTCAACACTGGTATGTCACAAATACAAAGTTTAATTTGCAGTTATGAAAAATATTACGTGCTATAAATATCCCGCATTTTTTCTTTTTGCAAACGCAAAATAAAATTGGTGGCATCCGACATTGACAGGAGAAACGTTTTATTTCATGTCATAAAAACGTTATCGTGTGAATTATGTATTACTTGACCACATTGCTCTACATTATCTAATAATATTTATTGTGAATGTATGAACGTACATAAAAGCCCTAAAAGATAGAGAAACTTACTAAACATTTCTTTCTATGGATAAACAATAAACATTAATTAAAGAAAAAGAAACTAAAATCGCTCTTCATAAATAGCATAATGTTATTCATAGAGGGACCGGTAGAGATTAATAATAATCAGGTTCATTAACGAATCAATTGATTCGATGCTATAATATATTACATAGCATTAATTGTTAGAATAGGTAGTAGACGAAAAAGAAAGATTGAGCCTGTTACGTACGTACCTATACAGAAGCTGTCGATACCAACTAGAACTACCTGTAAGTTGTTTTTAAAATCAACATGAAAGAAGAGATGATGAAGCAATACAAAGCGTATCAAGTTGATTTATCGGTATTGGCATATTTTACACCGCAGTTCCGTGCGAGTTTTCAGTACCCAGCTAATAACATTGCTTTAGCTACTGCTCGACAATCAATGTGTCATGGTGGGCGAGTCTAATTAAAATCGCGCCAATATTGTGAGTAGTCACTAGCACCATGCTGTGTTGTTTCTAGGAAGACGGCTTGGTTACATTGATAAGGTAGTTCTTCCATGGGTGGCGTACAGTCACAAACACCAATATGTACACTTCCCTAAATTGAAAAGCAATTTTCGCGAGAAATAACGATTGTAACTTGGAGATAAGATCTTTTTTATAAAAATGTGAGTCCCAAAATACTATGTTCGTAACAACATTAAATTTTAATCAGAACAGTAGGAGAAAACACTTTTTATAGTTGTTAAGCGTTTATTGGTGCTCATGACTGTACGACTCTACGAATACACGGCTCTACAAACTTTAGCAGGCTGAACGTAGGGTCTTGGATTCGATTCTCAGGTCGCGTGAGTCTTCTTCTTCTTATCGTATCGATGTTCCTTCCATATTAGACGGTTTTGGCCCAGTAGGTGGCCACGTTAATTGGAGCGGCAGAGGCGCTATTCAGGTCGTCAAGAGTGCAGGTAAACGAGCACCTGGGACACTCCAGCAGGTGGGGCAGAGCTTGATCCGGAGTGCCGCACTCGCATTCGGTGTTGGAGGAACCAATAATACCCCATTTTGCCAGATTATGTTTACAGTGGCCTACTTGGGTACGCAATCGATTCAGAGCTTTCCAAATAGGCCACTGTAGTTCACTGTCGCGTGAGTAGGTATTCACTCACGCGACAGTGAACTACAGTGAGTGGAGTCTAGATTCGTGAATCCGAAGAGTGGTCATTTTGATTTATTTGATTTATTAGAACAATTTTAAGTATGAAGGACAAGCAGAGAATAGTCCACAGCTACATATAGGCAAGCCTGTTTTCCATGTGGTTTGGAAGAAACTACAGGACGTCATCTACTCCGACTACAATACTACTAAAATGTAGTAAACTAGCTTTTGCTAGCGGCTTCACTCCCATTATGTACGGAAATTAACCCACGGAGCCTTTAACACTCTTGAGATAATGTAGCTTCCCGTTAGTGAAAAAAAATTCTGAATCGGAGCAGCAGTTCCGAAGATCACCCCCTACATACAAATTTACAAACTACTACAATGATGCCTTCTTTATTTATATTTTTATATAAACGCAAACAGCACAATATTACAACACCTGTGATCAATTGTCAATTATACATAATACACACAGGAAATACGGACATTACCTAGGTATTCCAAGGTGAATCCTTCATAATACCACCTCAACTCAGTCAGTGTCTAATGGCGCTTCGCCCCACGCAGCCGGGTGCGCGCGCAAAATAGCGCTGACATTAGTTTTCCCGCCAAATGTGGGTCGCCGAACGGTCGCGTTCCAATTATTACGCAAAATAATGATAACGTTCAGAGTTTTATTAAACTGTTTGTTATTCTAATTTTATTTGAATGTATGTCGCGATGTCACATCTTTGGTAATTTACGATTTGTTAAGTCTTATTTTTGTTACATCTGTTTAAAATCAAGGACACGCCCAGGATGAATAAAATAAAGACATGGTAATTTTTCTTCTTAAGATAAAATCACACAGTTGACTACATTCTCTAAAATTCATAAGTTCATTAGTAACTACATATGTAAACAAACAAACTTGATCTAAATTCACTATTAATTTAATTAGGCCGGAAAGGGGCCAACCAGCATCCTCAATGAAAACTGAACCTTGCACCATTCAAATAAGGTTTTATACCAAAAATAGTAATAAGTGTGTTTTTGGTCATACAAATGAACAGTTTATTGGTTCCTTTTCCGGTCGTAATGGGATCTCGATTGAGTTTGCACGTGCTTTATGCAATATCGATTGTGCTATAAATGATTCGGTGTAATATTTCGATAATAAACTCGATGCTGAGCTGAATGAGGGGTTTAGTGTTCGTTTCGTTTTAATTTGTAGGTCTTAGTGTTTGTTTCTGTTGGACTGGAAATAGGTCTGTTCTTATCCGAGTGAGGAGGGTAATGTGTTTTGTTGATCGCAACCAAACAGTTAGAATATGCCTAGTATAAACTTAATCAAAAACAAAACCTTAAAAACTAATTACCAAATTCTAAATGTAAATAATTATAATATTGGTTTGAGCTGGCCTAGCATAGTACGGAGTTTCAGTGGAATAGGAGGCCAGCTTATAATGGTTATCAATCAATACCACTTTACAAGTTACGTGCGGTCTACCGTACCAAGAAAGCAGTAGCACCCACTTAAGTAGGTAGGTAAGTAGGTACTTTACTGTAAAATCATTATTAGGTATATATAATCTGTGAACCCCCATACTCGTAAAAATCAATCAAAACCCAAAGGAAATGAGAAATGGCAGGGGTGGTTGAACAGAAATAACTTTTAGTTACGAACCTCATCCCTCAGCGAGGAAATTAGACGGGGCATGCATCACGCGTGATTGAAGCTGCCAGTTATGAAAGGAAGCCAAGGGTATTATTTAGTTAATTATAGATTTCAGTTAATGGAGGATGATATTGGAACTTTGGAAGTAATTTAGGTTAGCGATGATCAGACGAGGGCTTTTTAAATCGGCTTAGAAATGGAAAGAAACTTATAAATTTAATTAATATAGTGTTTAAATGTGAAAGTCCCTAATGATCTCTGTAAGTCATAATTATTAGATAAATAATAATAGATACTCTGCAATATTAGTTTTAAGTTAGCTTGCTGCGCCCTAACAGGGTCATGTACTCACAAGTTTAATCTTAGCGTGTAAAATTGGTTGTGTACATTGTGCACTAAAATAAAAATAAAAATAAATAAGATTTTGTAAAAAGAAACAGATGACTAGGTTAGGATAGCACCTTTTCTCGACGTTTTATAAGTGTCCATGTAGGCCTATGTGGAATAAAATATTTTGAGACCGTAGTAAAGACACACCAAAAGCTTAGACTTTCAAAGCCTAATGGACATTATCATCACACTTTATGACTCTCGCAAAAGCGCTTAGAAAGGTCCTAATCCCTGGGTCAGCATATTCGTTTTGCTCTCTCAGCTGTAACCGTAATTCTGCAATATTTTGTACTTTTAATGGCCACTGCAACCGCTCTTGGCACTCCTCATCTCTTTCTAATACTTAGCAGAACATTTATTTGTAATACATTGAAGACTTTGTTAGCTAATCTACCAGGACTTCAGAACAAAGCAAGGATTAGACGCATTACCATTACACATGTTACGATGGTCCCGTACACATGGCAGTCGGATACCGCACGTCTTGCGAGGCGCACGTTTATTTTTAACAACGCTCTTCACGATCGGGACGCTTTCGAAATATAGATCAAGTTTACAACCACCGTTATTATAATACAAAACTTAGAGAAAACAATCGCGGAAAAAGATGGCGGCTTGATTCTTTTTTAATATAAAGTCGCGTTCAAATGAAATAATTCGATTTGAGAAGCTTCTCCTTTTTTCGCCGGTATAAAAAATGGAAGTGGACCGTATTTTATACATTTTCGGCAGCTTTACTCGCAAGAAGCAAGACAAGAGAAAATCTTTAGAACAGCTTTCTCTAAGTGCTGGGAACAGTCCTCTCCATGCCAAAGGTTCCCGTCGTCCAGTCAGCCAGAACCTGAATGTGGCTCCAAGAACTTCAGCATACAATGATGGAAGAAAGAGTAAGGTGAAGGAGTGGGACTGCGGGATTTGTAAGAAGGAGTTAGTGGAACCGAGGCTTTTGGGGTGTCTTCATAACTTCTGTACCAGATGTCTTCAGGGCCTACATCAGGAAGGTGAAGCGGAGGTGTGGAGTCAAATTGATGGTGGTAAGTTTCATTTATGATGTTTATAATCAATCTAGTTCTTTTTCTATTAGTGTAAGCACTCGTATCTCATTTTGTATGCGTTTTCTTGGCTTCTTTCGTTTTGTTGTCCCATTTCAAGAGTTTTCAGGAGCAAAGCGATTGTAGCGCATAGGTGTCAAGGTGAAAAGATTGCCAGCAAGATTATCAGCAACCCTCAATGTCCAAGGTCCATCTTGCCCGTGTTACGACAGTCGTAGAGTTTCTTTTACTGGTTCCTAAAAAGTAATTCATGCAATCGCGTGTAGCTAGGTCCTCAAGATGAGACTGACTTAGGAGACTAGTATTTGCATTCTGCAAAGAACTCGTGGATGATGGACTTAGGTAAATAGTCCTAGTCTAAAAGTCTGTGATGCTGTGGTGACAACTAATACACATATGGTTATGAATCTACCTTTCTCAAAAGTTCAATCCTTTAGCTCATGCCAAAACTGTTATCAATTAGATTGATCTTTATTTTCCTACTAGACATAACACGCCTGCAATCCCCGAAGGGTTAGGCAGAGGTGTACCTAATACAACATTTCACCAGTTATGTTTTAAAAGCCCCATGTAATAGGCGGCGAGACTATTGCCATCAACCGGGCACAAATCCAGACCCCGTGGCTGCTACCGAGAAATTCTTGATGAAAAAACCCGATAACACTTTGGCCGAACTGGGAATCGAACCCAGAAGGATATAACTAATAAAATCGACGGTGGACATGTATAATGGCGAAAGGGACACTTAGCATGCTGTAGGATTTTCTACTTTCGACACAGATTCCTCATGCTCAACAGTCGCGTTATGTCCTGACCACTAGACCAACGAAACAGTCCTCCCAGACGTAGCACACGAAACAAGCTTTTGTTATGTAGACACAGGTTCTCAACCTATCACCTAATTAACCACACAACATCAACCTATAAATGTCATCCTGAAATAGAATTATACAGTGTTTGATCCATTTTATACAGCCCATGAGATTTGCAAACTGCTGTGTTCTACTTAGGAACATAAACTGTAATAAAGTCACTATGTTAGAAAGTAATTTCCAGGGCCGTATCTAGGGATATAGGGCGGGTACGAAAATGATAAATCGATGAATCTTCATAGATCCATAGTAAGGCTATAAAATAAGAACTAGGTTCGAAGTCCATACATACATTATTATTATCAGCCTTTAGTGTCCCACTGCAGGGCAAAGGCCTCCCTTTCCTCCATCCACTTGTCCGTATCCAGTGCTGTTGTTCGTCCCGCCAGCTCCTTCTAGGCCTGCCGCGTTGCCGTTTGCTGCTG
This sequence comes from Noctua fimbriata, assembly GCA_905163415.1. NCBI lineage: Eukaryota > Metazoa > Arthropoda > Insecta > Lepidoptera > Noctuidae > Noctua > Noctua fimbriata. Next base: position 2,490,786 of record LR990928.1, read on the forward strand.
TTTGGGACCCATATACATACATACTTACGAAAAACATACCCTAGGTACACTTACATAAACAAAAGTTGTGTTGTTGTTGCCTTTAAAATGTTTCACATTTGAAATTTTTGTACCTATTGTTTATAATGGCCAGATCAGAATAGTGTGTAAGTCATAAAAAAGCAAGGTTGATACCTACCATTTCTCAATCATAATCCTTTATTGCCTTGGTTAATTAAAGATTTATCTTCATAGTTTTACCTTTTCGTAAACAATGGCGCTCGTTAAATTCTTTACCTAGGTACTAGTTACTAATAAAATATTTCGACGATTTTATTCTTCCAAACTACTAAGATGATTAAATAATCGTTATTTTAAGTATGTCTGTTTCTCTGACCACTGTGAAAGAAACCTCTTATAATAAGGAGGCCCTTAAAAAACCTTCTTATCTTATGGTGTTGGGGGGCCATTTTATATTGGTCATAGTATTTACGTTAATAAAACGATCTTTTAACGGTTTTGCTCTAACACCCGTATTCCAGAAGCCGACTTAAGTCCATTTTTGAACTTAAGTCGTCATTTGTTGCCATGGCAACAGGTGAAGAACGCCCACCACGGCATCAGCAACACCCACTTCATAAGGTGAGGACAGACTAGCTAGACTTGCATTTGCAACAAGACATCGAGCCGCTTGACACTTTGTTAAAACTTGATTTTGCTAAGAAACGAGCGAACTTGTGTAACATTTCATCGATCAGAAACACGAGCGCGAGCAAATCGTGCAACATGGAATGAGGTGCGTGGACTGAGGGGTCGTGCTGATCGTTACTTCTCCTAATTCGCTCCGTTTTTTTTTTTAATATAACTCGTCAATAATCAATAATCGTAATCCAACATATCAACGAAGAGTAAATGCCACACAGTAAGGACAGTCACTAAAGAACACCACCGGCTTATTCGTTTTGCTTAGTCCACGTTCATACGTCTGGTCATACTCACATGCTGGTCGCGAGCACTGCCACCTGACCTTTTTGAGGAACAATACCAATAAAGTTTGTCCTTCTAGGGTGTTCTCTTTCGGGTTTTGTTAGTCTCTCAACATGACCAAGCCAACATATTCTTTTAATTTTTTGTCTCCACATCTTCTTTTCAACCGCAACCTTGCAGTATTATATCATTCCTCAATTGATCAACCAATGTTACAATACGTGGACATGCGCATATGAGTACTCACCTTAATTTACCTCGAAAACATGCTGTCTATTTCAAACTCAAAATAAGTATGTTGCATGAAGGTTGTAAGCTGCTTTGTATGCTAAAAATGTTATATTAAAATACGTCACAATGCTAGAGATGTCATAAATTGATGTACAACCGAATACTCTTAGCTGACATCATTTGTCAAAGAAATTAAAACGTTAAAACTGATTTGCGTAAAAATAAATATTTATTTTTTCGTGGTGCATTTTCAATAATTTCTTTAAAAAAAATGTCCTCAAGAATATTCTTTTCGGATAGTGAAAAGTTGTGCGTACAGGAACTTGTCCGCAAGCACAAGCTACATCAAAATACGACTTTGTCGGGCAGCCCATAAAATATGTTTGGGCTCGCCTAACCCAAGAGTATAACTCCATATTTAACTCGCGCGTAAGTACCAAATAACATCGTGGCTGTTTTAATACCTGGTATATTTTTGATGATCGTAATGAACGGCAATCTTTTCTTTATAAAGAGAACGGAATCTCAGCTAAAAAGATGCTGGTCCAATATTAAGGCCAAGAAAAAAACCACCCTTAATCAAGAAAAAAAAGAAAGGTTGAGGACTGGGGGTGGCCCCTATCCTGGCCCCGCGTCCTCATGAGTCGAAGGAGTGGAAGATGCGCTGACGGCCTCCACCGATTTAGAATTGAGGTTCGCAATCGACTGTGACACTATGCCAAATGAAACTCCTGCTGACGGTACACCTATAGTCTAGTAATTTTATTGATTCCATTATTTGTATTAACAAATATTAACATATTTACTTTCTTCTTTCAGTTCTGGAATTTCGTCCGGTAGACGAGGTACCGGCACCGGCGGCTCAGGGGCCACCTGATAACAACCCGAATAACTTGGCAGCAGCAAACTCGCAGTTTTTTGGTAGGGTTGATCAAATGATTTTCAGTTGATCTCTACCCATTACAGAACATCAACATTTCAGCCGAAAGACGTCCACTGCTGGACATAGGCCTCCCACAAGTGTCGCCACATTGACCGGTCCCGTGTGACTCGCATCCAGCGGATCCCTGCAACCTTCACCAGGTCATCGTTCCACCTAGTGGAAGGCCTTCCAACGCAGCGTCTTCCGGTTCGCGGTCGCCACTCCAGAACAGTACATCAGAAAGTCAATTTATCTGTGTGGCTTAACAGTGGTACCAATACAGAATTTGAAATAACATCAATCTATTTGTATTCATTCGAAGCATTTATTTTTTTATATTCTCATTAGCGATTTTAGTTAACAAATTAACACTTATTTTCTGAACTTGTTAAATTTTGTAGGGAAAGATGTTCGCGCCCAAGTTATAACAAAGAAGTTCGAAACACGGGCGGAATATTTAAAGAGGAATGAAGAACGAGAGGAGGAGTTGCATCTGTTGAAAGCAAAAAAATTAAAGCGGAATGAGGAACGAGAGGAGCAGTTACATCTGCTGAAAATGGAGGAGCAGAAGTGGCTGGTGAAGGCAGCAGAAGAAGCCTACCAAAAGGCAAGCCTCGAACGTTTAAATGCCGCCCAGCTACTTCAATTCAGCGAGGTTACAAGGGAGGAGGCCGAAAAAAAAAATTAAATTATTATTATACATTAAACAAGCCAACTGGTTTTTATTTTATTTATAAGTAGTATCACGTACAACAAGTAACAAAAAAATCTAAATTACACATTTATTAACATAGAAAAACAGGAAATTTTTCATTTTCATTCACGTAGGGCTACGTAAGACTGGATCCAGTCTCTAGGTTAATAAAACCCAACAACACTGCATGGCCTGGGAATCGAACCCATAACCTCACACCGTGCAGTTGCGCTTATGACTAGTGGACCAACGAGACAGCAAAAATATAAATATGAACATCACACAATTATAAACATACTAGCTGTTGCCCACGACCTTCGTCCGCGATTATTATATTTAAAAACAAAAGCCCCGAAATGATTCATTAGGAATCTATTTATAGACATAATACTTTTACATAATATTTAATATCAATGTCACGTATCACGAGTCAACGCCAATATCGGGATTTCACATATATTTACAGACACGTCTACCTCAGAAATATTCTACCTACTTACTTACTAATAGGTAACTAAATACTCGCCCCGCACACCCTGCGCAACACTGCGCGCTATGCGCCCATCTACGTGAGTTTCGAAGCCCTATTTGACTCTGTTGGGGGATGATTTTGGAAAAACTGTGATACACATATCTCATAATTTTAATTGAAATGTGTGTACACCAATTTTCAAATCAATCGACCTCGAGAAAAAAAATCACAGAAAATACAACACCCTATTTCACCCTTTTACGGGTAGAATTTCAAAGAATACACTCTCCAAACTTCATGTCTCTAGGACCAATGGTTTGGGCTGTGCTTTGAAATATCAGTCAGTCAGGGCTTTGAATTTTATATGTGTACATAGAAGATGAGAGCGACTTGGTGATATCGTAGGTTTAAACAAAAGAACACGGGCATGGGTAAGCACGCTCATAAGCACCATTCGCACCAAATTAATCTCTGAGATTCAAAATGGTGTATTAGTTTTCTCATGCTTTAGAAATATAAAGTGCATTAAGCTTGTATTCATCTTTTATGTGTACGAGACTCCACATTACGACTATTTGTCAGACTTATTTACGCGATCTTGATTACTAATTCATACAATCCCACGATGATGAACATTTCCAAATACCTACCGATTTGAGAAAGAAACCGTAATACACCGCTTAATATATATTTACCACGGATATTTGCAAGTGCTCGCAATAGTAATAATCATTGATTACTAATCCCGACTACATAATAGCTAACTTTAAAATTAAACGCGACGGAAAATAGTCATTATCAACAAGGGTCTCTGGCCGTCCACGGGCTGTAGGTCCAAATTTCCAGAACGAAAACGTTGGAACCAAAAACTATCCGTGTTTTATTTTACAGTATCTTCCCTATTTTATTTTATATCAGCGTACTAAGTCCCACTGCTGGGCAAAGGTTTCCCATGGCCTTCCAATTTTGTTAAACATTTGCTTTCTTCGATCAATCCGTTAAGATTGAGTCCCTATACACATTATTAATCGTTCGAACAATTTCTGCAGCGCTGGTACCACGGTGGAACTCGTATTCTTAAATAACGTGATTTTTAAAGTTTTCCATAGTGTGAACAGAATGATGTCAAAGAAAACCAAGGCGCCACGGCTAGGCAGATAAATAATAAGACCTGCTTGTACGGAACAGAACGTTCTGCTACAAAACAAAATGAAAGGCAATTTTAGTTGACATGAAAATACTAAGATGAATGGGGGACGTGTAGTGTAACGTGAATGATTAGAATAACAATTTAATATAAAGAGGAAGACGTCTGAAAAGTTATGTGGTAAGACTGGTAAGTCTGTGGTTCTAGTGGTATGAGCACGTGATGCGGCTGAATGAGGAAAATGTCGTGAAGAAAGATTTGATTACGAATATTATAAGAGTAGGGGAAGACCAAAGAAACGATAGATGTACTCTGAAAAAGGAAGACATGCTGCGCCGAGCCTAAGTATATTGGGATAACGGCAGGAGTTCATGTTCATCATGTTACGGACCAAAATATCTAGAAATAAATGCAGCCCTTATTATACTGCCACGCTCAGTTTCATTAGTGGTAGTGACAGGTATATTATTAGTATACGTGTGTCCAGCTCCGGGTTCTGGCGTCCGCATGTCTTCATTTACCATGATACAAATATTGTGGAGTATGGCACAGGCACTAATGATATTCAAGGTGTTTGGTAATTTGTTTTGCAATTTCCTACTGAGACATGCAAATCGCCTTTTCCAGACCCCATTGAATCGCTCAATTACGTTTCTTGTTTTTATGTGAGCCCTATTGTATTGTAACTCAGCCGGAGTCTGTGGATTAAGCACAGGCGTGAACATATAAGAGGTTTGGGCATAGCCGCTGTCCCCGATCAGTATGCCTGACATGTGGCCATCCTCAAACTGCAAACAACACCTGCTGTTACTAAAGATTCGAGAATCGTGGACTGAGCCAGGCCAACGGGCAACAATGTCATAAACTTCCATACGTGGTCCACAAACTATCTGCACATTTATGGAAAACCATCCTTTTCGGTTGCGAAAAGCTTCGCCATTTGTGCGGTTCGGATTTTTTATTGGCACGTGCGTGCAATCTATGCATCCTAGCACATCAGGGAAACCAGCTACGCGATAAAAATTGTTTTTCACCGCTGCCTGGTCATCGAGGGCAGGGAATTTTATAAATTGCCTCATTTTCCTTGCCAATATATTTGAAACATTTGCCACAATTTTTGATACTTGCGACTGGCTTATTTTATGTAAATCACCGCAAACAATCTAAAATGAAAAGAAAAAAAAATATAGGAATGTATAATATTACAAAATAATAACAGAAACTGCAGCAGCAGATAAAGTAAAATTACTCTCGAAAAAAATCAAAAAAATAGGCATATACTGATCCTAGTAGTACGTTGTTCTAATTTAACTTACTTGAAAGTTTCCAGTAGCGTAAAATCTCAACGCTATAACTAGCTGGAATGTTGATGGAATTGGTAGTCCACGATTAGAGCTACTGCTAGCACTTTCAAATACCAAGGGTAACAAAACATTTTGTACGGTTTCCTTCTGAAATCGAAATCGTCTATAGAACTGTTCATTGTTGTAATATTCTAACGGGTTATCGGCATCGCGAAAATATCGTCGCGATAAATAATTATATGGCGTATCGTATACATAATCGACATACTCCTCAAAATTCATCTTGCTTTGGCTACAACAAGAAAACAATTTTACACACGTCGATTCACTTGAATTTCAGTAGGTACATATGTCACCCACAACGTGGGTTTCACGGTTTTAATAATCTTCTGGCGCGGGGCAAAAATCGGTACTAACGCAGCCATCTCTTTCTTTTCTCAATATTTTTTACAAAACAATTAACAAAAGGTTTACCAACAGCGCCCCCCTGTCAGCTTCATTCGAGCGTCAAAAGATTCTTGTACTACTGTTCGTTGAATTTGACAGATGATTCCTTGAAAAGTGGGCGTTTATGTCAAATTATAAACAAACTGTAGCTGTCAATATGTCCAATGGGATGAAAAGTAGGCGTGTCAAGTCCGACTTAAGTTCATTCCACGACTTAAACTACGGGTGTAAGTTTAGTGCGAGTGGTGCATCTGAAGAAGCTATCAAAGTTGTGTTATGGGTCATTAATGGATCAATACTCGGTCAGTCGATTTGCTAATAAAATGCCTATTTGTATTCTATTTGGTGAGTTATGAGCTGGCCAAATAGGTTTATTATCATACTTGTGTTCTGCCATCAAAGAGAATGTAGATATACCCTCTGTACAAATTACTGGCTAGGCATAAACGCTTGCTTTTTTTTTCATGCCATAAATCTAAATAAATCTAACAGTGAAGCCTACCTAAGCAGGTACTTGAACCAACTGACACCTGTACCTTATTTGCAGAAGTCGTCTAAAACTATAGTAAAATGACCGTTCGAATCCTGCAGATACAGCTTAATGAATTATGGGCTAGGAGAAGACTGCTGTAGATAACTATAAGTTTAAAATGACTACCAACTTATATCGACAAAAAGGAACACTAAAGAAATTAATTAAAATTAATCATACGGCTGCCAAGCTTAAATGGAACTGGGCTGGCCACATCTGTCGCATGCCGGAGGAGCTATCGGCTAAAGTAATGGGTCTCAAACGGCAGCAAACGCCAACGCGGCAGGCCCAGAAGGAGATGACGGGACGAGCTCGACTGTTTTCAAAAAGATTGGTAAACAACAGCACTGGATAGGGATAAGTGGAAGGAGGGAAGGGAGTTTGCCCTGCAGTGGGACACAAATGGCTGATAATAATAAAGAAATTACCGAATATAACTGGTGAATTCTAGGTGCATTATAAGTAGGCACACCGTACACCTCTGCCTAGCCCTTCAGGAAAATATAGGCGTGTTAATATAACAAACCTACAAATTACACGCACACATGATGACTACACTTCTATAATATGACGATGATGATGCAATCTAGCTGATTTCGGCCACAGCGACTGCATTCGATGGCTTTCTAGGGAGGTTGTCGAGAGCTTTGGTGTGCTGCTCTATCATGTGCTCTCAAGTGGCTAGCATACCCAACTTTGGCCGAAAAACTCCGAGCACAAAGCGGACATATCAGAACACCATTGACGAAATTGTAGGGTATAGCTCTATAATATAACAAAATCACAATAAAAATAAATCCCATTCAAGTTTTTTACGTAGCATGCCAAAATTCGACATTGTTGCCCCATTTTCCACACATACATAGCGACAATGTATTTATATACAATGTATTAAAGACCACTGATGCTTGAAGTACGTTCGGACGATGGGAAGCCGTACAATGGTCAGACTCCTGACCTAGCTACATAATCCCATCATTGTGATCGAATGGCTGGCTTTTATGTCAAGTAGAATGTGCCAGTTTGTAGTTTTAGGCAGCCAATACTACTACTAACGTACTTGCTTGGTATTAGCTTCAAGCTTGAACATCCACCACGCCCCTGAAAGTTTAGGAAGAGGTGTATCTAATAGTACACCCACATTTCGCCAGTTATTGCCATCAATTGGGCACAAGACCCGTGGCTGCTAGTGAGAAATGCCTGATGGAAAAACCCAATAACACTTTGCTCGACCCGGGAATCGAACCCAGGACCTCATGCTAAGCAGTCGACCAACGCGACAGTCTTAAACCTCCATCTTTTATTTTTTTATTATATTCAGCTACAAGAAACACTAATCAGCACTGACGCGGGCATAAGGTCGACACAGGTGGGGAATTTTCTGAAGGGCACACCACATACACACTGGAGATCTGAAGCCATCCATGAACCCCAGTCAGTGGAAAATTGTCTTTGCTCCGGGCGACTTAGGTTTGAAGTCTATTTAGAGATTTCCGAACTCAACGAGCTCAGGTAGAACTTTCTCTCTGGTTCTATAAACTTATCGGCTCATAGCTCTAGCTCAGTCTAAGTGCCAGCTCCGACCAGAGATAACATATTGCTCTGGAGGCATTGCTATTGGTTGAATTAGACTGCATCCACCTTTTACACGAGTTTTTTTTTTTAAGTACATGGTTTTTATGTTATAATTTTACTTTTAATACCTCCATGACCCCCGAAATATTCAGTGCACCCACTTGCCTACCTCCGGCGACTGCTGGTACGTTCTACTCAATTTGGAAAAAAATATAACAGTCCAAAAATCCGACCAACCGCGTCCAAAAACACCATAAAACAAAAGAAATATTTGTTTCTTCAACACAAACAGCCAAACACGGGAACAAGTAACGATAATGTATCTTAGCTATGTCTCATTGATTCAAACAGGAACTAAGCTAATGTGTTTCTAAATATAGTGCTGCCACCCGGCGCGGCGCGCTATGACAGGACTCACAAACATTCTGGAACTCCTACAATAGTAATGTTATCTATACTCTCAGTTGTTTGGGATTGTGCTTTTTTCATGTTTGACCAATGAGGCAGTCGATAACCATTTGTTTTTTTGTATTCAAATAGTACATTGATTACCGCGTTGGTTTAGTGATCGCAAGTGCTGCTGCTGAGCAGGAGGTCCTGGGTTTGACTTCCTGGTTGTGAAAAGCAGTACATGGTTTTCCATCAGGAATTTCTCAGTAGTGCCTCTGTTGATGATAATAGGCTCGCCCCCTATAACATGGGACTTAAAACATAACTGGCGAAATGTGGGTGTACTATTATGTACCTACACCTCTGCCTAACCCCTCGGAGATTATAAGCGATACGTTATTATGTTAGTAACGAACAGTCCATCCATTTGACAGCTTGTTTGGTTTGATAATCGCATGAACTAATTAATAAACGTGTGTTAAAACGAAATTATGTCACTTCCTTTACATAAGAATCTTACGAAGCATGTTTATTTATATCGTTGTGATATCATTCGTTATCCAAAGGCAAGAAATAAAAAATGAACGCACGATTCGAATTGGTTGTTACTATGTAGAAAAACCTGCAAGAAATTTCATGGTTACCCATTAACCCTCCGCTTAAAGTAACTATTGTTTTCGCTACCTATTTTCTACCGTTTTCGCTAACTATTGTTTTCGGTGATTTTTGGGGGTATTTTACCCCCAAAAATCACCTGAATCGCCATTACCATCATACATGACTGCCTCGTTGGTCTAGTGGTCGCAATTGCGACTGCTGAGCATGAGGTTCTCGGTTCGATTCCCGGGTCGGGCAAATTGTTATTGGGTTGTTGCTATCAGGAGTATCTCAGTAGCAGCCACGGAGTGTGGAGTTGGGCCCGGTTGATGGCAATAGGCTCGCCCCTTATTATATACTTAAATAACTGGCGAAATGTTGGTGTACTATTAGGTACACCTCTGCCTTACCCTTCGGCGATTACAGGCATGATGTTATGATGTTATTACTGATTTAAAATCTACTTCAAAAGATGACGTATCGTTATACAATAATACATCAACTCAAGAGTTCGTCGAATCGTTACTTATTATTATTCAATTGCCAAGATCCTCTTGACTACTAAGGTATATGAAACGTTTGAACCTCCATGATTCATCCTGAAGTTTAATCATAACAATACGAAAGAAGAAATTAAACAGACTCCTTTTAATGATACACAGAAAGTTTATTAGTGTGTATCATTCACAGAATCATCTTTTATTATTTTTATTAAGTCAGTGTTTAAAATCAATGTTGTGGTTTATGTTTATAACGACCCAGATACACTGTTTTAAGTTTTAGTGTGTGATGCTTAATGCTTTTCTTCGCACCTTGTTTACGAATCATATTTTTAGGAGGCTGTTGTGTAATAAAAACAAAAGGTAACTGGTGGTACAGTCTATAAGTATTTAAACTAGGTACAGCTGAACTTAACAAGTTAACTATGGAAAGTGGGTAGGATACCTGAGTTGATTCCTCAAAGGAAGTCATAATGACTATTGTAATTCAGGTATGATTATTGCAGGACAGTTCATTGTTCCTAGAGAACAGTCAAACACAAACAGAAATGTTAAGAATGACTAAGAAATTGGAAAGAAATTTATATATTATCGCCATAAGCAATAAGACCGCAATTGAACTCACAGATTTAAGAACAATGTGTACCTTATCGAAATAGGGCCCCGTTTTCCTTGCACCAATTTTACCTACCCCAGTCCGTCCCTGCAAAACTAGTTCTACGACTAGTTCATCGACACATTTCGCCTTACATTAATAACAGCTAAATTATTAATAGTAAATGAATCACCTACTCAATGTCAAAAGCTTTAAACGATCTTCCGGCAAAGCGAGATAATTTCTTTGCCAAAATCTTTGACTCATCGAGCGCTGACCGCTTGGCCACGAAATGCACGTTTAAACGACACGCTTGTTGCGATAGCAATTGCGGAGAATACTAATGAAAGACATTGCGAGAAAAGACAAGACATTGGAGCATGCCACGACAGCCTCAAAAAGATGTATGTATATGCCGTGGATAGATGTTAGAATTGATCAGTTCTTGATGTGGTAGGTAATGTTAGGTTCCATTTAATGAAATGGTTGGCCACATCATGAAGTGATCAGTTCTTAGATTTGGCCACGACATAATCACTTGTTGCCTTCGATCAAAAAGATGTAAACATCGACAAGAATTCATTTCATTGTCTGCAATCTTAGTATCAATCTGTAGTCAGAAAACATTACACACTGGGTACTTCATTGTGGCAAAATATTGTTACAATGTTATGGAACACAAATTGTAGACAATCAAATGAATTCTTGTCGGTGTTTACATGTTTTTGATGCGAAGGCAACAAGCGATGTGACAAACGCGCATGACGAAAGCCGTATCGCTTGAGATTATGAACTGGGTGTGTGGTTGTAATTTTTCAAGTCGACTGTTCGTCTACTCGAGTTGTATTTACGCGGGCGTGAAATGTTATTTCACCTGAGACGAATTGTTTTAAATTTTTCTTTTTTAGTTTCATTGTCATGTATTTTCGGCTCCTAGTAAATTAGCTGTGTCCGTGCCTCTGGCCGCGATAGCGTTTTCACATCAAAACTCGTCTCTCATAATTATGTGTATCTTTCTTTTGGTGTTTACAGTCTTTTCACAGTTATGTCGTATATTGTCTCCTTGTCAATATCACAGATTACAGTGATATCTATTTTTCTTTCAATAAGTTTGCTGCCACTCTCAAGTCTGCCAAAATTAAAGAACCCTCTACGAAGTTGCAATAGGGTTGCTTTTGATTTGCTGTACCTCGAGCTACCTGTCTGCCAATGTCGATTTGTCTACGCCGAATACCTACTGCGCTAAAGTCCTTTCAACATATCTTTTCCATGTTCCAGGTTCAATCCAGCTAGACCCAGGTGGGTCACGGTCAGGCCCTGGCGCCGGGTCTGCAGGCTCGGGCTATGAAAGCGACATCCGTCACTCAGGGTCGGAGGGCAGCTGGGAGCAGAAACAGCAACAACAACAGCATAAATATGGAATATTAACAAGAAAGGTTCCTACTTGCTGCATTATTCTGTTTAAGTTGGGCTGGTCTGCCGTCTGCCTAAATGGTTTAGTTCTAACTTTCGCAATCCCAAGATATCAAGCATCCAAATATACGACAAGAGAATAATAAATACTTAGCCCTAGTTTCTGCCCTCGAAGTTTTGTCAAGAGGTAAATAACACCATATATTTGTAGGTCGTCTCTTTTTTATCGTAATTTGATGAAAAAGTGGCAGTAAAGAAGAGATCTTCTGTAAAAGACAAAACTTTTTTGTATTCAATGGGCCTACTCTTGACCTCAACATTGTCCTGAGGCCAGATATAGGTTTTGGTACCTACTGCAAACTTGTGCACACGTGAGCTTCGAATCAGCATCTCTGAATACGTCTTCTTCTTTTCGAATTGATGATTCAAAAGATTTCCGACCAGTAAGAAGGGACATGGTCAGTGCCAGCGACTGATCTTTCAAACCACCTCCATTTTTCCAGGTATCAGGCAAAAGCGTCCATTTCCTCCTCTGCCCAACCTGTGGGTATGAGACACAGCTGCCTCTCGGAGGCATATCAGCACTACCCCTCAACTATGTGCTGCTACGGAAGATGGCGGCCGCTCAAGACAGCGAGGGAGTCAACATACTCTGTGATCTATGCAACAGTGATAATAAGGTAGGAATTAGTGAAGCAACACGGAGGCAGGCTCCTCTAACCAAGTGGGTGGTCTTTCTGGAGGGCTATGCCCTTAAAACGCCACGCCATAGCATATAAAAGGGGGGGATCGTCACCTCCGTGCACATACGCTGCACTCTACGTAGCTGAGGACGCCGGACGGCCAGTTCGTGCATTTCACTTGTTTAGACATCTTGTAAGAAAAGTTTTAGAAGCAGCGCTTTCGCCAGATCCAGGTGACAGTTGGGTGGTCCTACTGCACCTACTACCCTGCTTGCCGCTTCTGGGAACACCATAATGTCACCAATACATAATTATTACTGCGTTTATTGCATTCTCAGGTGCTGGTAGACTTATTGCATATTCCTTTGAGAAGCGTGAAACGACTTACATGAGAATTGTTAATTTCCTAAGTTAATGTGCGAATATAATTTAGTATTGCTGTTAAGAACGTGGAAATAATTGCTGGGTGTTTATGAGCTTCCTAATTATTATTGGCTTGGCCTAAGTCTACACATAAGTTTCACAAGCTGTTGAGATAGAATTTACCTCATAAAGTAATTTCAAACACATGCACGGAACGGCAAATTATGATATTCTCTTCCGTCATTATTTTCTAGATACTGGGTGTAAAAGTACCCTTACCAAAACCGTAAGGTACTTGTTCTCCCCGTCATTGTGATATTTTATTTTGTTTTAGACTATACCTGGGAACCTTCTAGGTATTGGGGGTCAACGTTCCAACTATTTCACATTTTTTTTAAATACCTTTAATGTTGTAACTTTATTTTAAATACATGCATTGAATAGTACCCGTACTATGTTTTGAGTGGAGGACATGGAGTCCTACAGTAAAATGTCATTTTTCATATCATATTTTTCGAATCAGCATAATGTTTTGAGTGTCTTACATGGAGTCCTACCGTAAAACGTGATTTTTCAACCAAAAAAAAAGTCGTTTCCTTCGCAATCATTTTTGCATAGAATTTGCATATATTATGATATAGTTTGATGTACCTATAGCAGATGCTTGGTTGACGGCTTCGTGAGGGGTCCGTTTACACCTTGTAGAATCCCTGAAATATTAGTAGGTAACCATGTAGTTCTTTGTCTCAAAAACTCAATAGAGATACCGCATACCTTCTTTAAAAGTATTTTAAGATATTGAAACACACGTGAAGGATCCCAACCGTGAGGCGTACGCTTCAAATGTGGGATTTCAACAAATTACCATTCGTTCCGTTCAGCTACATTTGACTTACAGAATGTTTGGGTATGATTGTATTTGAACTTACTTTGGGGTGTTTAAAAGTGGTTTCGTTTCATTAGACAAGATTGAATAGCAGACAAAGGATGTTGGTCTATTTCAGTACCTTCGTTAAATTACTGAGGTATCTACTCTGGAACCGGTTGACCCAACGCTATTTTATTGCTCATTTGCACTCCAAGAAACGAATAGAATGATGGTCACCCATCCACAGACCGACCTTGGCAAGCGCGGCTTTACCTTGAAGATCGACCCGTGCGGTAGTTATTATTTAGCCACGAGCGATCGTTTACGTTATGACTGCTAAAAAGACCAGGATTTTTTCCCATTTCACTGAACATCAATGCATAACTTCTCCGAATTTGACTTATATGAACAGTGATCGTGATTGTGGAACAAAACTAACCGATATTAATTCCTTATAGGCAGAAACCCGCTGCACTCAATGCCTGGTGAGCATCTGCACATCTTGCGGGGAGCAACATGGCAGACAGAAGGCGACTGCCCGCCACTCACTGCACCCCCTGGACCCTGCACCCGTGAAGTATTGCAGCCAGCACCCGAAGGCTGATCTTAGTGTTTACTGCGCTACTTGTCAGCAGGTAACGCTTATTGAGAGTCAAGAAGAAAACACCTTGCCTCATCTCTTATGGTCGTGGCTGGGAGACTGTTAATGTAGGTTAGTAGGACATGGGTCTTTTGGCACGTGGCCCTGATCGGAATTAACGTCTTGTTTTTTTTTATATAATTTTTACGGACAATTTCATAAATATTTACCGATAGCACCCTCCTCAATGTCATTGAAACCATGCAGCACTGTGCACACGGTGACACATCATGTTATTCATTTCCAGTATAACAAAGTCTCGCTTGGTACCTATATATTTCCCGTACATTGAGAGATCCGCATAATATAGTTTTGTATAGCTTGATTGGTCGCCGTGCGTAGATAGATATTTCATGTGAGTGATGTGTCCACTTGACAAGACGGTTCACCAGTTTAGTAGAACAAAAAGTTGCATAGGACGCATGGTCCATGGTCCAACAAGCCACGCAAGGCCTATTACTAATTGTAGGTTAGGTACTCCTTTCGACTTCCAAATCGGACGGTTTTTGGGTTTTCAACAGGTATTTCTCTTTCTGCCACCCTTTCATGGAGCAAAAGCGTGGTGTCATTTTATAAGAGACCTACGAGTGTCGATGGGCTCACATCAGAGAGTGGAGGCTCCACGTAAGTCCCCGTTAAAGATCTTGTTGACTCGGCTATCATATTACCTCGACAAGCAAACTAATAAAGTATTTCCTCTAGGTGGTCTGCCGCGACTGCTGCCTTGTCTCGCACAGCGGGCACGCACTCGCCAATGCGTCACGCGCGGCCGCTGAGCGTGCTCGGCTGCTGCGCGACGCGGCTGAGCGCGCCAAGCTCGTGCCGGAGAATGTGGAGCGGGCGACTAGGAACCTGGGCGCGCATGCTTATGAGATTGATGTGAGTAGCACAAAGATTAGGAGTTTCGGGTCCCGGAATTTACATATACTGTGTAGTCTTACATGTTTTGTTTAGGGGTTGTTAAAATTTCCAAGTTTCTGCATCCTAAATTCTGATTTTTATAATGTTTTGTGTTTTAGTGAACACTGAGAGGAGAGCCGCACTATATGAGTTGCTATTAACCTTTTCTGAATAAGTAAAATTATCACCAATTTCTGGCCAGCATAAAACTGAAACCGAACTGAACAGAAGGTTTAAAAAAAATTTAGCTAGGAATCTCTTACCGAGCAGACATGATAGGTTTTACCGACACGAGAGAAGATGAACCTTGCTTAATATCATTACTGCTTGATAAATATTCATTATGACTGGCCTCCCTCTTTTCCACTTGCAGTGTCAAGCAGCCCGAGTAGAAAGCGAAGTTCAAGAGTGGGCAGTCCAGTACCGCCGCGCGGTGGAGACACACACACGTACGCTATGCGCCAGCGCCGCGCGTGCGAGGGAGAGGCATCAGCAGCGGCTGGACCAGAAGAGTCGCGGCCTAGATGACAGGGCCAGACATGCTGTTGATGCTGTGAGGTTTGCTGAAGAGGTGAGTCCAATTTAAGGACTAATTGAACCGTAACAGGGATTTTCTAAAGCAAAAGAATGACGATGTCCTCTTTACGGATTTATTTTGAGGCGTAACTACGTAAGTATTGCGGTTTCTAAAAAGAGAAGGTGCTTTTCCAACTGTATAGCTTTTATCTTTCTCTATCACGTCATTATATCGGACTCTAAATTCTAGGAATCTGTAGGATTTGGGTATTAGATAGTGATCAAAGGAGTCTGGCTAAAGAACAAAAAAATTGGCATACAAGTGAGCTTGATTTTGAAGAATCTGGGCAAGCATTTTGTTTGCCACCATTAATTTCTTCATAGTTGAAACCTCAAACCTGTGTATCTCCTCCCCAGCTCTTACAAGAAGGCAAAGAAGACGAGCTCCTATCCCTCTCCGGGCCGGTGCTGCGTCGCCTGGAGCGCGTGACGGAGCTGCAGCCGCTGTCGGAGCCCCCACGCCTGGAGCTGCGCTTCGCCCCCCGCGCTCCCGCCACGCACGACCCCACGATCTTCGGGAGACTGCTGGCGCATGCGCCTGATCCGGATATGTGTGTGGTTAATACTGAAGGTGAGGGGTTTTAAGCATTTATTTTGTGTCTTGAAGATACTTTGACGAATCTTTGGAGGACATATTCTAAAAATCTAGTTTGCTTTGATTTGTCGAGATTACAATATCTACCTACACACCGAATCACTGGTTGCGGGGATCCGCTGGATGCGAGACGCACGGGACCGGTCGATGTGGCGACACTTGGGGGAGGCCTATGTCCAGCAGTGGACGTCTTTCGCCTGAAATGATGATGATGAATCACGGGTGTTATTTTCACTCTAATTCCTGAAAGTCCTGCGATAGAGTGGACTGCTGTTAAAATTGAATCTGAAATATTTCAGAAACCAGCGTAGGTTTCTCAATATAGTGGAAGCTAGTAGATTGACGTTCACTTTTTCCATTTGTAGGTCTACAAGATCTCCGAGTGGACTGTGAACACGAAGTCACATTGGAACTGCGAGACTGCAACGGTGAACGTATCTGGTGTGGTGGAGAACAGGTAAGGACCTTCAGCTAAAATTTTAATGTTTGGTCACAAATTCTGTAACGTTGGTTTCGAGATGTAGACCCCCATGACACGCCAGTCACGACTTAGGGAATTTAAACTATCGAGTTTTCTTTTAAGACCTGCGGAATGGTTCTATGGTGATATGGTGGTTCTTTACGAGCTCTAGTAAGATTATGTATCGGAAACAATTAACGTATCGTTCCCAGGTGGCTGGTTACTTCAGACGCCAGGACTCAAGCGCCCGGCCGAGCGTGGCTCGTGTGGAGGATAGTACTGATGGCAGCTATACGCTCAGCGTCACTCCACGCTCCCCTGGCGCGTATCTACTGGCTGTTACTATCAATAACAAGCCGATTAAGGTTAGTATTATCCTCCATCCATAAGCTGGCCGGAAGTCGTTCCATAAAATACATATATCTGGGGATGACTTGAGAAAAGTGATCCTCTAGATGCGTCTTTGACGTCTTTCCAAAACTCAGGGCCGTGTCGTCATGATCCACATGGCCAAGAATTGTTATCTTGGTTTTTTCAAGACCGTACATTCGTATACCAATTTTCCTGGAGGTATACTTGACTTTATACATATTTATGTTAAAGAGGTTATTTACCTATAACGCGACTAGTGGTTGGTCGGATCCCATGAGAAATTCTTTTTCATACGGTAGAGGAAACCATGGATACAGAATCCATCATTAATCTTCTGAAACGAATTGAAACCATTTACAAATACCTACCATTTTCTCGACCACGAAAGTATTTGCGTACTCAAGTAGGTACAGGCGCCAGCACATCAAGCTACTACAATCTGTCAAACTTCAATAGATTTTCAACTTTATCTCTGAAGCATTAGATTCAAGGTTGTTTGGGAAAAATTGACAGTTTCGGAAAACTCGATGTTCTGGTGTCTGTTCCAAGACAACCACGATTACGAATCGTCTATTGTCGTCGTCGTCGTTCTATCGTCTTCATTAATCATTCATAATCATGGTCGTCGTTTCTTCCAAATAATTAATTCTTTCCATCTCTTCAGGGCAGTCCATTTGCCTGTTGCGCTCGCGCAGGTGCGGCGCACTGGGGCACGTTCCATTGCTGTGCGTTCTGTTCGTCCGGGGGCAGGCGGGACGCGACCTGCGGCTGTGGGGCCCGCATGCCTGGAGGGTACAAAGGTATGTTTTCCTTATCAGACATATGCGAGATATCCGCCCTAAGACGACCCTCTGACCCTACATTTTTTAAAAGCTTCCAACTTCTGTTAAGACCGTACCGACCGTAAGCAGTACATATGATTTCTGAAAAAAAGGGACATTATCGTCCCCCATACCTACATCTAATTTGCTGGCCAAAACCTTCGGCAATGAATACTGTAGCATTGGAACAATTTATGAACGGTGGCCTTTTTGATCTTACCGGATTGTTTGATAGTGAGTGGCCTTCATATGCACATAGATCTTGCAAAGCTCGAGGATTCTGATGAAGTTACATGGATCTGGAAGCAGAACCTACGAAGCCTTGAGAATGCTTCCTAACTTTTTTTCATGTGTCCATCAGGTTGCGGGCACGGGCACCCGGGCTGGCCGGGCACGCGCCACTGGTCGTGCTGCGGAGCGGCGCGGCGCGAGGCGGCCTGCACGCGCACGCGCCGCCCGCACACGCAGCTGTACCAGTTCTCCTTGTAATGTTGTGGGGAAATTATATTGTGTCAAATGTTTTTAATGTGGTTTTATTTTTATTTAGCTGTTGGGATGACCTCACAGACGATATTGAGAGGCTCTTTCGTGGTTTATCAAGAAGGCTAGATTATTCGGAACATTATCAACCGCCATCTTGTTCTTTTTCCCTCGTGGCGAAGAAATAAAAGTCACACGGGTCGACCTTCAAGATTAAGAAATGCTTACCGAGGTCGCTCCGTAGAAGGGCGCAGTTTGCTTCCGGTTAGACTGGAAGCCGACCCCAACATAGGATAAAGGCGAGCCAGATGATAAAGGGTTTAACTAAATTAGTATTTTATTGACGGGACGAATTATACGGAATCAGTATCTCCTACTTTATGTACAACAAAGGAAAAACAAACGCCCCGGCACTTGCTAGAACAGGCCTGTCCAACATGTAGCCTCCGGGCCATCTAGCGGCCCGCGAGCTATTTAAAACTTTATAGGGCGCGAACATTGTTTATAAATGTCCCTAAGTCAGTTATTCCCACGCCATACCTATTTACCTACCCGCCCCACCCCACCTACCCGCGACTGTATCATTGCAGTCTTTTTTTTTTTTTGCCCCACACTAGGAATTTCTCCTGTATCGTGGGTGCGTTTACAAACATTTAAATTCACATACACAAACAGCCAGACCCGGAACAACTACCTGTAGGCCATACAAGTATTTGTTCCGAGCGGGAATCGAACCCGCGACACGAAGCGCAGCAGTCAATCGCTCAGCCACTGCGCCAACCGTGCCGTCAGTCTAGTCCGGCGAAGCTTGTTCTATTTAAATTTAGAGGTCACTGCATTTCTTTTGGCTCGCTACGGTTACAAAACGTCCAAACGCGTCTACGGTGGTCATGCTACGGGGGATGGAAAGTTTCTATGTGATGATGTAATGACAGGTAGTGTCGACACAATGACAGATTTCTTTGCACTATCTGTCATTTTGTCGATTCTTCCGTCAAAGAAATCCTTGTCTACGGTGGTCATGCTTCGGGGGCTGGTATGGAAACTTTTCCGTGGAATAAAACAAAAACAAAAGTTAAATTACATTTTATTTTAAAATTACAAACAAGAAAATTATTGCTAACCTCATTACACTTTTACAACAATTATATCGATAAAACTCCATCAAAAAGGGACCTCCGCGATAAACATATAAAAATATTAACATTTACAGCTCATAACACAACCTCCAGATAACAAACTTCTGGTTAGGTTATTCCCCAGATAAGTTCATTCAAATATTGTTTGTTTCTGATAGATATATGTGCCTCCGGAGACTATGAAACGAGCCCCTAACGTCTATGTGTTGAATAATTGATTTTATTTAATGTTATGGTTACAATTGATCCCGTAGCTTTTGGAAAACCATGGAAGAACAAAGTGAAACAAAAGAACGAAGTCACAAAAGAGAAAATTTCGTATTGTCTTGTTTTATAAATTCATCAATTTAGTTGGTAAAGAATACCAGAAGATAATTAAGTGTTCATAAGATTATGGATGAAAAAGCCAATTTTTTATTCATTTAAGAAAAAAGGTGATAATCGTGTAACCAAGCATAGCTTTCACTTTTTTTAATGGCTTTTGCAAATACATAAAGGACGGTTAACAAATACAGTTTTGATAACAATATTTTGATTAAATGAGTATTCCAGTACTCAGTACTAAGATAATTACTTAGGCTGAGTGCATAGGTACTTGTAACACTGTATTTTTCAAATTATCACAGATAAATATCACATCTGTAAAATATATGTTTTATAAAATTAGAAGATCCCTCGATTACATTTAAAAATTAATTTATACTTAATACTATTTCACATAAAGTTACATATTCATAGAAACGGATTAACGATTTAAATGTGCTCATACAATATTGGACCTTATTGCAAACAGTTAACGATACCAGCAATTATTTTCTGGCAACATCAATGTCATACGATTGTAAGCTGTTTGCGAAAGGTTTTAAGGTACAATATTGTATGGACAGCCAAAACCATATTTGGTTTTTATTTTTAATAAAAAAAAACAAAAATCCTTTGTAAACAAAAGAAATATAACATAATGTCTTTAACTCCAATCCATTGAGTAAGTTTCTACACACAATCGCTGGGAACAAGCGAAGAATGTGTTACATGGAGAATTTCTCGTATTTGAGTGGAGAATGTGCATAGATAAACTTCTAGCCCTTGTTAGGCAATTATTACACTTATGTATTAACTATGAGGGCTCACTTTCATAGAGTATTCGCCTTGAAGGTAAAAGGCGAGAAACTCCGTGTTAAGGCCTGTTCAAACCTAAGCAGTATTAGCTGCCGCTGTGGGCAGAGGGACATACCGAGCTGGTTTCGCTCTCAACTTGATACTAAATACCTATCTTGAGCGAAACCCGCGGTATGTATGTCTACCCACAGCGGCAGCGAATACTGCTTAGGTTTGAAAAGGCCTTATCACGGAGCTTTTAAAGTCGATAATCAAATTTTCTTTCCATACTGATGTAGAAATTACAGAAGAATGAATAGCAGCCTCAAGATATATAACGTTCTTATTGCAGTTCAAAATTGCCTTTCAAGTAAATCTAATTTAAATAAGGAATAAAATTAATTAACCCTAGGTAAAGACCGGGGCATCATACTGTAATCCGAATTGATTTAACTACGAAACATCACGCCTGATTCCCCGAAGGGTTAGGCAGAGGTGTATTACCACATAACACCATATATGTTACAACTTTTTATTTGATTGATTTAACTACTAATTCGTCAAATACATTTACTTTGTTTTTACATTTTATATGCAATAAAAAGTCTGTCTTTCTGTTACGACTTTCGTGGTTCATATATGAGTCAATGACAAAGGAGCTATCAGCATTTAATACGTTACTCGTTTAGAATTTGACTTAGGTAGGAACTTGCGATATAAAAGCCAGTGCACACTAAGGACGGCAGAGCAGATAATTTTATTGTTACCCAACGTAAATTCATACGTCGCTAGTGGTAACAAGACACAGATTACAATGTTTATAGATCGAACCCAAGGCATCAAAGGGGATTTCCCTTCGCGGCATTGAGCATTGTAATCTGTATTTTATTTATTTATTTATTGAAACTCAACAGCTTATAATTAATATGACATTTTAAGTGAAATTTCAGCCCACTATCAATGAACAGCTCAATGCAGTTGCGACGAAGTAACTAGCATCTTAAAGTCTGCATACAGTGAAAATTGACAGCGAGATGATGACAATTATCTCTTAAGCCAATAACAGAGATTCACGGCATTGACAAAGCTAGGTTAACTAGAAAGTGGCTAAAAGAAAAAAGAAAGAAATTTTTACAGTGCAAAGTAATGTTTTTGTTACCACTAGCACAGAATAAATAATAGTACTAACGTACAGAAGATGCCATCCTTTGATCTTGCGGCGGGCGTCGCGTGATCGCGTCGTGCGTGTGTCGCTGAGCGCGGATAGACTGACTGAGTAACAACTGGCAGTTGTCGCGAGCTGTAGGTACTTACCTCGAGCGGTATGTACCAGTACAAGAAGACTAGCTACGTATGAATTTACGTTGTGTTAAGATCAAATGCTCTGCCCTGCCGTCTCCAGTGTGCGCCGGCCATAATACTCCAATTTATGACTCCTTACATACTTTTAGTTGGTAATAACATTAAATAGATATGTGTTACTTGAATGACAGTTATCTACAAGCCGAGTGCGGGCACAGGCGTGTATGACACGGGTGTGGGCGCGCAAGCTTGTCGTACGCTCATCTCCCACGCGTCCAGCAGTTGACCCACTGAGCAGCTTTTTGGTAACCTGTGGAGAATAAAATGATATATTTTTTGGGTTGAGAACTTATTGCTTGAGATAGTAGGCGAAATTTTGGTAAGCGATGAAAGAAACGGTGGATAAATTATCTAAAAAGAGGAAACCCGTTTCAAAAGCAACTTTACAATACTTTTCTACAAAGACCAAAATCAAATGTCTCTGTATGTCTTCGGTTATCAAGATCAAAATGGCCCGCAAACATTAAAACCTAATATAATAATAAAGGCGTCTACGGTTTTGAGAACTGCGACACCTGCATTTTAATCACGGGTACTTTTGAACAGACACTCGTGTTTTCTATAATGTGTATAAACTATATTGTATTTTGACATTACCTGGCACACCTAGCATCCATGGCCCTCTCCAGCCGCGCCAGGAAGGAGTCGGGCGCGTGCTGCTTGGCCGAGCGCGGCTTGAGGCGCACGGGCGGGCGGTTGGGGTAGTCCCTGGGCACGGCCACGTGCACGCCCGCCACGCACGGCAGGCGCGGCTCGTCCAGCGCCGCCACCAGCGTGTAGGCGCCGCCGCCGCCGCACCACGACATGGGCTCCAGCGACACCTGCGCGGTAAGCACTTGGAATTGTACATGCTAAAAGTGGTGGACGTTGATTTAGTTTAGTATTCTAAAGTTTATTTTGAAAGATTTGTGTAGGTTTTGAGAGTTTCAAATGGAAAACTAAAAACGGGAACACGAGACCTGAAGATTTTGAACCAGTAACTAACTTGAATAATATCTACAGGGTTATGTTTATCTTACCTTAAACCTTGAATCAAGTCTGGCGATTTCACCCTGTAGAACATCTGGAATTTCCAGTGGTGGCTCCTCCAATTTCGGAATCTTTTGCGGTGTAGGTAGATTTCTGGAAAGGAACGATGAATAAATGGCGTTGATTCCAAATAAAAAACATTTTATGCAGTACTTGACAGGCTGTAGGGACTAGATTCAGTCATGTCTAAAGATTATCTTGAAAAGAAACTATGGGCAATTGACTTCAAGATAGAAGTGTCTCATGTAGGTGTCACTAAACAGATCACAGGTCTCCTGCGTGTCCTGTTGTTTGCTTATTACAGGAACTGATGAATGGTAGGTACTAGAGGCACCAAATTCATACCCAAGTTCAGGACCAACTACACCTACATTGCCATCGACATGCTATGAAGAAGAACCAGAATCTTCCATCCATCCATCCATCCACAGCCCGACTTCACATACTGCGGGGAATAGGCCTCTCTTTGCTTGTGCCAAGCTCCACGTTCTTAAGTCAGCCTCATCCAGGATATTCCCTCGAAGGCAACAATGTCATCTGCCCATCTCGCTGATTCACACACCAGAATCTTACCTCTACCAAATGACGTCAGAATAAAATTGCATTAAAAGTTGTTATCTCACCTCATTTCAGGTCCATTGAGTTGGTCGAGCGCAGAGCCGAATGTGCGCTTGAGTGTGTGGTTAGCTAGTGGTGATTGTAAGCAGTTGTTCACAACTTCTAGTAAAGGATTGAAGATTTGTTCCTGTAAGTAAATACAAAATAGTTAGTTTTTTTATGGGAATTTATGTCAGATATATGCTATGACAAAAGCTAGAAGGCCAATTCTTGAGTAATAGAGTACATTTTAGTATTTGAAATAACTTCTAGTGTAACCAGGATGATTTTGGTTGCCCCGATCTATTTTGCGAAAACATACCTTCCTATATTGTATCAAAGAATTGTACCCACTAAAGTGTTAATGGTTCCTGCAATAAGATGGTCCATTTGCTACTACTTCCAGAGAGTGTGTCCAAAACATCAATCATATCAGAACAAATATATTTAGATTTACTGACATGGCATACATATGAAATGGGGGCATAAATTCGCCGCTAGAGGCGTTCGTGTAGAGTAAGGTCTTCAGAAATGTCAGCTGTCACAGAGTGCTCTCTCGTTGCGCGCTTTTTTATCACGTGTTTTTACTAATATTCACGACTGTGGTCAAGATTGGTCCATTCCTGATTAATTATGACTTAAAGACCCAAAGCCACAAGCCGCAAGCAAGTTAGGATCTAATTTGTTAGTATTTGGAGGAAGAATGATTTCTAAATGCTTTATGCTTACTAATTTTAGGAACAATACTGTAAATATTCATCTGAGGGTTACACTATGTTGCTATACGTAATAAATACATTTATGAAATTATTGGTACTTTAATGTATAAAATGGGATTAACGACAGGACCTTACTCGCCAGTGACGCCATCTGGTGCGCTCAAAAAAGATAGCCCTCATTGAAAACATTTCAAATTGCGGAGTTTTTAAGACATCCTAAGCCATAAAAGTGCATAATATTAATATGCGACTATTAAGTAGTTTCACTCTGAATATTACCTTCCCAGCACTAGGCACAACGACGCCCTCACTTCTCTTGAAGTCCAGCTTTTCCAACACCACCTCACATTTGATGAGCGTCTCCAACGGCATGCGCTTGTTCGGGTTCGACAGTATGTCCAGTAGGTTCTTCATCTTTGTCAGTTTTTCAACGTCTGTGGATATTTTAGAGGAGGTATTGGTATTAGTCACTGCAGTGGTTCATCGCTAAGGGCACTTGCATAAAGAAACAGGTTTCTTCTTTCCAGTATGGACAATTAATGCGAGTAAAATAGTTAAAGAAACAGGTACATGTATGTATCAGTGTGGGTGCAAACAGAAAGAATGGGACTATTAAACCCGCACCGATATTCAATGATGATAGGGTTTAATTAGCACATTTCAATAATAAAACTTATTGTTAAGTTTGTAGGCTTTGTTTCGTATTTTCAGAGCACCATTTTTGCGTAGACGGGTTTTATTTCCGTAACTTGTATGCTGTGTGTAATTAGATGTGTGACCATCTATTCGCACTGAGAGTTGATACCACAGCCTTTGCCTTGAGACAATAACCGAGACTTTTCAGTTTTTTTATTTATTTAGGTGCACTTAATAGTGGTTTCGGATAGGCCGATAGATTAACAACAGACTAGATGAGCATATAATCAAGACTGGTTATTGGGGGCAAGTAAAATACTGATACCAATACTTTATAAGTACCGGTGCTGATAAGACACGAAGGAGAACAGCATAACATAATATCATATCACGCCTGTCATTCTTCACGCTTGAAGGATTTAAGTCCTATGTAATAGGAGCGAGCCTATTGCCATCAACGGGGCCCAATGTAGACCAAAGGTTGCTACTGAGAAATTCCTTATAGAAAAACACAATAACACTTTGCCCAACCCGGGAATCGAACCCAGGACCTCATAAGAAAACTTAGTATTTTATAGATGGACACCCATCCACGGACCGACCTTAGCAAGCGCTGCTGTACCTTGTAGATCGACCCGTGCGGCTGTTATTAATTACCCAACAGCCAGCAAGAACAACTATTACATAAAATTCCATACTCACTCTCTCCCTCACTGACCATCCGATGCACCATTCTCCTAAGAGGCTCGATGTACTTGGAGAGCTGTCGCACCTTCTCCCTGTAGGCCGCCTCTTCGCCCCCCGGGGAGGCCACACTGGCCCCGACAGGGGTGTTGAGCGACGACGATGGTGACGCCACCATGCCCATACCGACGCCCCTAGGCGACCAGTATTCAGACAATAATAGGCGGAATTGTTATATCGAATTATGAAAGAGCACCACCTTTTTTTTTGAAGTCAGTAGATTAGTCTTCGTATGATGGGGCTAGATGAAGCTGATTGTTGATATGTTCCAGTCGGTTGCATATATGTGCCGGTACATTACAGGTGAATACACATGCAGATACATTTTACCGTTAGCTTGTGTCGACAGTATTAGCATAGGACTGTGATATATTATGTCGGAATGTAGATTATAAGCGCCTGAAGGTAGTCTCAGTTTAAGAAATTTTCAATGATTTTATTATGAAGTAAGTACTGAATTATTTGTCTATTATAGCTGTCTCTGATTATTCAACATTTACTGATATTATCTCAAGGACCAACTGACATGTTTCTTTTAAAATTTGCAGTGTTCCAATTTTAAAAATCGGTCCTTCAATCCTCAATCGAATATCGAACATCTTTTTCTGTTGCTGTAAGCCTAATTCGAATTTCGAAGATGTTCCGAAACCGCTCTGGGCCAACGTGTTGGATCATGGCCCATTCCCTCTCATATGGAAGATGTCTGTGTCCCGCCATTTTTTTTAAACCACTGTAGCTCCCGAAAGGCAAAATCAACAGTAGCGACCACCAGAAAAGCGCCGAGACAATGAAGTTCGACGAAGTCCTACAGAAACAATTTAACTATCTTGGATCCCGTAATGAAATTAATAAATAAAAAAACAAGGCCTAGGCTGTGTCCCACCAGTAGGAAAATAATAGGCTAATTATAAAGAAGTTGGGTTCTGTTTTTACTATAGCCATTTTCTCTCCAGCCAATGCTCACTTTATATCATACATACCTCTGTGGCTGCTGAACGTGGTGTTGCAGATGCTGCGGGTTGGATGGCGAAGGACTGCCGACGCTGCCGCAGGCGCCCAGACCTCCTAGTGACGACATCGGTGACGTCATTGTCGCGCCCATTACACCTGGCGTGAGCAATAGTTGTTGTTGTAGAGTTCGGTATCATTAAAATATGTCAGAAATGTTCTTGAAAATCTATGATTAGCTCGACACTATTCGAACATAAATTGCGGATGTGCTATGTATTTCTTTTTCAAATTTTAAATATTTTGTTACTAACTACGGCTGAATGAAGGCCTTTCCCAAAATAGCAGGATATCTATACTAATATTATAAAGCTGAAGAGTTTGTTTGTTTGCTTGAACGCGCTAATCTCAGGAACTACCTTTTCGATTTGAAAAATTCTTTTTTTAGTGTTAGATAGCCCATTTATCGAGGAAGGTTATAGGCTATAAAATTTCACGCGGACGAAGGTCGCGGGCAAAAGCTAGTGTCCATATATAAGCAGATTCCATATCTTTGAGTGTAAAGTCAAGTATAATTCCTTGACATTACAGAGAGATAAATAGCCTACTTAGCTCTTGCTTAGGGTAAAAGCATCCCTATCATTGTCTTGCATCTCATCAACTCTTGGCAAGAAAGGTGATGAGATAACGAATAATAGAGGGGTAGATATGGGGTGGGGGAAGAAGAAGATATGCGGCGCCGAGCCCAAGTAAATTGGGTTAAGGGAAGGACAATGATGATGACGTGTTGCAACTCATTACATCTCAGCCAAAGCTGCCAAGTACTGTTTATTTATCTCGGCCATATCTCCAGATTCTGATTTGAGTATTTGATTATAGAACTACTTTAATTTAATCTTAACTTGAGTGCTACTCGAAATTCACACTGTTTTAAGCTTTCACGGTTCACAACTAAACTTATACTGTCACTTACGGAATTTCTTCCGTGATTGTTCATTATTTTGAGCTCCCGATATTTCGACGCTGTTACAAGCGCCATGATCACGGGTTGATATCGGGAGCTCAAAATAATGAACAATCACGGAAGATATACCGTAAGTGTCTGTATAAGATTAATCGCTCCAGTCAGAAATCAGCAAGGAGATTAGAAATTCGTGTGTGAATAGCAGAGATTGGAATAGGTAAGGTTGCTTATACTTCAAGGAAGTAAGTAATCCTCGGATAGTACCCTCTAATTTAAAACCTTTATTTCGGAACTTAAAAAACATTCCGGAATTGTATACGGTTGTATTTTCCATAAAATCCACATGTTATATAAACCCTCCCTATGCCGGCCGATCTTTGGTGAAAAAATCTATGAGTAGTGAACGATAATAACAAAAAACAAAAAAAAAATCTGAAACTATAAAACCAAATGAAAGTGTTGTCCTTTGAGTATTGCAGGCCAATTGTATGACTTGTTTTTTGTTGAAAGGAAAAAAAAATAAATGTTAAAAAAATAAAAATAAAAAGGATTTTAATATACATTATTTACAAGAACAAAAAAGAATAATCATCATAATAAAATATATATCACATATTTTAATAAAATTATTCACCGATTGTGATTTGTGAATTATTCAAATAATAAAATAAAAATTAATAAAATCATAATTACAAAATATAAAACCCTATTATTTGGAACTAAATGCAATTATCATTGTGTGTCACTGATTTATCACAAATTCTGGCTAGTATCTGAGATCTTTTTATATATTATTAAAAAAATAATAACGCTATATCTATAAAACGTTGCGTTATACGCTACGTTAGCAAAAGCAAAAAGAAATATATTATTTTTAAATGTTTTATCATAACAACAATCAGGGTATACGGGGTAGAAGGGATACCGACGCGAAAACGGTTCCCACGTATTCAGTACATGATTTTGAGCCCCTTCACATAGTAAATAAAAAATAGCTTTTTCCTACAAAAGTGCAATACCTTCGCGGTCAAAATGTATGGAACAGCTGATTTTTGACAGAAATTGTAATCGGTTATTGAAAGAAAAGTCTATTGCGCTTTTGTATGAAAAAGCTGTTTTTTTTTTAATTTCTATGTGAAGGGGCTCAGAATGATGTACTGAATACGTGGTGACCGTTTTCGCGTCGGAGTCCCTTCCACCTTGTATAAAGATTTTCTCCTTATTCAGTCTCACCAACTCTTTCAGATCATATTCTATGATAAACATTGGTACAGTGATACAAGAATCATTTGACGCTCAAATGACAATTTGTGCAATACAAATAATCATAAACTCACGCCTTTTCCACAGGCAGAAACTACAGAATGCCAAGCTACATTCCCTACATGCTTTTTTCTTACATTGCTATTCTAGATATTGCTTCCTCTATGTTCATTCATCTGGTCATACACGTCGGTCAGTGGTCAGGTCATTAATGACTCTGCCCTGGAGTATAAACGTGGTTCCGCAAACGATGGGGCACTTGATAATCGTGTCCTGCTTGTACTGTTGTTTGTTCACTACAGGAACTGATGAACGCTACCGAAAGCGCCAAACTAGTGGCTCAGTTCTGGGCTGACACAAATTATATTGCCATCGACACGCTAAGAAGTGGTCAGGTCATTATATGTCCTCAAATCTGCCTTGTAAATACGTTTTTCTTCTAATTTTGTTTGTTTCAATTAGAATTAGATGGCGGTTCCGATTAAGATCACACGCCAAAAAGATCCTTGTACAGCTACTAAAACCCAGATTTATAAACTATGGGTTCAATTTGACAGGCGTGTACAGTTTGACCATGAACTCGACCTGCTTCCACATGGATGTTAACTTCTCATCAGGGACACCACTGACTAGTTTCCTAAATCTATGCGTCATTGCATTGCGGTGGCGATCCGACAGGTCTGAAAACATTTTAATAGTATCAATGATATCATAGCTAGTTTTTTTCTTGAAGTTCAATCATTAATGAAAATGAGTGATGTATCAAATGTGAACAAATTTTTTAAATGGATTGTTGAAAGATTCTCAATTCTGATATTTAATTATTGATGAAATACTATTTTACTATTTTTTTTAAATAAAAACTAATTTTAATGCAAAAGATTTGTCTTTTAAAACTTGCCATGTCCAAGGGATTAAGTTGCTAAGTTTCTTTAGTGCTTAAGTCATTTTCTACCACCCAACGTGGTCGATGAAAGAAGCAGAACATAGCAGGTGCAACATAAAAGATAGATAATGCATAGACTCATACTACTAACTGACATTGGATACTCAAATGGTGCACTCAGCATAGCACTAGTCATTGGATCGCCACCGTAAAGCAAAAAAGTAAAATGGTCGAAAATAAAAACGGTCGCGATAATTCAAACCCATTACGTCACTGTTGCCATCTAGTAATTATTAATGCCGAAAATTCGACCATCGCTCAAAAGTGCCTGTTGTATCCTACTGCACGGAAAAGGACTAAATTGCTTCCTTTTATTATTTTAGTGAGTAATAATTCCAGCACTTACCCATAGGGCTAGGCCCGCCCATGTTAGGCGAGGGCGCGGAAGGCGAGGGGCTCTGACGCAGGAACTGCGCAGGCGGCGGCGCGCGCGCAGCCTGGTAGGCGCCGCCCAGCATGCCGCCCACTTCTTGCTTGTTGCCCACGCCCACACGGCCCATGTGAAGCATGTTCAAGCCCACTATCTGGCTGTTGCCCATGCCTCCAACTACAAACAGTGAAAGGAAATTGATGGTACGAAAATGGATAAAAACCTTATTGTATTGTCAACTGCAGTAGTAACATTTGAAGTTTAGAAACAGCGCTTACTGTTACAACATGAAAGAGCTGTAAATATCAAATTGCTACAAAATAGTATTGTTGACTGTACTACTCTTGCTTTCTGTTTAGATGAGCAACTCTTTGGATTTACCCTTGAAATGTTTATGAAGTAGTTATGGATATGAGTCTATAAGGCATACCATTTACAGATTACATAGTAAGGAATTGTTTGGAAGTGAGTCATGGCAATACATTTGGCTCGAACTCCTGATTATAACAGGAAAATAAGCATAAAAATATGTATGCAGTTTAAACTTGCTAGCAGAATGGATAGCCGATGGGGCCGGTAAGTTCTGGAGTGGCGAGCGCGAACCAGAAGACGTTGGAAGGCCTCCCACTAGGTGGACCGATGACCTGGTGAAGGTTGCAGGGATCCGCTTCATGCGAGACGCACAGGACCGGTCAATGTGGCGACACTTGGGGGAGGCCTATGTCCAGCAGTAGACGTCTTTCGGCTGAAATGATGATGATGATGAGTTTAAACTTACCCATTTGTCCCTGCATTTGCCCCTGCATGTTATTTGGTGCCATCTGACCTCCCATTCCAACTTGGTTGCAAGGCATCTGTCCCATATTATTAGACCCAGTCATAGGAACCTGCATTGAGTTTGGCATAGACATATTGGGCATCATCTGACCCTGCATGCCTCCAGCTAACTGGCTCTGTAGCTGGCTACCCATAGGATTCATTCCTCCCATGCCCCCAACCATATTATTCCCCATCTGGCCTTGATTCCCCACCATTCCCATTGGTCCACCCAATTTGTTTTGTAACTGCATGTTCATTTGTGGTCTCTGATTTAATGTTTGCAGCAGATTTGTGGCTGTCTGAGCTTGTGGTCCTTGTGAGACAATCGGTCCCTGTTGCCCCATTTGACCCTGCATTCCCCCCATCCCAGGGTTTGGTCCCATAACTCCTTGCTGCTGCATTTGCCCTTGGCTCATGTTCATCATTTGGTTCCTAGATCCTTGTGAAGCCAAGTTTTGGAGTGCATTGATAGGGTCTGGTGTGAGACCTCCTTGGTTGTTGGGCCCCTGTTGCTGTTGGCCTTGTGGGGCCTGGACTTGAGGACTGGGACCAGGCTGGCCTTGATTGGGGCCCTGCATTTGCTGCTGACCTTGATTTTGTTTAGATTGTGCTGAAATATAAAGTAAGTAATGTTTCAACATCATTTTACATAATTAAATGAAAATGTTATAGTTAAGACGACTTTTACAGTAATTGGACAAAAAAAAGTAGACTGTAGCAAGATACATAGACACTTAGAAGATCCATTAATATTTTGGCTTATTAGTGTTATTTTCTATTTAATCTGAAATGTGCATCTTATTTATGCAGAATAAAGGTTCGCGCACAATAAGTCGGGCTGCAGCACGATAATTCGCTCAAAGCTCTCGTATGTTATATGAACTATCGCACACTAAGCCAGGGGCCCAAAATGTAAGTGAGCATTTTGCGCTGCGCTGCGGCCCGACATAATGTGCGCGAACCTTAATCGTTTTTCTTTCCTCTTTTTTATCTTTATATTATTTAGTGGGTTTATTTGACCTGTCACAATTATTTTTAATTGTATATCAACACAAGATAGCAATACTTACACATTTCTCTCACATGCAGTATAAGCTTGGCTACCATGTTCATGTACTCCTCACGGGTCTTGGCCTTCATGAACACATGGTTCTCCATCTCGCTGCTGTTCCGAGCCACCTGGACACCAGAGCGCTGGATCACCTCCTCACTGTGGTAATATTTAAAGTTATGAGTCTTTCATCCTATTTCAATGTCATCTGCCTAACTATTCCCAACTCGGTATATTGGGGGTTGGCTTCCAGTCTAACCAGATGCAGCTGAATTCATGTAGCAATTATCTGACCTCCTCAACCAACCCGGTTGAGTAGTTGCTACATGAGTTACTGGTTAAAATGACAACGGGGCCTAAGCCTGGTTATCAAAGAACTACAAACAAGGCCACCTTTGTTTTGCTTTTTATTTTGTCTTTTGTATAATACATTTATAAATTAAAATAATCTAAACTAACTTATAGTTAACTTAAAAAATGGCATCAAAATCCTCCTCCTCCCCCCCTCCTCCTCAACGCTGTCAGCGGGTAACGTCTCTAAGAGACTGGCGGCGTTGCCACATTGTATGGCAATGCTAAGCCAAAAAAAAGCCAGCCCTTGTGTTGCAGGAAGTGTCAAGTAAGCATTTTTGAAATTTTCTTGAAAAATGTATTGTGTCAATAATAACAAGGGCCTATTTCAATGACCAGGTAAACCATCTATGAGGTGGTAAAACCATATGATATAAGGATAAGTGGAACTAAACTATCACTATGGTGCAAGATAGATAATAATTGGTAGACAGTTTGGAGATCTTACATTCATAAGTAAAAAAGCACTTTCTCTCTTTTCTCTATATCTGAATTTCAATTTGAGTAAAATCATAATCATTAAACCGAAATTACTGTGAAATTGGGGTCACAGATCAGAGAGCGTCTGGGTATACCCATGGGAATTTCGAATGTAAAAGTGAGTCATACAGCATAGTTAATTTTCCTTGTATCAAAAGTAATCACTTTTATGGATAGGCACTGTTAAACATCCATAAGTATTTGAAATATAAAGGAGGAATTAACGTACCTTTTCTAAGGATACTGTTTTATTTAGAACTTTTGAAGCTGTATTATGGCTAAAGATGTTATCATCTCTAATACCCAAGTCATACAGATATTCGATATAGAAATCCTATAATGTATAGCTACAAGTCGCTGCATGAAGCGCTGACACCACAAACAATGCTAAATATGTTTCACAACATACTAAAATATAGTAAAACTTACATTTTCGACACCACACTCTGGCGGAAGGCCTGAGTTCTCCAATTATCGTCAGAAGCCATTGTGTTGAATTGTTTCAAGTTTTCCATACACTGTTAATTCCTCTTATGTGAATAATGCCGATTCTATCGACACATTTGTAATAAAATTAAAACAAAAATTATTCATGAAATACAGAGCGCTCGATAATGAGGCGAGCGCTTTGTTTTTTCCAAAAGAAGAAAGACGCACAGATTATGTCTATAGAATGAGTTTTTTGACGCACTTTGACGTTTTCTTAACGCAGTGTTACTATACTAAGTCCATGGTGTTACTATCCTCAGTACCCTTGAAGTGTTTCTTCTAACTACTTTAGAAAAACCTTTAAATCTGACACTTTCGAACTTTTGCGGGCGGCAAGGCAGTGAGCAAAATTGAACCAAATTTTCCTTTTCATATTAATTTATGTAAACATATGTGTACATACAAAAAACGTGTTGCGCCGAACCTAAATAGAATGGGACTAGGGCAGGAAGATGATAATGAGAGAAGTTGTCTAACACACAAACACAAATTAGACAAATTCTCTAAGCAAAATTAATTGCTTCCAACACCCGCCCTACCAACCGAAGACGGGCGCTCAGTCAGTTCAAAATTAAAGACAAAATAAGGTTAATATTTTTTTGCAATAGAACAATCGAAGAACTATTCAGTGTTACGTTTTTATAAAATCGTATATTTCACTCATCACATTTTCACTATTTAATAAATAAAGTAAGAATGCTAATTCATTCTTTCTTCAAGATTATATCTTATTCATAGTTTTGCCGTGACTTTGCGTTGAATGAATTGTGATGGCCAGTGTTAGGTTAGGTTAGTAGGGTTTTCCCCTAAATTTGGGAGGTAAATTATATAGGCGGTAAACCCCCTATTATATATATTTTATATTATAATTTACCTCCCAAACAAAAAGTCTCAAAAGTCTTTTTGTATTTGTTTGTTGTCATGGATAGCCAGGTTTGTTCAGCAAACGTTTCCTATAAATTGAGAACAAGAGGCTGCCAACAAGTAAGATCTCTAATGTTGACTATAATTTGAGTATATGATACATCTTGAACCACAGCTAGTTGCAAAGTTTGATGTTGGTGTTTGCAACGATATGGTGGATCTTGCACAACATTTTTAATCTTTCCCCCTCTTTTGGGGGAAGATAATGTTCTTAATGAAATTAATTCCTAGGTTTTTTTGGGTAATAATCCGCATGATATCATAATAGTCTGTAAAACTTAGGAAATCAAGAGATACCTATATTAAATATATAGACAAAAAATACCAAATCGTGCCCCACCTTTTCATACAATATACAAGAAAGGTAAATAAATGAAAAACAATCGTATGTATGGAAATGCAAACAAGAAGAAGTAAGAACGCGCGCGAGCGAGCGCGGACGTGTTTACTTCTGGAATAATTAATTATTATTTTTTTAGTAACCTAAATGGATACGAAATGTAACGGCTGTGATGATGTCATTAATGATGTGTTACATACGAGGAGAGATCAAAAAATAGTGAAAATGAGACTATAATGACTATTGATAACTTAATAATTTATTTTTCTACATAATTTCCGAGTCTCTCTACACACCGAGTCCATCGCTTTTCCAAGGCTTCAATCCCTTTCACAAAAAAAGTTTTGTCTTGGTCCTGCAAAAAGCTCTCCACGGCATCCATCACCTCGTTATCGTCTCCGTACCTGTTTCCCCTTAAGTATTTTTTCAATTTGGGGAACAGATAAAGCGTTGTCGTGATGAAACATCACGCCCCTTCGAAGTTTCCCTCTCCTTTTCTCTTTGATGGCATTCCTCAACTTGGAAATTAAAGCTGCTTATTATTGGCCTGTAATGTTGGCCTGGTTCCACGCTCCAGGTAATCAATCAACAATATCCCTTCTGAGTCCCAAAATATTGAGGCCATAACCTTGCCACTTTGCCAGCCGATGCCACGACACGAAACTTCTTCGGGGTCGGTGATGATGGCCGTTTACATTGCGAAGATTGCTGTTTTGTCTCGGGATCAAAATGATGGACCCATGTTTTGTCCATTGTTACGAAACGAGACAAAAAGTTTTCAGAATCTTCTTGAAACTTGTCCAACAATATCTTCGAAATGTCAAGTCGATTTTGTTTCTGAATGTCGGTTAACATTCTCGGCACCCACCTTGCGGAGACTTATCTCATATTCAAAGATTGTTTCAATATGGATTGAATACTTCCATATGAAATGCCCGTTTCTTGAATTAAGTATCGGATGGTAACTCTTCGATTGCTCAATACAATTTTCTCGACTTTCACAACGTTTTCTTGGGTGACTGACGTCGATGGACGGCCGCAACGATGTTCGTCTTCCGTGCTCGTTCTCCCTACTCGAAATTGAGAAGCCCACCTTGCGACAGTGGAATACGGCGGAGCAGACTCTCCTAATGTTGCCTCCAAATCGCAATGAATCTCTTGCGTCGTTAACTTTTTTAAACAGAGGTATGCTCACACTTCGTTTTTCTCCATTTTCGAGAACACGTTCCGACACGAAGCAAACAAATGACTACCTTCAGAAAAAAACAAAAGAGAATCGAAGATTTTTCTCTTTATTAATATTACAAATATGTATCTGAGCTATGCCTGCCAGTATTTATTTTATTTCCCATACCAAGGAGTATGTCGTTCTCACTACTTTTTTATCCCTCCTAGTATGCAGTGTTCAAGAGACAAATGTAAAAAACTGTATCACCTGACTTGTCTTGCCTTATCGCAGTCGCAGTTCACGGCATTCACACCGGAGTACAAGAAAAGATGGGTATGTCCAGAATGCACATGCTCTATTCCGAAGAAAGGGAATTCAGAAACACCAGTCCGAGGAAACAGCGGTGGACGAAACTTATACACCTAGTTACGTTAACACTGAGTGTGGCAGTCGTCGCAATCACTGTGATTGATAACGGGAACCAAATGCTTGATGACCTACGTGAGTTTCTCTTATAGATTAAAACACGTCTGGATGAGCAAAAGAAAGAATTTATACTACTGAAAACTAAATTAGTTAACACAGAAACAGAATTAAAAGATTTAAAAACTATACTGAAGGTAGTTCAACAAAAAGTAAATAAAGTCGATATTCTGGAGACTAGAATTAAAGTACTTTTAGAAAAAAAATTGCAATTAGAGACTAGTCTTTCTGCCAGAAATATCATGGAGAAAAGTGAGACGGAAGAAGGATCTAAAAGGCAGTGTCATTTGCAAAAAATAGTCAAGCAAAGTTAACCGGAGGTAGTTGGTAATTTTGTACTAATTAAGGAATGTGTGGCCACGAAATCGGCGAACATAGTAAAAACCGGGAAAAAACAAGAAATAAATGGCAAGAGGAGTTTAAATAGACCAGTTAATGTTCTCGAAAAAGAAAATGAAGATCCAGGAAAAGAAGAAAAATGGACATTAGTTAATAGAAAAAAAAACAGATATCCCAATAGCGAAGTGAGGGAGGAAGCGTGGGCTCAACTGAAATTCAGTGAACTGAGCGAAAGAAATATTTATTTGCATGTTTGGCGTCTGCAAAAAGAAACTACTGTGGAAAATTTTGAAAAACACGTGAAGACCCTATGCGGAGAGGCATTGCCGATTAAAATAGAGAAAAGAACACAAGACAGAAAGAGACTATGCTTCCTTTATTATCCTGTTGCCTGCTATTTTGTGGAGTGTCGGAAAGCAAGTATGAAGTGTTGTGTCAACAAGAAAGTTGGGCAGTCTGAAAGTCTTCCACCTGGGCATGATTTGCCGTGGCCGACTTGGAACCTCTGAATAGACTCCGAACCCAGGTCGGCCGTAGCAAAGATAATCTCTTCAGATGGGGGTTCATGGACGGCTCAGATCTCAAATGTGTATGCGGCGTGTCTCCACAAACAATGGCCCATCTTCCATCTTGCGCTGCATGCCCTAACACCTGCGCACTTGACGATCTTATGACTGCTACAGCGAGCGGAGTTCGCATAGCTGAATTTTGGGCCAAACATATTTAACTAAAAATTTGCCATCGACACGCTAAGAAGAAGAAGTTGGGCAGTAAACATTGAGTTCTGCGAATGGGTGTGGTTTCGGAAACAAACCAATAAACAAATACCCCCGGAGTAAATTGGTGGAAAAACTTTATCAAAATGTCAGGGGACTCCGCACTAAATTGGAGAATTTTTATGTAGGAGTTTTGTCTTCAAGCGCAAACTTATTTGCCATAACAGAAACAGGCTGCAGTGAATCTATACATAACGCAGAATTAATCCCACCTGGTTACTCCATTATACGATGTGACCGGGCAGATGGGCGCAAACACGGAGGCGCGTGTCTCGTGGCCGAACCGAGTTTTGAGCTGCGGCGAGCGTCCCTACCCGGCGACGTCAACATTGATCAGCAGGTATTTGAACTGGTTTGTGCGTCATAGATTATTGTTTTTGTTATGTGTTGTTTATATCCCGCCTAATAGTAACGAAAACGAATACATGGTCCTATTTAGAATTATTGAACGATTGTGTAAATCTTATAATGACACTATTGTAATAGGTGACTTCAACTTGAATTCTTGTCCTGTAAACATTGTTAATTATTTTCAATGTTTTGAATCTTATTGTGGATTCACTCAGAGTAACAAAGTAGATAATTGCAATGGTCGACAAATGGATCTAGTGTTGAGTACATTCGCGGAGGAAGGGAGTGTGAGCCTGCGCGCGGCAGAGGCGCCTCTCGTGCCTGTGGACGCGTATCACCCGCCGCTCGCGGTGTCGGTGAGTTGGTGCGTGCGTCAGTGCCAGCGCGCGGGCTCATCAGCACCAACAGCGGATACCCATGAACCTGTTGGCTGGAATTTCAATAAAGTCGATTTTTTCGTGTTGTACTCATAAATTGCATCCGTAGATTGGGCTCCAATGCATCAGTTAGATTTACAAAGGAGTTTAAACTATTTTTATAATATTATTAATTCCATTTTAGATGATTGCGTTCCGAAGAAAAAGTGAAGTCGTGTAAGCTCAAGGTACCTATATTTACCCTGAGTGGTACACTACTGAAATAATTCGCGACATAAAATTAAAGGCGGTCCTAATAAACGGTACAAAACAAGTGGGGTGAGGTCTGATTACGAAGCGTTTGCTCAGTGTAGAACCAAAGTTAAAAATTTAATACTCTGTGCTCGCGAACAGTACGAGCATCGTGTATAACATCAAATGCTGGAAGACCCAAAGTCGTTCTGGAATTATGCTAAATCTAGAAAAGGTAGTAGAAATCCGCAAAAGATTTTAAAGAACGGCGAGGCGTTGACTGACGAACAATGCGTTCGGGAGTTTGCTGAGTACTTTTATTCGGTGTATAGTAAGGAGCAAGCCGAGTTAAATGTTAGTGCAGCTATGGCGGAAGCGGGCGGAGAGAACGGAGCGGCTCGGGTACATCTTGATCTCTTACAACTGTCGGACGTACGTTGCGCACTACAACAACTGAAACCTAAAAGGTTTTCGGGGCCGGACGGCATCCCGCCTTACATCTTTAGGGATTGTCGAATGGTGCTAGCCAAACCGTTGCCATATATTTATAATTAATGCCTGAATGGAGCTATTTATCCCGAGAGGTGGAAGATTACCACTATTGTTCCAGTGCCAAAGGGAGGCTCAGGGATGACGGTGGATGGTTACAGGCCTGTCGCAGTGCTGTCGACCCCGGCTAAGGTTTTTGAAGCTGCTATTCATAAGAGTATATTTCAACA
This sequence comes from Noctua fimbriata, assembly GCA_905163415.1. Classification (NCBI taxonomy): domain Eukaryota; kingdom Metazoa; phylum Arthropoda; class Insecta; order Lepidoptera; family Noctuidae; genus Noctua; species Noctua fimbriata. Next base: position 2,530,042 of record LR990928.1, read on the forward strand.
GGTCCACCGTCAGTTATCAGACGCCCAGCACTGGTTCCGACAGCAATCTCCTCTGCCATATGGTTAGTCTTGTGCCATCGGTGGACAGTGGGGGGCAAACTGATGCTGCTTACTTCGATTTTAAGAAAGCATTTGATATGGTTAATAATGATGTTTTGCTCAAAAAGTTAGCAGCATTTGGTTTCTCTCCACATCTGCTTAGGTTTTTTTTTCAAGTTACTTAAGCGGTAGGCAACAATATGTGGAATATGCGGGGTACAAGTCAGAGCCATATTTCACCAGGTCTGGGGTGAGTCAGGGCAGTAATCTTGGGCCTTTGGAGTTCATTCTCATGATTAATGACCTGCCAGAGGTTGTTAAAGACACCAAGTGTTTACTGTTCGCTGATGATCTCAAGCTATCGCTAGAAATAAGTGGATTGGATGACTGTGAGAGGCTTCAGAGGGACATAGACAGAGTGGCGACCTGGAGCAAGAACAACCTCTCGCAGTTCAACATCTCAAAGTGTGTAACAATCACTTTCTCTCGCGCGTGCTCCTATTATATATAATTATAATCTGGACGGGTTGCAAATGGCTAGGGCTACGGAAGTTAGGGACTTAGGGGTGAAATTCAACACGGGGATGATGTTTCGTGATCACATCATAAGCTGCTTCAAAAAAGCTTATCGTAATTTAGGTTTTTATGCTCCGTATGGTGCGTAATTTTACTAACATAAAAGCCGTTATAGCTTTATATAATGCTTTGGTTAGACGTCAATTGCAACGCAAAGCAATTATTTGGTCTCCACATGATTCTAAATATAGGTTCATGCTGGAGAAAGTACAAAACAAGTTTGTTAGGTATTTATACTTGCAATTGTATGGCGTATACCCATTTTATCCGCTTATGTACCCAACTCTATTTATTTTGGATATGGTTGGGTATAACGAGCTGAGGGTCAGAAGGGATCTCACACTCACCTCGTACGTATTCAAGGTACTTATAGGGAGGTACATAATGCGGACATTTTAGGAACCATAGGTTTGTGTGTTCCGGACAGGTACGTGGGGCGACGTCGGCAGCCACGCTTGCTGGTGGAGCCGCGCGCGCGGCCCAATCTGTTAGGTGAGTCGCCACTGACGCGTGCGCTATGCACTCTCAACCTCATGGACGTTGATTTATTCCATTGTTCTCTGAGTGAGTTCACAAAAAATGCATTGTTTGTGATTTGTAACAAAATTTAATATTATTATTGTGTACACTGTCGCATTAGGTAACCCTGTAAAGATAGTCGTAAGAAGGAGAAGAAATAAATAAAATAAAAGAAAAAAGAAGAAAAATGAAGAAGAAGTAAAAAGTTATTGACAAAGGAAAGGTTTTGGAACCCTTGGCATATTATTTAATGGGTTTCCTGCTTTTTCGCAACCATATTTGTTTCTTTGTACACATACACACTGATCCAAAGAGTTTGTTAAAAATAAAAGTTAAATACAATATTACTTTACAGGTTGTAATATATATTTTTAGTTTATTGACAATCTTTTTGTAAATGTAAAAGTTAAATGTTAACATGCAGTATTACAATCATTGTCTCGTATTTGAGCGCTACATGTAATAAAACGTTACATGCGCGTTAAAGTCTGTCAGAATGACAATTCACATTGACAATACTGACTTTTATTCGTTCTTTATCCATTTATAAGGGCGTACACAGACGGAGTATTTTGAACGCGCGAACGTACGCACGTTTCAATCAATTCAAGCGCATCGCGTTGCACCTTTTTGTCTTTTTAAATGCAGTATTAAAGCCAGCTTAAGCACCGTTGTCTCAAACGACGCCTCTGTACTATGTACTGTTGAAGAATCTGCGCGTACATACGGTGTATTATTTTTATTTTATACACGCAGATATCGCAAGTTTAAAGCTCTATAGAGTTTCTGTCGTTGTCCTTTGATACCTAGTGCTGGCAGATGAAGGGGTGGTGTAGACGTGGGCTTGTGACCCGTCAAATTTTTGTCAAGAAACATAGTTTTATATCTTCTCATTTGTTTAGTTTTCAGTTTAAAATTGAATGGGAAAAAATGTATAAATTTGGGAAAATTCAGAAACCTGATCTGGCAACCCTTTCATGTTTGCTGTCAACCTCAACCTGTCATTCATAAAACTTGCAAATTATTAGCCCGCCGAAGCAGTCACGAAGCATTGAACTAAGGTAGTAGAAACAAGTTAATAAATAGATACTCCAGAATGGCTTCATCAACAGTGTTGAGAGTAAAACGGAGGCTCGAAGAGAACCCGCAAGATACACTAGTGCTCATGTGTAAACGAATTAAAACCGACAAAGAAGAAATATCTCCTTCACTGTTCGTGTTTCGAGGAACCGTTGATGATCAGGTAAACACTAATGTTTTGAATTATCAGAGAATATCAGACTTGAAGTAGACGAACTAACGGTCAGGAGGCTATCATAAGAAGGCTTTTTTTTCAAACTGAAAGTATCGTAATCTAACATATAGCATGCTTGTTATTATTATGTTCACGTGTTTGTTTCGGGGTTCTTTGGCTAGTTTTGGCATCGAACTCGGTCCCTTTTCATGATTTCATCTTCATAATCTAACATACATACACTGCCTTTAGCAAAAGAATTAATTGCATGTATTTTCTCTATCAAGCAATAATTTAGTTAGTGTATAAACATAGGCACCTGTTATTTTGTGTCTTTTTCAGCCCAAATATTTACTGGGTGGTGTAATTTTATAACTTAAGTAATCCTTCTTTAATTGTTTCTTTTTCTGGATCTTGGATCCTGGTAAACCTTAGGGTGTTCTTAGGCAAAGAGCATTATAAATATCACTGTTTGTAATGTATTTGGTGTGGAAAATTCTTTTGGCCATTGTTCCTAAGTATAGAGCATCACTAACCTTCCTCTCTTTTGTTTCATGTGGTAAGTGTGAATCCATTGAAATATAGGTATGCTCTTATGCATAATTACTTCTTTGTATAGATGTGGCATAAAAAATTACTTAGAATTTTATTCTTGTAAACTTAATTGAAACTTACACATTCACAGGAAACCACACACGTCAAAAACTTACTGCCAAAGACAGGCTTAAAACAGCAATCTGTGCCAAATGTTGACACAATTATTGAAAAATTGCGTAAAGAACGAAAGGAGGTTGCATCCAAAAGCCGTTATGAGATAGTAAACTGTAGCAGAGGACTGAAAGATGTGGAGAATGATGAGGGAAATGAAGATGTATTGAATTTAATAGATCTGCAGAAGACTGAGGATAAGGATTGCGATGTACAATATGCCTATGATCTGTATACTAGTTTGAAGCAAGAATTTGATATAACCATGATTGATAACTTGGTTGGGTAAGCATATTTTAAACTATCTTATGCTCGGAGCTTAGTTCATGGCGAGCTCGGTAACTTATCATAAAATGTGTTTCAAATAAAAATAGGAATGTCAATGACTTCTATCCACAGATATAGATAGACCTAGATAACGCGAGAGCAACTACTTCGCGTGCCATATTATTATGTAGCTTACGTACAAAAATCGTAAGTGGCCAATTTCGAACTCAGTCTGCATCGGAGCATAGCGCTAGTCGGACGTCAGTGGGCGTCATGGCGGGGGGTAGGACGAGGGGGGCGCCGTCCGCGGCGGCGTCTTTGAATCGATTTGATTTTCCCATCACTAAATAGTGCTTGTGACATCATAATAGGTAGTCGAAAAATGCCACGCTTGGTTTTCATACAGATCGTGATACTTGCGTTATCTAGTACTATCTATATCTGTGCTTCTATCTGTGAACTGTAACTTTAAAGTACGGACTAAGTTATACTTTTCAATTGACAGTTGACAGATAGAAGTGATTGAGATTCCTATTCTTATTTGAAACACAATATATTTAACTTTCCCGTTATTGTTGCTTAAGCGATGACATATACAAAACTACTGCTAAGATAATTACTACAACATTTCTGTTTTTGGAATTATTTTTTTGTAAAGCGATTTTTCATATTTTAATTTAGTAATATTGATAAATGAAATAAAACAGCGAAATATTAGACAGTTTTTTGTGACATGGTCAACTTACAAAGTTACTTCTTATCCTGGGTTCGATTCTCGGGTCGGGCAAAGTGTTATTGATTTTTTTTCCATAAGACGACGGAGTCTGCGTTTTTAGTGATGGCAATATGCTCGCCCCCTATTACATGGGACTTAAACATAACTTGCGAAATGTGTGTTTATTAATAGGCACACCTCTGCATACCCCTTAATTAATATACTATTTAACGTATTTCCTTTGCAGTGTAGAAACAGGCTTAGTCCTAGATTCCTATGACCCATCTCAAGATTCAGATATAGAAGCTGATGATGATGATGATTCAAATGATGAGAACAACTGGAGAAATGAATATCCTGACTCAGAGCCTAGCAGTATAGAGTTAGATGATATGGTGAGAGCCATGGAAAGGGTTGACATTGGTAAGTAGAATATGAATTAATTGTCTAACAACTAATAGGAGATGAATTCCGGAAGCCTCTCAAGCCGGGTCCTCAAATGATTATTTGCCCGATCCGATCACCGTATTCTTATCGTCGACGCGACACATGATCGCAAGTACGGGTGATGATACGGGATCATGATACGCAGTCTTGATACGCCGCTCTTATACAAAGCGCGATACGGCCTGTTCCATTTCGAGTCGGTTTTTGTCCGATCATAAAAGGAGATACGGATACGGCTCGGTTTGGCGCCTGTCAGTCTGGACGCCATTCGCATTAGTTATTGTGTCGACATAATGACAGACTTATTTGCACTATCTGTCATTTTGTCGATTCTACCGTCAAAGAAATCCGTGTCTACGGTGGCATGCTACGGGGGCATAGCTTGATGGTGATACGGATACAGCGATCGGATCTTGAAAATGTGGACCCAGCTTTAGAGATTGATACCGAAGTACTGTGTAGTGTAACCTGAATGTCTATGACACATGACATTACTTAAAGCAGCGTCTGTAATCACCGAAGGGGTACTTCTATTACACAAACGTTTCCCCAGTTGTTTCTGCCTTGAATGTCTTGTCTTTAATATGATATGCATGAGATATATCGCAGAAGATAGCTTATTATTTAATCTATAAAATTTATAACAGGCCGACGTCGGTACATTGAAGATATTGAAAAAAAAAATTATATGGGGGTCTTTGTTAGAGCAGCAGAAGCAAAACAACAGTTTTAAGTTTTTTTGTCTGTCTTCCTGTCTTTCTGTATGTTTGTACGCGTATCACGCAAAAGCTACTGCATGGATTTCAACGCAGTTTTCACTGCTCTACTGCTAGATGCTTAACTTAAAATAGAGGCTACATTAGATATAGTTTTGGACCCGATAGGTGGCGCTGTCCGAAGCAAGGGCGCTAGTATGGTAATAAGAATAGTCTCTGGCATTCTCGTTAAGCTGTTGGTCCCGGCTGTCATTTGTAGATCTTTGACAGTTGTTACAGGTAGTCAGTGGGTTGAAAGTCTGACAACCAGTCTTACAAAGTGTTATGGTATTACCCAGTACTAACTGGGTTGTGGAGGTTCTGACCTCCACAACCCAGTTAGTACTGGGTAGGCAGTCGCTCCATGTAAAATTCAGCTGCATCCTACTAGACTGGAAGCCGACCCCAATATGGTTAAAGGCTAGGCAGATGATGAATAGTCTCTGCCACATGCATGAATAACAAACATTACTTTAAAAAAATATTGACAGTCCGCGTTAAGAGTCAAAGAATCTTCCGCGAAATTCAAATTTTCTTAGGTATTTTGCAATTTGCAGGACAGTGTCAGGTTCTATGTTGATAATAAAATAGTCGCGCTAGTAACACGTATGTAGTTATAGAATTATAATCATTAATACAACCCTCTAAGTTCATTTAACCGCATTCAATAAATATTTCATGAAAAAGTCATTAAAAAAACATACAACCTTATTATCTAAGATAAGTACGACCACTTTTAAAAACATTCAATTTTTTTTTATGTGACTTGCCTTTTGATGATTTTGAAACCTTTCCTTTACTCTCCCATCTTCAACCACGGACCAACGGTTTTAATATACCTCACTTACATTTTCAGAGGATGACCTATCCAGTGATACCGGCGAAGACAAAATATATGATGACCCACCAGATTTATTCAATGAAGACGTCCAAAGATACGGTGAAGCGTATGCTAAGTACAAAGCTAAAGTGCTAACAGAAAACCCTGACCTATCTAACAGCAGAAGCCTGGTACACTGCACAAAGATAGATGAAGATCCAGGGTATAAAAATGACAGTGATGATGATGGCTTTTATTATGGAGAAGATCTGGATACGGAACAGTTTAAGGACCAATATAGAGAAAAAGATTCTTCAGATGAGGATGTTGCATATTGAACTGGTTTAATTTGGTTTGCTCGTCTGAAGGTTGAATTCTTAAATGCTACTCAATTTCAAGGTCCTGTTACATCTCTTGAGTTTGAAGATGAGTATTGTTTGTAGGGGCTGTTATACAACATTATTTTTAGTATATGCGAAACCTGAATATAGTTTGTTCAGAATAAGTAACTGAATCAATTCCTATAATTTTTAAACCATGTTATTAAGTGCACAGTAACCATGTTAAGTTGGACACCGAGCGAAAGTATCTATTGCAATTATTTAGGTACCTACTGCCAAATTATTATTATCAATGAGCTCAAGAGGACACTGGAAGCCCGAGCGTGTGCGCGCTGCGTGGTGAACACGTTTTTGTGCGGACAACCAGGCAATAGAACAAGCTTATAAGTTTGTGATTTTTCATGATACAGTTTTGAAATTTTGTACGTAGATTCTTTACATAAAAATACTAGACACGTGTTTCAGGTTTCGCATATACTCAACTAATGTTGTATAGGGGTGTTTAATAAATAAACACTTTTACATTTTATGTGGTTTTTTTTATTGTTGTAAAGTAATTACATTAATTGGTTATACAAATTGGATGTGATCAGAAATTTTGAATTTCGATTTTCATTTAAAATGTCTATTCTACGTAATGATGATTATGAATACAGAAACTTGCATCAATTAGCCATTTTCCACAATAAACCTGCTTCGAAAATATACATCACACTATTCCCCCATGGGGTAGGCAGAAGTGTTCCATATTTTGCCTATTTAGTCAGACTCCCATGTTGCACGGGCGAAATCCTTAGAAAATTTTTGAAAAACTACTAATGCATGTTTCCATAAATAAGTATGACTAAAAAAAAAGATGATGAATTGACTTTTTCTTTGGTTCGAATTAGTACAGGAGCAGGTTTTCAAACTCGCTCAAGTTCTCCAGGTGGCTGGGCATGATGAATCCCATGCCTGAAGCCTTGTCTTCAGCTGAAATCATAGAAAAAAGTACTTAAAAAATTTTGTTCTACTAGTGGGTGTGGGATTAAGTGGAATGTTTATATTTCTGAAGTCTACTTTGTTCCACTTATTTTGTGGAAAAAATTATGCAACGGCTGTTATAGACCGACCGCTTTAAGGAGTCCTACGCCTTGCCCCATCAAAGGCACATTATGCGATTATCCCACAGGTTATTTGCTTTAAAATAACCATAATCCACGCAGATATTACGATACTAATTGAACAAATACTTGATCTACCTTCAGAATATTCCATTTAAATTGATACCTTCGCGAGGACTCGCTAAAACGGTCTGTCTATAGCAGCTTGTCACAGTTGCATTTAGATAAAGTCTAACTCAAAAGCGCACTCACTACTCAGCTTTATTTCGTAGCAGTAAGAGTGATTTTCCCCAATTCAAATGACTTGCAGTTGATAATGCTTCGACAAAGTTGGCTGTTAATCTCTTTCCAACATTATCCTGTTTGGTTTAAGGTTGAAAATTGGTCAAACACGAACATAATAAGTTATGTGACTTCTTACCCATCTCCTTGATATTTTCAATGATGCATATGATCAAGATCATGTACATCGGCTTGCTGTTCACCTTCTGGAACACCCCGTTCTCCAGCTCGACACCGGTGCACTGCAGCTGCACTCCTGTCTCCTCAATCACGTTGTTGCTGTAAATGGAAATGGGAAGATTGTGAGGCAGTGTTTGGATGGGTGGTAGATCATTTCTGAGGTCATAGTGAACCAAGGAAAGTAATTTAATAGTAAAGAAATAATACTGATTGCCTCGTTGGTCTAGTGGTCGCAAGCGCGACTGCCGAGCATGAGGTCCGGGGTTCGATATCCAGGTCGGGAAAATGTTGTTGGGAATTTCTCAGTAGCAGTCACGGAGTCTGAATTTGTGCCCGGTTGATGGCAATAGGCTCGCCCCCTATTTCATGGGACTTAAACATAACTGACGAAATGTGGATGTATTATTAACTACATGTCTGCCTAACCCTTCGGGGATTCCAGGCGTGATGTTATGGAAACAAATAACGTATGTTTAAGAGCAGTGATGTCTTAGCGGCCGTGGGTAACGAGTTGCGAATCGTACCTAAGCAATTTGTGTGAACCAAAAATTCAAAAACGTCATCTACTAAAGGGCCCACGTGGTGTCACGTGTGCTCTTTGAAAGGAGATTGGGCAGCCCAATTCCTCTCATGGTGGGTACTGGATCCTTGGAGTTGCGGGCGCTCAGGGGGATTACTATGACGTCTTAAAGCAGGAGCAATTCCAGTGTGGGAAAGAGACAGCTGTACAGGTCGTCTAGTGATAGATGGGACTCCGTCCACAGAGTGACTTCAGAGAAGAGGGTGGCTCAGAGGTCACGTGTTGCTATACACAGCGAAACTCAAGGGAGAACCATTACCGTCTCCCTAGATATGTGTCCTTTACAGGCGCTGCTAGTGGGGGTTTTCCGTGGTGGTATCTTTAGAGCCCACGAAACCCCTTTCAAAGTACTGTTGGCTACCACTAGACGTAAAAAAAAAGTTTATTTGCACCTTCAAGTAAAAATATATGGTATACAATACAAATATTCCTTAAGGTAATTAAAGTCGTATGTTAGAGTTGCAGCCAATACCTAAGCTAAGATAACTTAATATCTAGTAATTAAAGGTGTCAGCGATGTAATGAGATAAAAAAACCCAAACTGCCGGATCTTATCCCCGAAGGCCTGGCGCCTTTGAAAGGTATCGTCCGAAAGGCAAACCTGAGTCCTATTATTCTGTGTTTTAAGATTATATTACACCATCTACTTCAGTCATCATCTGCCTAGCCTTATACCAACTATGTTGGGGTCGGCTTCCAGTCTTACCGGAGGCAGCTGAATACCAATATTTTACATAGAGCGACTGCCTATCTGACCTCCACAACCCAGTTAGGTGTAGTAATACGATACCCCTTCGTAAGACTGGTTGTCAGACTTTTTGGGCCACTGACTACCTGTAACGACTGTCAAAGGTCTACAGATGACAGCCGGAACCAACAGCTTAACGTGTTTTCCGAGGCACGGAGGAAACTCGGTATGTAATGGGCCGTCACCCATCCACAAAACAACCTAGGCAAGCACGGCTTAACCTAAATTCGACCCGAGCGGCTGTTATTAGCAGTGGTGCTGTGATAAGGGTGAGTTTGTAAACAGGAAGTCTTACTTCGCAGTTGTCTATATGCGCAACGCAGTTGCCTATATCTATTAATCTATAAACCCTTTGTTCGTTCCTATCGATACTAGAGACATCATTAAAAGAATAACTACCATTGCTTAGGTATTTATCAGTGGCGAAGGTTCCATATAACTCAATTCCTACCGGATTCCCTTTGAAAAATGGCACAGTCAGTATTCTATAGACAAATAATATAATCACATTAAAGATATGTGCTCCGGCTTACCTCTTACAAAAGTTGACCCTTCGTTACTGGTATCTAAAACTACTATTAAATATCCAGTGCAATATAACTTACAGTTTCTCCACCATGGTCTGCCTGAAGGCAGGAGTCTTCCAATTAGTATGCTCGTAGTACGACGTAGCCGCCGCCGACGAAGACTTCACCTTTTCAATCGCCATTCTTGTTTCACACAAGCACTACCACTGAGACAAGAAGCGACAACGAGCTCAAGAATCAACGAATGGACCCGTTATTAGGACTATTCTTGTTGTGATAAATTTTTCTCGACGTCACGTGGCTCGGAGGGCGAGAGACTAAGGAAGGACCATTAATCAATGATTCGCGCTTGCGCGGTGACGGGAGACGCCGGTGCACGGCTTTGCTAAGTGCAGTGCAGCGCAGTTTTATGAGATAAAAACAACGCTTCATTGGTAAAATCTTTGGAAATAAAGCTTGAAAATAACGTGATAAAATTAAACATGGTTGATTTTGATACTTGCAAGGTTTTGGGGTTAAGTTCAGAATTTATTTCAACTTGTTGATACTTTTTTTTAAATTGTAGATAAACTGCAGCACTGCACTTCGGCTTGAGTTCTCGCCTCCCACGGCTGCGCCGCGCCCTATTCCTCTAAAAAAGATTCTCGCAATTTTGCTTCTGTTTTCATTGATTTTTCAAACCTGGTAAAAAGTACCCATTACTTTACCAATGTAGTAGAGGTACAACCGACAAAAAAATAACATAACATCACGCCTGTAATCCAAGTAGGGTTGGGCAGAGGCGTACACCCACATTTCGCCTTCCATCGCGCACGAATTCTTATTTTGGGCAGTAACTGAGAAATTCTTGATGGAGGAAATCTGATTCAAATAATCTTTTTTTTTTTTTAAGAATTCAGCACAAATAAAGTCTTTGAGAGCATTCCTTGCCCCAGTAGTGATATTAGCTGTAATGAATATCCTTTAAAAAAAATCCAAATATTTTTTTTTCTGAATTATCAGATTAGATGGCTGGTCTGCCTGTCTTTGTCTATGATACAGTATGCATTTAAGGGCTAAGTCGTTTTGGTTCCGGCCCCGTACAATGAGATGAAAATCAACGTTTCTGAACAGCCTGTTATTAGTTTTGGCCCTTTATGAACAATGATAGGGCCCCTGCCCGCCTGCCCTGATCTTCCGATCGAAAACTTGTATAGTTTTAGCGTTCTCTCATAACGCCTTACCTACTCCGCTATCAAGTTTTCATGCTGAATATGATTGCTGAAAATCCCTCTGGGCTCCGTTACCAGACCGTTTCAGTACCTACCTGTAGATTACTTTTGAATGATTAAAATCGGACATTCCAATAAAAATATATTATGAATTATTATTTTTTTAAAAGACGTTTTCATTAGAATGTTTTGAAGAAAATTTGGTTTGTCCGTGGTCCGTGCTATGGACCTTTGAGGAGTTCTCTCGTTATGGGGCCATCCTGGCTGCAGGATCAACTCATGTCTGACAAGAAAATGTCATCAGAATCAAAGGTGTGTGCAAAATTTCAGGTCAATCGATTGGGAGGAACTGGTTTGAAATTCAGTTGCAAGATTTGACCAATACACAGTTACTAACTAACAAGGCAAGTTAAATGAAAGTTTATAAAAATATTTTCAATACAAAACAGAAATAAGTAGGTACGAACAGTTCCTTATGATTTTTGAGGTCGCTTCGTTCGCTCTTGCATTCTACGTTCCGTTCATTGTTAAGTTTTTCTCCTTGAGTCGACAAAGTAACTCTGTCTATGAATGGACGCCAAAACCTAACATATCCCTGGAAATGTCACATTGCCTTTAATTACGTATAATATTTGACTAAGTATATGAAATTCCTAAGTTTCCCCACCTGGGCCAAGAGCTGTGGGTGTACCCAGACAACTTCTAAAACTTCATCACATGACCGTCCACCACAAGTCATCCGGCTATTGAAATTATACAGGGTGGAAGGGACCGACGCTAAAACAGTCACCATTTATTCAGTAGGTACATCATTCTGAACTCTCCCTCGCCACACAAAATTAAAAAAAAACAAACAAATCTGCAGTACCTAAGTACACAATAAAAAATTCAAAATGTATGGAACAACAGATTTTTTTTAAATTACCTTCGCTGCTTGCATCCACGACACCAAAGAGGCAGTCTTAGTTTTTTGGGAATAAGAGATCATTCAATCAATTTAATTAATACTTTTAACATTTGTTTTATTGCCTTAGCATGTATTACTATAAATAGTACCTGAAAAATCAAGAAAAACTGGATGGGCGGCTAAATTGTGCCTGTGACGAGTAGAGACGAAAGAAAACTTTATTTTCAGCTTTCTTACTTTCCTCAGCTTACCGGTATTTGGAAAAAGTTTTTTTGAAACTGCCCTCTGTTTTATGGCATTTTATCCCACGACTTCACAGTTCAGTAGTTCTTGTCCCACATCAGAGATGGCGCTAGTAGTAGTAGTAATAGTTTCATCTATTCGTAATAAAATTGTAAAAGGTCGATGTCTGTACCTACATTGAAGATATTGAAAAAAAAATATATGGGGGTTCTGTTGCTCTAACAAATTAGAGCAACAGAAGTCAAAACAACAGTTTTAGAATTTTTGTCTGTCTGTAATCAGTATGTTTATACGCGCATCACGCAAAAACTACTGCATGGATTTGAACGCAGTTTTCACCGCTCTACTGCTAGATGCTAAACTTATATATATAGGCTACATTGGATATAGTTTTGGACCCGATAAGTGGCGCTGTGCGAAGCAAGGGCGGGTCGCTAGTTTTATAAAAGTAAAGTATTCAATGCGTTCAGCGTTTGTATCCGTAAAGTGGGCAGACTGTATTTTCGAGTGACTTGATCTTTGTACTTTTTTAAAGACATAACATAACACCTCTATTCCCCGAAGTGTTAGGCAGGGGTGTATTATATTAGTTTTCCCACACTTCGTTGGTTTCAAATCGTGCATTGATATTGTCATCAAATTCAGACTTCGGGCTAATGAACAATTTAGTAACACTTTGGGCCTAGGGATCGAACCCACCTTAGCAGGATGCTTAGCATTTGTGTCCCAGCTAATAGATCAACGATGCAAAAATTCGCTCTATCTATTTAAGGCTACACAACTTTTGTTAAGGTGGGCCAAATTTAGGATTCCGTGTCAACTGACGGGCCCTCTTGTATTTAACACTTGCCTGAAGTTATGGTAGGTACTCCTCAAACTCAACAAATCTGAGCTCGATAGTCGAATCAAGTCTAAAATATGTATGATAAGCAGGTTCAGCACTTGAGCACCCTTGCCCTACATGATTGGGAGATGTGTCGTTTGGTAAATTTTGTACAGTGCGATTATTTGTAAATTATATCCCAGTAATTTTATTGTGGTGTGTTTAAGGGGTAAATAAAATATTATGATTAATATGTGATAAATAATTTATTGTCTGGCGGTATTTTTACAATATCATTGTATGCCTACATCAGTTTACTTTTCATTAATTGTTATTATCACTTTAATTCAACGTCTTAATATAATAATGTTGCATATTAAACATTGGTAGGTACAGAATGGATGTCTTAAATAAATTATACAAAGGTCACTAAAACAGTTTCATTTATTTGCTGTATTCAGCGAAAAATAGTTATAAAAAAATTAAAACGAATCGTACCTTTAAAAAGTGTCTTTGCACAAGACAAGTATAATATTTTTTATATTTTTAAATCAATCTTCAAAAGAAGAAATTCTTTATTATTATTTATAGAATTTTATAATAGATAATGTTGGAAAGGAAAAAAAAAAACAAAAAGAATTTAATCGACTACTCGTAGAAGCAGTTTTCGTTCAACGGGTTTTTTTAAATTATTTGTTGTAATTCGAATAAAATAATTTAAGACATCCACTAAACACGAAACAAATAAGGATTCTATTCGAGATGACGCCCCTACATTAAAAACTATGTTTTTACTGAGAACACAGTTATGGCACATAACATCAGATGCTGTGTTTCGTTATTTACTTTTACATAAAATGTCATGATTATTTACGTTTATTCTACTGATTGTAATGTCGTTTGCAGAAGTGACTTTTTTATAGTAAAAATGTAATGATGTAAATGATTACATTTTTTTACTTTATTTTCTATTGCATTTTTGTGTGTTATGTTATTCGAGCAGTATTACCAACAACTTATTTTGTTAAACACAATGAAATTTCCTGATTAATTTAATGATTTAAAACATACGTTCTATGATATTGATTTCAAAGCCACTTCTGCCAAGGACTGTCCACTAAATACGTCATAATGGAAGATCAACAACATTTTTGTTTTGTACCTAGGTATATTTTTAATCGCAACACTGATTCGAGACTCATTCCTTTACAGACAGACAAAACATAAAAGTTACACAAATTACAATAATTATACGTAGGGAACAAGTCTTGTAGTCACTTAATCTACAACTATATTTAATGAGATAACTATAAATGCAAATTACGATTAATCTAGCGATGCTTTGGCATTGACAAAACATGGTATCTTACTCTGTGCCCAGTATATTATGACATTTCAAAATGGCGCTGCATGTGACAGCAAATGTTAAAAATCTGTCAAATTCAGTACATTTTCCTTATTTAGTTCCTGTTTTCGCCAAGTACCAAAATATACGGGGCTCAAAGTATTTTTTTTAATTAACACTTACGTTTTGATACTTTTAGTTCGGGAAATGATAAATACTGTGGTTTACACTGTTTAAGAAAAAGAAAAAATATCTTTCTAAATTGCGAAATGTTTGCATTATTGTTAATGTTATAATGGAAATTGTTAGAAACTTAAAAACTGAAAGTAGTTCGGATGCTAAGTAAGTGGAGAAGGTTTTTGTGAAAAACGATTTATGCTTTGTTATAGCAATCACGCTCTTCTTTCTTATACGATGGAACAATAAATCACTAAATTTTCAGTGATAAAACTTTCTCAATTTTTTAGCGAATTAATTAATAATGTCAGAAAAGTTACTACCTTTAGAGTGTCGAGCACGCTAAAGAAAATTGAACATTGCAGCTGTTTTCGTAAAAAAATGTTTGTAAAAATGACACTGGTAAATTAAACCGCATATGGAATCAGCACCTGCTTTAGGGGAGTAGATAAATTCGCCTAATAATTAATTAATATTAAACAAAAATTAACAACAAAAATCGAACAATCACTTAGAACGAATGGTAATAATATTTAGTAATATCTTTACATATATTTACAATTTTGGTAATATTTTTTAACCGTATACTAATACAAAGACGAAGTTTAACTTTTAACTAGGAAATTTACAATAACAGAGTAACAAAAATCTTATAGTATTGAGGGCTTGTATGTACATGAGCCAATATATTAAGAATTTTTAACTTTTTGTACCCACATGAGCCCAAACTCGTATGAGTACAAAACGTTTTGAAGGGTGAAGAAAAACACAATTAGCTATAGTTACACCTTTTTATGTACGTGTTATTAACATACATTGGGACATACACAGTCCTTATTACTTTACAAGATACAATGGCGTAACGCAAGCTAACATTATATTCTTGCTTTTATAGTTTTATAATATAACATTGAATCGAAAATTTCAAACATCGATTTGGCATTGATATGCAGTACAAGTTTAATTTAATAATCATTAATTTATTGCACATTTAGTTTAATTTTATTTCAAAACGAGAGGATACATTCTTATTCTAAGATAATTACAAGAAATTCCGGTGAAGCAACTTAAGCATTTATGTTTTTGCGAGCAACATTTTCAAAGTACATTTTGATATAAGCAGGACTTTCAGATAACAATCGCCCGTAAAGTCGTGACACTTCATCAAAAAAATACTTTTTTAACAAATATTTTTGTTATGGTATACTTATACGTAACAGAGAAGACTGCTTAGAACTGCGCTTAGTACGCTCTCTTTTCATACCCGAATAACAGATGGCGCTAGTAGTAGTCAAGTCTAAAAGTCGAATATTTTTGATGAAATATCAGCGACTGTGGACCATAACGTTGCCTGCATCTCACGCTTGTAACAGATCAGTACGTCTACAACCTATGAATCAAATTCATAGTACAGGCGTGTCACTGACCCTTCCTGACGCAGGTGTAGGCACGTTGTTATTAGCCGTCGCGTCCTGATTATTAGCAGTACAATAAAACTGCTTATGTGCCTTATAAGTGTTGACATACTTGAAGGAAATATCGCAAGACTTGCAATAGTTTGGGGTCTCTTCTAGTTCTGTGTCTGGTTCCTTCTTGATGTCGACTGTGGTTGGGGGAGGAACAGGAGAGGTTTGTTCCTCCTCCGGTTCATCGGTTGCGTGGACCAGGCGGGCGTGTCTGACGACGTTGCCTCGGTACGTGGAGGTGTAAGCGCAGCTACCGCAGCGGTGGACGCGTTCTCCGCCCACTGCTGGGCTTGGGGATGTTGCCTCACGGCTGTCCTCTTCTAGAACGCAAGCGATGTAGCTTTCCTCCTGGAAAATCAGATATTTTTGGTTAATATCGGTTTGAGTAGTTTGGTATTATTGGAACTTTTACTCTTCTGGAGAAATACTCGCAATGCAGACTTTTGAATTTTATTTTACAAGTGGACCAAAATCTGTTTTTGTCTAGGGAACGTGGCAATTTTTTTTAGATTTTTAAAATGATAAGAGTTTTTAATTTGCAAAGTGTTTAAGGATACAAACTTACCTGTAAATCAGCCGGTTTCTTGTTGTTGAAGTGCATGCGTATATGAGTGCGCATGCCTCTGAGCGTGTTGCCCCGATACCGGCAGATGGTGCAGCGGAACGCCTTGACTCCGGCGTGCGCGTCCATGTGACGCTGCGCAGCCGCCGCCGTCGGCGACACCACGTCACAACACGGGCACTTCCACCCACCCTCAGACCCTGATGTAGGTCGTGGAGCCTCAGGAACGCTTCGGGGAGACCGAGTCTCCCGCTTTGTACAGTAAAAAGATTGATGAGTCGTCAGGTTGTCCAGCGAACTGAAGTGGATTCCACACGCCAGGCAGATCAGCTGACGGTACTGTGGTGGTGGACCGGGCTCCGGCGGCGCAGGGCTCGCGCGCTCTTCCCCACCACCTGCCGAGCAGTAGTGCCGCTTGTGGATCCGGTAGTTCTCGTACTTACAGAAAACAATGTTGCACTCTTTGCACTTTGACACCCCCTGCTTCACAAGCACTTGGGGCGATGCCGCAGTGATTGGTAACTCAGACGCGAGTCGTAATGCTAGAGCTGGAGGCAGAATCGCAGGAGGAATGATTGGAGTGTATTTTTCTTCTGGAGGCGACGGTACACTCGGAGGTTTGGGAGTTGGCCCTCTAGAGTTTAATCTCCTTCGCTTTGGTGAACTTTCTGCACTTGGAGAAGAAGACCGTCGAGACGGAGATGGCGTTCCTGGTGATCCTGGGAGCGAAGGTGCGCATACGATTTGCTCGGGGGTCGTAGACCGAAGTCTATTCTCTTTCTCATGCTCATCAGTCACCACAGATTCCGGTGACCGTCGTACACTGAGATCCAAAGGGGTCGCACCATCTCTTGATGGCTCTCGTGGCCGATTGGCGGATTTTAAAACCTCATTTTCTTTTCCTTCCGCGTTCATGTTTGACAGTGCCCGACTGATTGGTTGAAATGTTCCATTTGGTAACAGAAAACATGGCGTATCTGGGTCGGGCAGTGTCGTACCTGGGAGAGTACTAGCACCCCGTAATAACGAGTAGGGCACTATGAGAATGGGATTCGTGGGTAACGCCAGTGCGTACTGGTTCTGGTTTTGTGCTGGAGGCGTGGCTCCAGGCGAGGGCGGCGCGGACCCTGACGTGGCAGAGCCCCCCCGGGCCGCAGCTAAGGCTTGTTTCACAACTTGTCTTGTGCTGCAGTAGTGTTGTTTATGCGCTCGGTAAGTTTTAATAGAGCTAAAGCGAATATCGCAATCGGCACAGTAACGATCCTGTACCGGTGGCCCTTCCGTCACTTCTCCGTTAGAGGTCGGCGTCGGCGCTGGGGTTCCACTGCTGACCGGAGATGAGGAGTGCATCCTCATGTGGCGGTTTAAGCTAACTTTCTTATCAGCACTATACGAGCAGTAAGTGCAAGCATATTGCTTTCCTGCAGGACGGGGAGTTTTTGCTTCACTGCTGGACTCATCTACGGCTGGATCGGCCGTAGCATTCGGGTCTGCAGGTTTCGGCAGTCTGTTCGAACAGTAATGTTCTTGATGGGCTTGCAATGTACTTAGAGACGAGTAGCGAATGCCGCATGGCTTGCATATGTAGCCGGGTGGACCAGTCGCAGGAAACAGCCCTGGGAAGGCGGCCGCAGTTATGGCGAGGAAGTCTCTTGCTTGCGGCGCAGGTGGAGGCGGTGGAGACGGCGAGGGTGGCTCATGCTTGAGCGCAGTTGCCTGCGGGGCCAGCGCGGGGTCTGTGGCAAGACTGGTGTTGAGGCGCAAGCGAGGTGGCGAGGCGGCAGGCGATCCCCCCGACGCAGGCGAGACGCCTCCGCTGGAAGCGGCCCGTTCGCCCTCTGAGCTCGGTGTGCGAGGTTCTCCCGGCATCGCCTCGCTCTCGTTTCCCCATTCCTCGTCCTCACCTGAAAATAAAAATAATACAAGTCAGCATCTATTGAACGTGCAAGTGCGCACCTAAATGTAAAACGTAGGGGCAAAAAGAATTCATGCCATATCGGCTCCTATTAGTGTTGTTAATAGCTGTGCGATGGTGAGTTGGCAGCGACGTCCCGCGATAGTCGTCACTCGTCACGTTTCGTCCCGTATCAATGGACGTCAGTCAGATGGAGACTCGCGAGTCGAGGCATACATTAGCGCTCCTAATTGAGACGTGGCCGCGCTATGTAAATGTCGCCGCGTGGGTGGGGCGCGCGCACCGGCCACTCGTCTTAACAAATGCGAGAAATGTGAACGAGATTAAGTTCGCGCACCCGGGACGGTTGATCCGTCATTACGACCGATGCTCGTCCATCAATATCGTGAGCGGGCCTGCGGCCAAACAGAACAAAAACTTAACGGACCCCGTTGTAATTGGATCTGATTTCCAGAAAACGCTCGCTCACCTTCCTTTTTGAGCGACAACGATCTCTACCGAGCGAGGAATTAACCTATCTTTCGCGCAGCGATCTCGACTCAAAACGCCAATTAATGAGAGGCTCAACTTCATTCTCCTGGCCCTGTGAAGATCATTATATGGGCACGACAGCGAGATGGACGCGACGATTGGTGCGGCCGCGCACCGACCGCCATCTCGCGGTAACGAACACTGCTCGGATCGGATTGCGTTCGGGTCACGCTATCCTAGTGTGCGCGCGTTCCGATTGGTCATTACGATTGCTCGGTGACGCGCGATTGGCCGACTAATGCTGCCTTTATCTGGCAGCTTAATGTTAGCGTCATACCGAACGCGAGCTTATCGAGCTTCGTTAGTCGCGCTCCAGCTTCTGTTTTTCGCTAAATAAGTTATAAGCTTGTGATTGTTGGCTTGGCGAAAGGTTGTCCGGACAATCAGATAGATGGCGTGACTCGGTGTCGTTTATGCAGCGCTCGCGAACTGAACGTCGATTCGTTAAATGATATACATCTGTACCCTTTGTCTTTATAAACATGTCATTGCGTTCGTACAAGAGAGAAACATGCGACTCATGTATTCGTTGAAAGCTAGCCCGCATAGTTTTGACTAGAACTTCACAATGAGCTGGTTAGATTAGGTGTACCCTTTGACTGCGAAGTTGCCTCACGAATGCAGGAGAACAATGCATGTTGCGTTTTCTTGTATGAATTCATAGAATTAATTTAATTAAATGTTTGGTTGTAACGAGGCCGACAAGCAGTCATACACGTGCCTACACATGTAGGGAAAAAAACAAAGCGGCCATCTTGTTGAGGTTTTATCTGGTTTGAGATCAGGGTCCAATTAAAATAGTCGTGCATCAGTGGCGTCACAATCTTGGTGATACAAATCTGTGATTGTGACGCTTGTGAGCGATCACCTAGCTCCCCGTTCCACTACCACGGGCCACGAATCATATCTCGATTGATAACTCATCGCAATCACTGTACACACAAGACTATCTCCAGATAATAAAATAAATAAATATGGACGTTCATTAAATATTTGTTTAGGTACTTGTTCAAATATAACGTAAGTGAACGGTAGAATAATTTATGTTCTGACTTTGTCGAGTCCTTCACGTGTCTGCTTTAATCTTCACATTGAAAAGTTCATCAAGTAACTTGGCATAACTTATTAGGTATCTCCTTTTATTAACTACCTACAGAATAGATCCGTCATGTTGTATTCAAAATGTTATGTAAACAAACAGACCGCCACTACTAAAGCAAAACATAGTTGTACATTTACGCAGGCAGTGCCGAAAGCTGAAACCCGCACTAATATAACATTTCCACCTAGTTTTTTCCTTTGCTTCATTCTTCTGAAATCAATTATGCCTTTTGATGATTCTTCGAAGCCGAGGCTTTAAAGTTCCAAACTATCAAATGTCAATCAAATTGGTGGCTTAGACGAATTTTCTTTGCATTTTCTTAAGTCCTTAGTTGCATTGATTGCCTCCACAAGCTTACATTTCAGAATACCTTTCCTCCTAAAAACCTAAACCTAATATTATGTTCTAGTCCCCACAAACTTAAAAATCCATCCTTAGTCACCAGCAAAACTCTCAACAACCAATGGTAGCGGTCATCATACGCCTTGCGACTTACACCTTGAAATGAGCCGATTGTCTGATAACACGAGATAAAAAACTGATTCATTGAATATTAATGTACGTCTAAGTATTATTATTAACTTGTTCTGCATTGAGCAACTGTCCAGTGACTGTTTCCTGAGAATCTTAAATGAGACGGTAAGTTTGTTTTGGCTCGCTAGATGGCGGCAGCAGTAGCGTCTGTGTAAAATATTATGAAGTTTGTTTTTCAATGTAAATGACACAAACCGCAGGATTTCGATACTCTTTGCTGTTTATTACAGCTTCTTTAGTAAATAGGTATAATTCAAGTGACGAAAACTTATGTGTTTAGATAGTTGTAAAAAAGTGGTGAATTTCAGAGTACAGTAAGAAAAACCCAAGTAGCTTGCAATTGCTAAGTACAAAGCAGATTTTTTGTTTGTAGATTTTAAAGTGAAATTGAATTGATCATTATCAGCTACCTGTAAAATGTGAAAAGTGGTACTTTTTAGACCCAATGTAGATAGCGCTCTCTTACGCTATCGTAATGGAACAATTTAGTAATGCTCATGCACTCAGTTAAATAAAGCATGAAGCAGAGTAACTTGAATTAAATCCAACATTAATGATTGAAATGTCAATCAACCTAGACAAAAATCTAAACAACACCGATCTTTTCATCTAAACCAAAAACATTATCTATTACCATTTTTTTTTTAAACATGTCGTCTTAACGTCACTACACAACATTATGGCCGCCATTACCAGTGTTGCCAGATTGAGAATAAAAAAAGCTACTAAAAAAGGTTACTAACAAAGAGTTGAGTGACAAAGTCGGACGAGATTATCGTTGCATACATCTTGATTTATTTGTGTTTGTTGAGCTAGGGAGTGTGTACATCTATCATGCGTGTGGATTGTACGATAATATCATAGGTGTTTAATACTAGCAGTGGGAATGAATTGAATGGAACTGATGTTCTGTAAGTAACTCGTTTCGCGATACCTAGAGATAAGTTCCCAAACTATGTATTGTTGTCAAGTTTTTTCCTGAGATAGAATAACGCTTTGCTAGACTGAAATCTAAGATTAGTACCTAGAACAAATCAAGTTAGATTTAAGTTTAATTAAATCATTCGGTTTAAAAATGTCAGTTGAGATGTATAATCTGTCCGATTGCTTCACATTGGTTAGCGCACTGCCAGGTTGGTTAGAACTGGCGAAGCATAAAAGTTTTTATAGCGGAGGTTAGTTCAGAAAACATTACAAAAATGCTTCAATACCATCATCTGCCTAGCTTTTTCCCAACTTTGCTGGGGTCGGCTTCCAGTCTAACCGGATGCAACTGAATACCAGTATTTTACATGGAGCGACTGCCTATCTGGAATTCCTTAGCACCAGCCATCAATTAGAGCGGAGGGCATAGACAACAAGTCAACATTGTATTGCATTGTCTTAAGCTTACGAAAAGCTTTTGACGATCCTGTGAAAGAAAGGAAACGCTTTGAAACTAATTTCGCCACTTGTGGAAAGGGTCTGAGTAAGGAAACACTACTCAGTAAGCTGGTAAAGCTCTACAATAAACAACACAGCATCTAACCCCATTCCACCTCATTACTCCACAAAACCATAACAAACCCATTCAAAATTTCCAACGACTCCCAGCCACGCTATACACACATAAAAAATATTCTCAAGTATATATCAAGGTGGTGATCTTTCGCAAGTGACCGCAAGTGTCCGGCAGGATGAACGTCGTGCGTCACGATCGGACGCGCATTAACATATCGCCGGTTCGATTCCGCTATCGTTACGCCCTATGCTGTGCTGAGTCTGACTGTGGGACAAGTGTCCGTTTTGTTTACGGTACGATATTTTTTCTTGTTGATTTAGTGAATAAGGATGGGTAAGAATTTGTTTGGATGCATATCTAGTTGCTGTGCCGTTTGAAAGTGTTAGGTGGAGGAAGAATTCTACTCTAACCAAAGCAACTGCCACGCAAATTCACGACCCACACGTTTTTTTTTGTTTGACGAACCCGAATGTACCGTAGCGTCGACAGTGGATGCCTTCCGGTTTTTCATATAATGAGTGACAAATAAATGCGTCGATCGCATATTAGCGTGACGACTTATATTAGGACGATGAGTGAGACTTTACGGTCAACTAATGATAGACGGTCAGCTTTTAATAGCCCTAGCCCATTTTAAAAAGCAGTACATTCTGCAGTCATCTAATTATAGTTCCGCATTCATTATTTTTCGGAATTGTACATGAAATCTTCACAGGAATTAAAGTTTTAGTAACTTCAGAATAATTAGAAACACTGCAGAATGTAAAAACGTTTCTAGTTCAATTACCAAATCATCTAATTTTCCTATCCAGCCAAATTCATCAAGCACTATCGTCATCATTAATCAATTACCATTAAAAGCATAGAACTTAACTAAAAAAACGCTCTGCCATGCAATGGAGACGGTGTCGAGCAAAAACGTTAGTAAGTAAGCGTAGTACGTAGTAGATAAACATTTCCTTGTGGTGTCCACGTCCTGTCTCATGACGAATAAATCTAGATGTCCACGCTGACCGCGATAACAGTAACGTACAGCCGCGATGTTGGTATGAGACCGCGATAAATGTTGCCACGCTTAGTTCGTTATCTTTGATGTTGCTTGAGGAAAAAATTGCAAGTTCTACCGTAGAAATTTGGTTTATGGTTTCTTGCAGAATTTTGTGAGATTCTTGTGTGCAAAGGCAGTTATGTGCATTAGTTTCTGTAACGTACTAATCTGAAATAATTATCTTGTTAACCTTGTCATCAAAGTGATTAAAGAAAAAACTGCATCATATCTAAAATCTGACTACCTAGTTTAGGAGGCAGAACTTTTTATGCAAGTGTCATTTCAGTTTGCAAATAAATTACTCAATTATAATTGTTATACAGAAAAGTGCTCTTCAGTCGAACGTTGTACTGTTTAGTTTTAGACCCACTAAAAGTTGAAAATTTTAAAAAGCAGTGCATTGATTACTCATTTGTACAGAGGTCAAAACCCTACCCTATAAAAGTACTACTAGCAATTACACATACAATTCTTCCGTTAAAAAAAAAGATTATAAACACTCGGAAACCAAGTACGCGAAGTACACGTTTATACAATATTAATTACACACTTTAATTAACCCAGTTTTACGTGCTAACTAAATATCGTCAAAGCAACCCCTTGCCGGCAAACGAGTGGTTGTAATCGTATAGCGAAATCTCAACCTCCGTGTATGATTGATGTTGGATTTAATATTCATGAGGTGTTGCCACATGTGTGAGGAGGCAGGTTTGGTAGATTTTTGATGTGGTATTTTTTGGCAACACTGTGGGATATGAGACCTGTTTGGTTATGTGTGGACAGTGGTCGATTTTTGAAATGTAATTCTGCCTCTTTTGCCAAAAAGCTGACTAAATAATCTATCATTTTAGGATGGACCTTCTATTCCTTAATGAAATGAATTATTACTGAAACTGTTAGAAAAAATATGAGCGATTTTCTTCGACATATTAGGCGGAGAAATCCCACTACTAACAAAACGAAACGTAAAGTAACTAGCGAAATGTGGCTATATCTACTTAAGGTACTCAGTGTTGCCCTTCGAAGAAAACAAACGTGAATATGTTTATCTAAATAATATTTTTGCCATGGTGCAATGTTAATGATTTTGTTAGAATCATCCCATGATCTCATACCAATACCTATTTGAATATTCTTAGCGAACGCTAAATCGTTAACCGATGATACACGATAAAAATATTTAATAACCGCCTATCTGGTAGATCAACATTGTTTCGACACGTATCAGAGTCATTAAAGTTTAACATATTAACAATCTTACGAACGAGAGATTTGGAGCTAACCATGTTATCAGCCGCACGATCAATTCATCTCACTTTCACATCTCAAGTCTTTGGGATGCGTAAACTTGAAATATTTAAAGCAGTGCTGTTTTATTGCACAAACAGTAATAATGCTCCTTTTTCACGGATTCTAAATTACACCTTAATGAACGGTTAAATAAAAGCACTGTTTTCCAACACTCGACTCACTACGGCGCACCATAGTAAAATTGCTTTATCTAGGCAAAACAATTGAATGGGAAATACACGCGTATCATAATACACAGGTCCTGTATTATGCGCGTCATCGTCTGCCTAGCCTTTTCCCAACTATGTTGGGGTCGGCTTCCAGTCTAACCGGATGCAGCTGAATACCAGTATTTAACATGGAGCGACTGCATATCTGACCTCCACAACCCAATTAGTACTGGGTAATACGATACCCCTTGGTAAGACTGGTTGTCAGACTTTCCGGCTACTGACTTACCTGTAACGACTGTCAAAGATCTACAAATGACAGCCGGGACCAACGGCTTAAAGTGCTTTCTGAGGCACGAAGGAAAATTAGTATCTAATGGGTAGTCACCCATCCACGGACCAACCCAGGTCAGCGCGGCTTAACCTGAAGATTGACCCGAGCGGATGTTATTATTTGGCCAAAAGCTTCTCTGTATTATGATACACCTGAGATATGATATTTCGCGCCAGTTAGTATGGGTAGCGATAAATATCGTTTTTAAAATTGTGAATTTTTGGTACAAGTTCACATTCAATTGTTTTGCTAGCTTAAATCGATTCTACTATAGTTGAAATTGCAACAGTGCACTTTTACTTAGGCATTCTTGTAGTTGTTGCTCAGTTTTAGTGAAAACAGGTATAAACCAGTGACTATAGTCAGTGAGTTGAAGTTTCGAATCTAGGGAGGTATCCCCAGTGCTTTAAAAACGTGAGACAACCGCCACACCCTAAGCTAGAATCAAAATTCGAATGTTTTGCATTACGGGAACATGAAGGGCTGATTTTCAGGGTTCCGAACACGAAGGGTAACCCCACGGGACTCTATTACTAAGCCTCCGGTGGCCCGTCCGTCCGTCCGTCAGTCTCCGAGCTGTTCTCATGATCCGTAATAGATAGACAGTTGAAATTTTCACAAAATGTGTATTTCTGTTGTACTACGATGGTACGGAACCTTTGATGCGCGAGTCCGACTCGCACACGGCCGGTTTTTGAGGTTATGTAACACAAAATCACGATTCAGAATCTTCATTATTTAATTAGAAAGAACTACCTCCTTAGGGGTTATAATACGAAGCCTAATTGCCAGTCAATTTAAAAGTCGGTAGCGGTAACTTTACATACAAAATTATAGCTGACCGATTTAAGTGCCTTGCATTTAGAGCTTAATGTTAAGCCCTTAGGGCTCCTTCGAACACTGTCAGAAATGAGTTACTGTATGTGTGTTCACTGATGTATATTATAGGTTCCTTATTTTGAAATTGAAGGACCCATTAGTGGTACCTGGTTGTTTTTTGAATTCAACTTTGGGTTAGGTTGATGGCAATAGGCTCGCCCCTTTTTACATGGAACTTATAAATAACTGTTCATTGTTCGAGTGCTCGCAAGGGCGACTGCTGAGTATGAGGTCCTGGGTTCGATTCCCGGGTCAGGCAAAGTGTTATTCGATTTTTCTATCGGGAATTTCTCAGTAGCAGCCTCGGAGTTTGGATTTGTGCTCGGTTGATGGCAATAGGCTCGCCCCCTATTACATGGGACTTAAAACATAACTGGCGAAATGTGGGTGTACTATTAGGTACACCTCTGCCTAACCCTTCGGGGATTACAGGCGTGATGTTATGTATTGACTACGTACGGAAGTGTCTTTGAAAATAAATCAAAATCATTGCATTCCATCATTCTCACCATCCATAGTCACCCTCTGAATAGGCCTCTCTTTTTGTTTGCGCTACTAATCCATCCATTCACTTATCCATCGCCATTGCATTTATCAAGACTAAAATGTTTTCAATTTTCAGGATCGTTTTCTTCAGGTGTAGTTACCCAGAGCTGGTAGACAAACTCTCAATATAAAAGACTGGTCTTCAGCTGTATCCGGGTAGACTGGAACCTGACACCGTCGTTTACCTAACATAGTTGGGAAAACGCTAGGCAGATATTATGATGATACGACCCCAGAGCAAAAAGTATTGTGACAAAAATATACCGTATCCATTCATTTCTGACTCCCGAGGTGTGCGTATTTAAAAACACAAGTAAGTACCACGATCGAATGTAGATATGACTGAGGAAATTAAACATTTCACAAGTAATTGCTTCTTTTGCTTTCTTTGTTATTTATCATGACTTCTTTTGACTTTCAGATTATAATAAAATGTGTTACGGTATTTTTGTGATGTTGTTGAATGGCTCTGGTTGATCATGGTCGCGTCAATTGATCGAGGAGGTTAAGAAGGGAAGGTTCAGGACGGGTTTTAAATGGGAGACCGTTTGAACATATTGAAGGGTCTCGGAGATTCAGCTCTTTTCAGTGATATTATGGTAAGTTTGATTAGTTGTTATAACTAGACCAAAAAACACACTCCCTGGAATCTTTGATCTGGTAAGATAGGGGCACTATCGTACACCTGCCCCCGTAGCATGACCATCGTAGACAAGGATTTCTATGACGGAAGAATCGACAAAATGACAGATTGTATCGACACAATGACAGATTTATTTGCACTATCTTTCATTTTGTCGATTCTTCCGTCAAAGAAATCCTTGTCTACGGTAGTCATGCTACGGGGGCTACAGTTGACAATTACAATTTCAGATCTCACTATGATAAGAAGTGAGCTTATCACTATAAATCAAGATCATAAGCAGTTCATTCTGGGGTATCGGACTTTTAGAGACATACATTATATGTTTTTTTTTTATAGCAAACATACTAGTATCTACCGTTTACCGACCTACTACCCTGGTGAGGGGAAACCGACCTTAATACTAATATTAAGAAAAACTAACATTTTATCAGCCTAGGGTAATTTGGCAACAGTCATATTTAGTGCCGTTAACAAGGTACCAATTTGGATGTGGAACCTAAGCTTTCAAAAGAAACCAGACACGTAAAGCCTAGTGAAAAAAATTCAATGCACGGACTGGCACATCAAGCTACCCGAAACTGTCAAATTTTCAAATTTATCGCTAAAGCTCTAGCAATAAAGTTGAAAATCTATTAAAATGAATTTGACAGATTGTAGTAGCTAGTAGCTTGATGTGCTGTACTGCTCTACACGGAAAAATATAAAGGGGTTTTTTGGAATGACATTAATAATCCGCATGACATTTCTGTGACGTTTTGATATAAGATTGCCAACACAAAAATAAAATTAGTAATTGTACTTATTGTAAATTAATATGAGGGCTTTGCTGTGATTGCATGATTAGTAGGTATAGGAGAAAACCTAATGGAGTAATTAATTAGATTTAAGCACCACACCCGTTATTATAGTTGACATAATACAGTGTTATTGAAAAAAACAAGCACAACCTCTTACACGAAGCTTCCTTACTTCACATTTTAATAACTTTTGTACGATGACATTTGGAAATTCGCAAAAAAAAAAATAGACATACCACACAAATGTAAGCGATCACGTGATCACTTATGAAAATTGTTTTTGTTGTTATAAATTTCCAAAATTTTTGAGCAAGTTATTAAAAATGTGATGTAAATAAAATAAATAAATAAAAATAGTTTGTTGGTAGAACAAGTTTAGGTCTCAACGAAATTTTGTGATTGGATCCTCCTTTTAGGCAGATAGTGCCTGTGTTAGGAGAGTCCCTAAAGAAAGAAAGAAAGAAGCTACCAGTAAGAGGGTGTTAGTGTTTTTTCAATGACCCTGTATACGTACTAAAACACACTATGTCATTTTAGTTTTAGAACTTGAATATCAAGATGAGTGTGATGAATGTGAGTTAGAACGATGTAAGATGGTTGGTGGTAGGTTGATGATGTCTCTTCGCGTGCGGTACCTGCAGTGCTAAATAAACATCTGTTCTTTATTTACTCAATTCATTATGTCAATGGTGATAAATTTTAGCACCATCTCATATCTTCCCGTGGGTGTCGTAAGAGGCGACTAAGGGACTTACCAGTGAATGGGCAGCAGCGTTCTCTGTGATTTTTTTATAACAAACATACTGCGATCGCCAACCCGCCTGCCAAGCGTGGCGATTAAGGCAAAACCCCCTTGGGGAGGCCTATGTCCAGCAGTGGACGTCTTTCGGCTGAAATGATGATGATGATGATGATGATGATAAATTTTAATAGCAGGGGCTAATAACTATCACACACGCGCTTTGATCACCCAACGATGCAAAGAATTAAAGGAAACACCTACCAAGCAGAAAGAAAATAACACGGTAACTTTATGCCCCCAAGATTCTTGAAAATCTTTCAACACATGCATGTAAGCAATTTCAATTTCCTAATCTAACACTCGTACGTCCTCTCGACATGCAATCTGCAGTCGTAGAAACATTAAAAAAACTGTTTAACACACAAAAAAGTCTAATTCTGATAGGCGCGGGTCTATTACCGTGGCATGCCGTAACTCAGAAACAAGTAAACACGGCAGTCTCGACATTTGCATTACTATCGAGTTTTTAAATCTATGCAAAACGCGACGATACGTTGCACGGGCTCACGAGTCGACCCCCCCACCGCGCCTTCAGTAAAAACACATGCGATTTCATAATACGTCCCCCCATAACTCCATGTGTGCCACGTTTTGATTAATAACCCAGGATTACAGCACACCAGATTATAACACAATTTGAATACACACTTTTTAATAACAATCCTCGTAATACACCGCGAAATTGATGATAAAGTGATAATACACATAAATAAACAGCTTAAAAGTTGCGTCCACGCATCGCTGGAGGCGTCAAAAGTAGGCGGTACTTATGATGAATAACGTGACGGAATCCGACGTCCAATCGGATCGATCTCGATTTTAATTATACGAATCGAGAACATCGAGACGCCTATAGATCGAATATTAATATGTCGATTGCGCACGCGGCGATATCAACAGCCTGGCCTTTGATTCCGCCGTTCGAATTTCGAATGCGTAATTTGATTTGAGTCCGCGACATTCCGCGAAACAGATGCACACGATAACGGTCTTCCGCAAAAGATTTAAGATAGTTATTGCCAACTGAGAAAAATAAAAGCACAATTTATAACTGCTAGCATCGAGTGATCTTGATTTTAGTTTATTTGCATTCCGTGGACGTACTGTCTGTATTTTATTCATGTGAACATGCCAGCGCGATGGGCCTATATGTAATAAAAGAAAACGAATTAAATTAAAACTAACAAAGCATTGTTACAGTGAAACGGTCACGTCAAACCGATCCATTTCCTTTTTGTATTACAGCACAATCTCGATGTCGATAGCATCTAGCAGTCGCAGCACGCCTACGACACGAAAATAATTAACTCGGTCCACCGTCAAACATCATGTTTAACATCGGCTACTCCCATACCAATTACTACCGACAATCGATCCACTCACAAAAACAGGCGCCCAACACTAGCCCCGACTGGTTTGAAAAAAAAAAAACACCTCGGCCTTCTCGGCTCGTCGCCCGAGAACGTGTTAACGAGCGTTTGATGGATCGCGCTACAATCTAATACCGATGTTCTTAGCACTACTACAATTTTCATGAACCTATACACGGTTTTTATGGGACTTTATTACCTGACACCCTTCATAACATACGACTGTGTATCCAAGCGCAGCCGGACAATAACAGATCCCAGATAAATCGAAAGAAATCAATTGAATTCATGAATAAATCGCATAAACTTGTCCCGCACTGTTATCAACGCGACATAATATTTTTTACAGCTGTTTCATAAATGCGAGAAAGCGACGCACGAGGACGCGCCGGTATTTATTTTTTTAATAAATTCACGTTTAATCGGTATCCGGTATCTTTGAAATTGCTAGCGAGGCCCGAGAGATGGAATCGATACCGGCCCCACAATGTAAATTATATAATTAAAGAAAACTCGCGATTGCGATCGAATACTTATACGATGTTAATCGAATAACGTGACTTTTATCGTCGATTGCGTCAAATTACTGCTCAAATTGCCGTTTAAAAAAAAATAAGTGTGGTGTTGCAAGCGCAAAGGGGTAAAGGGATAAAAATCGGTTTGTTTCTTAAAATAAAAAGTGTGCGGTGTCGTTTGGATCGCGGGCGGGCGAACGCGTTGGAGATTTGAAAATTAGCATTTTTGTCGAATAACTCTGTGGCGGTGTCTCGCTGAGCACAGTGAGCCCCGATACCGACGAGCTGGCCGAATCTCGCTTTTTTATACTTTTTAACAGGATTGGACTTTAAAATATTTCTCTATTCTTTGGCAATCACTTGTTTTACGAGCTAGGAATAGGACTGTGCACAACTAGAGCTTTTGTCGGTTTTACCCAGTCACAATTTGTTTTGGTAACAACTGCCAAGCTCAGATTTATTATATGATATACATAGTTAAAATGCAATGACTACTAACTAAAATGACATCCTGAAATGACGGATAATAAAATGTTGCGATGACGTAGAATTAAAACGATTGATAGAAATTAGTTCATTGCGTTGTATTTTACTTATCTTCGTAAGATTCTTCCCTTATCTACTAAACTATGATCCTCAACCTGTGCAGTCCATGCCACACCAACCTAACAGAGAATCACAATAACCAACCGAACTTAAAAATGAAGCAAAAACACAGCTCTAAAAATCGTTGACCCTTTATCTTCTGTACCAGCTCTCATTGGGCGAGTAGAAATTTATGTCGCCAAGTAATCCGAACCCATTTGTATAGATAATTTTTATTATTGCCATCTCCCCAAGCCGGCCGCGCCCGATAAATGCCGAACGAAAGAGTTCGTAATGACAATTTAAATAAGGAAGACGTATTCGTTTCGAACGATAACCGGGATTTGAATTTAGAAAATTTTGTAAGTGGTAACTCTGAAATAGGGCTGTGTATAATTGGTATAAAACATATTTATTTACGTATATTTATGTTTTCAGCTTTCAGACATGTGTTTGATTAGGCTTATGGAAGCCTGTTTTGTTGATGTCCTCAGATTACTTATTAGGTTTATTAATGGCAGCCGTAGTTTGCATAATACATAAGTGTTTTTCTACAGTTTGCAATTAAGTCAATTGTTATTTAGCACATTTTCATATACAATTTTATTGTTACAACAACTCAAGAATCCATTACAATACTAAACCAATAACCCTACCAGACAACAAACTAAGCGTGTAAACTATTTTTAACATGGCCACACCGAGTTTATCGGCTCCCGCTCTTATGTCCGTGTTATCTCGGCCAGTGCATTAGTCTTCGATAATACAACGATAAAAACAGATCGGCCGGCGCCATGCTCGATACAGATTGTATTTAGTCGATTTAAAAGAAAAAAGAATCGATTCCACCCCGATAAAGATGTTATGGCGTGTTTTCGTAGTCGAGTGACTTAATTGTGGATTCCTATGCTATGTTTACGTGGGGTAATAAATTTTGTGATTAAAAATGTTTTAAGCAGATGCTCTGTTTTATGTTTGGGTTTACTATATTTAGATAATGCAGGTTAAGTGGGACACAGAGGAATGATCGGTATTCTGTATCTGAGTATTAAAATAGTTTCACGTTTTACTAATTTTTATAAGTATGATATCGGCTGATTATGGAAGTAATTAAAAATGGTAGCCCCTTAATGACTTCAACTTTTGGCTTTTAAATCAACCAAACATTAATTGAAAGTAATCAAGATATTCTTATGTAAAACGGGGAGTCATGCATTTAAGATTTAGATAAATCAAATATTCATTCCGGTTTTATGCTTATTACTGTTTGTTTTAAAGTATATTAAAAGCTGATTCGTAGTGTTCTTACCTGAAAAGTATTTTACAATCTAACTTTTATCGGGAGTTCACGAATGGTATAATGAATGAGGCATTTTAACAATTGCTGTGCGGAATGCTGGACTGTAAAACTGTTAATATCTAGAATAAATTAACTGCGCCTACGACAAGGTGGATACTCAGCGCTGTTAGATAAAACGAATCGAGCAAGACAAAAAATAATTAAGTATAATGGTGTGATCCTTTATAACGACTTGTTTCTAAATCGGTCGACTTAACATTATCCTATTAGGTCACAACACTACCCTAACAAAATGGCGGTCTAATTTCCCTCCAAAATTAATAACCCGCATCGCTCGTGTCGTTTTTCATCAACCTCATTTTAGTGGGTTTATTATTTATCGTGTTTTCCTCAAAACATCATTTACATCGCTTTCATAACGCCGACGCACGTTGAAAGACTGAAAATTTTGTCTATTCGACAAAATAGTGCGATAACTGTGCTAATGACGCCATCACGGTCGCCATTTTCGCGCAGCCATTTTGAATTTGTAACGTTTTGTTTGTTAAGTTGCGTTGTGTGTAATAGTATGAAAAGGTTTAGGGTCCTAGATAATAGGGTGTTCACATCAGTTTTTGTTGAAAGGTCCAACTATTTTATCCCCCATGCCCCTTTTACCGAAACGTATAAAACAATGTTCGTTGGCATTTTTCTTTCAAGTTCAAATAAATCCAAAGAAAAAAGATCGAAACATCGATACAGTTTATGATTTACAAGACAGTGGACATTAAAAAAACAAAGCTTATTCAACATTCGAAAAAATAAAACAACAATGAGATCGCACGGGCTGAGTTTGAGCGCCGAAAGTTGAATACAATCCCTTGCACAGTGGGCCGAAAGCGATCCAGATCTGGCTATCGGGATCTCAGTTTGTTCTCACATCATTACCCGCGCCGACGGCTACAAATTTACATCCAACACAATGGCTATCCACCATCGAGACATCATTAAGGTGATGCCGATAGCGCCAGCATAGCCGCGGAACAAATGCCTTATTGGACCTCAACCTTCTACTCAAATAAGAACCTTATGAAAAAGGCACATAAAATCCGGTTTAGCACTGGTCAAACTGGCGGTTACGCGGGAAAAGCCGGCTGGCCGTAATGACGGAACGTCATATAAGTTAGAATGGAGCGAGCGATTATGAGCGCAAGTATGAACGCTTGTAGAGTCGAATTTAAATTGTTAGCACGGGATTACAAGGCTGGAGGGACGGTTTAGGAAAGGATCAGTTTGAGCCGAAGCCTGGGGCTATCGCGGCCGCACAATGGAACTTATAATATGGGTGATTGCGGAAAAATTGATAATAAGAATTTTGTACGCAAATCCTGGATTATGTACAACTTTTTTCTTTCTTTCGGTATTGTTTTTTGACGCTCCCGCTGATGTTTTATCATTTAAGCCAATAAAATCTTTTTGAATCAACAAGTGGTACGCATAAAATTCTAAAAATAAACCACAAAATTCGACAGGGAAAAGCGCAAACAATGCAAGTAAATAAACGTTACATTATTATCGTATGTAAAAGATTCTATATCTGAGTTAGGACATATCAACGCTGGCGTTTGCATACAATACTCGGTTCGTTACGCGACACGATTGACGCGCGATCGACGCGCGATTTGTGTCGCCGCTGTGACGCGCGACCGACGCCTTATCGCGTCATCTCGACCGCCCTAATTTGCTTCGTGCTTTATTCAGCACCTGTTTAGTTATTGTCTGCATTTTAAAATTTACGGTTTTATTATAACTGTGTTTTTGCGTGGATGGAATAAGAAATTGACAGTGTCAAGGCACAAGGTACTGAAAGGTTGGTATTTTAATGATTGTAATGATCTTTCGCTAACAGACAGGCGGCGTACAGTTTAAATATTTAACTCCTTAATTATGCAACAATAAATCACACACATGAAAGTTTTAATTATGTCAGTTTAACGCTATTGTAAAAGTAGGCGCACCGTCACGCCATATTTATTATGCTAACGATCATTTGTTTATAATCTCATATCGCGATCATACATATTAAAACAATCCAAATAATTACACAGCCCTCCAAATCCTACGTTGATTAATATCAAAGAATCGCGAAACAATAACGAGATCGCGCTGACGAAAAACAGGGGAACAATCGACGAACATCGTATACGAATGTATACGAGATAAGTAAAACATGGCTACCGTACAAAAATAGCTGAGATAACACCGCGATCGCATCTGTAAACAATGGTACTGGTATCCACGCTCTCATTAGCCAGCCTTGTCGACTCGACGCGGGAAATTGTGCAATTCCGCGGGAATCCGCCGTATCGATACTCGATAGGCGATTTGTAATCGATCGATTCTTGTGCGATCGCCCATCACTAGTGGTTGCTTTTTTAATGGTCTGTTTTTCAGTCTGTGCTGTTGGCTTATTGTTTCTATTTGATATTTAAGTATTTTTCTGTTCAAGTTTATAATTGAATTAGGTGCTTACTGCCTTTAATAAATGTTCGGAGCTAGATTAAATCGGTCTCATAATAAAACCATAGGCTTTATCTTTATAGGCTCACTTTAGTTAAATAATTAAACAAAGCTGCTAATTAATATGAAAAACTTCGACAACTGATTATTATAAGCAAATAATGAATACTAATGTCCGATAGTTAACTCTAAAAATAGCGATTTTATTATGATCGTGACATTTGATACGTCAATAATTCTAGTCGATGGTTTGCAAATATGTTTGTGGACAGCCCCGCTAGTGCCGTTTCACACTTATCTAGTTAGATTAGTATTAAGATTAGATAATTTATGTTTAATTAAATAATTGTTTTTTAAGTCACTTTTAATTATTTACTGTTAGAATTTTAAATAGGTAAATTATTAACCTAGTCGTTTTGAATTTTTCCAACAGGTCGCCACGGCGCGCGCTAAAATGAAGGATGGCATTGGTTTCGAAAATTAATTCGTTTTATCTATTGAATATGACATTGGATGTAATTTATTGATTAAGGCTTGGCACAAGATGGCGTGTCACTACAGCTATATAAAAAAAAACTAAAGTATAATTATTTCCAAAATGTCGCGCATGACGTCCAAAGTTTATTACAATTTATTTATTTACATAGTACGAAAGGTCAGCTAGTCTTGTTATATCGAAAAGGCTGAAGGTATATAACGGTAAAGCTGCAATCGCAATAACAACAACGACATGATCATATGTCTGGTTTTTTTGTAACTCCTTCCTTAGTACCAATTTCACATGACTAGAAAATTGCGATGCTTTTGAAAGCGTATCTTTTCTTCATCTTCGCATAATATTAAACCAATAAACTGTTAATGTACCAGAAAAGATAAGTATCAGGTATTTCGGATTTCAAAACGATCTGTGAGATACGAAATATCTATGAGAAATAAGAAATGCATAATCTGTTTAAGCATATATGATCCGTATCGAAATATGCGATGAAATCCGAATAGCTAATAAAAAACATTTTATTTTCATTAAGTTTTGACACAAATGTGACGAAAACGGGAAACTTTTGCCTGGTCTGACACATCATACTAAATACCCACATAACGTAACATCACGCCTGTAATCCCCTAAGGGTTAGGCAGAGGTGTACCTTATAGTACACCCATATTTCGCCAGGTATGTTTAAGTCCCATGTAATAGGGGGCGAGCTTATATTGCCATCAACCGGGAGCAAAGCCAGTCTCCTTGGCTGCTACTAAGAAATTCCTGATGGAAAAACCCAATGACATTTTGCCCGAACTGGGAATCGAACCCAGGACCTTAAAACACCCATGGAATAAAAAAGTGAAAATTCCTGAAGTGGTGAGCAAGAAGAAAGTCATGATAAAAAATTTACAAATAATGTCAAAAAGCAAAAAAAAACCCCAAAGACAGTTCAAACTTGTTCACACTCAAACATGCACAGGTCACATAACATCACGCCTATTTCCCCGAGTGGTAAGGCAGAGGTATACCTAGTACATTCACAATACCCCATTGATGTATAAGTCCCATACAAAAATTTGTAGCCTTGTAGGTAACATTAAAATAACCCGCACGAAACACACAAACACGTTACAAACCGCAACGATCAAATAAATCCGCACTGAATGGCGTTTAAAAACGCACAAAGCTAGCAAATCGACTACAAATCTGCACAATGCCACCTCACTATAAATATCTTAGGCTGTACAACGGATAAATCTCCAGAAAGACCTGTGGACATACTTTGAAGTTTTCAAACCATTGGGAAAAGCTCTATCTCAACTGCATAAAGTTTAAATTCCCTTGGCTACTCCGATGTAGGGATGTCAACAATATTTTGCGACGGCAATTAGGGGTGTCCATACTGAGTTGTGGCGAAGAGATTGTTGGCAAATGTATTGGGCGATGTGCGTGAGAGCTGAAGTGTT
Organism: Noctua fimbriata; assembly: GCA_905163415.1. Classification (NCBI taxonomy): domain Eukaryota; kingdom Metazoa; phylum Arthropoda; class Insecta; order Lepidoptera; family Noctuidae; genus Noctua; species Noctua fimbriata. Next base: position 2,566,928 of record LR990928.1, read on the forward strand.
ACAGAACTGTTAAAAACTGCTTGGATGGGACATTGTTTTAATTTTGATAGTCAAGGTTTTAGGATAGTGTTTCGGGACTTGGAATAGTCGTAATTGTTATGGTTTGGACACACTGGGTCCTCTATTCCCAAAGATTAGGATAGATTTTTATCGCACGGTTGACGCGGTGGCAGAGCGATACCCACACGGAACAAATAATGGTATGGCGTACAGATAGTTGTTCCTGCCCCCGTAGCATGACCACCGTAGACAAGGATTTCTTTGACGGAAGAATCGACAAAATGACAGATAGTGCAAAGAAATCTGTCATTGTGTCGACACAATCTGTCATTTTGTCGATTCTTGTCTACGGTGGTCATGCTACGGGGGCAGGTGGCTGTTTGTATTTGTGAATTTAAATGTTTGTAAACGCATCCACGAAACAGGAGGAAACCTAGTAAGGGAGCAACGTATTAAAAAAGAAAAATAAGATTTAAATAAAGGTAAGTACTCTTTATTTTGCCTTGGTTTGGGTATTTACCCTTAAGTATGGTAAAACACCAATAAAAAAAACCTAAAGAAACTGGTTTAAATCCTACTACACGAAAAACCAACAAAATCCCAACAAACTTAATTCTCGTTTCATTGTCACTATAGCATTTAATTACGTATTTATTTACTTCTATAAATATTAATATAAAACCGCTATTTATTATCTAGATCGTATCACATAGGAGACGATTTAATTTAAATCATATGTACATATTTTAAACATAAGGAATTAAGGTTATACTTGAAACGACGTGACTTTTTATGGCATTGATAATATGGACGAATAGACGGTTCCTTCGATTGGGTATGAAGCAGTGGTTGTCAAACTTCTTCGACCATAGACCACTTTAATTTCTTCATTAATGTACTATACAGCATAAAATTTAGTTCAGAACTGACGCCGCCATCTTATTTTTTCAGTTGCCATAGACAATTCCACATTTTTTTACCAAAATTAACTCACTTACACTATAGTTGGGAACGTAAAGTCCAAGTCAAATTGTGTCAGTGTAAAAAGAAACGAAAATATAGTCTTTAAGTTCAAAAGTATTATGAATCATCAATATGTTGCAGTTGCATCAATGTGAATGTCTGTACGAATACACGTTTTAAACCTATCGCGGTCCATATTGAACTTAGTTCTTTCAAAAGGTTTCAGCCCACCACTTCTAATTTATTTATTTAAATACGTCAAACGAATCCATTACTGTCCTATAAAATCAGTCCCATACACGTCCAAGACGTATGCTTAGAACAGTTAACTAGATATTCAAAATAAATACTACATTTTCATTCTACATTTTGGCAGGTCCGCGGACTTTTTGGGAACCAATGGCTTCGAGTAATTGATTGGTGATGAATGTATAATATATTGATTTGGTAGACCGTGGCTAAGGCTATATATATAATCATGTTAACGCGTCAGGCTCTAATTGATTGATGGTCGAGACATTATTACACCTATAACGTTATAGGCAATCTATTAACGAATTAATAGAATATGCTAAGTTGGTTTTAGTCTTTTGAAATAACATAAATAAAGCTTTTTTTTAGTTTAAGGTCGGAAATATTTGTTGGAAAACAAAGAGAGCACGAGCTTAAAATCAATAAATAATCGTTTATTAATATCATTTGCATTGAAATAGTCGGTTTCTACAGCCTAGCTTCTTAATTTAAATTAAATTATTTATTTGCTAGAATATGTGGGTAGTAAGCACCTGACAGAGACATATTTAGTCATTTCTTTTAACCGTATCCTACCTTGACAGGTGTGGCCCAGTGCTACATAATAATAATAATAATAATAAACACCTGTCGCATCACCCGGAAATTCCTTACTTCTTCTACAATATCATCCGTTATAGGCAATCTATTAACGAATTAATAGAATATGCTAAGTTGGTTTTAGTCTTTTGAAATAACATAAATAAAGCTTTTTTTTAGTTTAAGGTCGGAAATATTTGTTGGAAAACAAAGAGAGCACGAGCTTAAAATCAATAAATAATCGTTTATTAATATCATTTGCATTGAAATAGTCGGTTTCTACAGCCTAGCTTCTTAATTTAAATTAAATTATTTATTTGCTAGAATATGTGGGTAGTAAGCACCTGACAGAGACATATTTAGTCATTTCTTTTAACCGTATCCTACCTTGACAGGTGTGGCCCAGTGCTACATAATAATAATAACAATTCTTAACACCTGTCGCATCACCCGGAAATTCCTTACTTCTTCTACAATATCATCCACATTCTCCATTTAAACTCCCCCTACAAACTTGGCTCCGGCCCGTGGGTAGGGTTTTTGTACTCTCTTACGAGAGAAGAAAATGAAAGAACTCGAAATAATAATAATAATAATGTTTATTTCCAGTAAAATGTTCACAGAGGTTACAAGTACAGTAATATGGTACAACATAAAAGTGCATTAAGTATTATCACCTGGCACCCAAACTAGGTTTATAGCCTGTGACTTGGGGACCAGTGATTCCATAAGGTGGAAAATCAAAAATGTCAGTAAAACTGTTTTCACCAGTAACATGGTTAATACAAATTTAATTATTATTTTTGTGTTTAGAAAAAGAAAAGAAAAGTAAAAATAATTCGTAATAAAAAATGTTTGTGAGTATTTGAGTTAGAGTGAGTTGGTTGTGGTAGGTGTAGTAGGTATGTTGTGTATGTGTAAGTAATGTGAAAGTGCGGTTCGTGTATGATGTGAATGTGTCCTGGTAGATGTAGTAATGGTGAATGTGTGGGTAAGTGTGAAAGTGGAGCGGAGATCTGTCTTATGCATGTGGGAGGAGAAGTTTTTCGGTCTCGTCATATGATTTCTCAATTAGCCATTCTTTAACTGTGATTTTGCATTGGTGATAATTTAAACTGTGGATATGAAGAGATTTATTGATTTTATTATATAGAATATAGCTGAGGTAGGTGAATTGGTGTTGTGCGAAAGTGGTTTTGTGTCTAACTGGTGGAAGGGCAATGTCTGCGCAGCGTTTAGTACTTGCTGTAAACGGCAGACGATGTTTCCTTAATACACATTGTAGCACATATAAACCTCTCACCGTCAGAAACCTGCTTTCCCTAAAAAGTTCCAAAGTAGGGTATCTATAGGGCTTGCAGAACATAACTTTGAGAACTGCTCTCTGGGCTCTCTCTAATTTCAGAAAGTATGTTTTGCAAGCGCCACCCCAAGCCGGCAAACAATATAGGAGATAATAATAATATAATATAATTCTCTCCTTAGGCGGTTGGATCAAGGGCCTGATTCAGAAGGCAGTACTCCTCGATACGGCTCGCATTATGAGGAGGTTCCTGTCTCTGGAGTTCTAACCACTGGTAGCTTGGACCCTGCTTCTGACACCGGCGGACCACAATTTTATGTATTTTTAAATATTTTTACATGTTTTGTAAAGAAATATTTAAAAATGTTAAAAATTTGAAGATAAATAAGGAAATATAAATAATAATTATTCAGGTGATGTGAAGTTGCTTTATGCAATGCAATCAGGGATAACCGTTTTATTGTTATCCTCTACACCATTGTAAGTCGCCCGTGTCAAAAATCTTTAGCTCGAGGACGTTTCTGACAACTTTCCTATGAAAAAGAAGAAAACGACTTAACATTCCAAATTTAATTTCAATTTTCCTGGACCATAAATAAAACAACTTATTCCGCATTACGTCTATTACAAAGGCAAGTTTTGACTGATGGTATCATTACACCGCGGTGACCTGTCTTCGCTTACGAATCGAAATTCGCGATCGTAGCCGCGATATCGCGAATGACAATAAACGGACAGCCGCGCGATATTCCGCAGAGATACACGATGTGTGGTCACCCTTACTTTTTAGTCGATTCCTGATTGTATTGTGTTATGGATAGGGCTTACGATATTTTTGTATTGATTTATTAGATCTGAGTGATCAAAAATCAAGATATCGAATAAAAAAACTTTAATATAAAAAAATCGATTTTAAGGAAAAAAATCACCGAAGTAAGTAGTACTTCGGTGATTTTAAAATCAATGCATAATTTTAAGATAATTTAAATAATCTTATAATCTTAAAATTATGCTTTCATTTTAAATTGTTTCCTAAGCCTGTTTGTTTTTAAGTAAAAGTCGATTTATAAGCATTTGAGATTAAAATTCTAGGCAATTTAAAATTTTGCTTTGATTTTAAAACAAACTAACCTATTTTTTTATATATAAATGTCGATTAATAAGCATTTCAGATATAAATTCTAGGCATTCAAAGAAATGATTTAGATTCCAAACTAAATAGTCTTATCAAAATTGCCTTTACAAAAAAAAAACAAACAATTTCTTGTTCTGGTAACCCTAGTTATGAGAATCGATATTTATTTCGGCTTTCCATCCTGCTTTTTTATGCATCTGTTACTGTTGAATGGACTTAAAGGATTAATGTTACATTATGCTGTAAGGTGTACTCCCCGACTATTGGCCGAGGTGAATTTAAAACGCATTTTGTGGTCGTTAGGCACTTGTCCAGTTCGGCTGCATTATGCAGAGGCCAGTTAATATGCACGTTACCTTACATGGCGTTGTTTATCTTGTCCGTTTGTTGGTGTACTTACCTGAAAACAAAATGGATGGTCAGTTTGATGGTTGTAAAACTTATATTTAAAGTTTATCGTGTTTTCGTAACATTAGTAGCGCTTAGACATAGCTTTTAAAAATGAAGATGAGATTTTGTAGCTGCAATCTTTGGTTGGTAAAAAAAAATACACAGTGCAGTCCCCCAAAATGCTCGCCCTTCGCCAATTCCTAGTGGTTTAGCTGAAGAAGAAGTGGCGGAACAAATTCCTCATTTATATCCTAGAAATTAAAAAGCTTTCAGTGTAGGCAAACATCTTGCTTTTGGATATTATCAGTATAAGTAAGGTAGGCAGTTGTATCTATACGAAATCTTCTCATCAATTTAAGTGTACAGGTATTCTTAACCGAAGATTTAACCACACTTATAAATCTATACTAATATTATAAAGTGGTATTTGTTTGTAAGTTTGTATGTAGGGGATAATCTCCTGAACTAATGATCCAATTCTAAAAATTATTTCACCAGTAGAAAGCTACGTTATTCGTAGGTGTTAGGCTATAAATTATATTGATATCATGCATATTAGCCGAGATATCACAATTTTTGCGGACGAAGTCGCGGGAGAAGTGCTAGTTTCTTATAAAATCTCTAATCTACATCTAATGGTATCAAAAATACCCATAACAACTTAGTGCAGCAATAACTGCCCAAAGTCATGACCCACTTCCAAACTTTAAACTACCGTCAAAAACAACTAACACGGCACACAAATACGTCAAAGTTTGCACCCTGTCACATAACGTCACCTTTACATTAGCCGTACCCACCCATAAGGCCTGAGCCTGAGTGATGAGCGGTAGCGGTGATGTATTTGTGCACGTTTCAACGGATTGAGCTATTGTAGCGCGCAATAGTAGTGTCTGTAGCCATGATTCCACAGGGTAAACAATGGTCGATCGCGGGTTAGCTTTATAGTGCTATAATAATCTTCGCGCTTGAATGAGATTGACAGGGAAACGATGTTGGTATACATTTGTTTTGTAAATTGTATTAAAAAGCAATATGTCGGCGTTAGTTTCCGTTTGGCCTCGCACCAAGAGATTTTAGTACTACCATAAATCTTTATCATTGGCCCACTATTCAAGTATTTATTCAGCGACGTTTGGCCGCACGCAATGTGTGAATGCGACTATTTGAAACTGTCATGTCATTAATTCTTCTAGACCTCGGACTGCCGCGCCTATTATTTTGGACCCTGCTTCTACAGTGATACGACACTTTGATAATTGGTTTAATATCTTTTCTACAGCTCCCGCTCCCGCCGTAGCACCCGCTAAAGCTCCTCACTCTGACCACAACCCAAGGCATGAGGAAGTGGAAATAGATCTTTATCGACACGCACTGCGCCCTCTGTGTGTCAATAAAAGTACCTGCGTTTGTCAACGCACACTATTCGTGACACTTTATTGGTTGTTATGTGAAATATTCAGCCGTATGGGTGGGGAAAGTATGAAAATTGCGGCCATTTGTATGTGAAGTGTGTTGGATGCATTCCGACGGAGTTGTTTGTCAGTTTAGAGAGATTTGTTGATGGTATGAAGGCATTGGCGGATATTCAAATATTCATTTGGGGTTGTTCAAGTTTTATGTGTTTTGGTGAGGATATATCTCCCATACCTATGTCTGGTTGGGATCAGTATATGAGGCTGTAAATTATAATGCTTTTGTTATGTTTCTATAAAAAAAAAACACGATTCTAAAGTCATTACTGACCAGGCTGCCAGTCACAATTTTATCACCTATAATTTTAAACTTCGAACCAAATGCTCTGCCATGATACCATAGAGCAATGATTCAATCGCTACCAACTAAAAGCAAAATATCATAATGATCTTCAGGGGAGGTCCGAATGAACTAATGATAAGGTGTCAAGTATCAATGAAGATTATAGAATATAAATCAAGATTTAAATTAATTTACTACACTCTGACCTCCATAAAAATAGCTCTAACCAATTATTAAATATTAATAAAACGATAAAATGAATCTTATTACCAAATTAAGCTGTCGTCGGAGTATATAAGATGTTGAGTAATATATTACTGCTGATGCCGTTTGTAAACTAATGTTATGGCGTGATGAAACTAAAAACTATGCGTATTTACATCTGAAACTCGTTTAATATAAGATTTCTTTGATGACAGAGAAATATGAGCGGTTTTCCAAATGGTCCAAGTTAAAAGACAAAGTGTATTCAGAAATGAAATTGGTTCGACTTTTGCAAAAGTTGTAAGTTGTTACTTTTGGTGTATGTTAACTTTTTTAGAAATGTTAAATGTTTTATTTTATGATGTGTCTTGTACTCGTAGATCCTCATCATCTGCCTAGCCTTTTCCCAACCATGTTGGGGTCGGCTTCCAGTCTTACCGGAGGCAGCTAAATACCATGATGTGTCTTTTAGATGATGTGGGTTTATTAAGTAATATTCTGTTTGTATTTTTTCTAAGAACTTGCCTCATTCATTTGAGTTTCCCGTTTTTGTCGGAACAGACAGAATCGTCCCAGCTTTTTTAAAGTTCGTTCTAGAATCGACCGCAGCTGCAAAACTAGGTACTGACATCACGCCACGCCATCATAACATCACGCCTGTAATCCCCGAAGGGTTAGGCAGAGGTGTACCTAATAGTACACCCACATTTCGCCAGTTATGTTTAAGTCCCATGTAACAGAGGGCGAGCCTATTGCCATCAACCGGGCGCAAATCCAGACTCCGTGGCTGCTACTAAAACTACGTAACTGTATGAAAACGGCAAGATTTCTACAGAAGGGTTTGCTGTGTGGCATGGAATCCAGTCTTGGCGCCACGGCCTGTCGAAGCGCTTTTACCATTTCGGTCTGCGGGATAAGCTTCAGAATTCTACCTTCTCTTCCTCATCTCATGCCTTCCACCACTCCAAAGCTCGCACTATCACTTTCTCAGCAAGGCTGTACGTCGCGTGTTCACTATCACGCTTATCACGCCATCGGAGCACGCAACTGACACACGTTGTCATGCGTGACGCGTGACGCGAGTGGCGTGTCAACGCACCTTATTTTCAGGCCTTTTACATACTTGATGCGTATGTGTGACTATCAATCAGATGGGAGTTGAGTTGTCAGAAATTGTGCTGGATTGTTTGTGTTGGAAAATGGGTTAGTCTTACTAAACAAACTACGCATCACAACTGACGTCACGCGAAATACTACATCGAGATTAGGTTGTACTACCGAACTCACTGAGGGTCTGCCACTTTTTACCCTTATGTCCTAAATAATAAGGTTGAAAAGTGGTCGACCGTCCGTAAAACCGGTAGTACAACAGCCTGGCAACAGCCGTCGGGCAACTCACCACCGTCTGTCTGGTCGGAGGATCGTCCCTTTACTGTGGGGAATGAGGAACCTTGCCTGTTCCTGAAAGCTATACAGGGTTGAAGGCACTCCGTCGCAAAAACGGTTAAGACGTATTATATATAATTTTTCATCGGTTATTTAAAAAAAAATCTGCTGTTTCCTACAAAAGTGCAATACCTACACAGTCAAAATGTATGGAACAGCAGATTTTTTTTTTAAATGATGTACTGAATACGTGGTAACCGTTTTCGCGCCGGTGTCCCTTCCACCCCGTATAGTTCCTTAGAGGCTTGACCTTTTTGATCAAGAGAAATCTGAGGATAAGAGTGTATCCAGATCATCTTTCTGATTATTTGATTTGATCATTAAATGACACTATTGATGTGCCAGTCATAGGACAACAGAAACGCAGTGCGACAGGATCAGCTGAATTTTCTTATCTTGTTTATTTTACATTCATCTGCATTTTTCATTTAGAAAGAAAAAAACGCTAATTCCCACTAGATTCACTTAAACATATTTTTTAATAGAGATTCTCAACCAAAGTAGTACTTATACTTTTTGCGTAAAAGAACTGTAGCTCCTCAACGTTGTCCCAAAATCAACCCCAACAATCACAGCATATAACTATTAGCACCACTGATGGTAAATCAAGCCATGGAATACGCTAACAGAATCCTTTGACATACCCACATATGCCTGGGCATCCTCCACAATATTTAGTATCTCTGCAAGCGTATTAAAGCTCACAGGGAGGTCACAAAGCAAGGCGTGGGTGCTAGATACACATCTAGGCATTGTCCACGTCGGAGACCCTGGTCTCAGTTAATAGATTTGCGTATCAAGCGGCCTGGCCAGCCAATTTATATGTACGTACGAGCTTCAGCCGAATTCAATGATGTTTTGGTTGTGGATGCGTTGGTAAATGCATAATAGCTATTTTGAGGGAAGGATGCTGCTTTTGATTAAATTCTTAAATTCATTCATTTACGAACAGACAACGTACATACTAAACTTCTAGATATGGAACCATGAAATTTCAAACAAGAGTGCATTATACAGAGTGGATTTGTGGCTGTTTTTTAATAGCCGATGAAAAATTTCTATGTGTGTCTCAGAATGATGTACTACTATGAATACTTGATAACCGTTTGGGCTTCGGTGTCCCTTCCACACGAAAGTAAAGACTAAAAAATGATTTCTGAAAGTTCATTCCCTAAAGGAGATGAAGAAGAAGATAGAGAAGTTCGTTATTTCTATAATTTGGACGGTAGAAGTTGGTTCTTGAGAAGATGCTGATGTGAAATCCCACCGGTGGACACAGCTTTTCAAATAATATGAATGTAGGTAATACAAGGTGTAAACGGACCCTTCACGAAGCCGTCAACCAAGCTTATGTACGAGTACATCAAACTAAGTAGCTCCACGCTTTTTTTTGGGATGAAGTGTCACGTTTTACGGTAGGACTCAATGTAACGCACTCAAAACATTGTGCTGATGGATGCGTTGATCAGTACGGGGGTCGTGGAGCTATTAAAAGTAAAGTTACAACAGTAAAAACTTGTATTAAAAAAAAAACTAGTTACAAAGTTTGAACTTTGACCCATCGTCGTAACTAGAAGGTTCCCAGGTACGGTCTAGAACAAAAAAAATGATTGCAATGACTGAGAGAACAAGCGCCTTCCGACTTCGTTAAGGTTGCTTTTACATCCATTATAATGTGCATATATTATTTTATGTTGACCCCACAGGTTTTATCGTCATGACATGCCGTTTATAACTGACTTAAATGTCCGTAGATCGAGGAGATTTTTGAATAACACCTAAATAACGAGTCAAATGAACAGTTCTCACACAATTCCAGTCCCCCTTTAACCCACTACAGTGCTCAAACATAATTAGAAGGTAAACAAAGTAGGCCTGTATATATTAATTAAGCATGCATCCATATCGTAGCACGATATAAACGGGCTTGCCAGGCACACCCATACTTATCTATTTTGATAATAAACTATGGTAACTGAATTACCATATTATTCTGTCACATTTTCAGCTGAGTAACTTGTTGAAAAATGAGGGTTTTGATAATGTTTTTTGTAAGGCTGTTGTTTAGAAAAAAAAAACCGGCCAAATGTGAGCTGGGCTCGTGTACAGAGGGTTCCGTGTAGGTATTTTGTTATTAAACTACATATTTACAGTTTTCAGTTTTTTTTTCCTTTACATGTGCTGTAAGACTTTGCTTCTGGCCAAATTTCATGATTCTAGGTCAATAAGAAGTGCCCTATAGGTTTTGATTCCCCCCTATCGAATCGCAAAATATGCGACATAAACGGTCATATCTTTTGATCGCGTTGACTTACAAGTTTGATATTTTCACTGCTCCAAGGGGTAGGAAACTTGAGTATTTGATATTTATTTCACGCGTTCCTGAGAAAAAGGGTCTTGACAGATGGATATACAGACAGACGGACAACAAAGTGATCCTATAAGGGTTTTGTTTTTTACCGACCGAGGTACGGAACCTTAAAAAAGAACCTATCGCACCACACTACCACATTCACCCTTATGTTCTAAGTAATAAGGTTTAAAAGTCGGTCGATCGACCGTCTGTGAGCACGATAGTACATGAGTATCAAGTTGTGTTAATAAATGTTTTGTCGACTTATCGGGAATCGAATTTAATATACTGTATAATTCAGCGGTAATTAATTCTAGTTAGGGAGATAACTGTTTAATTAGCTGATGCTTAGCGACATTTTATTTTTAAACTGGGAAGACACTGATGGTACTAACAAGGTGGCATTTTTTTTTACGGTTTTTCATTAAGAATTCTACTAACTTAATGTTGACACAGAAGGCATTAAAATTGACACTTTTAGGAAGTAATTGTGTCGCTTTTCAATCAAAATTATCATACATCTAATTATTTCAAGAATCCGACAAGAAAATGTTCTTGATTCAGCCATTTCCCCGCAGCTTAGTTATCACTAAATATGTATCAGGCATATCGATAAAATATGGACTTAAAAGATGGCAGATCGCTATAACTTATCAAGTTTAAATGTAGCAATAGTGCATAATGGGTAAGCGTTATCGTGGAAGATCGGAAGCCATTTCCTTCTATAAGTAGAGCTTTTGAAATTACATGGTGGGTTGGGCAATCGATTTGATTTGAGTTGTCTTTTACGTCTTAATTCTATGAGTATTTTTTAACACCTGTGATAGCTTCGTAATCAGGATCACTGGTACTTTACTGATGATATGGAAAGAGTTGCAGTGTGCGGTGATCTTAAATAAAAACATGGCTTGCAAGGTTGTCAAAAGGTTTTAAAAAGGTATTTTGAAAAACTATGAGTTTTTATTATTCATGTGCTTAAAAAAAAATTAAGGTTACAGCTGAACACGTCGGTCGTGACGTCTGACAGGGGAGAATGGGAGAAGAAAACTAGTTGCAACAGCCCCAAATAGAATGGAACAAGGACAGGAAGATGATGATGATGATGACAGAAGAAACCGTCGGTGGTAATACTTTGACCTGAACTAGCGTAGTATGGAGTTTCGTTAGAATGTGATTCCAGCTCAAACTGGTTTGGTTAACACTGATATGAGGTCTACTGGCTAAGACTACAAAAAAAAAAAAACATTCCAGAAGATTTTCTTTTGCCAATTCATGTAGTCGGAATCAATAAACATTTCCACCAATCACGATCCAGCTAACAGCCAATCACCGTACAAGCTCATCCATAGCTTGTAAATAGCCTCATATCGGGCACTTGCGTTTATTTTTAACGAGTACAAGATTGAGTGTGATGGTTGCCGAGTGGCTCTTATCTCCGGCTAAAAGCCTGGTATCTAAGGCATCTGGAATGGGCAACACGTGTTCCGATAAGGCGGGTCTAGATGTCTAGACTGAGTCCGATGTCTAGGTTATGTTTGATTTATTTGGCGAGAGTAAGGATGGGATGGGAGAATCGATTTGGTTGTAGTTTCCATGGAAGTTCTACGCTATGAGGAAGCTGTTTCGAGATTTTCTGGGGTTGATAGAAGTATGTTAGTTCAGAGTTGAATGAGATGAGATGTTGATGCGTGATAAAATCTTTGTAGCATCAAAGACAAGAATAAAATTGTAGGTAATTATTTAAACGCACGATTCGAATATATTTTGAATGAATGTTATCTGCGAACGATACGTATAATGTAACTTTATAACATTGATTTTCCGGTATGGTGCTTCGATTTAATTGCAAAAACAACTTAATTACCCAGAAACAGGATGCTATAGGCTGAGAGAGCTACTAGCTGGATACCTGGTACCTAAGTCACCATAAAAATATAAAAAAAGCTCACCAAAACTTTGATGTTAGGCTCTTAAAGTACGATTCAATAATGGATGCGAAGAACCTGAATGAATTGATGCGAAATATACCATTTTTTTCTAAAAGTAATGATCCAGGCACAATCCACCCGTAATTTAAGACGGTGCAGATAGACCGCATAAATCTGGTGTATCGGCCAATAGGCGATCGCTATCACCCCCTTACACCCCTATTCCACCCCCAATGGGGGCGCACTTTCGTTATCCTGCACACGTAGTGCAGCTCAGAATTAATATCTAGATATTTTGGACGTTGATAATGTTCTTGTGAATAAAGGATATTCATGGAATTCATCAAAGGTATGTTAAAGTGGAAAATCTCGAATATTCATGTAGGCTTTTCAGTTTGGTAGTAAAATTAAGAAAAGAAAAGATAAACGCATATGTTTTCACGGAACGAATCTTGATGGCCAAAACAACGACTAACTCTAAACTAAATTAACGACTGGATAAACTGAGGAAGTCTTGAGCGTCGACGCTACACAGAATTAAAAGCTTTATAGCAGGCAAATCCCCGGATCACGTCTAGTCCTTGTTCTAAAATCTGACTGGACAGCATATCTCAGCAATTATATCTTATGGCCTTTTATAGCTAAGTCGAAATCAATTTGTAGTTGACTTATGTTACCGCACAGCCAGATAGGTACCGCAGTTCATTTCAAGAAACATTGTCTCTATTAATATTATCTCTAAAACAATATTCACAAACAATTCGCTATAACTTGTCCGTATCGAGTATCTAAATCTCTGAATATGACAAAGCAACAAATTTCCACACTTCAATCTGTGTGCGCGTGGGCATAATCGCGAACATCTACGAGCGGGGCCGAAGCCGCCCGACGCGACCCGAGCGCGCCCGAACCTATCGCCGAGTGTGTCCTGTGCTATCTGACGGACGTGGGTGGCCGATCTATCTGAAATGCCAAGTTGAAGGGAATGTGAATTTGACGGTCAAATGGCTGCCTTGATAACTTGCGGCTATTTATTTAAGGCTACCCGCGAGCCACTTAACTCGAGGACGTAAAGTAAGGAAAACTTTAAGAGTGCCGCAAAACTGATGAACAAATTGGATGTATTAAACACAGCTTTCAGAAAAAAAATTGTGCTTAAAAATAACCAAACTTGCAACTTGAAAACGCAAAGAGGAATTTTCCGATGGACAATTTCAGAACGAAAATCTTGCGCGGGAAATTAGTATAATAGCAAGTGAACAAGACATTTTTGCCAACAGCTACCCAAGTAGCAGTTCCTACAGTGCGAATTCACTACGAATGTAAAGAAAACATCCCACAAGATTATGATGCTGGTTATTTTTAACGCTAAGCGGATGACCAGACATACAGATAGGCATCGTTTGTTAGAGTGAGCTAATCGATTCGCAGGCAGGCCCTTATCTCAACGTAAATATAAAACTGAATGCGGTCTTATCGCGAGATTTCGGGATGGAATGTACATTGTGAGATACGATACGGTTTTTATTAGAAACTTTTATGTACCTAGTTGTTTGAGAATTTGGAGAGTTTTTACGTGAGGATGTTCTGGTGTAATGTCGACATGAACTTGAATAGAATTAGCTCGTGTTAACTCATGAAGTAAGAAAGAGATTAGCCTGTTAGCAGGATTGACAGCAGAGATGCCAAGGTTGACTGACGGTCGACCACTTTTCAACCTTATTACTAATGGTATAAGGGTGAAAGTGGCAGACTGTCAGTGAACTCGGTAGAACATAAGTTACGACAAGACTCTTGAACTGCGCCAAGACTATACGCTGAATGAATGTATTGTGAAAGTTTTCAGAAGGTATTTAAGACACGGGAAGACCAACTGGCCCAAACATCTATCTACGCCGAAATATCTTTCTAACCAATATTTATAAAAACTTTATGCACAAGTAAAAACTGTACAAAGGCGGGCTTAATGCTTTGGACATTTTCTACCATTCTACCTTATGGTGATGCAGAGACAATACACAGTAGGTACAATATCGTATCGCATCAAAAAACGGACACACACAGCACATAGTCAGCCACAAACAAATCAAACGTTGCCTTTTTCTTAATATCTCTCATATCTGCTTGAAGAATTTATTGCCTAATTACCAGCCGTTATTGTTCTGTATATTATTTATATATTGGACCGGTTCACGTTTTTATTGAGCGAGATAAGTTCAGATTTTAATGGTAATGGGAGACACGTAAATGGGATAAGGATTGCCTTAAGAGCGCCGATTACAGAGATATGGCGAGTTCTCGTGAAAAACTTATTCGTTTCTTTTTTTGGATATCTCGTCTGGCTTTTGTCATGTCCATGTATCGTGGGTAGGTACTATGAAATTTGTGATAAAAGAAACTGTAATGATTTTACACCCGTAGTTTAAGTCGTGGAATGAACTTAAGTCGGACTTGACACGCCTACTTTTCATCCCATTGGACATATTGACAGCTACAGTTTGTTTATAATTTGACATAAACGCCCACTTTTCAAGGAATCATCTGTCAAATTCAACGAACAGTAGTACAAGAATCTTTTGACGCTCGAATGAAGCTGACAGGGGGGCGCTGTTGGTAAACCTTTTGTTAATTGTTTTGTAAAAAATATTGAGAAAAGAAAGAGATGGCTGCGTTAGTACCGATTTTTGCCCCGCGCCAGAAGATTATTAAAACCGTGAAACCCACGTTGTGGGTGACATATGTACCTACTGAAATTCAAGTGAATCGACGTGTGTAAAATTGTTTTCTTGTTGTAGCCAAAGCAAGATGAATTTTGAGGAGTATGTCGATTATGTATACGATACGCCATATAATTATTTATCGCGACGATATTTTCGCGATGCCGATAACCCGTTAGAATATTACAACAATGAACAGTTCTATAGACGATTTCGATTTCAGAAGGAAACCGTACAAAATGTTTTGTTACCCTTGGTATTTGAAAGTGCTAGCAGTAGCTCTAATCGTGGACTACCAATTCCATCAACATTCCAGCTAGTTATAGCGTTGAGATTTTACGCTACTGGAAACTTTCAAGTAAGTTAAATTAGAACAACGTACTACTAGGATCAGTATATGCCTATTTTTTTGATTTTTTTCGAGAGTAATTTTACTTTATCTGCTGCTGCAGTTTCTGTTATTATTTTGTAATATTATACATTCCTATATTTTTTTTTCTTTTCATTTTAGATTGTTTGCGGTGATTTACATAAAATAAGCCAGTCGCAAGTATCAAAAATTGTGGCAAATGTTTCAAATATATTGGCAAGGAAAATGAGGCAATTTATAAAATTCCCTGCCCTCGATGACCAGGCAGCGGTGAAAAACAATTTTTATCGCGTAGCTGGTTTCCCTGATGTGCTAGGATGCATAGATTGCACGCACGTGCCAATAAAAAATCCGAACCGCACAAATGGCGAAGCTTTTCGCAACCGAAAAGGATGGTTTTCCATAAATGTGCAGATAGTTTGTGGACCACGTATGGAAGTTTATGACATTGTTGCCCGTTGGCCTGGCTCAGTCCACGATTCTCGAATCTTTAGTAACAGCAGGTGTTGTTTGCAGTTTGAGGATGGCCACATGTCAGGCATACTGATCGGGGACAGCGGCTATGCCCAAACCTCTTATATGTTCACGCCTGTGCTTAATCCACAGACTCCGGCTGAGTTACAATACAATAGGGCTCACATAAAAACAAGAAACGTAATTGAGCGATTCAATGGGGTCTGGAAAAGGCGATTTGCATGTCTCAGTAGGAAATTGCAAAACAAATTACCAAACACCTTGAATATCATTAGTGCCTGTGCCATACTCCACAATATTTGTATCATGGTAAATGAAGACATGCGGACGCCAGAACCCGGAGCTGGACACACGTATACTAATAATATACCTGTCACTACCACTAATGAAACTGAGCGTGGCAGTATAATAAGGGCTGCATTTATTTCTAGATATTTTGGTCCGTAACATGATGAACATGAACTCCTGCCGTTATCCCAATATACTTAGGCTCGGCGCAGCATGTCTTCCTTTTTCAGAGTACATCTATCGTTTCTTTGGTCTTCCCCTACTCTTATAATATTCGTAATCAAATCTTTCTTCACGACATTTTCCTCATTCAGCCGCATCACGTGCTCATACCACTAGAACCACAGACTTACCAGTCTTACCACATAACTTTTCAGACGTCTTCCTCTTTATATTAAATTGTTATTCTAATCATTCACGTTACACTACACGTCCCCCATTCATCTTAGTATTTTCATGTCAACTAAAATTGCCTTTCATTTTGTTTTGTAGCAGAACGTTCTGTTCCGTACAAGCAGGTCTTATTATTTATCTGCCTAGCCGTGGCGCCTTGGTTTTCTTTGACATCATTCTGTTCACACTATGGAAAACTTTAAAAATCACGTTATTTAAGAATACGAGTTCCACCGTGGTACCAGCGCTGCAGAAATTGTTCGAACGATTAATAATGTGTATAGGGACTCAATCTTAACGGATTGATCGAAGAAAGCAAATGTTTAACAAAATTGGAAGGCCATGGGAAACCTTTGCCCAGCAGTGGGACTTAGTACGCTGATATAAAATAAAATAGGGAAGATACTGTAAAATAAAACACGGATAGTTTTTGGTTCCAACGTTTTCGTTCTGGAAATTTGGACCTACAGCCCGTGGACGGCCAGAGACCCTTGTTGATAATGACTATTTTCCGTCGCGTTTAATTTTAAAGTTAGCTATTATGTAGTCGGGATTAGTAATCAATGATTATTACTATTGCGAGCACTTGCAAATATCCGTGGTAAATATATATTAAGCGGTGTATTACGGTTTCTTTCTCAAATCGGTAGGTATTTGGAAATGTTCATCATCGTGGGATTGTATGAATTAGTAATCAAGATCGCGTAAATAAGTCTGACAAATAGTCGTAATGTGGAGTCTCGTACACATAAAAGATGAATACAAGCTTAATGCACTTTATATTTCTAAAGCATGAGAAAACTAATACACCATTTTGAATCTCAGAGATTAATTTGGTGCGAATGGTGCTTATGAGCGTGCTTACCCATGCCCGTGTTCTTTTGTTTAAACCTACGATATCACCAAGTCGCTCTCATCTTCTATGTACACATATAAAATTCAAAGCCCTGACTGACTGATATTTCAAAGCACAGCCCAAACCATTGGTCCTAGAGACATGAAGTTTGGAGAGTGTATTCTTTGAAATTCTACCCGTAAAAGGGTGAAATAGGGTGTTGTATTTTCTGTGATTTTTTTTCTCGAGGTCGATTGATTTGAAAATTGGTGTACACACATTTCAATTAAAATTATGAGATATGTGTATCACAGTTTTTCCAAAATCATCCCCCAACAGAGTCAAATAGGGCTTCGAAACTCACGTAGATGGGCGCATAGCGCGCAGTGTTGCGCAGGGTGTGCGGGGCGAGTATTTAGTTACCTATTAGTAAGTAAGTAGGTAGAATATTTCTGAGGTAGACGTGTCTGTAAATATATGTGAAATCCCGATATTGGCGTTGACTCGTGATACGTGACATTGATATTAAATATTATGTAAAAGTATTATGTCTATAAATAGATTCCTAATGAATCATTTCGGGGCTTTTGTTTTTAAATATAATAATCGCGGACGAAGGTCGTGGGCAACAGCTAGTATGTTTATAATTGTGTGATGTTCATATTTATATTTTTGCTGTCTCGTTGGTCCACTAGTCATAAGCGCAACTGCACGGTGTGAGGTTATGGGTTCGATTCCCAGGCCATGCAGTGTTGTTGGGTTTTATTAACCTAGAGACTGGATCCAGTCTTACGTAGCCCTACGTGAATGAAAATGAAAAATTTCCTGTTTTTCTATGTTAATAAATGTGTAATTTAGATTTTTTTGTTACTTGTTGTACGTGATACTACTTATAAATAAAATAAAAACCAGTTGGCTTGTTTAATGTATAATAATAATTTAATTTTTTTTTTCGGCCTCCTCCCTTGTAACCTCGCTGAATTGAAGTAGCTGGGCGGCATTTAAACGTTCGAGGCTTGCCTTTTGGTAGGCTTCTTCTGCTGCCTTCACCAGCCACTTCTGCTCCTCCATTTTCAGCAGATGTAACTGCTCCTCTCGTTCCTCATTCCGCTTTAATTTTTTTGCTTTCAACAGATGCAACTCCTCCTCTCGTTCTTCATTCCTCTTTAAATATTCCGCCCGTGTTTCGAACTTCTTTGTTATAACTTGGGCGCGAACATCTTTCCCTACAAAATTTAACAAGTTCAGAAAATAAGTGTTAATTTGTTAACTAAAATCGCTAATGAGAATATAAAAAAATAAATGCTTCGAATGAATACAAATAGATTGATGTTATTTCAAATTCTGTATTGGTACCACTGTTAAGCCACACAGATAAATTGACTTTCTGATGTACTGTTCTGGAGTGGCGACCGCGAACCGGAAGACGCTGCGTTGGAAGGCCTTCCACTAGGTGGAACGATGACCTGGTGAAGGTTGCAGGGATCCGCTGGATGCGAGTCACACGGGACCGGTCAATGTGGCGACACTTGTGGGAGGCCTATGTCCAGCAGTGGACGTCTTTCGGCTGAAATGTTGATGTTCTGTAATGGGTAGAGATCAACTGAAAATCATTTGATCAACCCTACCAAAAAACTGCGAGTTTGCTGCTGCCAAGTTATTCGGGTTGTTATCAGGTGGCCCCTGAGCCGCCGGTGCCGGTACCTCGTCTACCGGACGAAATTCCAGAACTGAAAGAAGAAAGTAAATATGTTAATATTTGTTAATACAAATAATGGAATCAATAAAATTACTAGACTATAGGTGTACCGTCAGCAGGAGTTTCATTTGGCATAGTGTCACAGTCGATTGCGAACCTCAATTCTAAATCGGTGGAGGCCGTCAGCGCATCTTCCACTCCTTCGACTCATGAGGACGCGGGGCCAGGATAGGGGCCACCCCCAGTCCTCAACCTTTCTTTTTTTTCTTGATTAAGGGTGGTTTTTTTCTTGGCCTTAATATTGGACCAGCATCTTTTTAGCTGAGATTCCGTTCTCTTTATAAAGAAAAGATTGCCGTTCATTACGATCATCAAAAATATACCAGGTATTAAAACAGCCACGATGTTATTTGGTACTTACGCGCGAGTTAAATATGGAGTTATACTCTTGGGTTAGGCGAGCCCAAACATATTTTATGGGCTGCCCGACAAAGTCGTATTTTGATGTAGCTTGTGCTTGCGGACAAGTTCCTGTACGCACAACTTTTCACTATCCGAAAAGAATATTCTTGAGGACATTTTTTTTAAAGAAATTATTGAAAATGCACCACGAAAAAATAAATATTTATTTTTACGCAAATCAGTTTTAACGTTTTAATTTCTTTGACAAATGATGTCAGCTAAGAGTATTCGGTTGTACATCAATTTATGACATCTCTAGCATTGTGACGTATTTTAATATAACATTTTTAGCATACAAAGCAGCTTACAACCTTCATGCAACATACTTATTTTGAGTTTGAAATAGACAGCATGTTTTCGAGGTAAATTAAGGTGAGTACTCATATGCGCATGTCCACGTATTGTAACATTGGTTGATCAATTGAGGAATGATATAATACTGCAAGGTTGCGGTTGAAAAGAAGATGTGGAGACAAAAAATTAAAAGAATATGTTGGCTTGGTCATGTTGAGAGACTAACAAAACCCGAAAGAGAACACCCTAGAAGGACAAACTTTATTGGTATTGTTCCTCAAAAAGGTCAGGTGGCAGTGCTCGCGACCAGCATGTGAGTATGACCAGACGTATGAACGTGGACTAAGCAAAACGAATAAGCCGGTGGTGTTCTTTAGTGACTGTCCTTACTGTGTGGCATTTACTCTTCGTTGATATGTTGGATTACGATTATTGATTATTGACGAGTTATATTAAAAAAAAAAACGGAGCGAATTAGGAGAAGTAACGATCAGCACGACCCCTCAGTCCACGCACCTCATTCCATGTTGCACGATTTGCTCGCGCTCGTGTTTCTGATCGATGAAATGTTACACAAGTTCGCTCGTTTCTTAGCAAAATCAAGTTTTAACAAAGTGTCAAGCGGCTCGATGTCTTGTTGCAAATGCAAGTCTAGCTAGTCTGTCCTCACCTTATGAAGTGGGTGTTGCTGATGCCGTGGTGGGCGTTCTTCACCTGTTGCCATGGCAACAAATGACGACTTAAGTTCAAAAATGGACTTAAGTCGGCTTCTGGAATACGGGTGTTAGAGTTTGTAGAATTGAGCTTTCATTTGTTTTCTAAAATCTCGCTTCTTATTAAATATTTTTGTGTTTGCTAGTAAAGATAAAACTTAAATTAACAAATAATTGCAGGTATATCTAGATGACATTTTAATTATATTTATTGAGTCGCAAAATCGTAAAAAGCAATACTAAACTTTATCTGATATAAAATATTGGAAAGGGTTCGCTAGATAAGACTAAATTAATAAGCTAATTACGACATACCATAGTCTATGATTATTTTTCTTTAATGGGAGAGATGTGCGCGCAGATTGTGTTGGTTTCTTTTTGTCATAAAGATAGATTGTGCTAAACATCGTCTCGTATTTCCAAGATAAGGCTACTTACTGTTTAATTAGGGTCCATATCATGCCATAAGTGGCGTTTTATACAGCAATTTGCTGTCCACTATACATGACAGAAACCTATTTTTAATCTGTGGTCGTATAAAAGGCGGGATTATTGCAGGATGACGTGTCTATGGTTGCGTATGTAATCTGTGGCATCGCAATATTTTGATTATATTATATGAATATGAAACTTATGAAGGTTTTTAGATAAAGTAAGTGGGTGTACTTAGAATGTTTGTTTGTAATAAGCTCTTGAAGTAACCGTAATTATTACCTGGATTGACAGGCGTAAGATAAAAGAATACTAAACTCGATTCAAGTGAAGTTCGATTCGATTGAAGTTTTCAGTAAGGCAAACAAATATGAGTACTTGTATTCAAATAAGATTCCAAAAGTTATAAAAGTATTATAAAAGTCTAAATAGCAGTTTTTGTAAGTGTATGTAATACCATATGTAACTGTAATGTCATACTGTAGAATTGAGACAGGCACTTAGCAAATGTAACATATCTATCCGCTCATAAGATACCTTTATGCTCAGCATCATTTAGCCCTCGACTTTAAAAGTGGTCTGAAGCCATTAGGTGCCATTCTGGTTTTAAAACATGAACACGCATAGTGTTCATGTAAAGTAAAATTTACATAAAAGTCAACTAAAGCAGGACCACCACCACCTATTAAGAGGTAAGAGATAACATAGAATTCCAAAAAGGACTTTATTGATCAATTTCTTAAATAAGCACAACAACTAAACTGTTAACAGACATTTCACTGTAGTGATTTTTTTTTGACAAAAGTGCTAGAAGCTGGTAAGTGCTTCCGTACTACTGAGAGACAGCACAGAATACAAAAAAAAAAAAAAAAACATTGCAAGAATCAATTACAAGTTCATGAAAACGAATTAAAAACTAAGCAACTTGACATCTACAATAAAAAAATAAAAGACTAAACGTCATTTTCAAAAACAGAATAACACTAACCCGCCCCAGACTACAGATAACCCAAAAATCGCGCCATAAAACATGCGAAACGCGTCACTTTCCGAAAACATGTTACAAAGCATGTTGACTTGACCTCGAGCATTAAAAGGCTGGGGAGTGTGAAGTTTAAACAGGCTATAGGTAGTCTGAAATAAAACGCGACAAACGCCGGGTGGTGGGTGCTGATAACGGCAGGCGAGCGTCGAGCCGCATCGCGTCGCAAGCCGCGTCGCGTAGTGTTGCCACGTTCAACGTTTTTATGTTGCTCTATGGATTTTAGTTTGGGTTTAGAATGTTGTTGCTGTTTGTTTATTGAACAGGGTTATATAATAATGTTTGGGTTTAGAAGTGTTGAGAAGTTTGTGCAGCAATTTTAGCAGTTAACTGTTTACTTTTTATGTCGTTGATTCGAATTAAAAAAAGCTCCTGTACAAAAGATTTTATCACTCCTTTCGTTAGTTAATATTTTCTGTAACAACGTTTATGTTAATAATATAATAACCTGCAGTTTTTAGCAATATACGATAAAAATTATCGAATTACCAAAAAACCTAACAATTAAAATACTCTCTATAACACTGTAATACTCAATTTCTAACAATATCAAATAGAAAGAAAAAAAAAACAACCCAACAAATAAATGTTATTTTCTACACTGGCAACCCGTTCACCGAGTGATGGATGCACCACACTGATAACACCCTTTTGACTTAAACGCGGCCAAAAGGTAAACACACCTCAAAATAACTCCACATTGTAATAATCTCTCGTTTTTATAAATAATACTCAAGATTGTGAGCGTTTTAAGTTATCTCTATTCACTTGACATGGAGATATTAATGAAAGTTTTAGTAATTAAAAAGTAAAATGGATAGTCTATGGGTCTTACATGTGATATGGCTTAACCGACCGTATGCGCTTGTCTTTTGTTACGATTAGGAAAAGGAGTCTTTAAACCAAAAAGTATGCTGTAAGATGTATAAGATTAATTGTTTCTAAATAACCCTAGGTTGATGAAAATTTTCTTTCTCCTAAATTTTGTTAATATTAGTATTAAGGTCAGTTTTTCCCGATACTAGAAAGTAAATGATAATTTTGTTGTATACATAAATAATAATAAAATAAGTACGTTACAAAAAAACAAAACACACACTTCAAATCTAACACACACACACACAGTTTAACAAGAACACACACATAAAATTTTACACAACTTGATATTTGCACAAGTTCATGTGGTGTGTAGTAAAATAACGAGTTGGGCGTGCGGCGGTGTGATAAGGGCGGGCGGCGCCCAAGTGATGTATAGAGCGATAGACTGGTGCTGGGCGGCAAGATAACCTGCCATTGACGCAGTGCGTGATTGACTGCTGCCTCCAGAAATTATACTAGGATTTATGGGTATCTGGGTAGATTGAGGGCTGAAGGATCGGTGTGGGAAGGGAATAAGACATGTTTTTTTTGGTATGTTTTTCTAACATGAGTTATCGAAAAATGTTGATTCGATATCCGTATTTTCAATTGACGTAACGGCCATTTTTACGAATACAGAATTTTTGGAACTCCAGTTCTTGGTATTATACTAGTCTTCGAAATTGGAAATCGCGTTATGAAACTCAAATGGATTTGGGCAGGATACCTAGCATAAAACATTTGCTTATTGCTAAGGGATACTGTAATGTTACGGAGTTTTTGAATGACAAATTTTGAATTTATTTTATTATTTTAATTATTCCTTTTTGACTATATTTTTGTATTGACTGTAATAATGTATTTGAATTTATTGAATTTTGACTATATGTAACTAATTTAATTATTTCTTAAATTATAATTTGGAGTTAAGAATTATAAATACTATTTTGTACGCCGAATATGGCAAAACATGTTGAACCAGCAATCTTAAACTTGTTTCCATCCATATGTGCATATCTATCTATCATGTCACACATGTTTATACAAATAAATGCATCTTTATCTTTATCTTTAGCAAGACGCGGTGATGCAGGTGGAGTAAAGCTGCGACCGAGTGGCGACTAAGGACTGGAAAGAGAAGTGTTGATCGTCCGGCGGCGAGATGGGCAGACGACATTGTTGCCATCGCAGAAATATCCTGGACGAGGCTGACCCAAGAACGTGGAGCTTGGCACAAGCAAAGGGAGGCCTATACCCAGCAGTGGGTCGTGGATGATGATGATGAACGGCCATTTTAGCGAATACAGAATTTTAGGAACGCCATTAAATTCTTTGCCTGTATTCCACAAAGCAACAGAGCTCAAAATGCTGAATTCGCCAAAACGATCGGAAATTACACTTACTGAAATTGCGGATGTGGTTATGTACGGAGTTTATTCAAAATAAAACGTTCATGGGAAGAAGAAACAGTAATTTAAACAAGTCCTTATTCCGTAACGAATTCACAATTGCTTTTTGTAGTTTCATTTGAAAATTACTTTTCCCGACATTTTCAATCTTATTGTGATTGCAAAAGAATCTATTATACGCCATCAGGGCACTAGGCAATTAGGTCATAAGTTCTCATTTTAAACCAATATCCTTGTTTATTCACGTGATAGATCTTCCCAACTAGTTTTAAATTAAATAGCCTTCACTTTGCAAAGATATTATAATCTAATTTTTAATTCTAGATCGCTTATATTAACATTAATTTGGCCATTATTCAGATTGAGCGATACCGCGATCGCGTTTTACGACACTTGCCAATAAAAACCACGGCTTTAGTGGATAGTATACTGATGGTTATCGTGTAGTTATTAATTCATTTTGTCTCTAAAACGTGGCCTGAAATCGGACGTCTAGAATTACTAGTACAAAAGTACCTGGTGGCCTACCATGAGGTCTTAAAGCAGGAGTAATTCCAGTGTGGGAAAGAGATGGCCTGCATAGCTCTGTCTCTTTCCCCCACTGGAATTACTCCTGGTTTAAGACGTCATAGTAACATGGTAAATATCCCGTTTCTAGTGTTAATGATAGTCAAAGTATGGGACTCTGATGGGCCTAATATCGTGTTCAAATCCAGACACTTGGACACACGCTTGAAATCACAAATTGCTGTTTGCTTTAATTTTGACAATTCAACAACATCCATTGCTCCATTAGACGTAGATAGACTCCATAAAGCAGACATTTTTTTTTTAATACAAGTAGGTACTAGTATTAAAAATAAACGTAAGCTTTATTACAATTATTATACCTTTGCATCCATAATACACACACTAAAAAACAGAAAAGCAATTGTCACTAAGACTGTGTTATGCACTTATAAGCTTTTACGACTGAACCGATTTTAATGAAACTTCATGCTCATAAGCCTAAAAAGTTATCAGAGAATTTAAAATCGGTATAATTTAGCTGTAACACTATTTTCGAAAATGTTCTCTGATAACTTTATAGAGCTATGTATCCTGCTTATGCGTACGAAGTTTCATTAAAATCGGTTCATTCATTTCGAAAAAATAGGGCTTGAAATTTTGTATGAAATGCCGAAATAAAAGCTCTTAATCTCGTAGAAAAACACCCAATTACACACTACCCGAATGTTCGACCTGATATCCCTGGTGACCTGTAATACAGGTGTTTCACTACCTACCACAGTCACAGTGATTCTCGACCGTGTATTGGCGTATTTATACCAATAAAAAAATAATTATTCTTATTATATTATTTCGACCCATATAACTTAGCAGCTGATCTTGAGATCAAAAACCTCATAATGCCTTCATTAAAATATAAAAATTCACACGAAATCGTCTAATCTACTTACTCTTATCTTAGATATCCCCCGGAAACGGACCGGCCCTATCAACATCAAAAGTTATAATCTATAAAAGTGAAAAAGATAAGATTGGCACACTTTCACTTTAACAGAAGTTATTGGTTAACTATTTAAATGTTTCATTAAAACAGTTATTTTTATGTGAATTAGATTATTTAATTTGTGTTTAAAAATCTTGCTTTTGATCGGAAATTATCTAAGCAGTTGATACAGACTAGATTTCCGTATTCTCTTTTTTAGTAGATCATAGGCGTCTTATAAAACTTGATACCTACTTTGATATTAGTTTATTTCATTTTACTGTATATATGTGTAGTATGTACCTATTTATGTGTTAACAAAATGGTATTTTTCTTATTTTTTAATGCTGTCCTATTTGACCCAAAGGTTGACTGGTAGAGAATGCCTGGTGGAATTAAGTCCGCCTATGTACCACTCTTGTACATGAAGTTTAAATAAATAAATAAATACCTTACGTCTATGGTGAGAAAACCTATAAAAAAAACCCCTGGAATCAAAATTCCAGTTGAGCCGACCGTAAAGCAAGAGTTCGTGACTTCAGTCCCCCATCCGATGCAGTATTGACGTCAACCTAGGTCTTGGCACAACCATAATGGGTGTAATAATCCCCTGAACGAAGCCAAAAGGCACTTGTTCTCCCCGTCATTGCGATATTTATATTTGTCCTGGAACATACTTGGGAACCTTCTAGTTACGGAGGTATTGGGAGTCAAAGTTCCTACTTTTTCACAGGTTTTTTTTTAAATACAAATTTTCAATATTAAAACTACACTTTAAACACCTCCTTGAGTACCAGTACTATTGCGTTACATTGAGTCCTACCGTAAAACGTGATTTTACACCCCAAAAGCTTTCCCAGCAATAATTTTTGCGTCGAGTTATTTAATTTGATGTACAGAATGCTTGGTCGACGGCTTCGTGAAGGGCCCGTTTACACCTTGTGTCTGCCACACACACAGAAAAATAGAAGCGGAACTGCACAGAAAGCACCGAACGTGTAAACTAATTTGAACTGAAGAATATCAATTAGTAATACACAACCCACATTGCTAGCAATAAAAACAATCCCTTACAAAGACCACTCCACTCCCCGATGAGTCACCGGCCGTCAATTAGCCACAATATGTTAATACCATTTAGTACACGCGCCTACCATTATCTCATAATAAACCATTGACATTTTGTGCCAGATAAGACCTAAGGAGTCATCACAGATATGTATTTAAATCATACTTGGATTTCGTCTCTCACGAAAGGCGGTTATCTTAAAAAGCACTCTCTGCTATCTGCTCAGGCGCAATCTCACATATTATGTGCCTATATCCTTTATAAAGGGGCATGCAAGCTGGAGAGACTTGCGACGCCTTTAGGAAACTGTATTTTAGACATTATGGTTTGGTCTAGAAAAAAATATAAGGAAAACAATTAGAGGCGGGTAGATGGACTTCTATCTGTGAATACTGATTTTTTTAACGACAGATAATTTGGATTTAAACAATAAATATTATGGCAATTCGAAATAGTTTCTTTTAAAAAGCTGTCAAAACGCAATATGTATTCCTCAGATGTAAGTAAACTGAATATTGAAAACAGTACCTATAGTTAACTGTATCGCATGGGGTTGAATCCGTGAACATTTTCATTTTTTTTTCTGGTATGTGATGACTATCCTACGGCCTATCTGTCAGTCAGTGGTCACGGCATCCTATAGACATATGAATACTAGAGGGTTAACAACTTACTTTTCATCAAATCCATACTTCCATGCTTATTAAATTACTTACGTGTATTACAAATGCGAAAGTCACTCTGTTTGTTTGTTACCTTTTCACGACTAAACGGCTGATTGGGACGTAATGAAATTTGGCAAGGAGATAGGTTATATTCTGGGGAAGGACATAGGCTATCTCTTTTTTCACACATTCATAATTATCGTGAACGGAGACGCGGGCAACAGCCAGTTTACATACGTTTGAAAACTCAACTTCGCCCGTCCAAAGTCGCAAAGGTCCCTACCCACTGTACACTCCTCTCTAAAATCGCAGAGTGATTCATTTGTCTTACAGCTATCCGAATGTTTTAAGTTTTCACAGATAACCGTGGATGGGGGCACTAAATTAATGCTTCGGCGTTACTTGACTATCACATAGATAAAGTATGTGTCGCTTAGGCGCTGAGGAATGCGAGTAATTAAGTTACGGGTATGCGTAATGGGATTTTCCTTTAGTTTTAGATTGGATTTCTTAGGTAAGGATACAAATTACTAACCGTAGAACTGTTGTTGCTGTCTTTTTGGGTTTTGCAATGGTTACATTTCGATTTTAAAAGTGACAACGCCGTGAGTTGCCTTACTTAACACGTTTTGAACGTTTTAATAAGTACAGCAATTATTACTGTTATTCAATCATTAAAATATAATGGACCAATTCTTTTTAAGGATAGTTCCCCTATTCTGAAACATTTCCTCCATTGCAATAGTACTTTTTAAATATGCATAAAAACGTCAATTTGAAATGTCGGTCATCTTGTCGAAATTAAAACCATTGTGATTGTGAGTTCGCTACGTAATTGGGATGCAATGACGAATGGAGTACTTGAGTAAGTATCAGATGAGTATGTTATTTGATAACCTATCCTTCAATTTCCCGAAGGAGATTACTCAAAATGCTTTTAAGAAATATCGCCTACATATAACCTTCAGGCTATGTTAATATTAAGATCAGCTGCTCAAGATGTTGTGACAAAAATTCGAGAGAAACCGAGAGTGGACCAATTAAGTTGTTATCGAACTAAAACATCGCGACGTGAGACACATTCATATTGACATAACCGTTACCATTAACATAGGCTTCTCTCAGAAAGTTATCTCGGAAAAATCAACATAAAATAATTTAAATTAATGAGACATTTATCACGTACTTTTTAATGAAAGATTCAAAATCATTAAAATAATTGTCAGACGAATTTTCAGATTGCAAAAATGCGTTAAATGAAACAAAATCTTACACGATGATGTAACATTCGGATAATTTCATAAATATTACGGCAGGTTAGCACTATTTGGGGAGAATATTTGTAGTGTCATCATTATCCGAAAAAACAAGATGAAAGACAATTTCAGCGGAAGATCTCTTCTGCCGTTTAACGTAGGCCAACCCCATCACTAGAAGAAAACAAAATGAAGCAGATAGTAAATAGTAGATGAATATAAACCGCGATAGCCGAAACACAAGATGACACAAAACTAAAAGCTCTTTTCAATTGCACTACACAATATAACACAAAGCTAGGACTTCAGCTCCCCAAAAGAAGCCAAAGGCAACATCTAAGATACGATAAGCATCCCACACCATCGACACCCAACCACGAATGCAAATAGCCCAGCATCCTAAGTAAAACAATGCTATCTCACGTTCCCAACGTTAGCGGAACATTGCGACGTCCCCGCCACATTAGACAGAAACTAACATAACAGTTTAATTACAAGTGCATCTAAACCGTATTAGTTGCAATGTAGGCGGAGCTGGGCTTAAGGAATAGGCGGAGAGAGTTTTCTGACCACAGCTCACAGCAAGACTCCTCTTGGAAGTAGGCAAAAATGATAAACAACAACTGATTCTGAAGATGATAGAGCGAGTCTAGGGTTCAGTCGAAAATTCACCCTATATGTGTAACCTACTTAATAAAACATAATTCCAAATTCAAATTAAAATCAATAAAAAAAACAAATATACAGGGTGTAACAGAAAGGGTATAGTCATATGAAACGATATGCTGTAGACCATCAAACTGAACAACTTTCTCCTTGGGTCCAATATCGTAAATGCGAAAAAATTATGAGCTGTCCCATACTAAATTTCAATACCTACTCGACCCAAATGTTTGTAGCTGATTTGGAATCATCGCAACGAGAGGCAGAGAGTGTTTTCGGTTCACGTGCAACCGTAACCATTGAGAAAACATACTGGTTATGGGTTCTTTAATTGTCTAGTACATACGTTCTCCTTATCTCTAATAGAAATGCACTATACACGTTAATATACTTAGAACACCCGCTACCGTCTCACAGTTGCACCAATTCAAGTTAGAACAACTTTTGGTGTTTCGTATTGGATCTTGTGAAGTTGGTCGTATCGGCAAACGTATCGTTGTCGATGTCTTGAGCACTGTAAGCGGTTGCAAATACAATGAACAGGGTTATTATGGCTGGTAGTGCCTTTGTTTGGAGCTAGATTATCATAATTATCGATGGTATGCGGAGATAATGATCACTAACAAATGCTTGCACTGATTGGACAGGTCTACTCAAATCTGTGTGGTTATTTCTTCAAAAGACCATCTCATCTCAGACATCTGCATGGTCCTCATATGACTTGAGCGATATCTGGACTTTAAAAGAGACGGTGACCTCTGAGTTTGTTTCTGATGTTTCTTCTCAGAGTAGTCAGGTACGAAACACCGGCCCCATCTAGTTTTAAAACATAACACGATGTGACATGTAAAAGTGTTTTAAAAAACCAATTTACAGAAATAAATATGATTTGATGATGATTTGATTTGATGATTAGTATAATCAGCGTATAACGTTTCTATTGCTGGAACACTGCCCACCTCTCTATTTTTCTTCCATATCTTTCATCGCTTGAGAAGATAAAAGAAAAAGTGGCCAAGTTAATCATAATTATGATCGATTATAGATTCTCCGTGTATGGTGTAAATAAATCTGTAAACCGATGTACACTACAACTGAAACAGCCCATTATAAAAGAAGAATTTCCTACCGCTACCGTTCATCACAGAAATAAAAACTTCGAACCGCCATTCCCGTTACAGAAAGAGCAAAAAGCTAAAATTACTGATCAGAATCTTGGCACAGCCCAATGTATCATAGCTAGCGTTATCTCCAGGGCTTATCCGGGTACATTGTGGATGAAAAATGTTGAGCAGCTTAGAGTGCAGTTTGAAATTTTATACGTCCGAGATCTGGGCTGTATCTCGATGCACTGCACTTCCCTCCGAAAGTTTTACTTTGCTAGCTAGTGTTGCTAGTGTGAGAGGTTCGCGATCTCCCGAAAAAAATGGAGGCATGAATTTGGAGTTTTTTTTGACAATATAGAAAAGCTTCTGTTGGAAACATTTTAATTCGCTTTTGAAAAATATTCTAGTATAATTACAGAAAAAAAGAATTAAAAAAAAAATACAACAACCTCACTCTTATATATTGTGTCAAATTCAAGTCATAACCCCATGAAGACCAATTGTTCATCTGCTTTTCCTACAATATTTTAATATGGCAATACCGGTAGCCACCGCCTTACATCTGGCAACACTGCTCCAAGATACAGCTCCCTGATATATTCGAGCGCGATACCAACTTCAGAACGCGGATGCTTCAGATTTCACCGAATTGTTCTGAATTTTAAAGTAAATAAGCTAGTTTGATAGATAACGGAACAAGATATTAGATAGTTCGTAGAGATTACCTCTAGTTTTACAAAGTTTCGAAATTGTTGTAGCATTTTTAGTTTTAGTTAGGTTTTAGTTTAGATAGGACGTACCTGGACTGCAGTTTATTGTTCGCAAGATATTTAAGCAGCTGTTTTTGAATCGTTAGTAGGTACTTTAGAGGTTCTGCTTGGGTGATTGCTCTTGCTAATCATTTTTTATGAATATTTTATAAGAAAATGGCGTAGAATCGTAGGTCTAGTGGTTGGAAGCGACTGCCGAGCATGAGGTCCTGGGTACGTTTCCCAGGTCGTGCAAAGTTTTGTTGGGTTTTTCCATCAGGAATTTATCAGTAACAGCCACGGATTGTCTGGATTTGTGCCCGGCTGATTGCAATAGGCTCGCCCCCTAAAACATGCGACTTAAACATAACTGGAAAAACGTGGGTGTACTAATGGTTACACCTCTGCCTAACCCTTCGGAGATTACAAACTTTATGTCATGTTATGTAAAGGATGTATGTTTGAGACAAATACTACATTTAGTATAAGTTACAACCTCTAAAGAACTTAATTAATATATTTAAGAAAATAAAATAATTTTCTAATTCAATCTTTGACAGTCATTACACGTAGTAAGTGGCCCGAAAGTCTGTCAACCAGTCTTACCAAAAGGTATCGTAATACTCAGTCCTAACTGGGTTGTGAAGATCAGATAGGCAGTCACTACATGTAAAATACTGGTATTCAGCTGCATCCGGTAAGACTAGAAGCCGACCCCAACGTAGTTGAGAAAAGCCTGGGTAGATGATGACAAAATAAAATTAAATGCACAGTTAGAACTTAAAAGGCTGCAATTTAGCCTTTATAGCCGTAAAAGGTGCAAACATATCACTACAACCATCTTTTCCTATCTAAAGAAGAATAAATGACATTAAAGTATCCACAACTGCATTATTTTATTGTCCAAAACGTACTCAATACTAATCAAATTACAAAAAAGAACTAGCCAATACAATCTTCCTTTGAGTCGTAAAAGCTATGTATATCAGAGTACAATTTATAGCCGGTGTCAAACAAGTTTTAAATGCACACAATAGTTGTAAAGTCTAAGAAGTCTAAGAAGGCTATGAGGCTAATAACTTAAGTTTTATCCGCTCGTAAAACCGGGATACCAGCATCTCAATTAAGGTAATCATGGGTACAGAAAACGTCTGTTTTTTTTAAAGGTTTGATAGTTTAATGGTAATGGTACACGGATTATTTACATGGCTTTCAATTTGGATGTATAAATCAAATTAATTCGTGTAAGCATCAGTCAAAGAAAAAGGAATATGAGATGAGTGACGAGTAAAAAAGAAATTATGTGAAGTGCGGGAATTGAAGCGCATTGGGTTGAACCGTGTTAAATTAAGTATTTGTGTTTATTTATTTTCTGTAACTTGTACAATATAGCAGTCAAATCCAAGCTTTCAAATTGCACAGACAAAACACAGATTATAAGAAACAAATTTACAATAAGGAATGATAAAATACTTAAAAGTAACAAGAAAAATTCTTCTTTCGTTCATTCTCTTGCAGAAATGTATACTGCGTCAACAACGTGCCCAAAACCCAGAGTTGTGGACGTCAAATTTTGTTTTTAAACTAAGTATTCTAATGATATGATATTTGAATATCAATTATAAAGATTCATTCAATAAATGTACAGTGGTGTTAATGTAAAGGCCTTAGGAGGATATACAGGATGAATTTGAATAAATGCGACAAAAAAAAATGGGAGCTTCAGTTTCAGTAACATAGTAATTATAAACTGTTTTTTCTACAATCTAAATCGTTAAAAAAATACGCGATTATCGTTTTCAAAAGGTCCATTGATGTTATTATCTTTATTTAAGTACGAATTATCAGTATTCCAGCAAAATATTTAATATGCAAAATAAATAAGAAAAATTAAAGTATCAAAAAATCTCGTCCGACTCATCGCAATACTCAATAATCGACGTTGCTGTTCATAGCGGTCATTTACCTAATTTTGCCTATTTTCTAGTGTAAGACTGATCAATTATTTTTTAATTTTACATTTGATATTTTCTACATTTTCTTGACAACACGTATTATTGTATATTTAAATTTGTCGCATCTATTCAATTTCACCCTGTATACAATAAATTAAAATACATTGAGATCGGCTAAAGATATAGAAAGAAAACAGCAATAAAGATGTAATAACATAAATCGCCTAAAAATGCACCTTACATTGCCAGCTAATAACAACAATTTAAGTTATAGTCTTGCTGATAATAAAGACTTGTAATAAATAACAAACATACGGGCAAATCGTTGAAATGTATCATTTTAATGGACATTGTCTAATATTAATATCTAGATAGGATCTAAATCACAATATCTAGCCATTTTGAACGCCTGTAAAATTATCTGTCTGACATTGAGTATTCCCAATTGAAGGACACTTTAGTTATTCATTATTGTATAATAACTCTGTTTTGGAAGGAGCTTACAAACAACATAGGCTGATCGGGTCGCTCTTTAGGTTAAGCTGCGCTTGCCTAGGTCGGTCCGCGGATGGGTGATCACCCATTACATACCGAGTATCCTCCGTGTCTCGGAAAGCACGTTAAGCCGTTGGTCCCGGCTGTCGTTTGTAGATCGAGTACTTACTGGGTTCTGGAGGTCAGATAGGCAGTCGCTCCATATAAAAAAAAATACTGGAATTCAGCTGCCTCCGGTCAGACTGGAAGCCGGCCCCAACATAGATATTCATTAAGAATATTTTCGCGAGGATCATTAAAGCGGTCGGTCTATAGCCAGTACCTTTGCTATCAAAACCTAGTGCTTCCCGATGACCATCAACATCTCAGCTCATCTTAAGACCACGCAAAAGAGCAACAGCATCCAAGATAACAAATTTAACATAGTCGCCGATCGCTGAACAAATTTACGACGACCACGGCACGGCCATTTTAGAAAGTTCGACCACTTCATACAAAGGCGGAGGAAGTAACCTCTACTAACGGCGTCGTTACGCCCGCTAACGCCCGTTAACAGCCGTTAACGTACGTTATCAGCGATACAGGGCGGGCGGAAGATCACCTGAGGCTAACGCCCCGCCCGCCCTAATGCATCCGCACTTATTTATTCCCCTGTTAGGCGGGCCGATATGTTTCCTGAGATTTTTATCTACGGAACCCAGGTAGGGTCAGCAAGAGTTCCGTAATATTGTTTTTCTGGATTTTAAATGTTGTTGTAAATGTTTATTGTGTGCGCTTCCGTAGTTAAGCGTCTTCAATTAAATTTGATGACTCGTGTCAGCCATTTTTGTTTGAGGATGGGAGAAAAAAGTTACCTAAGCGTAATTTTCATAAGAGTTAATGGGTTTCACGCGTGGGCTATAAGTCGTCCAGATTGCTATGGAAAATCATCATCAGCCCCTTTTTTTTCTTTGTAAGTTTTGATTGTAAGTCATCAAATGACCCACACTCTGGGCGGAGCGGAAGGGAGTGTCAGACTTCTACTGACTAAAACCCATCCATGTTCCTTCTTTGCCCTTTGTGTTCCAGGGCCACGGTATCAGGCAATCAGCCCTGGCAGGCAATCATCAGCCGTTGTCCTATGTTACTTGGGGTCGGCGTAACACGTTTTTTTTCATCCATTCTCCCCTGTCAACCGTCACGCCATCATTTACTCCGTTTTCCTTCGTATCATTCCTCACACAATCCATCCATCTTTTTTTTTGGTCTTCCTCTCCCTCTCATCCATCACATTTATATTCATCACTCTTTTAGTCACGTGCGATTGCGATTGGTATGGAAAATGCTGTTCAATTTTAGCCCAAGTCCTCTCCTAAACGGCTCTTCAATGCTACAATCTTGTGTTGTAAGGGTCCGAGTCTGATACCTGATGCATTTCTATACTTTGCATTCTAAACATTAGCTCCAATCTGTCCCTTATTTGGTTTCGTAATTGATTCCTCTCGAAATTCTTTAAAAAGTAATGTTATGTCTTACCTAAGACACTCATCTTCAAGATGTTAATGTGTGTACTTGTTGTGAAAATTCAGAACTACTCATCATCTGCCTAGCTTTTTCCTAACTATGTCGAGGTCGATTTCCAGTCTTATCAGATGCAGCTGGATACCAGTAATTTACATGAGGCTGCCTATCTGACCACAACCCATTACTGAGTAATACAATACTCAGTAATGGGTTGTGTGGTACCCTTCGGTAAGACTGGTTATCAGACTTTCGGGCTACTGACTATCTGTAACGTCAATCAAAGATCTACAAATGACAGCTGGGACGTAACACGGAGTAAACTCAGTATGTAATGGGTGGTATATGTAAACCCATCCATCGAGCGACCGAGGCAAACGCTGCTTAACCTAGATGATCGACCCGTGCGGCTGTTGTTATTTAGCCACGAGCTCCTCTCAAAACTCAAAGCTACTACTGACCCATAATATTATATTCTGTTTAGTTCTTAGACTCTTAAACTATTAAAAATACCCAATTTTACTCTTCAATTCAAAAAACCCACAAGAAAACAGAAC
This sequence comes from Noctua fimbriata, assembly GCA_905163415.1. NCBI lineage: Eukaryota > Metazoa > Arthropoda > Insecta > Lepidoptera > Noctuidae > Noctua > Noctua fimbriata. The sequence continues at coordinate 2,602,732 of LR990928.1, forward strand.
TACCCTCCATAATTTAACAACAACTACACGGAAGATAAAGCGGGCACTATCAGAACATTAGCAAGCGTACCTGAGTCGATATATATTCAATTAGAGCTGGGCGGGCGGCGATACCATCAGGGCGGGCGGATACTAACACCTTTTAATTTCGTGGTAACTGGTTGTGAGGAGGCTTTGTTTGGTTTTGAGTTATGGTTAGATGGTTTGTTATAGTTTTGTTATTCTGGGTTTGGGTTTTTTAACCGATTTCAAAAAAATGAGGCTGGTTCTTATATTAGATACTAGCGATCCGCTACGGCATCGCACGGGTGTAATATACACATATAAACCTTCCTCTTGAATCACTCTATCTATTAAAAAAACCGCATCAAAATCCGTTAAGTAGTTTTAAAGATCTAAGCATACATAGGGACAGACAGACAGCGGGAAGCTATTTTGTTTAATACTATGTAGTGATAATATTCATATTTTTATTATGTTAGACAGACGTGCTCGAAAGTTGGGATATTAAACTTTTTGGGGAATAAAAGTTAACTGAATAGGTTTTGTATAAATACTTTGGATCTATGTTAGATACACTCATAGGAATTGTGTTTTTTACTTACCTGTAACTAGTTGCGAAAATAAATTAGGTAGTGTAATAAGAAACGAATATATATGTATTTTACAAATACCTACGATACCACTGGACCAGTAGTGCAGAAGGAAAAAAAAAATACCTACGACACTACCAGTGGTGCGGCTTAGTAGTGCGGAGGAGAAGGAGGGGATAAAAGTACCTATGTAGTTTAGCTTCAAAAGACGAAATCTCTGAAAGTTTTATGGAATTATGTAAAATTACAAAATTTTGTAAAAGTTACCTTTTTTTTACGAGATTTCAGGTAGCATTTATATTTTTTTGCCGCAAAATTGTTTTGCAAATTGCAAGTGAAGTGAAGTCGTTAAGGAACATGTAAATTTTACCTTACAATTACTTTATATGATTTGATTCGTCCCGTCTTGGTTGCATATCTTGTTGTACTTACCTGTAAACAAATAAAAAATAGATTAGTTTTATTTCATTTTCTTCAAAACGAATATTTTCAACTTGATAAAAATCTTAAATTCATGGCTAGACAATGCACAGCCTTAACCGGGGTTTAAAAACATGAAATATTGTAGAATAATTAAAGAAAGTTTGCAGTTAGGTAAGATTTTTAAAGTTTGTATGGAAGTTCCTCATAGTTGCCGATGATAAATTCCATCGTGTACAGATGATCATGATGATGATGTACGCGGCTTGTAAATACACAATCATAATATAACGCCTGTAAACCCTGAAAGGTGAGGCAGAAGTGTACCTAATAGTGCACCTACATTTACCAATTATGTTTTAAGTCCCATTTAATAGGGGCGAGCCTATTGCCATCAACCGGGCATAAATCCAGACTCCGTTGCTATTACTGAGAAATTCCTGATAGAAAAACTCAATAACACTTTGCCCGACACGGGAATCGAACCCAGGACCTCATGCTCGCTCAGCAGTCATTTAAGCAGTTATTAATCAAATAAAATTCTGACGACGACCAGACCAAAATTAATCCCAAATAAAAAAAAACTTAAAAAATAAATAAATCTTCCCCTTAACAGCTGCCCCTACAAAAATAAAGAAAATAACGAAAGTGCGACTGAACAAATTGCGATGAGTTCAACACGACACTCGCACCAATTAACATTAAGTGTTGATTACAACTGGATTCTTATGTTAATTCTGATAACGTGGCGACTGGTAAATATGCAGTCTGTCATACGGAGTGGGTTTACTGTGAGTTATTTGGTATGTGGTGTCGAAGTAACTGGATATTGATAGGAGAGACATGTATTTTTTGTTGAAAAATTCCATAGGTGCGTAGGAAGGCCTCGAGTAAGATGGACCAGGTCGTTACCTGGTCAGAGTAGCAGGCAAGATTCAGGCTTAAGACCAGGTAAAGTGGCGTGCAATTGAGGTGGCATACAGGTTGAAATTATTAGTGCCTGGGGCGCCTGGACCCAGACAACAGTTACGCTCGCGACTAGACTCCCGCCTAGCCATACAGCTGTCGGCACGGCGACTTAAGCTTGTAGGTGAGCTGATCTACCACACAGAGGAGTTCTACAGACTCCTAGATGAGTGAAAGGAGACTAACAATATACCACAACAACAAGAACAACAACAACAACACAACAGAACAACAACAACAACAACAAGAGATAACAATGAACAATCACGGAAGATATCCCGTAAGTGACAGTACAAGTTTGACTAACAATATGTATTTCACGCACGGCAGTCGTGTGTGGCAGTGCCAGTTGAAGAAGAAGAGAGAGCGAAAACATGTAGTTAGAGTTTTTTTTCTACATCGCATAGATTCAAAGTTCTTTAGAGAAGGCCAAGAAAGAGATGACAACATTAACTGGATGCTTATCTAAAGGACTGCACGTAGATGGCTACTCACAGAGATATGAGATGTGAGGCCTTCTCTTGTTTCCGATTGTGGTTTTGTCCTTCAATTGGAAACTCATCATCATCCTAGCCTAGCCTTTTCCCAACTATTTTGGGGTCGGTTTCCAGTCTAACCAGATGCAGCTGAATACCAGTATTTGACATGGAACGACTGCCTATATGACCTCCACAACCGAGTTAGTACAGGGATATAAGATATTCCTTGGTAAACCTGGTGTCAGACTTTCGTGCCACACCGTGTAACGACTGTCAAAGACCAATGGGAAACTATACTCAGGTTAAATATTAATAATCAAAAGAGTTTTCTAAACAAATGGACTCTTCCGTTATAGGAAACATTGTTGAAGAACTCACATGTCTGAAATCAAAAACACGCAGTAGAAGCGTGGTGATCAATGCTGGTTTTTTCTCAGTAGGTAAGTATGACATGATTCTTAAGCCTTACAGTAAAATTTTATCTAACAAATATTCCGTCAAAGGTCTCCATGAAAATATTTAATTTACTTTCCGAAACGACTTTATTTAAAAGCCGCGTGTCTTAAGTTAAAGTTTGTCTTTTCAAAGCCTTCAGAGTCTGCCGTGACTTCAAGCCCGACTCGAAGATTACAGCAACTCATTTATTTTTTTAATATGCTCTAAAAAGATATTGTGTACCTACTTACTAATATTTTATAGACGAAAGTAGATTGGCTTTTATAGATGAATACATTATTGCTTCATTTAAAATTACAGGTTGGTTTTGTAATAGTTTTTTTTGTTTGTTCATAAATAACTGAAATTTAGGTCATTCAGGCATTCTGTAATTCACACTGTTGTTAAAAAAGAAAAGAGATGAATCCATGTTTTAACCAAAATTGGTGAAGTAATAATTTGATGACAATTTTGAGGCTGAAGATTCATTCACTGACAGACGACGATTAGAGTTATCATCAATGGATCTCTTGTAACCTAACTGTTAAACAAAAAACATGCATTTCAAACAGTTGTATTCCATTTTAAAAATCTTCTTTTTGCCCCTATATACAGATCATTGGTTGAGGAAGGAGGTTGATAGATTGATAAAATATTCTTATTTGTAAACACTATACAGGATGGAAAGGACACCGACGCGAAAACGGCTACCACGTATTCAGTACATCATTCTGAGCCCCCCCACATATAAATTTTCATCGTTAATTTAAAAAAAAACCGCTTTTCCATACATTTTGACCTACCACCCCGTATTGATTTGATTTTTAAAGACTTATCTAAACAGGTACAGCCTTCAAGACCTCAAAAATGAACTTCCAAAAACGCTGACACACTCTTCTCTTCTCATGTTATCTCGCGATAAAAACGCAAGTAAGCCGTGACGTGTGGCGCCGGCAGAACAAACGTCGTTACTGCGTCACTAAATAAATCGTTAGCGGCGCGTGAGCCGGCTCCGAGATACGGCACGTAGTGAGCAGGAGGTAGGGCGCTGGATGTGCCAGGGAAAATAGGATGAAAATACTTTTGGTGGAAAACAAAGGCAGGATTCGTGGACTCAGACTCGTAGATGAGAGAATATTTTGCACCAACACTGAGGTAGTAACATTCAGTCTCATTTACGTATTAATTAAGTTTCAAACAGTAGTCTTACCATCCTATTGCTATCAACCCATTTAACTTGCTGGAAAATTGGCTGTTCGAAAATCAGCCATATCTATTGCCTAGGTGACTTTCAAAAAGATGACGGTGGCAAATACAACCTAGAAAGAATTTACCTGCATTGCAGTGTTAGCTGGAGAAATACTAACGGCTTACATATGACTTACATACACACATACCCTCACGCCATTTTCCCAAGTGGGTAGGCAAAACGCTACCTCCTAAGATCCTTACATACTCCTTTCACCAAACGGCTTACACCATTAAGTATATTTTTGTCCCACATAATCACAACTACAAGTTAATCTTAACAGGCTGAACTTAAGAGCGTACCTAAAACCACACTGTCACTTCTAGTAGCCGTAAGTCCGTGTTCACCTAAAACCGTGTCGGTTACCAAACAAACTAAAACTCGGAATTATTAGTGTTTTTCGTATTGTAGATTGTCTAACGTTGTGCTACTGTGTACTTGTACACTGTGTACACTTGTTGAGTTACTGGCGTTTAATGTATCGCTAGCATTTGTACTGGAGTCGGAGAGATATAGGTAAGTGTACATACTTAATTACTTACTATGTTGTGCCTACTTTTCTGAAATTCAGTTAACTTTGGAGGATGAAATAAGTAGAATATTCTTATAAAACGAGAAGTTGTTTAGAAAAGAAACTATGTTTCAAGTGAGTATAAAAAACTCGCCAATTGCGAGTCTGGCTCGTGCATGAAAGGTTTTGCACCATCGTAGTACTTAGCCCCCTTTAATTTTTTTAGTTTTATTATTTGTTGTTATGGCGGCAGCAGAAATACACATTATGTGAAAATTTCAACTGTCTACCTATTACGGATCATGAGATACAGTCCGTTGACAGACGGACGGACGGACAGCGGAGGCTTTGTAATTGGGTCCCGTTGGTTACCTACCCTTTGGGTACGGAAACCTAAAAAAAAAAAAAATATAAAGCATTTATTTGTGGTGTCATCATATTACAAAAAATGTTACTTCTGCCAAACTGCAGAGCAGTAGGTCTGGAACTGTTGGTCACGTCATACACCACTATTTTTTAATTAGTACAAATACTTAAAGGGCTTATTCGAGAAGGTCTTGTTATATATGTAAAGTCTCAATAAATAATATTCATAAACAGCAAAGTTATAAGCGTTTGTTTATTTCTCAAAATGTCACTCAATTTATGGAAATATAGTTTGCCGGGACCTATGAATAGCGACAGGAATGGAAAAGCACTGCGCTTAGTATTTTCTAGTGGTAATTGTTATGAATGATTGATTCAATAATGAATTTAGCAGCTATGACAAATTTTAGTGGACAATATTGGGATTTCGTTTTTTTGACTTTTGATTGCACAAATATGATCAGTAACGGGTACGGATAGAGCTCCATTTTTTTGTACTAATTAAAAAATTGTGGTATATAATATGTACTCGATTTAAACAGTTCGTGTTGGTAGTTTGGAGTTGTATCTTTCAAACAGATGACAGCTCAAACCCTCAAACATTTTCACTTTTGTTCTCAATTTCACTTAGCAGCAATTCGATCTAATACAAATGTTTTATTGGAGGAGTTCGTGACATAATAATAACAGCCGGTCGGATCGATCTTCGGGTTAAGCCGTGCTTGCCTAGGTTGGTATGTGGATGGGTGACCACCCATTACATACCGAGTTTCCTCCGAGCCTCGGAAAGCACGTTAAGCCGTTGGTCCCGGCTGTCATGTAGATCTTTGACAGTCGTGACAACCAGTATTACCAAGGGGTATCGTATTACCTAGTACTAACTGGGTTGTGGAGGTCAGATAGGCAGTCGCTCCATGTAAAATACTAGTATTCAGCTGCATCCGGTTAGACTGGAAGCCGGCCCTAACATAGTTAGGAAAAGGCTAGGCAGATGATGACAAATGTGTTATTGTCACAATTATCTCATTACTACAAGATAATCGACTGAAATCGATAAATAAGCTCCCTTTCCAGCCTGCTACAAGTCACGTAACGATAACTGCTATCTCTGCTTATCCACCTCAAGAACGAGCGTGATACTACCACTGTTATCTCAGCAAAGAATATAGAACACATTATTGTCATATCGTATGCCCGCGGGTGCATTGCCGCGAAACTTAATTACAATTAACATAGAGATAAAGGCGAGGAAGCGATGTAGTTTGTGCTATCAAAGTGTATCATTTCTTATAACTTGTGGGAAGAGGGGAAGAGGGTATCTTTACTGTTTTAAAGTTGTTATAGCTCAACGTTGAGGGCCACGAAGAGAGATGGCGGGACAAGATGGACAGGTTCCATCAGAACTGGAAGGAGGACGCGCGGGTTCTCAAGAAATGGAAGGCGTGGAGAGAGGCTTTTGACTAGGAGTGGGAGAGAGCAGGGTAGCAAAAAACAAATTGCTCAACGGTAATGGTGGTGTAGTGGTGCTCAGAGGTGACGGCCCCGACTTACGATGTGTGGGTCGTCGGTTCGAACTCAGGCAGCTTTACTTTGTGTAATTTATTGCAACACAACAGTACTCAAAACGGTGAACTAAATCGTCTTGAGAAAACCAGCATTTCTCAAAACCGAACAATCGAAGACATATCTGACTGAATAGTAGGTCAATTGCATGGCATGATCATGATACAAACCATAGGCAGCTGCTCAATATTTCCTAATGGGATATCCCAACCAAAATCCAACTCTTGGGAATGACTTGTAATTCAGCAGCTATGCTTCAACTAAACCAAAACCAATAGTAGACATAGACAACAGATGTAGTTTCTATACCTCAAATCCTGATGATATTATCAAACTACGTCTAGCCCACACAGGAACAAGCCCGAAGGCAAGTTTTACACGTATTTAGCTTAATAAAGATAATGTCTTGCATGCTAGCTCTCAAATCTTGCGAGGGCGTACCACCCTTCGACTAACAAATATCTTGCGTACATCTCTCAAATGACTTTAGACTTTATCTTTGAGGTAGTTCAATTCAATTTCGATTGGTTCGTTATTGTTCTTATATTATTTTGCATGGTGTTCAGAATTGATATTTAAAACAATTGCAGTGAATTTTAGGTTTTGTTTCTATGGTTTTTTGGTTGGTTTTTGGTTGTGAGTGACTGTTGCAATAGATATGATTGTTTCGCAATTGAGATGTGAGCAGAGATGTTGGTTGGGTGTAAGTTTGTACTAACTATTATTCTTAGTTTGTTGTTGCTGATCAATTGTTACGACTCTGTTTATCCTGTATTACATCTAAAAATGTACATAACATCACGCCTGTAATCCCCGAATGGTTAGCCAGAGGTATACCTAATAGTACACCCACATTTATTTTAAAGTCCCAAGTAATAGGGGCGAGCCTATTGCGATCAACCGGGCGCAAATCCAGACTCCGTAGCTGCTATTGAGAAATTCCTAATGAAAACACCCAATATTACTTTGCCCAATCTGGGAATCGAACGCAGGACCTCATGCTCAGCAGTCTAAGCATCTAAGAATGTAAGAAAAGTAATTTAAATTATGTTGAAGACTGGTTGATTTAGAAAATCTGATACAACATGAATGATTTTAAAGTGCAATGTTTTTCATCAAAACAAGAGTCTTATAAAGAAAAAAGAAATGGTATCATAGTGGTCTGAAACATTTCTAATCAAAAAAGTCCCAAAAATATTAAAAAAAGTTAAACAATACTTTTAGCAATTACTTCTCATTCACCTCAATCTTCAAAAAAAATTCAAAAATAAACATTGAACATTCACACATCGCGTTAGAAAAGTTAAAACGGCTGGGGCGGGCTGATAGGCGGCGATACCGGCTGGGCGCGCGCGATAACTCCCGCCCGCCCTGCGACGACGCAAGACACTGCATCTGTTAGACGCAGCGGGCCGAGAGCTGTGACTACGATTTGAGGAGTTTAACGGATATCCCGCGTTTGTGGAGAAGCTAGTCACCGAAATTGGTGGCTATTTATACGAAAATTTAGATATTAAAAAGAAAAATGACATTTGAAAAAAAAACTGTAAGCTCATTGGTTTTAAGTAAATAAAATATTCGTTATTTATTAGGATATTATTAGTGTTGATATGCAATCTGGCTTATAAAGAATAATGCTTTACAAATTACAGGTTAATCATTTCCAGTGATGAAGGCTTAGCCAGCCTTCGAGATTCGTGATAAAATTAGAACTGAACACATGAGCATATTTTTAGTAAGTTGGGCGGGCGGATGGGTTGCGATAACTCCCGCCTAACTTGCGACGCAAGACACTGCATCTGTTAGACGCAGTGGTCTAACTAAGTGACACCAAATTCAGATTTTTAGAGGACAGTACTGAGTTTAATCGGATCAAAAACGGATATTTTGTCGAATATCGGGAATTGGGTAGTTGAGACCATTAAACAATAATTCCAAGACACAACTTCTCTAAAAAATTACTTAATTTTAGACCTGAAAACCCGATTAATTTTCAATTAATTGCATAATTAGATTTTTAGTTGCTTTGAAATCAATAAATCGTTGAGTCTTTGAGTTGATTTAATAGTGACGTCATAGCGTGCTATTTCCATTCAAAATATAAGAAGGAATCACGTTTTGACAGCTCTTAAAAAGTATGTCAATTGATTGGTTTGTCAACTACCCTATTATAGTAGCCGCAGTGCCAATAGTATTTTGAGTTTATTCGCAGATAAATGGGAGTCTCCATTGCTGCGACATTGGATGAAACTCCACACTACATAAAACATGTATGTCTACTAACACTATTATATAAGACCACTGTTACTAACACTATGGGCGTAGCCCGAAATAAATGCTATAATAATAATAACAGTATTTTTGAGCAGTTAAACATACTGTTAACTTGAATTTTTCACCAATAAACTAATCTTAAGAAGATTAGTTTATTATTAATAAACTAATCTTAAGAAGATTAGTTTATTAATAATTAATTTTACACGCGGATTTTAATTACGTCTTGATACTTTGAGCTAAATGGTCTTGGTCTATGCGACCTAAGCAAATATTGCATCAGTAGTGATAGCCTAGTGGTGGGACCGTTGGACTGCTAAGTCATAGGTCTCGAGTTCGAACCCAAGATTTCTCCGATTTTTCGGATTCATGTGGGTATTATACATTTGTTTCTGTGAAGGAATACATCGTGAGGAAATCAAACCGAGAGTTATTTCTCGACGGCATTTAAAGTCAAGTCAGAGGCCCATGGGCAGCATAAAAAACTGTGCCCATTTCCTATTTTTCTTCTCTTTCTATGATACGAGTTTGAGACGGTGTTTCTTCTCAGAGAAGACAAATAAGGAACACTAAGATAATATATTCCGAAATTGAATGCACATGTCTCGTATTTCCCCTACAGCCTGGCAACACCACGCGGGGAGGGGAGGGGGGGAGGCGTCCAAGCGGGGCAGGCGACCCGTTATCGCCTTCAAACACCCGCCGTATCGCGGACGAACATTGTATCTCCTGGGTTTTGTGATTCCCTGGTCTCTGCACTACTCTATGAATTTTGATAAAGATTTGTGGCTACCTAAGATACTGTTTGTTTTGTGGGTGGAGTTATGAAGGTGTTGTTTTGAATGCACTTTTTTAATCTATACTAATATTATAAAGCTGAAGAGTTTGTTTGTTTGGTTGAACGTGCTAATCTCAAGAACTACTGGTTCGAATTGAAATGTTTTTTTAGTGTTGGATAGTCCAATTATCGAGGAACGCTATAGGCTATATAACATCACGCTATGACTAATAGGAGCAGAGCAAAAATGCGGGTGCAACCGTGTGGCACAGCTAGTGTAAATATAATTATGTTTCATTAGAATTCAAACGCTCCATGTAAAACACTGGTGTTCAGCTGCATCTAGTTAGACTAAAGGCCGACCCCGACATAGTTGGGAAACGATTGGTAGATGGTAAAGTAACCAGGGGTCCACATTAGCCCTGTATCAAAAGCTGATAGTCATTGGCCTTTCCCTAGCAGTGCAGTGGGATAACCCATTCTAACAGTAACATTATTGATAAGCAAAGAGTTGACGGTGAAAGTTAAGTGATTGAACAAGCTGAAAAAGCTTAAAAACTGTTCTTTTCTTCATTGCCAAATAAGGCTATTCCTTCATAAACATTGAACATGTAATGCCCACCTATCAATCCTAAAGACTTAATAAATACAGATAAATCTCTATTAACCTAATCCCAACGAATTTAGAGCACCCCTAACCTCAAAACCGCATAGAGCCGCAACATTCACGAATCAAGATATTTATTTAGTTTATTTTCGCAGTGGCAACCCTATTCGCGAGGTATCGGGAGTGCAGCCGCGCGATAACGTGCGACGCCGCGCGATTACGTGCGACACCGCGCTATGTGTCGCGACGCGCCGGTCCGATTCACGCAGATAATGTACGAGCCGTAAACGGATCGGAGCGTTTGAAAGAAATTGATATGAAGAGCTTGTTTTAAAGTCTAGAGAAGTTTATAGCTGATTGCTGGGTTCGTGTTTTATTGATATTGGATCGTCGGTATTGTTAGAGGGAATTATCGATGAAATGTGATGGTAGAAACTCTGATCTGTCGATGGAAATTGATACTGAAGTTATGTCATATCTTAAGACGACAATGTTGCAGTTTATGTTCCTGTAATTTATCAGAAACGATCTATGGTTAAAGTTCTTAAACCTGCAACTTTGTACTAAAACAAAGTTGCTATTTTAAGTTCTTTTAGCAACGCTCAACTGAATGTTTTATCCTATAAATCGGGAAGCTCCAAAGTCTGACTCCCAAACGAGTTCGGTCTCACCATCTTCAACTCACGAGAGACCCCCGAAACATATCACTAATTTGAAGAGTTGTCCCAAAAAATGCGGGATCACATGACAGCAAATATTCGCTACTTTATAAAAAAAACATTACAACCAAAAACCTTTTCTATACCTTAACCTACTCGATGCTATGTCCACGGAAATTCGCTCCCTAAAAAATATTAAAATTAAGCCCATCGAAGATATTTCCTCAAAAACATACAGAGTGGAAGGGCCACGGGGTTACCACGTATTCAGTACATCATACTGAACCCTCCTTGGATATTTTTCGTCGGAAATTTAAAAAAAAACCGAAAAAATATCGATGAAAAATTTCTATGTCCGGGTTCAAAATGAAGTACCTACTGAATCCGTGGTATGTGTTTGTGCGTCGGTGTTCCTTCCACCTTGTGTACTTTGTTCATCATCATCATCTGCCTAGCCTTTTCCCAACTATATTGGGGTCGGCTTCCAGTCTAACCGGATACAGCTGAATACCAGTATTTTACATGGAGCGACTCTCTATCTGACCCCCACCGTATTACCCGTTAGTACTGGGTAATACGATCTCCCTTGGTAAGACTGGTTGTCAGACTTTTTGGGCCTCTGACTACCTTTTTTTTTTTTTTTTTTTAGGATGGGAAATCATCTAATGACCCCCCCCCGCTCTGGGCGGAGCGGAACGGAGTGTCAAACTTGTACTGACTAAAACCCATCCATGTTCCTTCTTTGCCCTTTGTGTTCCAGGGCCGCGGTATCTCTTTCCTAACGACTGTCAAAGATCTACAAAAAACCAAAAAAGATTGATGCCTCGATCACTCTAAAAACCTTCCCTACAAATACAAACTCACATCACAAACACCACGATCGAAAGCAGTTATTTAAATGTGGTTATTAATTTTATAACCTAAGTAGTGGACCGTTAGGTTTACGAGGCGGGGTGCACAGAGCGTTCGGAAGTGGATATTAAATCGTTTTATTAGTCGTCGCCGTCGCGTTGCGTGGCTCAAGTTGGGGGAGGTCAGCGGGGAATTTGGCAATGATGCTGTGGAGCTGAAGCGGGTAGAATGAGGGCTAAATTCAAGAGTTGGCTAAATAATAACAGCCGCTCGGGTTGATCTTCAGGTTAAGCCGCGCTTGCCTAGGCAATCGAGCATGCTCCGTGCCTCGGAAAGCACGTTAAATGACAGCCGGGACGTTGGTCCCGGCTGTCATTTGTAGATCTTTGACAGGCGTTACAGGTAGTCAGTAGCCTGAAAGTCTGACAACTAGTCTTAGCAAGGGGTATCGTATTACCTAGTACTAACTGGGTTGTGGAGGTAGGCAGTCGCTCCATGTAAAATACTGGTATTCAGCTATATCAGATGATGATTTTGAGAATAAACCATTTAAAACAGTATTTACAATTATCGGTTCCTGCGTTACATCCCCCAAACAGTATACGTTAGGTTGAAAGATAGATAGATGACGGACGGAAGATGAACAGGATTACAAATAATTGCACATTTTTGTTAAAAATTTGCAATATTTGTTGTATATTAGACCTGAAAAACACAAAAGTTTAATTCTGATTTCGGGAGAGTTGTTCCCGTTCTTAGTCTCAATTAGAGGTGTATCTAATCTGACTGACCGTCTCAAACTAAGTAAAAGAGAATACATGATCATCATCATCATTTCAGCTGAAAGACGTCCACTGCTGGACATAGGCCTCCCCCAAGTGACGCCATGATTACATGAGTAAAAGTAATTATATAAGATACGATTTTCTATCTGTGGTTTAGTAAGCTTGAAGTTAGAACTGTCAACGGTTAGAATTCTTAGCTTTGCTTTCTTTGATGGCTCTTACTTCGTTTAAATTCTTGGCTATAGCATAAAATTATTTGCATAAGTGATAACTTAAACTTGACTATAGATACAGGTGTTTCCTACTTATGATTTCTGTGTTTTATTTATGTTCACTGTTATTTTCTTCGATAAATAAAAGTCTCTATTCGAAGCTGCTTTCAAAAACTTTCTACTCCATATACCATCCCACTTGGACCATCCAACCAGTGTGGTGTGAAATATAGGCGAGTCGAGCGCGCCTTATCGTTCGAGCGCACGCCGCGCTATCGGTGCAGCCGCCGATAACTACTCGATCTATGTGCGTGATGCATGTGGCTGTGCATTACTTACTACTCCGCACTCCTGCAACCCTGGTAGCTGCAACACAAATTGCTAACGTGTTTCGGAGCAAATTCTGCGTTGTAAGCTTTGTGAAGAACCTTTCCGGATCTACTATATCCAATTGATAAGCAGGCATCTCATTTCCACATAAGATTTTCGTATGGGTGGGTCATACTAACCCCTATCAAAATGAAAAATGAAAATGAGATACCTGCAGCTGGTTGGCTAACAGTCAGATGAACTTATTCAAGTAGGTCGTAGGAATGACCAGGGTCCTCGCTATCGATAAATGTACGTGATGCATGTGGCTGTGCATTACTTACTACTCTGAACTTCTGCAACCCTGGTAGCTGCAAGAGAATTGCTAACGTGTTTCGGAGCAATTTCTGCGTTGTTAAGCTTTGTGAGAAACCGAAAGATATGGTATTTCGTAATCTCGCATACGTAACACAATTTTTTCTATTACTTTAAAAACTTTGAAAGAAATTCGTAATAAAATTAATTCGAGGACTCGACAAAGTAAAAAAATTAACATAATTGTTGTATATCTTTGTGTCATTTCAAGCATTAAACAATTTCAAATGTCACTAAAGAACCTAGCATTTCCACATACAACACACTCACAACGATAATTATCTCCATCCTAACAACGCGATCACGTGAACCCCATAGATTACGATGCACTTCCTAATTTAACCTGTCGAACGCGTGCTAAACCCGAGCTAATGAGACGTAGTATCAACCCGTCGCTTGGCTGCGCGTGCTATCGCTAAATTGTCCGCTAACAAGAGCTTTGTAGGGGTTAACCGCCTCTATGATCCAGCTTCCGATTCGAACATAGAGGTGACAATGTCTGGAATAGATGGGGTTGCTCTGAGTATGATGTAATTGTTTCGTGCGTAATTAATATATGTGAATAGTAGTAATAACTAATCCATAATCGGCCTGGCCTTTTCCTAACTACGTTGGGGTCGGCTTCCAGTTTAACAGAATGCAGCTGATTACCAGTATTTTACATGGAGCGACTGCCTATCAAACATCAACAACGCAGTCAGTACTGGTTAATACGATACCTCTTGGTAAGACTGGTTGTCAAATTGGCCCGAACACTGACTACCTGCAACGCCTGTCAAAGATGCACAGACCGCCGGTACCAAAGGCTTAACGTGCTTTCCGAGGCACGGGGGAAACTCGGTATGTAATGGATTGGTGAAGATCGACCCGTGCGGATGCTACTATTTAACCAGGTCCTAAAATTACTATCCCAGCGTCTTGATAAAATACTAGCTTCAGCTCGTGACTTCGTCTTCGCTGAAGAAACATATTCCTTTCCATCATTGAAAGAATTTTTGAAATTGTGTGAGTAGTTTCGTAGAATTAGTTATTTCTTAGAGTTCCTGTATCTAAAATTATAAAATTTATCTCTGTTTGATAATACATAGTACCCATAGAGTGTTGGATAAATACAGAGAACTACGACTATAACGTGGCGTTCGATTGGATAGGTATTTAAGCAGCAGCGGAATGTAACAGGCAGAGGAAGGCCAAAAAAAGACGGATGGATTGTGTGAGGAATGATATGAAAGAGAAAGGAGTTAATGATGCCGTGACGTCAGCAGGGCAGAATGAAAGACGTGTTGGGCCGAGCCTAAGTAGAATGGGACAAGGACTAGAAGATGATGGAATGCAAGAGACTGATGATGACGATGAAGAAAACATACAACATTTAAATCAGTTTGAAGGTGTTAATAGAGATAAATTTATCACACATAATACCATTAAGTTCATTGATTACAAAATAAGTGCCAATGGTCTCTCGGAGTCTTAAATTGTTCGTTTCTACGAACAGTTTAACCGCTCAAAATTGACGGAAATGTGTAATTTAATTAAGCTTAATGTTGAACAAATATTTCTCACATACGCCTTTACCGGATGATCGCCGTTGCTAGGGCCCGCCCATTCACACGCCTAGAAACATAATCATTTAAATATACATTTTATGTAAATAAGTCCTATGTATCTGTTGCGATCGCCTCAAAGATTACGTTTCTGATCACAATCGCATCGAATTTTGCTTAATAAAATATAGAATTACGTTCTAATTTAATAAATTTGGTTTAAAATGAGTGTTGAAGACGGAAAAATTAAATACTTTTGAAATTTGATATGGTTAAAGGTATATTTTGATACTTATGGCCAATATCATTGTGTTTGTCGGTACATTATTTTGCCATCTGTAGCCGGCAGAATATATGATATTCTTTTAGAAAAAATTAACACCTTTTGAATTTTAAAACGGTGAATGAATTAATATTGCCGCGTAGTTTTTTTTATAACTGGTTTTATATTGTGAGATAAATATCTTAATTTTTGATCTTCGGTGATTTGAATCACGGATTTTAACTGTTATTTTTTTACGAAGTTTTAACTTTTATGTAATTTATGATTTTACTATGACATTTTTTATATGTTTTTGATCATTATCGCCGGTCCTAAATCAAGACCAAAACAACAAAACCTACAAATGGTTTTTTTTAATTTATTCTTATTTAAGCCAAAGGTTAACTGGTACCACTACTTTACATGAAGTTTAAATAAATAAATGAATAAAAAATCAAAATATAACTCTACCATAAACATACATAATTTAATTTATGATATATTCAACACAAACATACGATATAAGGGGGACCATTCACGACACAATAAACAGCTACCCACGACGCGACATTGTCGTGTCATTCTGCTAAATATCGCGCGCGTCCCGCGTGTAATCGCGCCGGAGGATCGCGCGACGCGCGGCCACCCCGCGAGGCGATATCGCGATAACGGCCGCCAGTTACACCGAGGCGAATGTTCGTGTGAAAAGTTAAGAGAGTACCTATGGCGTTGCTTCAGTGCTTGCAAGGAAAAACTGCCAGAGATGGCGGATAAATGAGATCTATTATTTACAAAATAATAATTATAGAACGAACGCACCTATTCTTTCGGGTTTTTCACTATTTATTGTTCTAGCTAGTCAAATATTGGCAAAACTTGAACTCGAGAGTCAGATCAAAAGTAATCAATTCGATGAATAAAATGCTGTTAATAAAGCTAAAAGACTGCCCACTCTGACACTCTTTCGAATTAAAATATTAAACAAACTAAAAAGCTACTGTGTAACACACGGCCGTTGCACACAAACCCTCACAAGAAAATAACCAAATCCATTCTTATCACCATAACTTAAAGTCCATAATCCCTTACCCTCAACCTAGGGAGTCTGTAGGTTTGGGAGAGCAAGAAGATTTGTTTCGTTCCTAGAACTTAAGGCCTCACTGCACGACCTCGTGATAAGGCTCGCAGAATATTATATTTGTACACAATTTCACTAAATGTGTTTAAAATTGAGTAATAAGTGGGAGAAAGGTGATGGATTGTGAAATTCTCAGTAGCAAAAATGGCCGATGTGTGCATTTGTGCCCGGTTAATGGCAAAAAGCAGAGCAGCGGTGGCCCAATGGTGGCGACCTCGACTTACGAACAATAAGATGAAAAAAATTACACAAAGTAATGCGCCAGCGATTACTGTGTGTAATTTATTTCATCGCCACTGCTCTCAAAACGTAGAAGGAAAACTTCGTGAGGAAACCGGCATGTCCTAGAACCAAAAATTCGAAGACATGTGACATCTACCAACTAGCACTGGGCCCGCGTGGTGGATTATAGCCCATTACCTCTCACAGAGCGGCGGCTGTATGTCCCAGCAGTGGGAACATTTAGGCTGATTATGATGAATGGCAAAAATGTACACTACCAACTACCATTTTTACACGCTAAGCTTAAACAAGTGAGTACATGACCCTGTTAGGGCGCAGCAAGATAACTTAAAACTAATATTGTAGAGTATCTATTATTATTTATCTAATAATTATGACTTACATAGATCATTAGGAACTTTCACATTTAACCATTATATTAATTCAACTTATAAGTTTGAAAGTTCCAGTCTAGCCTTTCGTTTCATTTACTCAATAAATATAACATAATTTGCCTCTAATGTTTCCACTGCTGTGTGGCTGAGCAGGCCATAATCGGGCAGGTGGACCCGCGTGGTGACGCAGGCCCTGTGCGGGTTGGTAGATGGAAAAGAAAAGGTGCGTAATATGAGATTTACAAAAAACTGGCAAAATGATCTATAGTTCTTAGCCTATCCCGGGATGCGTGTGTGACGTTAATTTCGCGCTTTCTTTAAAAAAACCCACAAAAGTATTCTATGGGTCATGAGGTCGAGGTAATTTAAATTTTATGACTAAAGATTGGACCTACCTCTATTCTGATAACAGTGTTGCGCAAAGATCTGGTCTTTTTATCAGTAAAAATCATCGATTCTCAAGACTATTTGATTAGTTCGTCGACCTACGATTGTAAATTGATTCGAAATCAAAGGATCCCGCACTTTTTTGGCGAAAACAAAGTCCAAGAATGGTTTTGAATTTTATCCTGTGTATTTCTTCTGTTGATTGTCTAAGTAGGTACCTACTGAAGATTGGCAACAAACTCAGGATATGATGATATGAATAACATAGGCTATGTTTGGTTTAGTATGTTTGATAGTTTGTTATATTTTTATGTGTTGTAGTTGGTAACACCAATTACTGGACTGGTCGCAAGATCGAAGATGATTATTTGTTATTTATTCACAACATGTTTTAGACTATAATTTATGACATCCAGTAAATTCAATATCGTGGATGCTAGGCTTATATAAAAACCGAGCAAATTCGGTTAGGTCCAAAAAAAATTCTGTTCAAAAGGAATTTTCGTAGACCTACAGTACTTTTTCATTTAAAATACTAAATTCCAATACTATGTTGCAATTCGTTGTCCATTACTTGCTAGGAAAAGGTAGAACTCATAATGAGCCTAGATAGCGAGCAATGAACGCGGAACGCCATCTGATTGTGGCAACAGGTGTCTAATGTACTAATGTCTACTGTTTACCTTTCTGCAGTTTGTGGGACGTAAGGTGTAGTTTTATAACTGTTTAGGTGTAAGTAGGGAGGGCTGCGGGACTGTTCGAAAGAGATACCGCGGCCCTGGAACACAAAGGGCAAAGAAGGAACATGGATGGGTTTTAGTCAGTACAAGTCTGACACTCCCTTCCACTCCGCCCAGAGTGGGGGGGTCATTTGATGATTTCCCATCCTAAAAAAAAAAAAAAAGTTGTAAGTAGGGATCTAAGAATAGTTTTAGTCAGGCTACGATGTAAATAAAAATATATTTTGTCTCCTGTTTATGAGAAAGAAAGAAAAGAAGAAGGTAAAAATAAGAAGATTATGATAATTTTCCGCTTATTTAAATATGCTTGCCTAGTACATGGTTTGTTGCCTACCTACATTTATATCAATTTAATTGACAAAATAACGATCAGACTTATCTTGATTGAATTCAACGTAGGATATTCTACCATATATCTATTTATAGCTAAGGTTACGTAGCCATGAATCTAATGAATTTTCAACTTTAGTGTTGTTAATCTAAGTAGATTTTTAATAGACCATGCACAAACATAGTATGAATTCATTACTCACTCACTCATTTACGCAAAAATAAATATTGTGATATTTACGAAGGACAGGTGCTCTTACATAAGTCTTGAGACTCACATAACTGCTTAAAAAAATAAAAAAAGAACTGCATAAAACTTCCACACACTTATACCGATATCAATACAAAATATTTTCGCCTACAACAATACTTTATATTAAAATAATCGATAACAAGTGACAAACAAAAGCTCATTTCGCTAGTCGCACAGTGGGGCGACGATCAAGCGATACTGTATGACGGACGGGCCAGATTGCGCGCGCGCATGCAGGGTGGCCATGCGCTCACCACATATCCTGCGCGGTTAGCTGAGGAATGAGGGATTCATTTTAAGGCTCATTTGCCTGGTAACATAAAGGAAAGGGCTCATGAGATTGGGAATAATAGACAAGTAAGGAAGATGAAGACAATGCTGCGCCGACCCCAAATAATTTAGGATAGGGAGGAAGAGATAAATTATAATGATGCACACCTGTGTTTACGGATGTACAGACGCTAGCACATCAAGCTACTACAATCTGTCAAATTTCTTTAATAGATTTTCAACTTTATCGCTAAAACATTAAGTTCAAGGTTGATTGGGAAAATTTGACAGTTTCGGGTAGCTTGATGTGCTGGTGTCTGTACCTCGACAGCCAAATACTATAAGGCTTTAAGACAAATTTCTTTAATAGATTTTCAACTTTATCGCTAAAACATTAAGTTCAAGGTTGATTGGGAAAATTTGACAGTTTCGGGTAGCTTGATGTGCTGGTGTCTGTACCTCGACAGCCAAATACTATAAGGCTTTAAGACTAAAAAGGTTTTGCTATTGTAAGGAATGATGATTTGTTAGGCAACAGAATGGTGAGATCCTAATTCTAGTTTTTGTTGGCTGAATATGTTCTTCTAGATTACTTTCGCTCAGTGTGAAAGATTTGTTTGTAATTCTACCACAGTTTCTATAGAATGTTCTAAGAATCGTTCACTTGGTGTAATTTATTCCAAGGTGTGTCAATTGGCAGTGTGTTATTAACTAAGGTGTCGTTCAAAAGTGTGAAAAACATGCCTCGCACCAAGTACCATACTTGGTAGCAGGTATGTTTGAATGGTCATAATTATTAATTTGTGCACCATGCTATGAATTCTTCGAGAGCCATAACTACTTATGAAACCCATACGAGCTCCATAAGCCCAGCCCAATTAACAAGATTTAAAACACAATATTAATTTAATTTCCATTCAATAACATAATTAATTAGCAACACTAAAAAGTTTCGTCTTAAAACAGCGACAAGAATCCGAAGGGCGTACAAAGTCAACACACGCAAAGAAATTTTAATGCTGGCAACTTATTAACATTATACTGGCCACCCTATCGGAACAATGACGCGATAAACTCGCGGCAATATTTTAAAATCGATGTTTTTATGAATCGATAATTTGTTCGGTGCGTTTCGGCGCGTCGTTTCGCGAGCCTATCGATTCTTATCTCGATGTCACAACGCTTTGTTTCGATTCGACCCCAACATCGTCCATGTTTCGCTTGAAATGTGTTTCTTGCTAACGTACGAAATGATACTATCTCAGGCACTGCTGCAACTTTATTCGAAACGTTTCGAAATTGAAATATTATTCGAAATTGACTCTTCTTGCTTAGGGATAGGAGTTTGGGTGTATTTTCGGGGGTGTTTCAGTAAGTTTGTGGTCGTGTATCTGTCCTCTTCATATGCATGCCAGGCTGTCTGGCTTCAGGTGTGTCCGATGGTTAATATTTGATACTTTCTTGTTCGGAAGAGGTCCCGAGAATGCAGTGTGCCGTCATTATGCTGAATGGTGGTGGATATTCGTTACATTTTGAAATTTCTTTCTCGTTGGAATGCGGGGTGTTAATTGATGTTTTGGCATTGGAGCAACATGTTAGTATGTCGGTGAAAGTTGGAGAATTTTTGGTTTAAGTTTGCATATATTCGGCTCACTACATTGGTCAGGTCTTCTGCCAAATTCGGCGTCAACTTTGAAGTGGAAAAATATTTGCGATGAATAGGATAAGTATTCCTAAGGATATTGCCGATGAATTCCGATAAAAATCAAAAGCATCGGCAAAATATAAAAAGAATTAATAAATTGAATAAGCTAGAAATTCCTTCCTCGTATTTCAAAAACATTTCCCATGACGTGGGAGCCTAGAGTCCAAATAAATAAACCACAATCTTCCATCGAGATACTCAAGATAAAATAGATTTCGAATAATAATTTATTCGAACTAGCTGGCGAATATTATGCGAACGAATAAATAAAAATCGAGACAGATGGCTATCAGTAGGATGCCAAAATTGGCCGCGTTGTGCGGGCTTCCTTAGTAGATAAGCTTGTTCCTAAAATGGTATGTTTTAATGTATCGAGAGCTGGAGTCATTATGTTGTGTTCTTGGATTCTTTGTTAAAGGGATTGTAGTTGTATACTTAAAAGAGCATTTAATCGATTCGGAGCTGCCTACACAGAGTCTGAACGTGATTCCTCAAAAGTAATACAAAGGTATCGGGTACTTTTAGGTGCTCACGAATTTTAATAAGATAATTATCAAGTTATAAATCAATAGCTGGACTTGGCTTTTATAAAACTATACTCACAATTATTGTATCATGTAGATGGCTATAAGAGTAGAGGAAGATAAAAGAAACGATGGATGGACTGTGTCAAGGATGATATGGCTAGAAAGGAGGTGATTGCTGAGATGACGAGTAATAGAAAAGTATGGAAAAAGAAGCCATGCTGCGTCGACCCCAAATAAATTGGAATAAAGGCACGGGGAATCATGATAATGACTCAAGATTATTGAAAAAAAAAAATGCTTTTGTAAGTACTGAAGTTCCGGCTATAGGCGTTTAGTTCACCATCAATCTGTAGGATAAGTTATTGAAACTGCATTTTATGAAACGAATACAGACCTTTTCATACATTTTATTAACGACCACTTTTCTTTATCGGTACTCACGACAAACTCATAGATTCTTTGTATGTTTCCCATCGATAAAAACTCAAGAAATAATGCCTATACAGGGGGTTGATCATTCATACATGCTGATTCTCGAGATAAGCGGTATCCGTTAAAAGGTTACCTTGTGTGTGTGTGCGTGTGTGTGTGGGCGTATCGGGACAGGATCTTAATTTACAATAGCGTTCTTTGTACCATGTGTGCTGATGACAGATGTGGAGGATGATTGAAGCATGGGTTTTTGTTTTAGTTGATGTAGGTGCCTTTCTACTTAGGTACTTGCATGCTGGTTAGGTTGCTCAAATATGGGGCTACTGATTGGGACTCGAAATTAATTTTAAAATATTGCTTTAAAAAAAGTAAGATGTATTTAAAATTGGGGTTCCCTGATGGTTGGAAAGTACGGTAGGCCACATATGATAACGAATCCAGTATAAGCTAGCCCCTTATCTTCAATGGTTGCCATTGAGGTGTGGCCTAATGTACTGTATACAATTACTGGCAGTCAATTACCTGAGAGATATTTCTTGACGGCATGTAAAGCCAATTCTGAGGCTCATAGGTGGCATAAAAGCTCTGACACTAGGCTAGGCATTAACCACAAAATAAAGACAAAAATTCTTCATTCTTAAAAAACCTTACAGGTTTTCTAAGAAAGAAAAGCATTTTATTCCATTTTTCTTTGTAACTTTCAAACCACAGTATGTACAAGCTTTGAAGAAGTTGATAAAGGCCCGCATAGCCTATCGTGACACTAACCACTAGGCGTGCTACATTGTGCCACTTCATTAACTCTAGCCATATCATACCACCAGCAATCCATATACCCCTACTGACGTTATAACTCGGTGTACCTTTGCAGATAAAACTTAACTTCCTCTCAAAAAGAAATGCAAAAAAGTCCGACTCCACCACACGGCTAACTAACGTTTAACAAAGATTAATGCTGCCCGATATATCATTCGCGACACGGAGAGGTGCGCGAACTTTCAACGATAAACTTTTTAAAGACTCAACTTGCTACAGCTTTTATATCGCCCTGAAAAATTGTGTATCTCAGGCCGTGCCCTGTGGCGAGGAGATAAAAGGAAAAAATCGTCCCGAACCGTATTTGTTAAAGTGGAGTAGATATTTGTCATGGGGATGCGCAAACTTTAGTAATTGCTCTCTGGGAACCTGATTGTCGGATCGGTGATACGAACTAGATGTTTTTTTTATTGCTCATTTTTAACGCTGTGTATTTAGGTCGTTTAGATTGTTTATTGTACAGATTTAAGAAGTTTTTAAGTCTTATTATTATAGTCGTTGTAAAGTCATTTGAAGTTGCTGTAGACTAATTTATTTTATTAGGAGATAAGTAATAAAAAGTTTTATTTTTAGAAGTAAAAATGTTTATAAATAAAAGTGATCAAACTAGTAACGAAATGATGCTATCAGTTGAGCTGTATAGAAAGTTGTTGACAGTTTTATAGGTAGTTTGATATTTAGAAAATCTCTGTAGTCATCATTGCCGATTCTTTCAATGCAAAAAGCCTATCTTTTATCTCGAATTAATGGCCTTTTCAGCTCCGCAAAAAATATTACAAAAAACTAAAGCAATATTTACTTCCCCAGATTACACAATTAAATATGCCCAAAAGCTCGTCATATCTCTGCGATGTGTCTCGACAAAGCGACTTTATTAAACTTTTTTTTACCATTTTTTGCGAGTTTCGAGTACGTTCCACGGATAAATTGTCGTGCGATAAGTCAGCGGGCTAAACGAGGTTAATACATTAAACTGAGTTTAAGCACAGTTCAGGTTAACTTGTTGGTGCCTCCGGGCGGGCCTCGCTGATGGACTGGTTATAACCGTAAAGAAATGTGCCCTGACACTGTTGGACAGTTTGAGTTTTAAAATGCAACCAAGGGGTGTTTTTGTGCCTAAAAGATTTGTAACGTTTACCTTTTTAAAGATTCATAATAATTAAAGAAAACATTTTCTATTCTTTTATATATTATTCATTACATACCGAGTTTCCTCCGTGCCTCGGAAAGCACGTTAAGCCGTTGGTCCCGGCTGTCATTTGTAGATCTTTGACAGTCGTTAAGTAGTCAGTGGCCCAAAAAGTCTGACAACCAGTCTTACCAAGGGGTATCGTATTACCCAGTACTAACTGGGTTGTGGAGGTCAGATAGG
This sequence comes from Noctua fimbriata, assembly GCA_905163415.1. NCBI lineage: Eukaryota > Metazoa > Arthropoda > Insecta > Lepidoptera > Noctuidae > Noctua > Noctua fimbriata. Next base: position 2,626,558 of record LR990928.1, read on the forward strand.
CAGTCGCTCCATGTAAAATACTGGTATTCAGCTGTATCCGGTTAGACTCGAAGCCGACCCCAATATAGTTGGGAAAAAGGCTAGGCAGATGATGATTTTCTATTCTTTTATTTGTATCAAACTTGTTTTTCAATTTTCAGATACTTTTTATCTGAAGAATAAATGTGCTGGTTTTACAGCTTTTGTTAAGAAACAGACTGTAGGTAATATTTACTTTTCTTATAAAAATATAAAATCCTTTTTTAGTTTCCCTTGTTTTTAATATTTTTTCAATAGTCATGCTTAAATACGATAGTGAAATATTTAAAACAATTAAGTACTTTCAGCATTTCACCTAGCTAAAAAATGAAAGCCTACAATCAAGACTTTCGGCTCCATAAATCACATCCGAAACTCCAATTAAAAAAATAATGAAACGCTAAGAAAAATCAGCAAAAAACTTAAAAGAAATCCTTTCGGCGGCTACCTATCTAAAAATATGAAAATGTATGTAAAGCCGACCACCGATGCGGCGACAATAAATCGTGCGACATCGGTATCGGCGTCATTAGCGGCAGAAGTAATTGTCCAGATTTGTCTTGCGGTCGCTCGAGGAGTGGGACACTTTATCTGGCCTTTTGACAAGATGTGGGCTACGAAGATTAGCTGGTTTGTGTTCTTTACAGGGTTGGTGGGTTGGTACAGTTTGAGGGTAGATAGTAGGAGTGTTAGAATAAAAGATTATACGTGTTAGTGGGATATAGGCCATGGTGTTAAATAGGTTTGTCAAACTGTGCTCAATCCTTGAACACTTACGAGCGTTAACGACTTAGCATTTCATACAAACTTTCAAGTCTTTTTTTCGAAATGACTGAACCGATTTTAATGAAACTTCATACGCAAGGTTGATTGGGATTTGACAGTTTCGGGTAGCTTGTTATGCTGGTGTCTATATATTCATAGATTGGCTTTAAAACATTTGAGTAGTTTACTAGAACACGTGGTTATGAAAGCCTGGATAAATTAATACATAGCTTCAGCTTGTCGCTTAAAAGTTCTTAAGTGTTCGATTGCAGCACAAATCACTAAATGCGTTTATAGAGTTAGAAAGGTATTTAAGACATTGTTCTGTTTTTGTCAATTCATTGAACATGAATGTGACAAAATTAGGTTTCACGCTAAACCCGTTTAATTATTGGTGGTGCAAACGGGCTTAAGTGATTGAAATCCAAGATTTAAAAACCCAAATTATTAGAAACTCATCTCCAAAGAGAACTCAGTTGCACTCAAGCTATACCTAATAGTTAGGGATTACCACATTAGCCGGGCAAAGTGCGATGTCGCCGACGATCCGTGACGTCACTATCTGAAAGCTCGGTAATCTGTGGAATTAACTCACAGAGACGATACATTCCGGACATTTGGATAAAATTACAGAATCTTTGGTTTATAAAACAATCGTTTCTGCCCTTTTCAACATCGGAGATTTTGCCCTGGGATGAATTTCAAATACTGGGATAAAAGATATCCTAAGACCTAACTCTGGTCATGGTTGACCTTTATGACAAATTTAATCGAAATTCGGACGTTCTTAACTTGCACGTTTTTCTACATCGTTCTCACATATTTGTATAATTTCAACATGAATGATGAAACCAAGATTTTGTAACAATATTTTGATTTAAAAGATTGTCCATGGAGTTTCTTGCCCATTCTTCTCCATAGAAATCTACGCTTTGGAATGGCCAACTACAGTACTTTCACAATTTATTATGCCTTGTGACTGGGACTACAGCTTCGCTATTTTTCGTTTTTTTGACATTCAAAAGTGCCTGTATTGGTCTAATTGAAATAAATGCTTTGAGTTTGAGTTCGTGCAGCCAGCAAGGCGTAAAAATTTAACAGATATACTGAGCAGCATTCGCATTTGTAATATTAGTATAGTACAGATGATATCGCGTTTGTAATCCCCGAAGGGTTAGGCAGTGGTAGCTATAGAACACCGACCATTCGCCAGTTATGTGTATTCTTGGCGCGAAACTACCACTGAACTGAGCATGAGGTCTCTTAAGTTCGATTCCCAGTGCGGGTAAAATGTTATTGGGTTTTCCCGTCAGGAATTTCTTAGTAGCAGACCAGAGACTAAGGTGCGGTTGATCTATGCTCTTCATTCTGGTTTTTTTTTGTTGGTTGCTATGCATAATAATATTAATTTAAAGCTAAGTAGTTACCTACTTAATTAAAACTATATCAGACACAGGATGTTCAATATCGTTTTGATTGCTTCTGATTACATTATTGATATTAATTTTAACTTTAGACGAAAATGATTCATAAATATTCATAGAAAGCTAATTAGTCCGACAAAGATAGGTGATTGCACTCTGCAAAATTCCAAATAGTATATACAACTTAAAAAAAAAAAAACGGCCAAGTGCGAGTCGGACTCGTGCATGTAGGGTTCCGTTGCACCATCGTTATAGGGGAACCCCCTTAAATTTGTTTTTATTTTTATTATTTGTTTTTATAGCGGCAACAGTGAAAATTTCAACTGTGTACCTATTACGGATCATTAGATACAGCCCGCTTAGAGACATACAGACGGGCGGACGGACAGCGGAGGCTTAGTAACAGGGTTTGGAGTTTCTTGCCCGTTCTTCTCCATAGAGATCTATGTTAGGAAATGGGCAACTACAGTACTTTCACAGTTTTTATGCCTTGTGACTGGGACTGTAGCTATTTTTTCATTGTTGTCTTTGTTTCGACCATTCAAAAGTGCCTGTAACTGGCCTATTTGAAATAAATACTTTGATTCTGATTGATTTTGATTTTGGTCCCGTTGGTTACGGTTGGTTACGTCGGTCAGGTACGGACCCCTAAAAAAGCACCAAAAAGACGTACCACATGAATACCGAAAACCTCGATAATAATATACCTCATTAATACATTATTCACCTCAATATCAGTAGCACATTACAATAACACACGCCAACATTTAAAATATAAATAAAAATTCATAATAAACGACTTACGTGCTAATGTTTCCTGCCATACATCTTGTTTGGCGCGGATTTACTCGTTATGTGACGTAAAACATATCTACTAATGACGTCTGCTTCTATGATGTATGGTGCAATCGAACTTACCTGTAAAGAAAAAAAAATATATAAGTAAGTATTTTGAGATGGAAATAATGCATGGGAGGAATTTGGTATGAGTCATACATTAACCTTCTCCCCTTCGTTGCGTCGTTTTCCCAATGTTGGGAAAAGAATGCAAGGATGGGGAGAAGGGTTGGGGCGGTCTTGACCACGTCATGGTTCCAAGACCCAACAACCAACTTTGAATGAACCAAAGCAACTGCGTCAAGTTCGCGATCGCTTTCATCGTTACTATGGAATAATTATTTTGCCTCGTGACAGCTCTTGATCGCAGGTTACGTATGCTAATCAGGTGCTGTTTCGTTGGTGGAATTCGCTCAAACATGTAGATTTGAAAAAAGACCGCACTGACCCCGAATACATTGGGATAAGGACAAGATTGCAGGAGAATGTACACGCACACCAAAAGTTGGTATTGCACGGAGTCACGGTCAGTTTCCGTCACTCGTCAGTTTATTGGCCATTTTCGTTGATTAATCAGTCGCACTGATTGGGCAGTTGCGTCAATTTGACAGTGTCCAGTGTTTGCCACTTTCATCGATTCGATAGTTTTATTCAATTCGTCAGTCGAAGTACAGTCGGTAGGAAACTGCACAAAAGTCGGTTGCTTTAAACAATTTTGTTCAGATATTCTACTTTATACCTTTTAATCGAAAAAGAAACGATATTTATTTACCATATTAACGATCACGAAGAAGCGTCTCTAAACTAATTTACTGAACAATTATGATAAGATAAAGTATTTTTAGAACAGAATTATTAAACTATTCATCCATAGACAAGGAATGCAGCCTGTCAAAAAAAAAAGACAGAATAATAATCTTGAAATTAGAATAACTCATTATAGAGTTATCTAGAACTGGCTTCGAATTATCTAATTTAAACAATTTCGCACGTGGCCGTTGTTCTGTATAATAGCCAGGATGCTTTTGACAGAAGCGTGCTTGAATTTGTCGAGAGCTAACAACCGCACGCGTCCATGCTTAGCGCTTCCTGCTTTTCCGATTTTTTTTATGTATGTTTGACTATTTCATTATTTAAAATTATGCTTTTTAGATATGGATTTAATAGTATTAAGTTAAGCAGTTATGTTTTAGATATGAAAATCTTTGAATTAAGAAAAGAATATTTTAAATGTTTTGTTAAAGATTTCGCTTTTGATTTTAGGCTTGGCCGTTGTGTGGGATTAATTAATGTCCTGTTCTGTTTTATTGTTTTGTGCGTCATGTATTGTATTGCATTCTTAATATGGCTAATGTCTTTCAAAGGAATTTGAAATGGCATTTTTCCGCTTCCGATGAGGTTCTAAGTGTTATAACATGAGTGCAAACATTAATGATATTTTCTAGATGAAGCTCAGTTAAAAAGAAAATGTTGCCCTTTGAAATGAGTTATAAGGAACATAGGATGAACAAGAATTTAAAGTAGGTACCGGACTCTGTAATCAACATATTAATTACTGATTATTACAATAGTGGTTCACTTTTACAAAAGTTGTATTACACAGTTGGTGCTTTTACTGCCTAATACACGGAATAACAGTCATCATCTGCCTAGCCTTTTCCCAATTATATTGGGGTCGGCTTCCAGTCTAACCGGATGCAGCTGAATACCAGTATTTTACATGGAGCGACTGGCTATCTGACCTCCACAACCCTGTTAGTACTGGGCAATACGATAATCCCTTCGGAAGAATGGATGTCAGACTTTTGAGCCACTACCTGTAACGACTGTCAAGGATCTACAAATGACAGACGGGACCAACGGGTGGTCACTCATCCACGGACCAACCCAGGCAAGCACGGCTTAACCTGAAGATCGAAACGAGCGGCTGGTATCATTTAGCCACGAGCTCCCCGAATACACGGAATAACAGTAAAACCTTTAAATTAATACAGATACAATCTAGGACAATATTAACTAATTCTAATAAACATTCAAGCTGGTAACAGATCACAAAAATCTACACGTAAACAAATAATTCACGGTTATCGATCAGTAATAAATCGAGTCGGGACCTTTAATGATATTTAACGAGAGTAGATCTTACCGATAAACCTATGTAGTATTTTTCGAATTTCTCATTCGAGAATCGATTTTCCTAATCGATTAGTAAGTATTTGGGTGGGCCGTTACAGTGACGTAAGTGACAGACATATTGTCTCTCGGATACCTTGTTAGGCATTCCAATCGAATTCAAAACGATTGGGAACAAATATGTAGATTTTAAATTGGATATCAAATATTTTATTACATTATTAAATACGTATTTTTGAACTGAATTTATTGTTTTGTATCATGTTTCTTCGCTACTGTTTGATGTTCATATTTATGAATCAAATGTTTAACGAATTATGACAGTAATGGGAATTTTCCCATTTGAAGTGATATTAGTCAAATTTATAATATTGGTTTATGAAAATACCTAATAGGCAGCTATAAAATTTCATTCATATTCATACAGTTATTGGAATGGTAATTTTTATGACGATATTGATATCCTTCATCTATTGCAATCTAGCGACATAGCTGAAGATCTAGGCAAGCATAAATTTGATAATCACTGCCTGCTCAAATATTTGAATTTTAACTATCTTTGTAGACAAACGGGTAGCGGCAGCTAAGTAGGTACTACTTGTTTTGAGATTTTATTTTGTTTAACATAACAAATATTATTCTACAATTGATAAATGTATGCACATTCCTAGCTATTGACGGAAACACTCAGTAAGTAAGAAATAATTTTATTCAACGCTAGCAGTTAACAAATTGTTTCCTACATCTTAAATATACCTGAGTAATCATTTTTTTATTTTATCTTATTTTAATTTTGATTTTAATTTTAATTATGATTTTAACGCTAATTTTGATTTTAATGTTAATTTATTATATTTTTAATTTTTGATACTGATTCTAATATAAATTTATTTTTTAAATTCTGTTGGTGATTTCAATGTTAATTTATTTTATTTTAATTTAAATCGGACTGTACCTATGGATGAAGTATATCTGAAATAAATGAATTTAATTTATTTATTATAATAAATAACCCTAACTAAAAGGTTGAGTTTTAAAGGTGCTAATTTAATGGCCTTATTGACTTTACAAACTTTGGTTAAAATAACGCGACCTTACGGTTTAACGTCAAAGCTTTTGCAATATCATCTTACGGCTAACCTAAGGCTGCAACAGAACAGCCAAAACAACCAAAATTTAAATACAGCATAATAAGCACCATCAGATTTATCTAAAGACTCCAGAGATAGTCACACAATGACTCTTGACTCCCAGATAAGCAGTAGATCCACTCAAAGCTTTTCTTCGCAAAGATGCCACGATAATACACGAACAGTTTAAAACTCATGTGAATTGGAACGGTGACATTTCATGGTTTTATCTTCGAAGCACGAATTACAGGTTAATTGGTTACATACATTGGGTTTGTACAATTAGATACAGTGATCTGATCGAAGTAAAGGACGAGGATACGTAGAATACAGTAGTGGATCGGTTTGATTCTGTATTTTAGGAATTAATTTAAAGAGAGTGGAACGATTGGTCGAAACAGTGAAGGTTATAGGACTAGTTATTTTTAAAGATGACGGTTAAGATTAAAGTTAATTTGGTTCAAGTTTTGTTGTCAAGGTATGTAGAAACGCTAATGATGTTTGATTGAGACAAAAGATTTGAAAATGCTGTCGCTTCGAAAAGAGTTTTTACAAAAAAAAACCGAATCAATTGAAATATTGACTTAATAAAAAAACCAAACGAAGTTATAACGGAGTGAATATTATTTTTTAAACTGATACAAATCTCCACAGTTCATATCAAAGTCAAAAGTGAAACTGATTCGGTTGTTACATCACCCACATCGACCACACCACACACATGGGAATCCCACACTAAACTCAAGAAATGACCAGAAACACTAGAATTATGGTGATCTTATCAACGCCATTCGATACGTCACAAGTACCTCTATAGATCCTATCTCAACCAGTTTCTATGTTAATAACCTTAAAGGTGTCAAATTAACCAAACATTGTGTGAAAATTATTAATTTTAAAACTGTTACCTCCATTGACAACAAAATTAACGGAGATTAAGTAAAGATTCCCATCGATGGGAATTACGTTCTTCATAATCGCAACGACATCTTTTATACGTTTTATTACTAGAGTTGTAATCGATATTTAAAAATTACAATCGAATGTTTCTGTTGATATTGGATTGGGAAACCTATTTTTTTTGTAACGATTATGATGGGAATCAGAGTTTTGATCCAGTAATCGGTGTAAAATTACATTTTTGTGGCACCTGATCTGGTTGTCATAAAAAGGTGCGTAGGTTTAGTTTGTGTAGGACGAATTTAATTTAATTTGACTTGATTACGACAGTTACTTTATCAAAATTACTCTGATAGAGAAAGATAAACACCGAAGAATATTTTGGGCTAGAGTTCGGTTTCATAGAATATGAAGAGGTGGTAAAAAAGTGAACGAAGCAAACAAAAGTCACCGACTTCCAAAGCTAAAGCTATTTTTCACAATTTGGTGCTTTTTTAAGTCGTTTTTTTTTAAAGTAACGGAGAAGTATGGAAGAAGACATGCCCAAATTTTATATTTTGCAAAAAAGTTTTTTACCATTTGTATTGGTAAAGTTACTGTAACAAGAGTGTTAGTTCGGCTATTACAGCTACAACCTTATGTAACGTTTAGAATGAAAATATAATATCTTACACATCAAATTCGTCACAAAAAACTTGGACGTATACATTGCACGAGCGATAAGATTATTTTAACAATAATATAGTTAAAAATATTACTACTACAGTACGTAACAAAAGATAAGTATAATTTGATTAAAATTACAATTTTTATGACATTAGAAATAATTGATTACAAGATAATAATGCAATTAAATAAGATTGTGTTATCTTTTGCGTTGTCATTGATAAAATTGAATATAGACATCATGCAATTGTAATTTTGTCAATGGAAATATCATTTTGGAGTCAGACATGACGTCATTTGGATTAATTGGGACATTTCGAGCCATTTAATTACTCTTATGCCGATTAAATAAAATTAATGAACATTAAAATTAGCATTTTGAATCACTGAAAACTATTTTGAAACTAAAAATGTGTTTTTTTTTGGCAGATTCTTTTGTAGATTTGTTTCCACCAGAATAGATAGTTGTTTGATAGTTGTTTTGTATAGTTAGCTATGTGATGATTAGTAGAACATAAACAATTATAAGCTAAAATTGTAAACTTGTGTTTTTTACTTTTAAATGAACTTTTCTGAAGGGCTGTTTTTTTGGTTGGGTGGCTTAATTTTTTTTTTTGATTTTATTTGTCTTGGCACTATCATATTAGTTGAGATTATTTCTCAGCATGATTCTTCATGAATGAATTTTTGTAGATAGCGGTTTAATTAGTTGTAACATCATTACATCCGGTTTAGGATTATTTAGACTGAAAGTATATAATTATATACTTGAACACTAAGACATGACAAGTTCTATCACATTTCATCGATTTATTTGTTTTGGTTTATTCAAACAAAAAACGACGGAACCACATAGGTGTAGAGCAGTGGTAGCCCAGTGGCTCAGTGAATTGAGTTATAAGTCGAGGGTTCGAACCCAGCTAGGCGCGTTGCTTTAAGTAATCTATTTCATCACCACTGCTCTTAAAACGGTGAACGAAAACATCATGACGTAACGACTAAAGTCAAGTCCATAGAATCAAAAATTTAAAGACTTGTGACACCTTCCAACCCGTTCCGGACCTGCGTGGTATATAATAAATTTACAGTCTACTCCATCTTACAGAGATGGAGCCTGTGTCCCAACAGTGCGAACATTATAGGCTGTTTTTTTACGCTAAATTGGCTAGCGTTTAGCCGCAACTCGCCTGATGTGAAGCAATGCCGCGGCCTAGATCCAGATTATAATGATCGGGAAACAGATGAGCCGGTAGTGAATTCCACAGACTGACTACAAAGCTTATGAATTATGCTACATAGGTGTGTCTGATCACTGTAGGTGAAACCAGTGCCAAAAACGTTATCAGACACAAGAACGAACTTAATAAACGCAAACCTCGCAATTCTAACTAGAAATAACTCATAACACTAGTTATTGATTGAAAACAAAACATCACGTAACCATAACGCGTTGGTTATCGGCAGAGGGGGTGAGGGAGGTAGTATGCCGGGGGGAGGGGTACAGATAAGAAAGAAATCAACCTTATCGTGCGGTAACACGCGAAAATCGACAAAGTGCATGCTGCGGGTGGTTGGCGCCAATGTTGGTGGCCAATGTTTGTAAGTGGATTGTCATGCGTAACCTAATCGAGATCGGTCGAGTTGGAAAACGTTTTTGTAACGTTGAATTGGATTTTGAAATTATTAAAAACAGAAGCACAGGTCTAAGACGAAGTCGAACCATTTAATTTACATAACATAACATCACGCCTGTAATCCCCGAAGAGTTAGGCAGAGGTGTACCTAATAGTACACCCACATTCCCATTATTTATTTAACAACATTATTTTTAACAAAATTATGGATCGTTTTGTCTAAAGCAAATAAAGAAAAAAAATGTCCAGGTATGTTTTCAAGTCCATGTAAGGGGCGAGCCTATTGCCATCAACCGGACACGAATCTAGAATCCGTGGCTGCTACTGAGAAATTCCTGATGGAAAAACCCAATAGCATTTTGCACGACCCGGGAATCGAACCCAGTACCGCACGCTCAGCAGTCGCACTTGTGTGCACTAGACTAACTAGGCAGTCTATCATCTATCCACTAATATTATCCACCATTTATTTCAATTAGGCTCATTTAAAGCCACTTTTGAACATCAAACTTTAAAACAAAAGGCATAGAACTGATTTTACATCAATTCGCAAGGATAGTTTCTTAGACTCGGTACTTGGAAGACTGGTATTCAGCTGCATCTGGTTAGACTGGAAGTCGACCTCAACATAGTTGGGACAAGGCTAGACAAGTCCTGAACTAAAGAAGCAGACTAATATGGAACAGAGTGATTTTTGAAATACAAGTTTTATTTATCTAAATACTTATCTACACGCGTTTTATTATGTTACATTGATCCTCTAATTTAAATACTAGACTTGTCTTTGAACCTAGTATTTAAATATTAAATTCATTAATTTAATTTATTGGCACAGAATACAAATTAAGAAATAATAAAGTGTCCCGTTTACACGCGAAAATCTAAAAATTTTATTCACGTTATCAAATAAAATAATCAAGTAACTATCGTTACTATTTTTATTACCCCAGATTATTATTAAAAAACAACAATAAACTAAAAAGTCTCTCATTTCTCATAATTTAATCTACCTCGTTGGTCCAGTGGTTGCAAGCACGAGGTCCAGGATTCGATTCCCAGGTCGGGCAAAATGTTGTTGTTTTATTCCATTAGGAATTTCTGTGAGTCTGGGTTTGTGTCAGATTGAAACAGGCTCGCCCCCGTTACATGACATTTAAACATAACTGGCGAAATGTGGGTGTACTATTAGGTAGCTACATCTCTGCCCTTTGAGGATTACAGGTCATTACAGGCGTGATGTTATGTTCAAGACAAGAAATGCGTAACAAAAACCATTTCAAGACACTCATTGGCTTGGCTCCAATACTTGAGCCAACGTTTGTGTCAAATGCTGGCTCAAATATTGGCGATATGTTTGCTGATAAGAACCCGTACATCTGTTATCTATTGCCACTGAAACAATTTTACATGTGAAGATAAAAATAAAGTGTAAATATACAATAAATTGTTTGATATAGGCTATCTTCGCTACTGGTTATCTATTAGGCGCAGAATAGAAATTCAAACAACAATATACCGTTTGTATTTTATCGAATATAATGGTATGGAGCAGTAGCGAAGGAAAATTTTTGTAAGAGGTAAGCCGGAGTACATATCTTTAATGTGATTATATTATTTGTCTATAAAATACTGACTGTGCCAGTTTTGAAAGGGAATCCGGTAGGAATCGAGTTGTATGGAACCTTCGCCACTGGTATGGAGTTAGTTCATGAAACTATGACTTTTAAAGAGTGGGTTGTTTTTTTTTAATATAGAATTAAGTGTGATTACATGTTAGTTTAAGAAATCATAATAAAAATTTAGTACTTAAATAACTATTTTGATTAAATTTAACAAGAATTATTATTATTATTTTTTTTTTTAAATACTGAAAAGAAAAAATAAATCTTTTAGTAAGTTTGGACTTTTCTTCTAAGTTTGAGAGCTTTTTTTGTCTTTATTTACATAAATAACTATCTAAAAACAATGCTGGATAATTGACACATTGACAAAATATGAAAATTGTAACTGCACACTGGGCAATTTGATAAAAAAATGAATCCAAAACCTATAAAAAATTAAGTTAGAAAAAATCTGATGATAATCTTTAAAAGATTATCGTGACATAAACATTTTGTGAAGGACGTGTAATCCGTGCCCTTCAAACTCTGATAACTTTGATAAGTTCTAACCAAATCTAAGATATTTTATTTTCATTATACGCAGATATAGCGATAGATAACGTATGGATTTCCTATCATGGCTTTAACAATCTATGTTCAAGTAGGTAATTATTCTATTATTACTTATTTAATGATTACAACTAGATTTTAGAGGAATTGTCGAACATATTTGACACTATTTTGTTTTAATTGTCTAATATTTATAAGAAATTGCGGGAGGCCTTTGCCCAGCAGTGGGAAAGTACAGGTTAAACAAAAATGATTCAATTGGTTTTTTTTTTTGCTATTTTATATTTACTTTCACCTAAAAAAAATCAGAGGCTGGTTCTTTGACTAAGTTAAAAAACAGACATTTAGTAAATTAAGATTGCAAAATACTTTTAACTAAAAGAGTTTTTTGAACTTAACCATAAAAAATCAAGATACAAAATACCTTAATTTTGTATTAAAAAAATACGAAAAATATCTACAAACCGCAAATAGATCCCGTTCATATCGCACAGTGGTACAAATACAATCACATGCACGGTGTTTTGCCTCGACAATCGGGCGCGCACTAACCGCTTTCGTCCAAGCGCGACTCTTATCGTTAAAAAACCGATAAAAACTTAATCGAGCGCGATTTTTACGATTTTTATCAAACGACATGCTGGATTACACAGTCTGATAGCAATCACAATTATTGTAGGAGCACTGTGTAGATTACTATCTTACACACGATAGATAGATGGGCAGAATAATATACTGATATACCTAAGTTTTTTTTCTGATTATTGAAATCTGATAGCAACCGTGTGTAGCGGTATTGATAAATATTGATATGTTACGTACTTAAAACTCGGTTTTACTTATCGGTGTTAAGCCAATTTGTTGATTTGTGTGAAAAGTGAAACTGCGTAAGTGTGCAGCGGCAAGCGTGTCGGTCTTTATTCAAGTTTACAGCAAAACAAAATTATTGGAGCGGTTGCTAAAGCAATTTTCATGTTTATGTTAGGTCTATAGATTGTTCCTTTGGGTAGATACTAAAAATTATTTCTAATTTTATATTACACCGTTATTATGTCTTTGATGGTTTACATGAAACCACAATACCTATTTGTTTTAGAGATTTTGTTCAATTTGTCTTGTCTTGTCTTTTTCTACTCTTATCTTTATTTTAAATGTATTACAATTTTCTCTTGCAAGAAAACGCAAATAGAACTATTATCGACATTAAACACTATTGGAAATAAATTGTAGGTGCTATTTAACATCGAAGAAATACTACTTTTTCTTTTTTGCAACGCATTAAAATGAGGTTGCATTTGCTTATCAATAACTTGTGTGTGTGTGCCTTCTAGTAAATTGGCGTAGATATAACAACTGTTTAGCACATTATTATTAGCGCCTTAGAAACAGCGATAACATTTAAAAAGAAACTGCTTGACAACTGTTTAAACAATTAGGTTTATAGTTATTTAATCTAGAAGCTAATTGTTTAGGCGAATTATAATTCTTGGAGTTTTTCGGCCAAAGTTGGGTATGCTGGCCACTTGAGAGCAGCACACCAAAGCACTCGCCAACCACCCTGTAAAACCATCGAATGCAGTCGCTGTGGCCGAAATCGGCTAGATGGCATCATCATCATCAATTGTTTAGTCGAACTAGTACACGATCAAAATCGAATTGTAACTCATTTAATTTATTTATTAATAATTCACGTTGAGTTCGAATACATTCAAACAGAAACAAGATAATATTTACATATTTTTAATATGTCACGTAGTTAAATTATTTAACCAATACTTTTTACCAAAAAAAGAATAACACAATTTTATTGTGCATTTAATGTTACAAGACTTGCAAGTAAAAATATTTACAAAAACACCAAAGGTCTTGGAGATAACAAGAATAAATAAAAGAAGTCAAACATTAAAAAAAGCTAAATAAAAACCTACATCAGTCGAGGCCGATACGCGATATTAGTTTAAAAAATTGCACAACGATAGCTAGTGTCGCACAGTGGTGCGAAGCTTATCTCGTGGGGACAAAGGAATTTTTGACGACTGAGCAAACATAATGTGGCGCGGATCGCGATCGGAATCTACTCGGACAGGTGACGTGTGACGATACAGTGCCCGTAGAAAAACACACATATTTCATACCCAAAAATATTTATCAAGCCGTTTATGATGAATAAAATGTTAGAGGATATTATTAATGGAGAGCTTTTATAGTTTCCGCTGCTTTATGAAGCGTACCGCTAACTAATCTAATCATCTCACCGGTTTTCAAATACCATAACGCTAGCTCTCAAATAGATTAAAAATATCGAGTAGACTGCGACTTTCAATAAACCTTCTTTATTTTGTTCTGAACTCTAGTGCGAATGGTGTCGCTATCACACATAACAGTCGAAAAGTTTTTCAACTCTGTATAGAATGACGCGGGCTTGCGGGCTTAGCCCGCCGGTGACGAGACGGCGACAGGTACGTAGGTAAATACGTGGATATCTCGCAGCCGCCTGCCGCACACTGATACGTCACTCATGTAAGTTTTCTTCGCGTTTCCGCGAATTATCGAATAGAAGTTGAAATTGGAATTTCGCGTGGTTTTTTCTAGGATGGAGCGCGGTTGGCGCATTGTGCGATGACTTTCACCGATATTGTCATTCAAGTTTCGGATGAATTTTAATATAAAGTAAGTATCCTTCCTGCGGTGTAAGTTGATACTTAATCGTGTGTCACTCATCTTATTGAACGTTTGGGTTTCGCTACGGGTTAGGTGTTATCAATATACTTACACAGGTATTCATGCATTACTAATGCGAGCGATTTATGGCCGTTGATAAATTTAAAAGATGTTAATATTGTATTTAGGTAGGTAAGTGATGAACTGGTTTGTAAAGACATTGCGTTTTAGAATTTTGGCGTTTCGAGGAAATGGTAAATCAACAGTAATGATGAGTCGAAGAAGGCAAACTTGACGCTATTGTACTACAGGTTGTAGCTTCCACCCAAGTTATCAAATCTCCACCAACCAGGAGCCAAAAAAATCGAAGGTACATAGAAGACGTCAGGTTTCAGCCCCACAAAGCCTATTCCTCAGTAAATTGTCGTTAATTTGCTTCGTACAACGCTCCCATATAATATGCGATACGATAATAGACTCGTCTACTCGATGGACTTTCATTTCCGCGCGCACGTCCCTCGATAACAAAGAAGTGTTGACATATTTAGAACAAGCCTGAAATCGAACTGGCTGCCAGTGCGGCCGGCAGCTGCCGACAGCCGTCACCACTGCCAACATTGCCAACTAACGCGAGATTTTAATTTTCGAATCCATCGTCGCTGACACGCGCCCTTTTGTTGCCAACGTCACAACCCGATTGGTTCCTTCGCCATTTTTTTTTAAACTGTCAAAGTCGAATGACGTACGTCAGAGGATTTCGTTGATTGATTTCGAATTGGAGTTTCGACAGCTTCGTCGATGATGCTCGCTGGCTTTTAGACTAAATTTTTTGGTTAAGATTGTTCTTTGCTTTTCTAAAACTGGTTGCACATTATTCTAACCCAAATCCTGCTTAAATAATATCTACACTTTTCTTCTGCAATTTACTATAACTTGTCGCTCAAACTATGCACGGTTTATAAAACGCTGTTATCTCCAAGAAGCTGAAAGTCTGACTCAGAGCTTTCACCTGCGTTCAAAATTGGACGAAAATTGAAAAATATGAATAGATTTCTCGCGTGGCGCGCCTTCTATCGTATCGGTGGTTGCCGTCCACCGTCCGTCACTATCTATATTCCACACGAGCGCTCTCGATACTCGCTTCCTCGATACACCTACTCGATTAAAATAAGAATATTTTAAGGCACAACACTATTGTAAGGCGCACGGACCTTCCGAGAAAGGTTGTAAGCTGATATCGCATTCAAAATGCTGTGAATACTTTACACGTGTTTTTGTATAAGCTTATTTAATAATACATATTCTTATTGGAAGTCCATTATGAATCAACCTCGAATTATTTACATAATTACGAATAAAACATTTGTCTTGTCATTATCGTCAGCGCGTGTCAAAATATTACTTAAGGTCATTTAGATCAAATAAACAGAAAATTAATTTGTAAAATCGTACACGGAAAAATACAAAGAGAAATAAAGAAGTGCAAACACGGGACGGCAAAGTAAAACAAAGCCGTCGGGACACTTAATCGAAATAGAGGTGCGCAATAATCCAACATGGAGTCTGCAATTCGACTGCAGATGCAATTGTCACGGGCCGATGGGCTCGCTCCCGCTCCTTCTGTTTTTACTCGATTGCTCGATTACTCTATTCTCGTTTTTCGTCGTGCCCGACTAGCGATACTGTTCGTACACTGAGACCTGTCATATCGCCTTTGTTCGACGTATACTGAAAAAAATAGCAAAAAACGAGATAAAAAAAAGTCTCTCCCTAGCAAATTGGGCGTCTCTGTTATAAACAACAGAGGTGGAATGTAACGATAGCGAACAATAAATGTCCGATCCGTTTGTACGATGTGAATTTGTTGATTGTTTCGGCTCACCGGTGCTTTGTCAACGGTAGTTTTGGCGCGCTCTCCAACTGTCACTTTGACGTTTCATCTTTTTTTTTAAACAGTTCTCTTTTTTGATGGCTACTCATTTAATGGGAAAGGTTATCAAGCCTATTAACTTTTTAAAATATTATGACTGCTATAAATTATTTGTTTCGTTTTCGTTATTTGCGTTTCTGAGTGACAACTTTCTGCTATCTTGATTTTCGTATTCTGAAGTAGACTATTTAGACGAGTGGAAATGCAATGCTCGCTTTTTAATTCGTTGGCAATATCGCGAAAACAAATAGAACGAATCCTAAAATGATTGATTGTAGTAATTAGCATACTGCATGAGTTCCTACTTTTTGTATGCAGGTTAAATTTTAATAGGTATATTGGGCGGACCGTTATCTCAGGGAGTTGGGGTGTTGGGGGTGTCTGGGTGTGCCGGGGGTGTTGGGGGGTGTTCGATATGAATCACCAGGAGTAATGGCTGCAATATCACGTAGTGCAGTTTGTCAACTGGTTGTAGCCTCCCGGTAGCATAGATAATACGTAGATTGTGCCCGCAAGAGATACGCTTGTTCTCGATAGTCTAACGTCTGGTGTTGCCCGGCTAAAATTTTCGTCCACATTCATGTAAATCATATTCCAGAAGATAAGATATTTTGCCATAATACATTATACGGAAACCACCAAACCCAAGAATCTAATGCTGTTTTATTAGGCCTTATGACTGAAATTCCATTCATTGGGTTTCTAACTTACCAGGGGAACATAGTGTTGTTGGGGATTTTGTTCCACTACTTCTTTTTCCTTAAACATTCCTTCCTGCTCCCTTTTGTAGAACTGTCTCATGTTATTTTGTCGTTCAAAATGAACCGATACTGAACCTTATTTGAATAAATCATCATCTGCCTAGCCTTTTTTTGTTGGGGTCAGCTTCCAGTCTAACCGGATGCAGCTGAATACCAGTATTTTATATGGAGCAACTGCCTATCTGACCTCAACAACTCAGTTAGTACTGGGTAACACGATACCCCTTGGTAAGACTGGTTGTTAGACTTTTTGGGCCACTGACTACCTAACGACTGTCAAAGATCTATAAATGAGAACCAACGACGGAGCAACGGCTTAACGTGCTTTCCGAGACTTTGATTTTAAGCTGTGAATTGAAAATGAGCCTGCATGGTTTCAAACTCACGACCCTTAAATCCCTGCCCTTTCCACTGAACCACTACTGCATGCAGTGACCGTATACCTTGAAAAAAAACAAATACCGATCCCACCACACCAGTTTCCCCCGATCAAACACAACAAAACCGAACTCCCACAAAAAGATCTCACCCTGTATCAATATCCCCTTGAACCGGCATGGAAAGAGCAAGTTCCGATACAATCATGCACAAGTATCATCATCCCAGTGGCTCAAGGGGGTGAGCGCGGGTAATCTGCGTTCGGGAGACGATCGGTTCGGAGTGGCTGGTCGACAATTAGCATTGGTTTGAATTAGATCGGGGTGTATCACGTTTTGCTGTGTTAGGTGGATGATATGGTGAGGGTACTACTTTGTGATGAGAGGTCTTAGTGATGTTTTAAGTGGAAAAGTGTCTTGGTGAGGAAGAGGGAATCAAGATTGGGGGAAAAAACTTTATCTGAGGAAGAAATGAGCGAAACGTGGGGAAGACTGTTTAGTTCCCTTGTTTTTTGTAATTAACAATGGATTGTACAAACTGACACTTGAGAAAGAAGATCACTTCTTCAATAATAGGAGATATTAGTCGCTTTGACATATGGAATCCTAGTGTGGAGTCTAATCATAAGGTCCAGAGAAGTATTTTTTAACGGTAACACAGTTTGATTTGAAAAAATCGTTCTTTATTTATTTTGTTTTTGCTGCTGGCTTGGTTGCCTGGCTTAATTAAAACATTATAAATATTGCATCTAAGAAAAACTGAGTTATTTTAAAACTGAACAACAAAAGAATGCAACCCAGATACACTAACTATTAATCACTACACTGCCTACAAGATTTCTAACCATATAAGTACTTCGTCAACCTCTAATTGCTTGTAATGTAACATTCATTCGACAATCGATAACGCGCAATCGAGTAACTCGCTAACTCGATTAATATCTCGATTAGATCCTGCGCTTGCGCAACGTTCGGAACAAAATAACAAATGTTAGTATATTCCCACGCTGTTCTGTACCTAGCTTTAAGTTTAGTGTTACTTAATAACGGTGCTTTAGTTAGAAAATTCGTGATTATCATTTTAGAGACTGGAGAATTCAGTTTTATCACGGTACAGGATCGGTGGAAGAATCGGTGGAATTTGTGGTTAGGTGAAATAAAATGGCGTAGTCGGGCAACTGGTCTACGTGCACCTTCACTTTCAAGGAGTTTTCCGTTGGTTATCATTATTATCTTCCTAGCTATGTTGGGGTCGGCTTCCAGTCTCACCAGATGCAGCTGAATACCAGTATTTTACATGGAGCGACTGCCTATCTAACCTCCACAACACCGTTAGTACTGGGTAATACGATTCCCCTTGGTACGACTGGTTGTCTGACTAAACAGAGGTAAATATTTCTCACAAGTATGATAGACTTGGTCTTATCCAGCAAGCATTCTGATCAATTGGTAGCAACGCCACTGATGCATGGTTTAACTAAATGTTTTAGTGGGTATTCAAATTGAAGGAACTGCTTCTCTTCGAAGCCATACCTATTCATTCTGTTCCTGTGTGATTAGCATGAACGCTGATGAATGTCCTATCAGCAGCTCTACATGTGAAGAGTTATCCTACCCACCTTCTATATGATTAAAGGCTTGAAGATATAATACTGCGCAAATATGTACCTATATAATGGGAATCATAAATCTATCTATCTCTTTCCCTCGTTCAAGTGTGAGTAGGACGTCGCTAAAAGCGCGAGAGTGGCTAATCTACCATCACGAGCGCCTCGATGGGGCTTCAGCACTTTTGAAAAGTTTGCCTTTTGCGGTATCTGGGAGAGTACCTATGTATAGCGCAGAAGGTACATTATGTACTTATATATCTTTATTTTCAACTGATACTATCATGAGCAATCTCTAAAGATATTGAAGGTGCCAGTTTTTCTATCATCTACTAACTATATCTTCTTAGCATAAAAACAAGATTAATATAATCTTCTAAAAAGTTAAAAAAACTGTACCTATAGTTAAAACTATCTTCCTAACTGTAAACATTGCAGCCACTTAACTACTGACCCTCTCCCAATTTCAAGACTATACCTGATGGTAGTACTTCGCAAGCTCTGCGTCCCTGGTCATAAGATACTGTGGACTTACCTGTAAAGAACAAAAAAATGTAAATTAGTTCAAATTGAGCGCTTTATAACAAAAATATAATTAACTTTACCACCATAACATAGAATCCTTATGTAAGAATGGAATTCTTGCAACAGCCGGATAACCCTGTTGCAAGAATTCTATCCATAAACAAACACCGCCTTTTTATTAATAACCTCTCGCAGATAAACAATACGTAAATCAAGGCAACGGTAAATAGTGAACATAGAAATATCCGATCGGTGCAAGAAACGTAATAAACACGAAGTTTACGAGAACAAATGCAATGAATCAAAAACAAAACAATGCGATTATCCCTGCGTTGTAGTGTTAGTGGGAGGCGCGAGTTGTAAGCTGACAGCGGGGCGGGAACTGGGACATACAAGGTCATAAGTCATAAGTCATTTATTTCAGAACAACATACATTGTATAGAAATTTAGTAAACATAAAATGTAAAATAATAAAGTACCATTAAAACATTACAATCAAAAAACATGTCAAAGATGGAATAATAAATTCAAAACAGTAACAATCCACATTCAATTTAAAATAATTAATAATATGTCATCTAATTTCTGTGAATTATAAAGAAAAAATAATAATATAAATGGAATGTCAAAACAAGTTCTTATAAAAATGTCAGTATGTCATCTAATTTTAAAATACAATGGTAAAAAAAATGTACATAAAGGTGTAAACGGACCTTTCACGAAGCCGTCCGTTTCACCAAGCATTCTGTACATCAAACTAAGTAACCCTACGCGAAAATTATTGCTGCTTTTACGTTAGGACTCAATGTAACGCACTCAAACTATTGTGCTGATGGATGCATTGAATAGTACGGAGGTATTTAAAGCAAAGTTATAACAGTTAAAACTTGTATTTTAAAAAAACTTGTGAAATAGTTGGAACTTAGACCTACAATATTACCGTAACTAAAAGGTTTCCAAGTATGGTCTAGAACGAAAAAAGATTTCAATGACGGGGAGAAAGCCAGAAGTGCCTTTCGACTTCGTTAAGGGAACTTATACACCCATTAGAATACTCTAAATCATTCAGAAATGAGCTGATGGTTTCTTTGAATGGTGGAGAATAATAAATGACTATAATTACTAGTCGTAAAGACAAACCAACATTTTTTATTTAATTCATAAATCCGATTAGGTATTTTCTCAGAGAACTGAGCAAATAACAATTACATTGCATCGTTGATTTTTCTGCTGCTTGCTAAGTTGTCATAATACAGGTTTTTCAAGAAAATTAATTCAGAAGTTGGTAAAAACTTATAGATAATTGAAAGAGGTTTAATTCACTGTCGAATTATTATGAATTTGATAACAAGATCATGACTTGCTAAATAACAAGAAAACGTATACAGAAAGCGCCTTTTTGTATACGTTGCACCTGTTTTCCATACGATTCGAAAACCCAGCAGACACAGTTCCCATCAATAGCGACCCCTGCATTGTACCACACGCCACCTCCTCCACCTTGCGCCGCCCATAAGTTCGACAAGAGGCAAGCTCAGGAAATGAAGCGGGCTCGGGAGAAGCCGATAAATCCAGGGATACACAAAGAACTTGCCACTTCTTGCGTCTTTATTAACTTGCGACAAATTGTCTAGCAATAATTAAGTTTACGAATATGGTGGTTCAGGAATTGATGGTGATAAAACCTGTTCATTTTTTAAATAATTTTGATGAAGATTGCCTTCTTCTTCTTAGCCTGTCGATGGTAATTTTTCATTAAATATATTAGACCTAAAGTTCAGCTACGCGAACTCCACTCGCTGATGCAAACATAAGATCGGCAAGTGCGCAGGTGTCAGGGCATGCAGCGCAAGAGGGAAGGTGGGCCATTGTCTGTGGAGACACACCGCGTATACACTTGAGATCTGAGTCGTTCATGGACCCCCATCTGTAGAGATTGTCTTTGCTACGGCCGACTTAGGTTCTAAATCTAAATAGACCCCCTATTTAGATTTTCAAGTCATATTTTATTATTTTCCTACGTTTAAATCATGATCAACTCATTTCTAACTCCCAAATCAATTAACAAGAAAGTATTCCCACTGCAAGTCAAGCGTGAGCGTCACAATCTTTTAATTAAATAAAACAACTGATCGAACAGTAAACAAGTAAAGTTATTCAACTGTTATTAATATTAAACGGGTTCCTTATAATAAGGGATGTTGTGGACTAGCGTTAATCCGCGGTGTCGCTTACTTTTGCTCTGGTTAATCTTTCGCTAGGGACAAGGTGATATTTTTTTAATATAAAAATTAGTACCAGCTTTTTCCATCATACATTTAATGAGCATTGACGATCAGGCAGGTTGCGGATTTCAGATTTGCATTTTTTCATACGATTGAATTTCGTTGTGAAAAATTGGACACATGAATACTTTCAATTTAATAAAGTCAGTTGCAATTATCCTCCAGTTAGATATTGTCTCTTATCTTTAATTCGTCATCGAGTATTAAAGTTATTCTAGCAAGCAATGAAAAACATGAGCTGAATTTTCAACAGTAACAGATAATCTAATGACTTTAATATAATGATATTCGGCAATTCAAAAGTAATCGAAAGCGTATCGAATAGAAACAAAAACAAAGCATCTATCCAGTAACTACATCATCCAAATACATCCTATTTGTATTCATAAACGATCGTTTATTGTAAACATTTGTGCTTAAAACGGCACACTCAACGTTGTTTCATCTCTTTCAGGAAATTACCACAGTTCCTAGCGGATTATTGCAAAATAAGATATTGTTCACTCAATCTGTTCACTCGTTCGTTGCTCGTTCACTTCATTCGTTTGAATGATGCGCCTTTGTTTCGAAATTTGAATTTGTAAGTTGTGATCCGTTCAGATTGGTTAAAGGTTTGGTTTGAATTTTGTTTATCTTTTAAATGTTTAATCAATTGTAATGCGAATAAGGTTTTTGATGTGAAATATCCTATTATCCTTTAGCTGTTTATAATGCTTAAAGTAGAAAGTTTTGGTTGTTTGTTTACTTCGATTAAAACGCTGTAGAAATTGAAATATTCTTAAACTAACTTTTGGTCGCGGCTTCGCTCCCGTTATGTGCGGAAATTAACTCACTGGAACGTTTTAAATGCCTATGACACTCGGGGATAATGTAGCTTCCCTTTAGTGAAAGAATTTTGGAATCGGATTAGTAGTTCCGAAGATTACGCTCTATAGACCAACTTACAAACAATTTTTACCTCTTTGTAACATTAGGACAGATATCTACAACTTGTCGCTTTTAAAGGTTATTTTAACTTTTTTAGCTTCCAATGAAAAACCCCTAAGATGGCGCTTCGGCCAAAATTTTCACCCATCAATCACTTGACCAAATTACAACACCCCGAAAAAAAGGTTATATTTTTCATATAGCAAAACATTTTTATAGAAAACGATATCAAAGATAAATAGTCATGAAACGTTAGAAGGAAATAAATAAACATGGTCGCCACACTGACGGACGGACGGACGGAATAGGAAATTGCGGAGCCAGATCGCGGGATCTTGTCAACGCGTCAATGTACTAATGTTATTCAATATTTTGTTGTATTTTTTATATTTGTACTTGAACTTACTTATTTCTCGGACTAGCTGTATCTTTTGAGGAGGAATTTTCTGTTTTTTTTTTTTACTTTTAAAGAATGGGTTGTATCGGTGCAAGAAAAATAATAATAATAATCGTCTGTACTCTTGACTGCCTAAATAAAGTGCCTGAAATAAACGCCCTTTCTTCTTAAGAGTTTAACAGTTTTAACGAATATAATGATAGTAAAAGTGTCCTTAACGAAGCCGAAAAGCATTTGTTCTAGACCATACCTTCTAGTTACGGAGCCTTCTAGTTACGGAGATCATCATCTTCCTGCCCTTGTCCCATGTTATTTGGAGTCGGCGCAACACGTCTTTTTCTTTTAGTTACGGAGATATTGGGGGATAAAGTTCCAACTTTTTCATAACTTAAAAAATACAAGTTTTTAATGTTATAACTTTACTATAAATACCTCTACGACCCGCTTACTATTCAATGAATCCATCAGCACAATGTTTTGAGTGTGATACATTGAGTCCTACTGTATAACGTGATTTTTCTCGCCCCAAAAAAAAGTCGTTTCCCAGCAACAATTTTTGCGTGGAGTTACTTAATTTGATGTACAGAATTGCTTGGTTGACGGCTTCGTGAAGGGTTCGTTTACACCATGTATAACACGGCCGTTAATACGAAAATTTGGCGGGTTAATCCCTGTTCAAGCCTCCAATCATTAAATCGACTGTCAAATCTGTTAATGTTAGTTTGTTAGAAAAGTCTTTTACTGCAAGATGTCTTTCAGGATTTGTGTAAGTCTTGTAACTAAATATAAACTTGAAATATTAATAACGGCACTTTCTATTCACTCCACAGGTGTCGCAAGAATTGTATCAATTAAAAAGATAAGACCTGTGAATTTACTATAAAAATGACAGAAATAATCTAATCGTCCATTCAGAATTTATTTTTTTCAAAAAGAATGTGGTAGTCAAACACCAATTTAAATTCATGCGTATGACCTTTGTATATTTTTTTTTTAATTTCTTCTGTAAGCACGTCTTCAAATCTATATTATAACTATTTCTGTAATAAATAAAAAATAATCTTTATTGCAGACCATAAAAAAACACACACCACATAAATGAAAAAAAAAAAGAAATGAAGTCAATAAAAAACATAAGAAAATCGTAAACTTGACAACTTTCATAGAAGTAAAATAAACAAATGCCACCCGGCTAGACGAGCTAAAAAACGCGTCAATATATTTGCGAACCACACATCCGTATATAAAGGCAACCCGTCATAACTTACATAGCACACAAGATTTTAATATTACGATAAGGCGGGGGCGATCGTAGATGTATGCGTTGTCACGAGACCCGCCAATATCCGACGCAGAATTGAAATATCTGACCCATCCAACCCTGGTACATCCCTAGCCGAGAGCTTGCATATGGATGGATATATTTAATTATTTTATATGTATGTTGGGGTGTTGTGAGGAATCTTAGAGGATAGTGGCTGAGGGAAATTGAGGTGGGAACTGATGTATGTTTTCTTCAAATGGTTGTTTGAGGTGTGAAGTAACTTTATAGTGATTAAAATGTTGTATATCGTTGGCATTTGGTTTTTTGTTTCAATAACGTTTCTAGGGATAGGTTTACGATCGTTTAGTATCAACTAGAGGACTCAAACCAGCAACCAAGAAACAAATTAATGTTGAATATAAAATTCTGTGTTCACTCTTCAGTTCACTACGGAATTTGTTACCGAAAGAAACACACAAATTGAAGTTACTAACTAAAATCAAACTTTTCATAATGATAGTGTCAACCAGTAGCGAAGGGTCAATTTTTGTAAGAGGTAAGCCGGAGAACATATCTTTAATGTGATTATATTATTTGTCTATAGAATACTGACTGTGCCATTTTTCAAAGGGAAGCCGGTAGGAATCGAGTTGTATGGAAACTTCGCCATTGGTGTCAACCTATATATGATTTTCAGTGAACTTTTGTTGACGTCTATTACATGGGACTTGGACATAATATTATGGCGAAATGTGAGTGTTTCTATTAAAAGGTCCATTTCTGCCAAACAATCAGGTATAATAGGCGAGATGTTTTGTGTTATTTGAAAGTAATTACGCTTTTAATTAGTAAGTCGTTGGTCGCAATCGCGACTGCTGAGCATGAGGTCTTGGGGGTACGATTGCAAATTGTTGTAAATAAGGGGGCAAATTGTTATTTTCCAATAGCAGACGCGGAGTCTGGATTTGTGCCTGGTTGATGGCAATAGGCTCACCCCCTATTACATGGGACTTAAACTTAACTGGCGAAATGTGGGTGTACTATTAGGTACACCTCTGGCTAACCCTTCAGTTAATTCTTATCTTCAAACTGTACCTTCATAGTATACCCACTAAGACCATTGTACCTTGTTGCACATGGTAACCTATGTAACATCAACATCAGCGATATCTTTGTTTGTCCATGTGTGGGACGCTATCAACACATCGCTGATTCACACTATTGAGTCACTATCACAACTGTCAATGCGTCTTAGTCATCTAGTTTTATTTTTAACTGTTGTATTTTTGTCTTGTGCTGGGACTTGATTACTAGGATAATTACAAGGAAGCTACTGATAGAGACTACAGACTCGCGCATGAATGGTTCCGTGCCATCGTAATAGGGGAGCCCCCTTTGTTTTTTTTATTGTTTCTTGTTATAGCGGCAACAGAAATACACATTCTGTGAAAATTTCAACTGTCTACCTATTACCGATCTTGAGATACAGCCCGCTGACAGACAGACGGACGAGCAGACAGCGGAGGTTTAGTAATAGAGGCCAATTGATCATTGGTCATCAATGATGACCTAGGGGAATCACCGTCATCTTTGTTTCATCATTTTAAAATATTTTTTTGGGGAAGACGCAGTATTTGACATCCACTAACCTACACTGTACCCGCGTGGTCCATGAGTCCATCCTCTCTCCCAGAGACGAAGGCGTCAAGGGCTGCTTATACAGAACGTCTTCTTCTTCCATACGTCTCAATTTGCCGTCATCTTAATATTGAGTACTTGTCTTTCTAGCCATCATCTGTCTCACTCCAACTCAACTATCATTTATTTTGACCTATTGGCTTTCATAATCAGCCAGTCAGCCAAGTTAGTATAGTTTTATAATAAAAATGCTAAGTCGTAAAGAGTTATGTTGGACATACAAGACGTCCCATTAATGACGTTCCAGCGATTGCGAATGTCACAAACCCGTTAAATCCTATTACTTTCATTCCTGTTTCATGGCACCATCTCCTCCTTATAAATCTGACAAAATATCTGTCACATTATGACACAACTCCTCGCAATTATTTGCTCCTGGTACATGCAAGAGTGAAAGATACCGCATTCCAATGACACGCACCGTCTGTACACCGTCTAGCCGCTTCGCAATGGCTATCTGCGCGTACGCAGCCTGCTTTCGCGCCAACACACCCCTTTTATAACCAGGACACAGTTAAAACCATCTACTCTCCGTTGAATCTTCAACCTTGGTCGTATGTTTTAAAGTGCAGTATTGACTGCAGGGATGACAGACAGTTTAAACGAATATCGAACCTCACTACAAGTCATTTGAAATTGGAATCGAATGCAGTTCATGCAAGAAGGTTTTTGCGTAAACACAGCAACCGATTTTGGATTCAATTCCTGCTGCAGTAGGGTTGGTTTTCCTTTAATTCAGGTTGGTGGTTATGTGGTTTTAATACAGGCTATGGTGGTGTTGCAAAAGGTGAGTTCACACGTGCAAAGACTGACCAATTCTGCAAATCGATGCGATCGGCGATCGGTAACGGAACCAGATGCGTGTGAGCGGACTTTTTTAAATGATTCATAGCGGTTGGAACAATGCCGAAGGAAAACAGGTGGCAAAAGCTGCATAACTTATGTAAGTACCTAAGTAAGTAAAATATTATGTCATTGTGGCATCCCAAAGGGTAAGGGGGAGGAATCTGACCAGGGTCTTTGATCCATAGACTATTAGGTGTTGCTATGCAAATTATCCAAAAAAAATGTGATTATTTTTGTGTCGACAACATTGAACCTATCTGTGGGAATGCTTTTCCTACTCCCGTCCTTCTGATGCACCTTGCAGGTCGCATCTTAGGAACCTCCTTAAATCCCCTCCACACTCTACCGACTTCTACTCCTATTCCTTCACGGTACACGCCGTGCGGCTGTGGAATTCACTTCTGCCTGACATTAGGGACTGCCAAACTCTTGCAGTTTTCAAAAGAAGAGTGAAAGAACATTATCTTTCCATTTCGTCATAGTTGCATTGTCTTTGTATTTATAAGTATATTAGTATATTCTTATATTATTATGTTTAAATAGTCCTGCTTTGTGTTTTATGTATTCCATTTTCTCTTCTTCTTTAACACACTATGTCTACATCTCTTTTTTAGTATCTACTTTCGCAGGTATGCTGGAAGACATTTCTTTAGAAATAAGCATCACCTTTGTACTATTTTCTGTTCCTTTCTTCTTTTCTGTATTTAGTGTGTACATAAATTGTTAAATAAATAAATAAAAATAGTTCTGAAAGAAATCGTTTTAAAGGACAAGTGAATATTGCTATAAACGATGTTTATTTTGCAAATAGGTTTTCACATGCGTAATTTTTTTTTAAACTGGATTTGGTCGGACTTGATTATCATAGTTTCTTTTAAGGTCCAGACATAATATTGGTCAGCTCACATGAAGCTATGCAGATTAGTGTCTGAGATGGTCTTTTGTAGAAAGAACCACACAGATGCTGCGTTATGACTGCGTCACATCAGCATGAATAAAGATGCATAATGTGGTCAGTGTTTAAAAATAACGAGTTTCATCTAACCTCCAATTCCGGTATCCTAAGGTTAGATTCAATGCACCTAGATGTTTTTTTTTGCATTTATAATTATAATTATACATAAAGCAACTTTAACAGACTTACAAAGACACACACACACACAGACTTGCAAAGTACACTTTGTACTCTTTGTTAATGACAGCTAAGGGATAACAAACCGATAGTACGTGCTATGTAAATAATTCAAATATTTAAATAACTATAAATGGCTCGTTCCACAGCCTTGTTCGTCTAGTGGTCGCAAGCGTGACTGCTGAGCATGAGGTCTTGGGTTCGATTATCAGGTCGGGCAAAGTAATATTGGGTTTTTCCTTCAGAATTTTTTCAGTAACAGCCACGGGGTCTGGATTAGTGCTCGGTTGATGACAATAGGCTCGGCCCCTATTACATGGGACTTAACATAAAGGTCGTTGCCCAGTACTTGAGTATGACAGAAACTCACCTTTTCTAGTCTTGCGATAAAGAAAATGATTTTGAGTAAAAAACAAAGTCAGATGTTCCATTATAAAGAATAAGAGATATTCTCCTCAAGCCATGTAGAAATCTGACAATCTAGTAATAAGATGTCCTATAATGCAACGTTAATACAAAACTAACTGAACGAGTTTCTAAAAAGACAAAGTGTGTCTGAGAACGACGATTAGATAAAATCTAGATGAAAATAGTTTTTGATTGTTATTGGACGGACAAAAAGTCAAGGATTATTGTCTCATGTATTTTTTTAAATTTTTAGTTCAGATGCAACTTTGCTAGCATAATCAGGTAATTTATCTAGATCTAGAATAAAATCAGGGTACTAACAGATGCAGACCATGTCGATTTTTAGATTCATTCACTTAAAAAAAAAAAAATCTCCAAAGGCACAAAATTACAAATTTACTACACAGTCTATTATAAGTTTTATGAAAGTTTTTGATAAAACATCCTATAGACAAAATTAACTAATTACTTATGCAACCATTTTTTATGCAATAGACAAGAACGAAGGAAGAACCGTCAAAGAAAGCAAAGCTAAGAATTCTAACTTTTGACATATCTAACTTCAAGCAATTATTAAACTACTGAATAAAAATCGTGTCTTAAGTAACTACTTTTACTCAAGTGATCACTTTGACTTGTTTATAGATACGGCTGTAAGACTAACAAGAAAACAATAAAAGGTAAACGCTGTTGCCCAAAAAGAAACATAAAAAGTTCCTAAACACAACATAGCCGAACCAAACAACAAGTTTCATCTCAACACATCAAAAATTCGCCAACCTTACTTTTCAAAATCAACAGATTCCACATTATAAACTCGAAACCAACTAAACAGTTACTAACAAAGCTGTTTCCCCGCTGACAAACAGCTGGAAACGTCTAAACGGACAGTCTCAATTATTTTTCCATCTATACATCATGGTGTGGACGCCATATTTCAAATAGACATAGCCAGTTTCACTGACTAACTTCCCACAAATGCCCACAATGCATAAGGAAGGGAATAACTTTAATTGGCACACAATAAAATATGTAGAGTTGCAGTATCGATTACGGGCCGCATTGTCGATGGTTTCGCTAGTGATGGGAAAGAGTCGGCAGTTTAGTTGTTTCTGGTGCTGATTTTGTTAAGAATAGTGTGTGTTCTTTCGTTGTTTGTTGTTAGTGATGGGGGCTTGTCGATGGTTTGGTTGTTTTTCATGGTTCTTTTTTTAAATATAATTAATTGGACGTTGTTTTGTGCTCTAGACAAACTACTGAATTGCAAAACGAGCTTTCGTATTTTAAACACCGGATGTACAATTGAACGCAAGACATTATGACCGCAATGCAACACTTAAATTTGCAAATTCCCCTAATAAAGCTTTGCCAATTAAAATCATTGCTCAAAGCTCTTCAATTATGCCAAAAATGGCTTTATTACAAAATTTAAATACCCAATAATTCCCAAAAGAAAAAACGACCCCTCCGTCACATAGCGTGCGCGGGCGCCGATGGCAGAACCGATTGCAGTCGCAGGTGCGACCACGATCGGCACATTCGTGACAATATAATTGTACCGCATACCTCACTCCTCGCGTCCCTTAATTTATACCTAATAGAGAGATAATCTTATACTTTTTCAACACGTCTCATTTACATTTTAAACCTTTATCTTTTCTTACAGTCGGTTGTAAAACTTATAAAGCAGTTATACTGGTCCGTCTTTAGTGTTCTTATTTTGCGGTTTTAAGATGTCTTTAAGGAGATGTATCGTTGTTATCATTATAACTAGCGTTTTCACTAGAAGTTCTTTTGCAACGTAATGATTCGCCCTATCGTTCATAAGTGCCTTAATAGCTGTACCTAATCTTAATGTTTATCAAGAACTCTTGTCAGCTTGCACTTTTCAGGACCATAGCTTCTTCTTCTTCTTCTGAAGTTAGTTAATCTTCAGCTATTATGTGAAATGCCTCCACTACTAAGTGATGCTATATAGTTTTCTATATCCATAGCTATATCACTATTCATAGGCTATGCTATAGAGCTTTAAATCCTTTGAAGATGGAACTAAAATGTCCTTAAACTTTAAGACCCTACAATTTGTTTCTCCTCAATCCATGTCCACGCCTTCACACAGTTTCTTCATGATGTTTCCGTGTACTTGTACCAGTATATTGTACTGTATTTATATTCCATGTAGTAACCCGTCCCCTTCGAACAGTACAGCAATATATTTCTCTAACTTAACCCTTACCTCACCACGTTCTTGCGCAGTGCGATAAAAACTTGATATTATCAATTTATTTTTGTTGGGTAAGTGTTCGATTGGTACTAAATTATCGTTGTTACTTTCGCAAAATTGTCTGTCAGAGAGGTTTGTGTTTTAATCGATTGGGCAAAGAGTAATCCTAACATGTAAAGTTGCTTACAAGTAACACTTGCTACGTAACATAACATCACACCTGTAATCCCCGAAGGGTTAGGCAGATGTGTACCTAATTGTACACCCACATTTCGCTAGGTATGTTTTTAAGTCCTATGTAATAAGGGGCGCGCCGATTACCATCAACCGGGAACAAATTCAGACTTCGTGGCTGCTACTGAAAAATTCCTAATGGAAAAACCCAATAATTTGCTGACCTAGGAATCGAACCCAGGACGTCAGCAGTCGTGCTTGCGATCACTAGACCAACGAGGCAACTGTTGCTACTGATTGCTGAAAAGCCCACCTTCTAAGTCTAACAGTTGACAGTTCCTTGGGATATTATTGTTTTTATCAAATCAATAGTACAATTTAGTTTATCAGGCGGTTCATGGTAGTATTCAACACTTGGTTTAAAATCGGACTTTAATGGAATTAAGATGACTGCCATCATCATCTTTGTCAAAAAAGCACGGTTTAAGTAATTAATTACCACTATTGACAAAAATCTTGACAAATAAAGGGTGTA
This sequence comes from Noctua fimbriata, assembly GCA_905163415.1. NCBI lineage: Eukaryota > Metazoa > Arthropoda > Insecta > Lepidoptera > Noctuidae > Noctua > Noctua fimbriata. The sequence continues at coordinate 2,657,988 of LR990928.1, forward strand.
AATAGACCCTTAACATATCCGAAAGGCACTTGTTCTTCCAGTCTTTGCGATATTTTTTTTGTTTTAGATCATACCTGGGAACCTTCTAGTTAGATATTGGGGGTGAAAGTTTCAACTTTTTTACAAGATTTTTTTAAATATAATTTTAATATAAGATTTTTACTTTACTCTTTACACACCTCCACGACCCCCGTACTATTCAATCCATCCATCAGCACAATGCTATGAGTGCTTTCCATCGAGTCCTACCGTAAAACGTGATTTTTCACCCAAAAAAAAGTCGATTCCCAGCAATAATTTTCGCGTAAACTTACTTAGTTTGATGTACAGAATGCTTGTTTGACGGCTATGTGAAGCGTCTGTTTACACCCTGTATAGTTCAATAGGTACTCTCAACGAGGTTCTCCATACAGTGTTGAATATCCTTTACATGAGCATATATTTTTTTTCAACTCTATGTGTATTTGATATGCCTATTTATACAGTTTTTCCCACCTACCATAATACTATTAAAGTTTTTATGACTTCAAAGATATCATTATGTCAAGAATATTAATAATTCGTAGGTATATAAAGTTACTGATCGCGTTATCTTGCTTTTAATTGGAGTTTAGCCTCAAATATATGGTAATCAGCTATGGTGATGATTTTTTTATTGATGAAGCGACTTTTTACGATTAATTTGATTATCTTGATTTAGCTGCGTCAAGGCTAACTGTTATTTTGGAGACTTACTACATAAAGATGTACGAATTCACTGATGGTCGACCACTTTTGAACCTTATTGCTTAGAGAATAAGGGTGAAAAGTGGTTGACCCTCAGTGAACTGGGTAGTACCTAGTTGTAAGATATAGCAATATGTTTTTTTAATTTAATTTTTTTATCATTTTGTCAAATTAAAATTTATTAATATTCAAATTTTCGTAAGATTCTTCCTGAAAATTATCATTTACTTCTAATATTACTACTTTCTATTTGAAATATTAATAGCCTTCTTCGATAAATGGGCTATCCAACACTAAAATATTTTTTCAATTCGAACTAGCAGTTTCTCAGATTAGTGCGTTTCAACCACCAACCGACCAAACAAATTCTACAGCTTTATAATATTAATATAGATATGATTTTTCATTTATGGTGTTCCACCAGTATTTTCCGATTTTCTAGATGAACCTTGAACACAAAAAGTATGCGGAACCGTGCACTAAAAGGTCCGTGCATATCTTTAACTCTCCAGCTTCGTTTTTGAAATCCAAATTACTATTATTTTTTTTCAATACTCCATTTCTATTCCACAGTACCAACTGTCCTCGCTAGTCCCATACCCGGGGTGGGGGGTACAATAATGATATTACGGCGCGATCGCAGGCGCTGATAGGTGCGCCGTGTGCCGATCTATCGACTCACGCGCACCTTAACGTTTATATTTCACTCTGGGCCGGCGTGAGCGTTGCGCTTGTAAACCCAACCGATTTAATTGGCGCGAATGGTCCATGTTTTTAGAGGAATTGTATAAGAATGAAGAATGTTTGTTTTTTATTGGAGGAGGGACGTGATTGCAGATTGTCTGAATAGAGAAGATTGTGGGGTTCTTGATTTGGTAGGTACTCCAGAGACGGATACCAGTTTGAGGACTTTTTTTTTGGTTTTTGAATTTTGAAAAGATGGTTAAAAGGTTGAAAGACATTTTCAGTGCCTTACTTACTTACTTATTTATTACATTTCTGCTGTTTTTAATAGATCTCAATTTTTTATGACTCTTTAATTTTTTTGCTAAAAATAAAAGCTGGCCTTATAAACATGTCTTTCTCGACGATGATATTTGGCGATGTGAGATGTGTCAATTTTTAAAACCTTCAGTAAAATTTCAGATGAACCTGTTGCAACAAATACAGCCATACTGGACCAGGACACCTAATCCCTTACACCACGACAGGGCCACCTATGAGTGGCCTATCTAGCAATGAGCGTCCCTCGCGTGCCCAATAAATCGTAGCTGTGGACGTGCGTACAAATTGGCCCGATGCGATCGCGACAAGGCGACGACTCGCTTGTCTTGCCCCTTGTTAACGCCTCAGGAAGATCGCATGCGATTTTATTGTCGCACTTTAGAACGTGAGCGCGCCCACGTTTTGTAAGCCTTGTATTATAAAGTCGTACGTCTGTTGTTCGGGAGAGAAATGGCGCTGAATCTGTTGTTAGGTCTGAACAGAATAATGTTAGTGGAAAACTATGTTTTGTTATTGTTTTTGTGGGGCTAGCGATAGTTAAAGGTGAACCTACTTGGGTTACTACCATGACCAAGCGATGCCTTTTCACGGAATTATGTAAAGCCATGCTGCATTCGAACACAAAGCTGTAAAAAAATAATCATTACCAGACACTTCAGAAATGTCCAGTTTTTTTTTATATGGCAACGTTTAACTCACTAGTAATTTCTCCTGTATCGTAGGTGTTACAAACATTTATACTCACATACGAAAACAGTCAGACCCGGAACAACTGCCTGAAGGCCATACAAATATCTGTTCCATGCGTGTGGGAATCGAACCCGCGACACGCAGTGCAGCAGCCAATCGCTCAGTCACGGCATTGTGCCGACAATTTGATGAGGTATTGTGTTGTATGAGCAAAACATATGGTTAGTCAAAGATGGAACCTCACTGATGGCTCATATTAACTGAACCATCATCCACTTTCATAATTTATTCTGTTGATTTCACCGAAACTACAGTACCTGTTTTGCCGAATTTTCGGCCAATGTCCCTATACGCCAAAATCTGTAATTGCTATTTTAACAGGTCATATTTTAAGTACAAACAGCAACAAGGCATTGTTGTAGCACTACTATAAACACACACCCCCATTTAACATAAGCGTAATGGTGGGCTAGCGATAAGGTCGGCGACGTTTCCGGGAGCGATACGATAACGTAGCGATAGCGATACGACGCCGGATTGCGAACGTGTGTGGTAATTAGGTGTTGTATTATAGTTTAAAAGGTTTTTTGAGTAAGTTTTGGAATGACAAGCGCGACTTACAACAAAAAATAGGTTGCTTAGTAACAGAGTTTGAAGTGATTATTAACATTGATCATGTTAATCACAAAAATCATTATCAGTGTCACTTCACGTGTATCGTGATTTGCGGCTTCCACGGGTTCAGTATAGACTTAAAAAAAAAACGATCAAATACATTGTGTTTAATCAACAGAATTTTTAGTACATTCGTTTTTAGTTTTGTGTATAACTATTTCATTTTAGAAGACCAGATTGATGGTAACGAAGATGTCGAAAAATAAAAACCCTTTTTGGACTTCAAGTGCGTTAAAACAAAAAAAAAGCGATTTCAGTAAAAAATTAGAGAGATCTAGTTATTGATAATGATAAAGGAAAATATTTATCTGGATAATTTTAAACCCTGCTCAGTAGTGAGACTCTAGAGTTTCTGAAACCCCGTAGCGACTGTCAAAGAACAAATTTAATGATTTTAGATCTTTAGTCTGTGGCCTGAATGTCTCTCAACCAGTCTTACCAAGGGGTGCCGTATTACTCAGTACTAACTGGGTTATGGAGGTCAGATAGGCAGTCGCTTCATGTAAAATACTGGTATTCAGATGCGTCCGGTTAGACTGGAAGCTAACATAATTGGGAAATGTAGCCTTTTCCCATCTTCTGTTATTCATCTGATGAATAATAGAAGAACCTCCACGCAAAGTGTGAATGAAGTACCATAATAAGAAAACAGGAAAATGCGTAGGTTCGTAATGTATTCATATATACAAATGACGTGATGTAGCTTCCTTAAGAGAATTAAAAGCTCCCAGAATAAGGAATAATATAAATAAATGACTATTTATATCCGTATAATTGCGCGTAGAGGCCTAAGTAAATAAGTCGTTAATTTTTTTAAAGAAAACATTAACCATATGCTAATTATTTAAATTACTTTTAATTAATTTACTGCAAAATTATAATATTACGAAATACATATTCAGTAAGAAATTAAAAGAGTGGAGACATGTTAGATTTATACGCTCAGAGCACGATAAAAATCAATCTATTCATTCAGGCAATAAAATTTTTCATTATTACCATGCGAAAAAGATCTAAAAGAATACAACAGTCAAGCTATAATCAGTTTTAGGATCCTGTGATAAAGTTTATTCTTGGGCTGAAAATAATATGACCCGGATACGAAAGGTGCTTCAAAAGGAATAAATGCAGTAATATCAATGTTTATGCAAAGTTGTGTTCATTGATCGCATAAATAAAAATGGCGACGCACCCAAAACTAAAATATAGAATTTAATAAAAAAATATAAAGGTAATAAAATTTTATTATATTTTATACAATCAGATTAACATGTGTGATAGTCGCATTGTAAGATTATTTAAGCATTTATTTATAAATTTCCATGTTTTTTCTTAAATACACCTTGTTCTTGGATAAGCGGGTGTCAATGCTTATGATAATTGCGCGTTATTTTTTATTAACTGTTGCCATTAGTGATTTGTTTTACAAAACATCAGGTTTTGGGCCACTTTTTTCTATTTTACAATTTTAAAATCGTTTACCGTTTTTTCATTTGCAATAAAATACACTATATTAAACACTAATGGTGTGTACGGACGGCTTTTTATTCGTCTTTAGATTTTAGATGAATTTAGATCTTATTCAAATATTTTGTGTACCTAAACATCATTGAATTTGAATTTCATTTTATTTTTATTGAATAATAATCCGAAATTTTACATGCCGTAAGGTATCATGTAATGATTTGTTTTTTTTGTTAATCCGTCTCATTTGTATGATTTCTGATTCTGAGAAAATGTTTCTGACTCGTTGCCTCGAGCAACTGCTGAGCATGAGATCCTGGATTCGATTTCAAAGTCGGGCAGTGTTATTGAGTTTTTCAGGCAGGATTTGGGCCCGGGCTAGCAATATCCCCTTAAACATAACTGGCGAAAAGTTTCTACTACTTAAGCGTAAGGCGGGACACCCTCAGGCTCGGTGGCGCGACTATCTCCGCAAGTTGGCTGGTAGAAACTGGTTGAGAGTTGCTGAGAAAGGCGTGCGATTGAAGAGGCCTATGTCCAGCAGTGGACTGTCGTAGACTGATGAACTACTACTTAGATACACACTTCAGCTTCACTCTTCAGTGAAAACTAGGCGTGAGGTTTAGTAAAAAGTGTATTAAACTAGCCCCATATTGAGCTAACATCATAGCCGCATACATATTTGATAAGGTAATCAGTTAGTTCTATTCACATAGGGGCAAGACGGTATCGTGGCTCGGCACATCACTGCGATACCGCCCCTATGGCGCCGCTGTAGATAAAAAAAACAATTATACACTGTGTATTGTTGTGGCGGCTAAGTAGTGGCTGTTTAGTGCTGGTTTTGTGATAGTGGGGTGATGCAAGGCGGAGAAACTCTTGGATTATATTTATACATGAAACTTGTAAAGTGGTCACGATTGTTTCTGGTTATGAGGCTTTTTGGGGGTGTTTGGTGTGATATTATGTGGCTTGTAATTATGTTATTACAAAAATTGTTTAGTGGTCGTAAGCATGAGGTCCTGGGTTCGATTCCCAGGTCGAGCAAAGTATTATTGGGTTTTTCCATAAGGAAATTTTAGTACCAGCCACGGAGTCTGGATTTGTACACGGTTGATGGCAATAGACTCACCCCCTACTATATAGGACTTTAAACTTAACTGGCGAAATGTGGGTGTACTATTAGGTATACAACTCTGCCTAACCCTTCGGGGATTACAGGCGTGATGTTTTGTGTTTGGTCAGAAATTCAAGGTAAATGTAAATTCACACCAAGTCTGCCTATGTTTTTCTCGACTTAGTATTTTTTTCGATTTGAAAGAATTACAGGCTTAGGCAGGATTAGGATGAAAAAAAACTAGTATTTAGAACTGTCACCCTCAAACGTAAAATTTCAAGAATAATCATTCTAACATAAATTAACACCACCTGAAGAAAAAAATTACAAAACAAAAAAAAAAACTAATAAATATTCCTCCCACGTAAACCTATTATAAAAAGTCATTAAAACTAGATTCTGGCAAGCGATTAGAGACAAAAACCTTTTTGAAAAGATACAGGCATGTTCTGGAGTGGGCCTTTATCGCGTCGAAGAATCGGTCTATATCGCGTCGGCGAATCTCGTTGCGATCGGGCGCGTTTTGGGCGATAAAACACCCCCGCCCTCCCCATCGCGCGGCTCGCTAGACGCCTTTTCGACGAGGAGTGTAACTGTTGGTATTGTTGAATTTTTTGGTGATACACATTTTTCGTTGGAAAGTTTATTTGAACAGCTGGTGTTTAATAAAATAGTTTTTTTTAAAAATGGCAGTGGATGAAGTTACGTCATGAAAACGCCGTGGTCAGCTGCGGCATAAATACTTAGGTTTTAATTTCATTGTTAAGTTATATTGTCTAACCATTATAATACATACATACATAAACTCACGCCATTTTCTCATGGGGGTAGGCAGAAACCAAAGAACACCACCTGCTACGATCCTTACATACTCCTTTTGCCTCGTCCACGGTCATACAAGCACGACGACGGTTGCGAGTACTCCGCACCTGACCTTTCTAAAGAACCTCACCAATAAGGTCAGTGCCACTCACACCTGCCTTGTAAATACCTTTTCTAACCATTATTTCTCATTTAAACTTATGCCTCAAGAGAACAAGCATTAATTATTCATTTTGTAACACTTTCTAATGAATATAAATAATCTAACTTTAAAATCAGAATCTTATCACTAAGAGCATTATTTCAGTCACATAATTAGTTTATAACAGCACCTTAGTCGATATTATATTATAATAAAATAAGATCTAAATTCATTATAATTTACACACACAGCTATTTTCATACGAAGTTATCTAGTCACTAAATCACAGATTCTGTGATAACATTCTCTCCTATAATTACAGGCCCCCTCTCACACCGAAGCTCGCGTCGTCCTACCGGCAACACACCCTGCTTATCGCGATGTGGCGTCGCGCGTCGCGGCGTTTCTTATCAGTCGCCCGCTCTCCATCTTAGATTACGATCCGTTGTAATAAATGGAAGGTGGATTCGAGCGTGACGGTGTGATACGCGGACGTGTGATGTCGCGAGCTAGGTTGGGTGGGATAACGAAACTTGTGTTTTCTTCCAAAATGTTATAGTAAAAAGTGACCGCTCTTTTATAATCGCTATTCGTGATATTCTTGAGATTGATAAAAGAGGTGAATACTTTAGGTTTCGTGAAATTCCTTTAGTTCTACCGGGGTCTACATAAATCATCATCATCATTCTCTTGCCCTTATCCCAATTCATTTGGGGTCGGCGCAGCATGTCCTCTTCTTCCATACTTCTCTATTACTCGTCATCTCATCCGACACCTCCTTTCTTGCCATATCATTCTTTATACAGTCCATCCATCGTTTCTTTGGTCTTCCTTTACTCATATACCTATCCACATTCATACTCAAAACTTTCCTCACAACATTTTTGTCTACATAAATATATTACCTATTTACCTCACATCATTTCAGTATATAATCAAAAACTATAGAAAAAAAATCTTTATCTACGAACAACTTTCACAGTTCCGTCAACGTCACCCGGCATCGAAGCCGCGACCTTTCCGTGGCCCCGCCCCCTGCGATCTGGAATCAATTAGCGTGCGCGTGAGTCGGCCGGCCCACGGCGCGGCGCTGGCGCATAAATTGATGCTAAACGAGATTGACCCCGAAACGGGGATTATTAAACGTACGACTGTGTTGAAAGCGCAGATTTTTGTTTGGGGATATAGATTTGGGTTCTAAGATGTGTTGTTTTTGATTTTTTGTGTGGGAAAATCGGGGGAATGGTCAAAAAACTGAGTCTTACTACGTACCTACCGTGTTTTCTCAAGTTTTTAAATAAAAAAAGAATAGACGTAGTAAGTAGCAGATGTATGGATTGAGTAAATACCGACGAGTTTTTTAAATCTTGCTTGTATTTTCTTCAACTCTTCATACCACCCTGGTGGAAGAGTTGAAGATTACTTAAGGAGATAGGCAGATCTTCCTTGTGTTTATATTACTACTTATAATAGTAATTACCATATTTTCGGAGGAGCATGCATAAGTGCGCGTAGAGAAGCAGTCTTACTTCGCCAATGGTTAACATTTTAATTTTCAAACATATTTTTCAATCGTAAATTATGAGAGTTGGAGCTTTAGACGGACCTGAGAACCAACTTCACAACTTTATACCTCAGGTACCTGATCAAAAGATCCATAATGCTTTAAATAAATAAGTACGCACACAAACGCAGCGCATGGTGTATAGGGCGAGTCTGCACTATCGTCATGATGTCGGATAACATGATGTAGGTCCCGTATTTCGACACCGACTGGGCTATAGGTTCCCAGGAATTTAGGTGTATAGTATAGGTATATTATGTACCTATGTACAATATTATTAAATTGGTGTGTACAGAAATGTAGGGTAATTTGTGTAGGCGGAAATAGCTCTTCAAGAAAATATTTTAAAAGGTATTATTTTACTCTTAGATACATAATAATTCAATAGTAGTTATTTGTCAGTAACGAAATCAGAATCATACAAAAATTGTATTTTATTTTTATTATGCAACACAACATTAGTGCTGAGGCACGATTATTGCATATACCGATAGTCCGATACCAATACCAGTACCGAAAAACGCTACGGGATTAAATCCTTCGTTCATATTTTTAGCCTAAAACGTCGACTACTTTTTAAAAACAACTTGATGTTTTAAAAGAGCAATAATAATAGCAATATTTTGGACCACAAACCTTCAAGGTGCTTACAAAAAGAGATCACTTAGATAACACAACGGCGCAGCGGTGTAGATATAAGCTCCTGATAACAGCTTCGATTCCCCGGCCGAGCGATGTTTTCGTTAGATAATTTTATTATTTCAGTGTAAAAAATATAGTTTTAAAGTTAAACAATGGCATTGTTGTAGGAATTAATTTTGTTGATAATCTATCTTTTATGTAAACTGATAGAAATCGGGTCAGAAAATTAAAACTTTAATAACTTGAGGAAGTAGTTTTTAGCAGCTAAATTAATTTGTGAATGTAATATTATATAGAATGAAACATTTAATTGACACTGAACTCATACGTCAATTAAAAATAAATCATCCCAATATAGCTGCTTATATAGAAAATAAATTTTAATAATTGATGTAACGTCTCAGAAACCGAGCAATTAAGTAATTATTATTTATACCTAAATACTATTTATAAACATTATAAATAAATAATAGACGTATTTCTTATTAAGTAATATTATTTTAATAAAAGCGTGACACATCTCTCTATTGTTTTATATTTTCCAACAAATTAGGTTACAGAGGTATTCGTCATAATAATAGTTTGCTGTTAAACAACATCAAAATATTATTGACGAACACGGGTATTTTCTTCGGTAAGTCCCAGTATCAAAATATTTACGAAACCATTGTTTTTTTCCGAAAAACATAAACGTTCTTAATTCTTATCCGTGAAACCGATAAAAATAAATTACACTTTTAGGTATTTTGCTAATTAAAAGTCAACAAAGTTAATAACATTACCAGAACTGTTATCTCAGAGGAAATATAACATACTTCCAGGGGCGATAAGGAGTTTGCCTAATTGATATGCTGAGACCAAAAAATTCGGTATCGGTATCAGTATGAGGGGCATCCCTTTAGATTTTTTTAAAAGTAATATGGCGGTGGTTTTGGTGTATTTGTATGCTATGTAGAAATAAAAAAAATGTAGTTAAGTACTAGAAAAAAAAACAGTAATTTGTTATTAAAATGCCTGAAATATTGCATCATATCATAAGTCAGCTTCTCAATATTAATTAATAGTCATACTTGCATGTAATTAGTAGATTAATCATTGCAGATAATCAGCATTTATTATCTTATTGATTTTCAGCACTAATTATTATAATTCAATTTGCTTATCTTTTTATTGTTTGATCGGGATTTCCGTAAAAGTGGCGTCGATTTTTAACGACTTTTATTATCTTCACTTGTAACTATGTAAACAAATCTTAGAAATTAAATATGACCCACTTCCCGATTTTCGATTGAGCTGAAATTTTACATACATGTTTAATTTGGATGACAATGCATGGTTAGCCATTAGACGTCTTTCTTAATCCAATATGGCGGACTCCCACAGATGGCGGATTAGTTATTTTTTATGCATTTCCATGATGTGGGTATCAAATGAAAGAGTTTACTGAGAAAAATAAGAATACAATAAATAAAATGACGTCACTCAAAAGCGTGTTTTTAAACTATTTTATTTTATTTTGTCAACAGTAATTTAATTTATTGGCTGTTATTGTAAGAATGATGAGAACTTAAAACTAACCCAACATAACATCACGCCTGTGTTTCCCGAGGAATGAGAGCAGTTATGTTCAGGTCACATTTCGACTGAGACTCCGGGTTACTAAAAAAATATTAATAGAGAAACCCAATAACCAGGCAATGGAATCCAAGACCTCATGCGCAGCTTCAGCGTCTGTGACCAGTAGACTAACGAGGCAAACTATTATGAAGTAGCTTTCCATCTCCACGTATGTGAATTGAATTAAAATATGTCTCACTTGCTATGCCATTTTCTAAGATCAGTAGTGCTATTTACCTAAATTAGTTTGTTTTTCTCTAATTATTTTAAATGAGATACAATTAATTCCGTATGTTAATTATTGTCGGTCAAAAATTATACTTTACTATTAGCATTGAGTGAATTTGCATGGATATGATGTGTGTATAATGATCTTGATAGTTATGATAAAAAATAAACAGGCCTAAAGAGGCATTTGTTAGCTCAGTCTGTATATTTTTTTAATTTTTAATCGGTAGTTTATTATTTCGCAATTTTATTGTACTACTATGTAACTCAGATAATTAAAATCATCAAGCAGTGATAGTCTAGTAGTGTGACCGTCGGTCTGCTGTCTCGAGTTCGCATCCAAGACAAGCACCTCTGATTTTTCGGATTCATGTGCGTATTGTATAATTATCACTTGCTTCGGTGAAATAAAATATCGTGAGGAAACCAGCAGGCCTGAGAGATATTTCTCGACGGCATGTAAAGCCAAGTCAGAGGCCATGGACGGCATATAAAAACTCTGACACCAGTTTAGGCACTAACCACACGATAAAGACGACTCAGATGTAGCGTAAGAGTAGCATAATCAGCCTTTAATGTTCCCACTGATTGGATACAGACCTATCTATGAGAGGTAGAGAAATGTAATCCACCACTGGACCCATTGCGGGTTGGTGGATGTTGTCTATTTTTTTTTTGGTTCTAGAATATGCCGATATCCTCAAGATGTTTTCCGTCATCGATTTGAGAACAATGGTGATGACATAATTTACACATACTGATGTAAAAAAAAGATAGTTCTTCTAAACAAGGCAACGTTCCAATGTTGTATCCTTTGACATTATCAAACTGAATTGCTTATGATTGGTGAAATATGTATGTAAGTAGATAATAATACTGTTTCCTAATATATTAGCTCCAATAGTTATTCTGTTAGTTATTGTCAATAATTAACTCACTACTTCTGAAATGAGAGATAAACTGATTAAAATGATAATTGACTAAACAGACTACTAATGTTATTCGTGAACGGCGAACTCATTAAGAAATCTTAATAGAAGAAATGTCTATATTAATACAATACTTATTGAATCTAAAACAAAAGAGCAACAACCAGTGTGGCATTAAAAATTAAAAACAATTCAAGAACAACAAAACGTGACCTTTTCAAACCCCCTGTAGTTTAAAAAGCATCACACCCCACATTATCACATAGTACACACACATTAACATTCTCTTTCTCCCTCTCTCACACACACAGACGTACAATTTGATAATGAACGTGGAATCAGAACGAAGATAACATTTCTCCCTCGCCTTATCAGTAGGATCGGGAGGCTGGGGCCCATTGAGTGGAACACACGTCATTTTTATCGTAAGCCACGACTGTCTAAGTGTAGGGCTGATGGATAGTTTTTTGTTTCGTTTTTAAGATTGTAATAATACCATTAAGAACAGTAGCAGCTGTTGTTTGTTAAAATATTTGAAAATCGAAGGTTTTTGTACCACTTATTTCCAATATTTAGAAAAACACAATCGAATACGAAAAATAAATCCATAAACAAAACAAAGGCTTTAGTTGATTTCCTCATATTTTTTTACAAATATTTGAGTTAATTTAACACATAATTAATAAATTCAAATAAGTAACGTTGGTAAAAAAAAACAGTACAGGGAAATATTCAATCACAAATCTGATCCTAAATCCGACAGTTGAACTGCGATAGACCGATGAAGCAACGAGATACAACTCTACTGAAACATATACAAACTATTTAGACATAGTTGACATTGACAGGAGCTGTCAAAATAGGAACATGCCTCACGAGTTCGGTATTTAAAAATGAATTCGGTCTCGTTGCTGTGATTTGGTATCGGCTTAAGATTGGTATCTAGTTTTTGTAATGTCACATCACTATTTTGTGGTTAGAACGTCTTGATTTAAACATAACTAAAGTTAGAGCTAAATGAGGTAAAGATAAAGGAGAAAAGTCAATTAAACGTGTTTTTTATTTAGTCTAGTTTTAACATCAAAATTAACTAGCTACTGGGTTGTAGAGGTCAGCTTGGCAGTCGCTTGTCGCTCTATGTAAAATACTCTAAAATACAGTTGCGTGCGGTAAGACTGGAAGCCGATCCCAACATAGTTTGAGAAAGGCTAGGCATGATGACAAGGCACACATTCCAAAAACGAGTAGGTAGACCATTGATATTCTACTATAAACGCCAATACAGTTCAAAAACATGAAAATCTAAGTAACTCACAGTAATTACATTTTATCAATGATTTACATTCGTTCATGCGCTGATAATGTATCTACAGGGCAATAAAAATCCTATATAATACATTAGTACCACTGTTAAGGCTATCAGAGCAGAGATAAAAACCGACCAATCTTAACGACGGCCTTATCGCGAATTCAGAGAAAACTGTCATATACTATAGCGCTGTGTCCAAAATTTATTTATTTGTTTTGATTTTTGTATGAACATGGTCCTTGATATTGTTTTTCTGTTTTCTTGAGATGACTGTAAACTTATTTACTGGAATCTCTTTGGGTTTTTTTTATTTCAAGTTTAATTCAGTGTTGTTTTTGTTTACAGCAACATCAGTACTGTATTGATAAAGTACGGAGTTCGTTCAACCCACAACATAACCTAAAATTGTCATAGATGAGCGTTGAAAGTATTCACAAATGTTTTCAACGTGTTCTGAAGACTTAAAGACAGTTCACCAATTGTTTAGAATGATTTTATTAGAAAAAATCCAGGTGTGATCTTTTGGAACCCAATCTGTCATCACAAAGTGAACCCACTTTAATAACGTTTTAAGTGTTTTTAATACCTCACTGACACTAATTGGTACTCCGGTTATCCCGATCATTGATAAACCTCAGCTATACGTCCACATGTAAATTCCAAGAATGTTGTTTTATCTAATGTCAACAAATTCCACAAACGGACTGTTTGCCTTCAAATCAAAGTGTTCTAGAGAATTGTTTACGTTCAATACCAAAGAATATATTATGGGGTACTTAACTAGTTTATTGTAATAAGAACAATTAAATGCAACATTGTTTTGTGTTGCTGTCTACCTTTGAAACAACCAGACGGATCTCGTTGATTTCTCTTAACAAAATTGCAGCTTTTACGTGCACCTCTCTATGTTTGAGTCAAATAGGTATTGGTAAACTTCTCGCCACCGCATTAGGGAGTTAAGCAACGAGTAAAAATGTCAAAGTTTAATAGATAACGATAGCAGGAGTTAGTAACAACAGTAATTCTTATTTGACACAACATTTCATTCAATACGCTCAAGATAGATGCCTCTAATCGGTATCAGTATCTATTCTCGAGATATTTCATTGATACCCATCGCAGATTGAATAGACAAGATGCCAGCTTTAGAATACGCGAATGGAATGAAATGAGGGACATTAAAAAGGCTTTAAAACTATTGGAAAGTTCATAAAAATATGAAAAACAAAGCAGTATAAACAGTCAGGCACACCGAACGATATGTAAACAAATCTTACACATTGTTTTGAAGTCGACAGCGCCACCTGGCGGCGGGTCCCCGGCCGCCACTTCCAGCTGCTTCAGATACCGCAACCACAATAACATAATATCCACAGCACAGCACTATTTTTTGGTATTTATTTTGTGTATATTTGTGCGCGCGGCATTTCAGCCGTCATACTTTTGCCGCGTAAAGTGAGTGACTGGCCCGGCGAGTCGAACGCCCCTCCCCGCACACACGCGCGCCTCGTCCGCACATGGGCGCACACAGACGCAGCCGATCCCTTATCAGGTTGGTTTAACTAGCAATGGCTGGCCCCAGATGCTATCACTCCGAGCTCGCGGTAACGTTGCATTGAAAGATAAGAGTCAGCGATATTATCGCTCTTTGAATAAACTTGTATAAAATGTCAAATAAAAAAGCTGCGCGCCATACACGTCGGTCTAGCGGCGATTTTTTTGATACCCTCGCGATGTCGGAAGTCGGACAAGGTTTATGATTTCGAGAATTTGTTATGAGCTCTCAGAAATGTGGAAGTTCTGGTGTTTTTATTGGCATTGATAACAGAGTTAAGTTCTGGTCACATTTGTAAGTTGGAAACAACTTGATTCTTATTTTTTGTTTGTTCATACTTACGTTAAATTAAATTTTCTTTACATCATTTAAATCAGGAATGATCGCGATCGAAACTTACCTGGAAAGAGAAAAACAGTTCATTAACAGAAATACAAAACTTTACAAAACCATAAAAAAAAACAAACAACATGATTGCAATCAATAATTTTCCTTTTCTCAAAACGAAATTCAATAACAATGTCACCAGACTGCATAAACGAAGTGATGGTAACTGGCTACACAAACACGTGACGGACAAAAGGTGACATTGAGGAAAACTTCTCAATGTGGGTCAGCAACTGAGTGCAGGTCCACATAGTTCTGAGTCAGTTTCGTTTGACATTTAACAGTCTTCACGCGTAGAGCGCCTTCTAGGGTTCCATCAAATACAAGTATACGAGTATCATTCGTGTGCTGAATATACGGGGCCCTGCTATATCGATATTTCGATAGTACTTTTGGAGTATGGACTTTTGAGAGCCTTTTTTGGCTTCGTCGTCCATTTTCGGTACACTTTACGGGTACATTAACCAGATATATTGCCTACTTTGATGAGGTGTTTATTAGAATAAAAGTATCTATACTTTGAAATCGGTGCAGGGTGAACTTTGGTATTTAGAAGCGAGAAAACACGTTTGTAAGATCACTAGCAATGTTAGCTAGGTCAAGTTGACCTAACACGTCATGTGAACAGCCGACTCGTTTTTATTTTTGGGTCCTATTTTCCTTCCGCTTGGTTTAAATTCATGAGTTACTGATTTTTTTTTCTAAATTAACCTAACTTAAATTTACTATTTTTTCCTGTATCGAATCTATACATTGCTATGTCCGTTTTAAAACAAAACCCTTACTTATTACATAAACAATCAGAATATTAAACAAACTAAAACATCAGTCTCCCATAATTTAAAACAAACATAGCTAGTTTTTGCTCATTGTAAGTACATTTATCCGCATATACGGCACAAGTGCGCGCACGCAGTTAATAGCAGTCTAAGATTCGGTGCTGATCCACCGATAGCTGCCAAGGTTATGATTTACTAGATACGGACGCAGGTGGCTGAACGGTAGTGAGGAGAAATACTGAGAACAGCAATATTATCCCGGAATATATTTTTCAATGAAATGCCAATCATTTTTGATTGTGCAGTTTTCAATTCTAGTCTCCTAAAACCGCATGCCTCTTTTTGAGCATCATTTTGGAGAACTTTTTCTGAGTTCGTTTGAGAGATCTGTTGATGGTGAAAATGCTGGTAACATCGGGGATTTTTTAAATGGTTACTCATCAAAATGAGTGAGTAATACTGTAGGATAACAGAATTTCAATACTGCTCGATACCCAGGGGGACCCCTTGGTCAATTAAAGCAGATCAGCTCGAACTATGAAGTATTTATATGAGTTTCTATCATTAACGTCAAGTCTTTTATTTATTATCTAAGCTTTTTCATCAGTTTTTGATCCCACAGAAAAATTCTAGCTACTATTTTCCACAGATATTTGTCCCGTGCAACACAACACTTGGCACCACCACACACACACAAAGGCGACGCTTGTGTGCGATCCCTGTCTGAGATTGTGTTTATCTCACATCTCGTATGCAACGTTCATTTACATAAAAACTATTATTTTTTCGACCATGCCTTTATCTTTTATCATCGATTAACTTTTTGTTGTACAGTGTGCTTTAATAAGTCATAGTTTTGTGGGGATGTTATGTAATATTAGTATGTTTTGTAATGCCTAATAACGTTCTATTCTTTTTTTTTAGCCATCCAAATTCTGTAAGTACCAAACCTTTTTTCTATCTCCCAATTTCTCCCAAGATCTTTTCTCAAAAATCTTCTGGTATTTACCCAGAACTGATCACCTTTTGAGCTCTTTAAGTCTTGAAATAGAAGCTCCCTCATAAATAACATCCACAACCGATCTTTGACGGATAATTCTCGAACCATAGTAACCACACAAGGTACGCAAGATCGTTGATTGCAGCATGATGTCATCAGTTCAAGTGGATGCTACTGCTCATTCACTTGATACAATCCCTTTCAAAAACCATGCACTGACTCTTTAGCCAACGATTTTGATAGTGATGAAGATTTCACCTGATGTAATGCCTTAGAAATGTATTTAGAGGATACAGCTTCTCCAAAGAAATTGTTGATTCTACAATGAGTTTATTTCAAAATCTCAAAGTATCGTCTGATACTGATTTCATAGGGATCAAAGAACGAATCACTTCGTAAATTGAAATAAAACGATATCCTTAAAAAAACCAGGGCACAGGACTCCAAAACACAAATCAAACGGCAGCCGCTAAGTACATCATATCTACTCGAAAATTCATAAAAGAAAGCCCAGTCTGATAGGCGGTCGGCGCCAGCCATATGTGTTGATAAGGTCCAGAATAAATCAACCCGTCTCGCTGCCTAGTGATAAGGGCAGATAAAACATTAATCAGTATTGGTCGAAGTTAATGGATTCTTAATGTGGCGGTCGTGATGTGGACGAGGAATTTTTGAAGCCTTTGATTTGTTGTGTGAATTTGTTAAGTGTGTTAGCGCCATTTTTGGACGTCGTTTGATAGTGGGAGTCTGTGATAGGGAATTGATACTGAAAATATTCCCGCAGTTTTTCCTGGTTTTACTCTTTTACGTGTTCTTTGTTTATCAGATTTGGAATTAGGTTAGTTAAATGAAGTGTGATAACGATGGGTAAAATGTTTCAATAGTAACTTAAGTAGGTATCTCAGAAACGCTTCAAAGCCAAACAATAACAAACTAGTAGTTTTTAGAACAGAGCACAAGTAGACAAGGCCACAGTAGCTGCAAAAAGTGGTCTATCGTCTAGAAAAAAACCCAAAAAGTAAACTATAACTTATAACTTTGCAGTCTTGTGGCTGATTCACAATCGTTCTTACATTCAGATGAGCATGTATTTTTAAAACTACTTCCCAGTTTGTCTGTCCATATAGATCGTTATCTTAGTGAGCTACTGTGTTCATAATTTTTATCTCCATATCATTATTACCGGTTACAATTGTGTAAAATTAAATTTACATAATGACTTTTAATTGTAACCTTGTTGTCTGCAATTTTAACTTTCAATGTATTTTATTGTTTTAAAATTATAGCTACATGTACGGAAGATTGTATGGTCAAACCAATTAAATAAAAAGAACTATGATTTTTAGGCTGGAAACAATTAATGTAGGCAATAGAGATAAGAATTTCGGTAAAAAAGAAAAGAAAATTGTTATAGTCTTGGCACTTGACACAGATGATAATAATACACTGAACAGCATATTGAAAAGCACATTCAAATAAAATTCTACAAGCATCTAAAGTTGCCATTCCACATAGCCCGCAGCTAAGCTACGCGCGTACTAGCATCGCTTTAACGACATTGTAGGCGGGTTCGTACACTGCGAGCAACGGTCAAGATACGCACAGATGCGTGGCTGAAAGCAAATGATCCGCCCAAAAACGTAGCAAACCTCTCCGTGCGTATCCTACTTAGCAGTGGATGATCGTCTTTAAAGCTGTTGGTTAGTAGAAACCCCAAGCAATCCAACACCCTGCTCACGTTATTGATAAAAACACTAGCCATACCATCATCATCATCATTCCGCTGTCTTTATCTCAATTTACTTAGGATCGGCGCAGCATGTTGTTGAATGTCAGAAATTCAAAAAAGCGAAGCTACAGTCACAAGGCATAATAACTTGTGAAAATGCCGTAGTTGCCTATTCCAAAGCGTAAATCTCTATGGAGAAGAATGGGCAAGCTTACATCATTCATGTTGAGATTAAACATAGATATATGTGAGAACGATGTATAAACACTTGCAAGTTAAGAGCGTCCTTCCTTCCGACAACCACTTTCTAGCCATATCATTTTTTACACAGTTCATCCATCGTTTCTTTGGTCTTCAGCTACTGATAAACCCATTCACACTTATTAAATACTCAAAGACACTAGTGATACCGTCGACCACATTCCGACCCTGACCACAAGCAGCCAAAATAAACCGCAAAATATAACCACAACCACAGGTAACGAAACGTATCAAGTTTGATGCGTTTCGTTTCGTCGATGGAGCGATAGGCGGTCAATCGATACGCTATCAGCGCCATCTGGCCTCCCCCCGCGCCCCACAGGTGCTGGCTGTAATGGTAGCAGAAGATGGTAGTTGTATTAAAAAAATAATTATGTAGTCGATTTTAAAACTAACGCCTGTTACAGAAAATTGAAAACATGTAATGAGGCGGGATGAAATGCATGTGACTAAAAGAGTGATGGAAAATTGAACATGAATGTCGATGGATGGAGAGGGAGAGGATGGCCAAAGAGAAAGGAGTACATGATGCCGTGACGTCTGATAAGGGAGGATGGAAGAAGGAAACGTGTTGCGCCGACCCCAAATAGAATGGGACAAGGGCAGGAATATGATGAATTATGTGGCTGATTTTTTGGACTGTCTAGAGACCAGGTATTCTAGAACGGTAGCATTGTTTGAGTCTTGATTCAAAGCTGTCAGTTTACATACTTATCTATAGCCAAATCAATAAGTTCTTTTTTATTCTCGTTTAAAATCTAGATTTATGCTTGATTCTCGTTTAAAAATACGATCCACCAAAACGAGACTACATTACAGAGACACAGAGTATTAATTTTGATGCTACACTTAGTACTGCTCTAATCTAATCTTGTCAATTTTCTCATTAGCTAATTCTTTCTTGAGTAAAAGTTACTACTTTCTCATTTTCTTCCTCCATGTTTGGTCTATACTCAATTGTAACTTCAGTCTCTATTTTCTTTATACTTTAACCAATACAAACTATCTATCCATTCACCATTGACCACTAGCAAGTCACCACATTATCCAACCATTAAAAAAACTAACCGCAACGTTTTTTTCCTATCGCTACCACATTTATGTGATGGTGAGATGGCGCTGATAATCGGCCGATCAAATTACCAGCGGGGTCACCATGCCTGCAAGCTTCCTCTGTAAGGTGTGTTGATTAACCGAGGACAAAGGAATCACACAGGATGAAAAAGGCTTGGTAAAATTTCGGACGCGGCGGACACCAGAAACTGACAGATAATGTATTGAGGTATCTGTGAGCCAGTGTACGGTGTCCGCAGCTGATATGCAATTTGTCCGTATCGGTTCGTCAAACCTTTGAGGTGTTTAGTCTAAGTCAGGGTTGTAGGACTTGTAGGTCAGTGCTTGAAAATGTACGATAAATTTCAATGATTTCCAGGATATACCATCATAGACACAAATCTATTATTATACTTCTAAAATCGTTTGTCCTGATTGACTATCAACGCAAAGCTCTAACCACTAGACATATCGGTCTAAAATTGGCATGCAGAGAGTAGTATGACGTAAGCATCCATTAAGAAAGGATTTTGGAAAATTCAAATCCTAAGCGGGTGGAATACGGGTTGTAAGTTTGTATGGAAATCCGTCACCGGGCGAAGCTAGTACGGTTCGGCTAGTCTCAGATACACATAATACTTAGAAACAACAACTTTACAGGCGATCCAAATCATCTATCAAGGATATTGAATCCGAGTATGGTGAAGAATCTAATAGCTCAGTCACCCCGCCTATTCTAACTGATCGTCCTATTTGAGCCTGCAATCACTCATTGCTAGGCAGTTTTCTTTCATTCCACCATACTACCAGGTTCCGTGCATCCTTCACCGTTAAATTATTTTATACTACATTGTTGAGGTCCCTTCCATCTTATATCCAAATTCCTCGAACCACATTTTTGTAATACATTGCCCAAGACACCTTGAATTTGTAATCTGATCTCGCCACATTGATTCACAACAGATGTAATATTTTTTATTCTGTTTCGGCCGTGATTAGATCTAAGGTAAGATTGTGTTTCTAATAAAGTGGAGTCGGTTAACTAAGAAGGGCAAAGGTACATGGTAACATGAAGAACTGAATACAATATTGAATATTAAGTAGGACCATGTTCTTGGCCAATAATAATAGCCAAACTTAAGAGGCAGTGGGCAGGACACTTTGCTCGCAGAACGGATAGCCGATAGGGCCGAAAAGTTCTGGAGTGGCGACTGCGAACCGGAAGACGTTGCGTTTGAAGGCCTCCCACTAGGTGGACCGATGACCTGGTGAAGGTTGCAGGGATCCGCTGGATGCGAGTGGCACGGGAACGGTCAATGTGGCGACACCTGGGGGAGGCCTATGTCCAGCAGTGGACGTCTTTTGGCTGAAATGATGATGATGATGTTCTTGGCAGTTCAGACTTCAACAAAGGCTGTGATCTCTTTATTGATAGATACAATTCCTGCGAAGGGATTTTGCCTATAGAAAAATCTAAAATACCTACATAAATAAATTAAAGCTTTATTTTCTTGAGGGCTGGAAGAAACTACTGAACACCACCTGTTACCGTGCTTCGATCCTTACATACTCATTATACTTCTTCCAAGTTCATACATCTAGTCATAAACGCAAGCTGGTTGCCAGTACTACGCACCTGAACTTTCTGAAGAACTTCGTCAATAATGTTAGTATTATGTCTTTCTAGGACTCATAAAATAAACCACAGTAAAAAAAATAACATGCAGTAAAGAACTGCACACTGTTATTTACAAAGCATCAGCTAAGAGCATTGATAACGCAAATAACTCTATGACCAATCATTGCATTATGTATCATCGTTCGCAAGTTTTTTTCCAAGAAAGTTAGTCAGCGCCTAATCATATGCGGTTGAACTCAATGGATCAGTACAGTGATAGGTCAACTAAAATGGCCGCGGAACGTAGGTAAAGGAATATACTGCGCTTGCTACCACTTGAATCTAACAAGAAAACACGATCAGCTGTTTGCCTTTCCGTTCAAGCTTTATCAGTTAATAACCAATTAATGTAGAATAAGTTATTATGACTCATATATGGTTTACCACCTGTCATATTGAGTCATTTGTAGGTTTGTACCTAAGAAAAACCGTAGTTCTAAATCAAGACGATGTTGATATTAACGACATACCTACCAGCATGTTGATGGAGAAACTAAACGATTACGTAAAAGATCTAGATAGAATTGGCAAGGATAAATTACCTAAATGGCGCATTATACAGGACACATATCATATCATAGGGCTTGACAAGCTAGGTTAGATAGTTATTGATGATGATAAACTTGAAAATGTTGGTTATCTCAAAGAATTTGGCGATGGAGTTCAAACGGCTGAAGCTGTGGTAGCTTTGAAAACGAGCTCAAACGTAGATGAAGAATTATTGAGAAATTATGACAGCTTTCACGGTTTACAACCAAATATCGGGAGCTCAAAATAATGAACAATGACAGAATATATCTCGTAAGTGACAGTATAAGTTTATGATCGATTTATTGATCGATACTAACAATTATAGTTAAAAAGAATTTGTGGACAGAGTCAAACGGTTGAAGCTTTAGTGGCACTGAAAGTCGGTCAAACCATAGTCAAAGAAATACTGAGAAGTCATGACGTAAAAACCCGTTGTTATCTATTTGGTCGATATCAACAATGCAATTAAATATTCAGAGATAACGTGAGAAGAATGATATGCATCTCATTTACCGTTAGATATATAATTAGGAGACATTATAGTCAAAATGAAATACTAAGACTTTTCCAATTTACATAATGATCTATAAATAACCAAACATATAAAAATACATTGTCGACATGTGGGATGTGAGTACAGCAGTCATTGTGCCGATATTCGTGCTGGCCAATGGCTTAATAGCCAATAGCCTCGACCAACATCTGAGGAGGCTCTCGCTTGGCAGCTGGATCAAGGGCTTGATTCAGAAAGCAGTACTTGTATTATTAACTTCACTTCACTTCTTTTTTTCTTTTATTTCTTCTTCTTGTTTTATTTTGTTTTTCTTTTTGTTTTTTCTTGTTCTTGTCTTGTTCTTGTATTATTGTGGACACTCCCTCCCTCTTTCAAGAGCCCTGACCACCGGTAGCTCGGTCCCTGTTCCCGATGCCGGTGGGCTACATTATTATATAATTTTTGTTGAAAAAAATATTTAAAACTTTAATTAGTATGTAAACGAATAAAAATATGTACATATAGAAACGAAAAAAGCCATAAAAGATCTCAAAAAATTCGTCCACATCGCTGTCAACACGAATACTGCCCAGAAGGCTGACAGTATTGTCCCGTTGGATGACAATGCTGAATCTTTGAACAAAACAGTGTTCAAATAAATTTAGTATGATTCTCTTCACTCTTTTAGCGACAGTACTAACTCATCTTTTACCATCAATTCTCTGCTTACCCCAAAAGCACATAAAACTGAAAACACACACAGTGGCCATCATAACCGCTGCTGAGACGGCCCATATTGCATTGTGAGGCTAATTGGATTGAGATGCTTATCTGTTGAACCGATAAAATGGTGTAGATAACATTCTGTAGTGACTTATTAAGGCCGTTCCCAGAATAATATTAGATCGCACGATACGCGCTGTGTGTTCGTAGCGATAGCAGCGGACGAAACAATTTTTGGTATGGTTCGGTTTTTTTTTTGCGGCTAGTTTGATTTTTGTTGTGGCAGTACTTGTGTTGGGTTACGGTAAACGGTCTTTTGTGTTTGAATGTCATAAGTTTGTATGAAATTTTGATGGTCGATTAAAAACTTTGATGGAAAGATCAGAGATGTGTTATTCACTTTTTGTCTATAATCATTCCATTTTCAAAAACTTTATTTTGAATGCCGAGCTTCAGTACCTGTGATATCATTATTATAATAAATGTCCTGTTACTATCTGATTGTTTTGACCTCTATAAAACCCTCCAATATGCATCATATGCTACTACGTTTATTCTAAACATTTAGATAGCAATCACCAAAAATGCAGCAGGAAAAATTGCGTCTTAAAATCAAGACAGACCACATTCTCATAAATTCACGATCACAAGTCTAAATCAACCAGACCATTATAAAAGAAGAAGAAACCAATTAGGTCACATCTCCCCCACTTATCTGCGAACCCTACAGCGCTATCAGCGATCAGAACAACGGATCGCGTTGTGTAGTTTTTGCGAAATTGGTCCCGATCGAGTGTTATTCGCTCGTGTTGATTCCCTGGAACACTGCAAGTATCGGAGGCTCAATCTGTGACAGTGCCCTCGGACCCTGGACGTGAGTCATCAGGATGTTTCGACTGTCTTAAGAATTTGCCGGGTATTTGCAGAATTTTGATAAAATCTATGATGCGGAGTCCCTGCAATGCGATAAGTAAGGGTTAAGTTACTATGGGTTAAGGAAATGAATGTCCTAGAAACAAAAAATGGAGATATATGCATCCACCAACCAGCGCTGGGTCTGCGTGGTTGAGTACTGCCCACTCTCGAAGAGAGGAGGCCTGCATCACAGAAGTGATAACATTATGGGCTGTTATACTAATTCTTATAGTGTAGGAGAATTCAAAGTAGAAATCATCACGGTAGAAATAGTTTTATGCTAACCATTTGATTTTGCCAAACCCTATCAACAGGAAAGGTCAGTTGAGTAAAAGGTCATGCGTACGAGACCCCGGCAGTTGCACTATTAACGTAAGCCCACTCTTATCATTACCATAATTTGGTTGGAAGAGGTCATGAGATTACTAGTAAGGAATGTTGCTATGGATCTTCTATTGCCAACGGTGAGAAATATTCAAAAATATAAAAAAAAAAGTTTTTATTTTTATTTTTGTTTTTAATGTAAGTTTTTTATTTTAAACTCCTCCACGACCCGCGTACTATTCAATCCATCCATCAGCACAATGCTTTGAGTGCATTCCATCGAGTCCTACCGTAAAACGTGATTTTTCACCCCAAAAAAAGGCGTTTCTCAGCAATAATTTTTGCGTAAAGTAATTAGTTTGATGTACAGAATGCTTGGTTGACGGCTTTGTGAAGGGTTTGTTTACACCCTGTATTTGAACAAGAGATTAATTTCAAGTTGTTGGTACTTACTTATTAGTTGTTCTTGACCAAGGAATTGGCGATCTACAAATGGAAGGATGTATCCATTACAGTATAATGATTGTCAGGCATGACCCTCTCGATGATAACTAGTAGTAGACTCATGGTAGTGATAGAAATCGTGGGGTTTAAGTCAAGATGTAGAAGTATAAAATAAACAGTAGTCTCTCAGAAGAATAAATCAACATTATCACAATCAGCAGAAAGAAAGAAGAAATAGTTAGTATGTGGAACAATATTTGCTGGGTATCGCACAAAATAGCTTCGAAACATCTGTATTGCCATTTTTATCTTTAAAAACTCCATCTCATCTATCTAGACCAAACGACTCAATAAAGACAATATCAAAGCCATCTAAAGGAGCATTCTCAACAATATTTACAATGATAACTAACTTATTAATAGCGTTTCTTTAATAAAATTAATACCATATCGTGACCGCAGCGATGTAGATAAAGATCTTTTTGAAAAAAAGGTGCATAAACTTTAATTAGAGAAGCGAGATCCATTTGAACGATAAAATGTATCGTTGTGATACACCTTGTTGTCTGGCGATGTTGTATTACGTGTATAATGGTAATCGCACCTGTGTGTAAGGTTATGTTAATAATAATTTGATGAAATAATCGGGTTTAGACTGCATCTGGTGTAACTCGGAGCAGCGGTGGCTCAGTGGTGGCGGCCCCGACTGACGGGCAGTAAGCGTGTCTTCGAGCCCAGACAGGCGCATTACTTTATATAATTTATTTTATCAACACTGCTCTCATAACGGTGAAGGAAAACATTGTCTTAAAACCAAAAATTCGAAGACATGGGACATCTATACCGCCCCCCGTACTGGGACCGCGTGGTGGATTATATAATAGTTGCCCTTTCCCTCTCATAGAGAGGAGGCCTGTGTCCCAGCACTGGGAACAATATAAGCTGATTATGCTGGAGGTCTTTAGAACAGAAGCTTTTAGTGTTCGTCAAGTTGTTCTACTGGCTATGGAATGACTGAATCGAACTAAGCGTGCTTTTTCTACACGACTGTCATTTTAAAATCTACAAGAAATATTTTTGTTGTCTCTCGTTCTTGTAATTTCAACTATGACTACAAGTACTTCAAAGTTATTCTTCCGATCATGAGTCATGTTTAGAATTATGTAAGACCACGAAGCGGAAAGCATGGTAGGTAATTATGACACTTAAGTAAAGAGGAATATACTTTAAAATTCGTAAAACAAGGCTGTCAATGATAATGGTGATGATCCTTTCAATAAAAAACAAAATGTATAACATAATAATTTCACTGAAAAATCTAATGTATCCTCTGGCAAGGACTCATCATCGGCCTAGCCTTTTCCCAACTATGTTGGGGTCAGCTTTCAGTCTAACCAGATGCAGCTGAATACCAGTATTAAACATGGTGCCAGTATGACTTCCACATCCCAGTTGATACTGGGTAATACGATACCTCCTGGTTGTCAGCCTTTCAGGCGACTGACCACCTGTAACGACTGTCAAAGATCTACAAATAACAGTTGGGACCGACGGCATAACGTGCTTTCTGAGACGCGGAGGACATTCGATTTGGGTGGTCACCCATTCACGGACCAACCTAGGCAAGCGCGGCTTAACCCGAAGATTGATCCGAGCGGCTGATTATTTAGCAATGAGCTGTTCCCTCTGGCAAGCACTATTCTGCTAATAAAGATGAGAAAGCAAACGTAAGAACGACGAATATATAAATAAAAAACAAATGAATATAAATTCTTGTCACTCTATCAACTAGATCGATCTTTATAGACAGGAAGTGTTTCTTGGATTTTTTACGACAAAATGACATTCAAAAGACAAAGTAGTTGCGACAACCAGTTAAGACTAGATCCGTCTGGTACATTTAAAATGTAAATGTAACACAATAGGCAGGATGTTCTGTATGGTGTCCGGACGTAAAGAATAGCACCATCCCATATCTTCCCGTAGGTGTCGTAAGAGGCGACTAAGGGACTTACCAGTGAATGGGCAGCAGTTCTCTGTGATTTTTTATAACAAACATACTGCGATCGCCAACCCGCCTGCCAAGCGTGGCGATTATGGCAAAACCCCCCTTGGGGAGGCCTATGTCCAGCAGTGGACGTCTTTCGGCTGAAATGATGATGATGATGATGAGGCAGGATTTTGATTACCTGTGGTGTGGTGGTCTAGAGGACGTAAGCAACATTGCTGAGTGTGAGAGTCGAAGTTCTCAACAAAGTGCGGTGTCTTAAACTACAGTTATAGCTAACTAAACTGTTACTCTTCAATCTAAAAATGATAATCACTTTGTTAATCCAAATAATCTTGAGGTTGATGACGATGTAATTTCCAAGAGCACATAATTTATTTGACCACCAAAGGCGTTTTAACTTGAAAATCTTTACAATCATGAACGAGGTATAATTTAAAGAGTTCAAATTACAATTCTAATAATATGAAACTGCTTTTAGATGAGTAATCAGAAATCTCTCCCATGATCAGTCCAACTGTAGAATTAAATACACATAAGAGTTGATTGATTAATAGATCCTAATGATCAGCAGTATTAACTTTATAGACCCGTAAAACATGTGGGACGTAAATAATTTACGATTCGAAATACTAATTGCCGCAATCGTCTTACACTTGGCCGATTTTCATAGATAACCATCTGTCAATGCCGATCGCCATATACAAACATAAATTATTGAAGAGATACGATCAAAATGTGTTAAAATCAATAAATCTAAGTCCGAAATCGTATGCAAATGAATTAAAATAAAGAATGGGAGTATCGACTTGTGAGCTAAAAAATAAAGGCTTTGGTTACGATATCAGACATGGATCAACTGATGAATTAGATTTTGAATTAAGATAAGCAGCAGAAATAGAAACTATAATATAAATGAATGATAGGAATCATTAAGGAAGGAAGTTGTAAAAGCTATTCTAATAAACAAAACTAGTGGTTTAAATTTAAGGGTCAAAAAAACTGTTAAAAGAGGAAAAACATACAAGTTGATAACGTATATTGTAGGCCTACTACATCAAATATTTGTGATCCAATTTATCCTTTCTATGGTAGTTACTTATTAAAAATTAAGGGCATTAAAAATACGTATTAATGGAAAAATTTAAAGACATTGATTAAACATTACCTACCGCTTTTTCAAAAGTTAAAGGTTAACATTCAAATAAATATGAATATTTAGCCATGCTTGTTTTACAAACAGATAAAGACAAAACAATTATTTTACTGTATCCATCTACTACTATAAATGCCAAAGTTTGTGAAGATGGATAAATGTTCGTTACTCTTTCACGCAAAAACTACTGGAAGGATCTCGATGAAATTTGGCACACCGATAGCTTATAACTTGGATACTTTTTATCCGGGTAGTACGATGCCGTGGGACAATTACCGAACTCCGAGCGAGCGAGTCCGTGGGCATCAGCTAACTCTGTATAAGCTGGTACACTCAGGTACAGTATATAGAATGATGTCAGTAGGGAATTACTGTACACAATGGATTAGCAATAGAAGGAAATTGAGTTACAAAGTGGGCTAGATAAAACGTTAAAAATGCAGAGATTACATACATGAAAAAAAAACTAATTAAAATTAAAAAATAATACAATAATAAGGAATTAATAACAACGAGAATGCCTGGTTGGGTTTGTGTTCGCAAGGCACAAGCACTGCTGGTGATCCCGAGTTCAATTCCCTGGTAAGGCAAAGCGTTATTGTGCTTTTCTTTTAGGAATTTCCCAATGGCAGCCTGGTTGATGGCAATAAGCTTCGGGCATTGCCATCAACCGGGATACTACTAAGACCTGACGCTAAGACCCCGTGTAACTTACACAGGACCTAAATCAAACTGGCAAATGTAGATGTACCCATTATAGACATAGCTTTGTCTGTGTCTCATTTCGGTGAGTACTGCCATAATATTCTGTTAAGTTATAAATAAAAACATTAACTTTGTAACTAATCACAAGGCAAAGCCATTGTCTTTTCCACTTTTAATCAGAAATACCTAATTTAATTGTGTATCACTTATAGCCACGTCATATAGTGTGTTCATTTGCCTTATTCTTTGTTTTAATTCATGTGTGTTTATCAAAACCGCGTTAGCCTATTCAATTGTTAACAAAAGGATTTTTATCAGTTTTATGCTCAAAATACTCAAGTGATTCAGTTTAAGTGGTAGAATGATTCAGTTCTTGAAACCAATCTATAGATTTGTGGGTACTTTTAAGAATGTGTTAGTCCTTTTTCCGGTGATGTTGAAATTCCTCGTGACAATGTGCGTTATGATAAATTACTGCGGAATATCGTCTTACTTCAAGAATGACGTATCTTTGTGTTATAAACTGTTACAGCTCAATCTACGATGAATCCTAAGATTTACCCCTATGAGGGCTTTTACAGTAACATAATACTGTATTTGTTGTATCACTGTTTAGGCTCCCTCAAATTAATAAATAAGTAGGTGCTCTGTTTAATGAGTATTAATAGTATTTTTTTTTTGTCCGGACACACAGATTTTGCTACCAACAGCTGGGGTCTATGCATTTAAGGTTTAATTAAAGATAAAAGTTCTCAATATAATATAATATAATTTCCAACCAGTGGCAGTACATTAGAAAACAAAGTCAAAAGAATGATAAATGAAATCACCTAGATCAGCATGACAATCAACCTCCACAATAGTAACACGATTCCTTTTTGTATCTGCTAATCTTGTCACCTTTGTTCATATTTCGTATAATAAGCAGTAATCTGGCGATCGAGTGAATCATTAAACACCCGATAGAGGGCGGAGGTGACGCGTCGCCCACTGTGGCCGCGTGGACATCTACAAGTTATAAGCGATGAGCGTTTAGTAACGATGAACTAGAGCTGGAAGAAGCTACAGTTTACAATTAATAGACAGGTCTCAAACAACAACACTGCTACGTTTTTTAGTAGTATAGTAGTAAGCGGGAACTCATATTACATCGATACATTGTATTATCGGACTAAACAAAGCACAAATGAATGCATCGTCGATTCCTACCGAAACTAATAATCTAAACATTAGGCTATTCGAATCGATTAGATATGTTAACGAGGAATACGGTACTGACTACGACGAATCTTAACATATAAATTATATATCATAATTATCCACCGCAAAACTTGGTATATTTTTTTATTTGATTAGTGAACCAACAACCCCGTTTGGTCGAAAGCTCATAACACTTATAGATTTAAGAAATGAGAAAAAATAATTAAATACAGTAAATAAGCTCCCGTTTCACTTAGACCAACACAAAAACTAACCGCAGCCGTATCTGCCTAATCGCGATCGCTCATAACTAAAGGCACGGCTACACCAGCTACACACGGTCGATTTCATCCTTTGTTGTGCACAAGAAAAATGGCCGAACACTATCGAGCGACGATACTATTACTTTAAACAAGATCCCCGCTCCTGATAGTTCACTGAGAGGGAACATACGTAAGCGTTGGACACTGATGTAGACTATGGAAAATTAGAATTATTTGCTAGAATGTGTTATTTATATTTTTCTTGCGTCTGTGGTTAGTTAAACACACAACTCTAACACTTTACACTTTCGTTAAAACGAGCTAAAGTCTACAAGGTTTACCAAAGAAAAAAATGCAAAAATGCTTTGGGTTCCTCAAGGAGGTATCTTGGGACCCTCTACAAAAACAGCCGAAAACGAAAAAATATAGCATGTAAATGGGGGAAGTCTTACGAGCATAACTTTAGTAAACTTCGACAACTTTAACAACCCCTATTTCACCGATATTTTCATCAACAAAATAACCAACACCAAGAAAGATTTCTATCACCAATTCTGTACAGCAAGAACCATTAAAACGATCTACAACCACACTTCACTATCAATTCCGTGTACCAAAACAATCAGAATAACTTAATAGGCGTCTCATAATACAGGCCTCACGTTGGGTGGGCTTAAGCAGCACTCATTTGTCAACTGCGCCTGCTACCACGATACGCGTCACAATCCTTTGTGTGGAGATAGCTATCGCAAGAACAATGCCTCCTAGTGTTCATACTTCCAAACCGTTTAACACATTTGTTATAAGGTCAGAAATGTTAAATTGTTAAGATCGGGTTACCTTTGATTTGGATCGAGTTAAGGTGGAAGGGCGGGACAGTTGTTATTCATTTCTGTGGTTGGTAAAGGATCAAATTTTTCAGCGTTGATAATATCAATGTAAGGCGTTTAAAGATATTTTCCTTTGCAAATTTTCTTGTGGATTCCAAAGGCATAAAACACATACAACAGAAAAATATTTTATAGTTTTGCAGCTTCTTCATTGTCCATAAAGATTAAACTTTATACGTAATAAAGATCTTTATTTTATACCATCTTCTTATCTCCAACTGAAAGAAAATCAATAAACCTCAATGTCCCAGAATCGAACTTACGACCTAAAGCTCCACTTTCTTCACCACCATCCACAAACCTGTCTCAACCAATAAACAAGAAAATAATGGTGACAATCGGCCAGATCGAACATCGATACGTCGTACCGTTTAGTGTTTCAAACGTTAAACAATGAACTATTTGTTACGACAAATACAACCTTAAACAACTCCCCAAGTATACAGTAACAAGTGAAGAAACAATTCTATATCCATCACTCTTTTTGTACTCATTTTAAATGCACAACAACTTGTGTAGCCGTCAATGCACTTGATACAAATCGGTACGCTCGGATTTATCTTCGTTTGTTAGTAGATGCTCTCGCGCCGGTAGTCTCGGCTTTTTTGTCTTCTATCTCTTTCTCTCGCGTTAGTTCGTGTTATATAGTGTTACGCCCTTTTCCCCGACGATCGATAATATTGTCCTACGAGAGTTTTATTAGATTACTATCAGTAAGAACTGTCAGTTTATTAAAACTTTCGTGTTCTGTGTTCTTAAGGTTTGTTTTAGTGTTTTCTTGTTTTGTTTTACGATTGGTAATACGTTTTTATGGCATAATTATTGTTAGTCTCTCTGAAATTGATGATTATTGTGTAATTGGTCAAGTTACATGTCTTCATTGAAAATTATATTGAATGTTATTATCGCAATAACTTCAGGTCGTGTTCGTGTGGTCTTCAGATTAAGATAGAATTTCACTATTTGGAAGATGTTGGAGGTGGCTGTAAATAATTTAGAATATTGATTAATCTTAACTCATGTTGAAATGAAAAACGAATGGCTCAGTTAGATTAAAAAAGGGAAGTGGAAGAAAAACTCAAAACGTTTGTCGTGTAGTTTCATTGACTTCAGAAATCCTAAGAATCATCTCAATTTTTAAATCTGTTATGTTTGTAACAAATTTTACGGAAACACCACTGATGCATCAAAATCAGACCAATCTTAGCACTCTTCCACCACAGACACGCCAACAAGAGACTTCCCTATCTCATCGTCTAGACAATTTATTTTTAGCTGCAACATAAGCCGTAAAAATATCTCCCTACATCTATCAAAAGATACCGCAATATAGCAGGAGTAATCTAAAGACTACTACAATCTCACCATCGCCTATCTCAGCCCAGTTATCTGCCGTAACGACCGTCCAGCTTATCACAAACGTGCTTTTAAAGCTTTTTTCGTGAATTAAAATTTGTTAGCTGAAACTCGTGTGCAGATAGCCTTAGATTAATGACATCAGATTACAGATTTCGGATGAGCAAAATATGGCGGATAGGAATCTAGGTAATAACTGTTTTTGTTGTGTGCTGCGATATGGTTGCGAGATTTTTGGGGTCAGGGGCTTTGAAAGAAGGCTGGGAAGAGAATTGGGGGACTGGACTTGGAGGTAAGCAATATGTTAATGTGACTGTTTGACTAAATGATTCTGTTAAAGACGATTTCAAAGATTTTGTAAAGGAGATGAATAAGACTGAGTAATATAGGGGGGTTAGGTAGAGATGAACCTAATAGTACACCCACATTTCGCCAGTTATGTATAAGTCCCATGTAATAGCGGGCGAGCCTATTGCCACCAACCGGGCGCAAATCCCGACTCCGTGGCTGCTACTGAGAAATTCCTGATGGTAAATCCCAATAACACATTGCCCGACCTGGGAATAGAACCCAGGACCTCATGCTCAGTAGTCGTGCTTACGGCCACTAGACCAACGAAGCAGACTAAAGGATTCTCTGTGTGTGTTTGATTGATTGATTCTGGTATAGACCATTTTTAAGATGTTGTAACGGGAACAACTGGTCGTTGAAAACTTTGGTTATGTGGTCTGAGAAGGTTGTAAATAAAATCACAGTGTCCAGTATACAGTCTATTGATGATAACCAGGAGTTATAGTTACAGTGACGTTTCTTACATAATCTTAATAGCAGACAAGTATTGCTTAAGGTGCGGCGAAGACGACTGGCCGCTAGACTGTATGCGCGGGGAACTTTGCATTTAGCATCATTGTAGTTCCTACACTGGATAATATAGTGAAATATAGGCTCAACGGGAAGGCAGACTTTTAGTAACCTGAAGAGAGCATTTCTAGATTTATTGAAAGTCTAGAATAGTTAAAGATATATTTGCTGACCGACTCTATTCTTCACTTACATTTATATGTAGTTTTAATATAATCTTCATCTATTCTTTGCTGAAGATAGACCCGTTAAAAGCATCTCCATTTCAATCACAATACACCTTAGCCAGAGGAAACTCCCGCGCGCCCATGCCAACAAAGCTCCCGACATCTTCCGATGTTTTCCGAAAACAGCCGAAACTTTCCGATTCCAACTACCCCAAAATACATTAGGTTGGCGCCAAACCCTTCAACTGCAGATACACTATCAGTGAATTAAATAAACTCATTATTATCTTATCGTATAAAAGGAGACCTCCTCGGTATTGAGGACTTATCAGATATTTTTGAAAGTCACATTTTTTATTGACGCTTTCAAGTTTTTTTTTTCGTTTTGAAATAACTTTGGTATTGCAAGGAGTTTGAAAGATAAAAAGTAGGTATTCTTCTTCTTAGCGTTTCGATGGCAAAAATTTTAAATGTGTTTAGCCCAAAACTCAGCCACGCGAACCCCGCTCACTGATGCAGTAAATAAATCAACAAGAGCGCAGGTGATAGGGCATGCGGGGCAAGATGGAAGGTGGGCCATTGTTTGTGAGGAGACGCCGCCAAAGCACTTGAGGTCTGAGCCGTCCATGAACCCCCATCTGCAGAGATTGTCTTTACTCCGGCCGATTTGAATTCGAAGTCTGTTTAGAGATTTCCAAGTCGGCCACGGCAACTCGTGTCCAGGTGGAAGGTTTTCTGATGGATCGTTGATGTTGTCAGGGGGTTTAAACCGCTCCCGCCAGAGATTGCATCTTGCTGTGGAGGCGTTGAAATTGACTGGGCTAGGTGGGCCCACGCACCCAAGAAAACTTTTACGACTATAGGTAGTATTATACTGGTTCTCGTTCTAGAGCCTCTGGTATGGCAATAGAATTCATCTATCTATTACCGGAACACAAATACAGATATCATGATGTATGAGTATGAGTATTGATACAAGCTCACGGTTTGTGGAACTCATAGTTATATACTACTGTTTTATGACCCTCTCAAATGAAATCCTAATACAATACCTGTTATTTTTTAAGCTGAAAAGAACTGATACTACATATTATCACCCGGAAACATATTTATCACCTTAGCAACGCCAGCTTCCTTTAGTTTCGACAAGGGAACCCCTAAAACTAAAACCACACTTTATTAATTAAACGGTACCATAACGGTTAATGATCATACAGCTGTAAAATATGATGACATGAACCATGACCGATAGCTCCTATCTACCACAAAATACAGGAAAATCCTACAGATATCTGCACACTTAATTAGCACGAATCGTAAAATAGCATAAGTTTTTCGCAACTTTTTTTGGCACAAGTATATGGGGGACATACGTTGGTGTATTTTGGCACACAACCCTTCGATGCTGCCCCAGACCGATAGTTTATTGACGACTATTTATTCGCGACGATTATCGTAAACTTCTCGATTTTGTATTATATCATTTATTTGTATTTAAGTACAGTTGTATGTGTATGTGTTTTGCATGAAATGACTTAATTTTAAATACCAGTGCCGTAGTAACGCCATGTTTTTGAATGTTACTTTTCTAAGCCACATCAATATACTTAAAATTCAAATATTATATATTATAATATCTTGTATGCATCGAAAACAATCAAGAACACAGGTCGATATAAGATACATCTACTGAAATAATCTTAATGAATTGCCTGTTAATTTATAGTTCCAGAAAAAAAGGTAGGTCAACAAAATGGGAAATATATTATGTACCCATGTTTTAAGTTACCTAAGCTTACATAAAAATAACTCTTTCTATGTCATATCTATCAACAAATCCTTGAAACCATGTCAGAAAACTTTATATCATCGCAACATCAAAACTTGTAAAAGAAAAAGGTATTAGCATGAACATTAGAGTAATATTTTTGCGATCGTATCGTGAACTACGACCAAGTAATGCCTTACTTTACATGTCACAATTTACATAGCAGTTTTCAAGAACATTGCTGTCGAATCAACGTTAACTATTCCGTTTAAGTTATAAGCGTGAGCGGGTAGTGTTACTTTTTTTTTTGCCCCAAGGAGATCGAACTTGAAAATTTATGACCTCAACAATAGGATATTTGACTAAAAAATCTATTTAGTCCGTCAGTTAGATTATCAAAAAAATTGGACACATAATTTTTCTTTTGTAAACGAAAAGTTATCACGATACAGCAACAGCAATTTCTGTTTCTGTACTTTTTACTACCCAGTGCCGTCACAAGCCCCCTTTTTTGAACTTTGATGAGCTGTATCGTCGTAATTTTTCGTGGCATGTAAAGCCAAGTCAGAGGCCCATGGGCGGCATAAAAAAAAAACACTCTGACACCAGGTTAGGCACTAACCACACGATAAAGAAAGAAGATTTGTTTTTTACGATGTTTTCAAATAGCCTATTGTTAGATAGATAACAGCTTAGAAGCCAGTTTCTCACTCAGGCATTTGAAAGTAAATAAGAGACTTTATAATATACTGAAGCAAAATAATGGCTGAATTTCGTTTTGGAGAGTATACGAAACGCTATACTCAGTAAAAAAATGCACTTCTCTAAATGAAAGACTAAGACAATATAGATTATGGATTGTGCGAAAAATGATAAGGCCAGAA
Organism: Noctua fimbriata; assembly: GCA_905163415.1. Classification (NCBI taxonomy): domain Eukaryota; kingdom Metazoa; phylum Arthropoda; class Insecta; order Lepidoptera; family Noctuidae; genus Noctua; species Noctua fimbriata. The sequence goes on from LR990928.1 coordinate 2,694,048, forward strand.
AGGGGGTGAATACAGGATCAAAGTCTAAATTCTGATTTCAGGAAGAACAAGACATACTCCTTGGACCCTAAATACTCCATGTAGACAAAAGCAGGATGATGATCCCGAGGTCTTTCCCGCTAACCGCTCAAGCCTCACACCACACAAGCTATAGCGTACTTTAGTGCCCAAAATGGCAAATTACATACAAGAAAATAGTGCAGTTGCATTAAAGTATTAACATTTTTATGGGCCATATATTCAGTGTAAGCGTTGCCCAGAACAATTGATGTGCGAGAAAATACGGATTTAATGTATTTTTCCATTGTAATAGGTTCAACTGGTGATTAGGCGATTATACAGTTTTAAAACAGGAAATATGGGGTACTGTAGGATAGGTCGAAACGTTTTAGTGTAGGTATGTGTATACAACATTAGTTTTAGTATATGCGAAACCTGAAACACGTGTCGAGTTTTTTTATATAAAGAATCTATGAACAAAATTTTAAAACTGAAAAATCACAAAATTATAAGCTTATTCTGTTACCTGGTTGTCCGCACAAAATCGTGGTCACCACGCAACGCGACCGCCCGCGAGCCTCCAGAGTCAGCTCATTGATTAGAGAGCTCATTGATAAACATAATTTGGCAGTAGGTCATCGATCACTTGATCGATGCAGTAGGTACCTAAATTATTGCGATAGGTAATTAATGTCGCTCGGTGTCCAACTTGTAACTTTTTTTAAATATTTTTGTAACAAAATATAACATGGTTTAAAAATTATTGGAATCGATTCAGTTACTTATTCTGAACAAACTATATTCAGCTTTCGCATATACTAAAAATAATGTTGTAGATGTGGCAGACTTAAAATGGAAATAAAGCTATATTTAGTTATCTTTCATTGACTCGAATTTGCCCTGGCGGTTGACAGAATGTCATGCTCACTCAAATGTCTCGCTGATGGTGGCGCGTGTGTCGGATCATTTAGTTCCCTTCAAAACGTTTGAGTTGAATGGTGCTGATCCATACGTCATGTTCGTGAACGGGCGCAGTCAGTTGGGACTGGTCATCTCTTAGCTGCCTCGGTTTATTTTAACTACTTTGTTTTTAAATTGTTGTTTTAATCTTTAATCTGGACGCTTTTAATGTGCACGTCTTTCTACAGCGTTCTCACATATATGTATTATCTGAAAATGAATGATGTAATCAAGATCTTGTAAAAATATTTTGATTGAAAAGAGTGTCCATGGAGTTTCTTGCCAATTATTCTCCATAGAGATCTACTCTTTGGAATGGGTAACTACAGTACTTTCACAAGTTATTATGCCTTGTGTCTTGGACTGTAGCTTCGCCTTCTTTGTTTTTCTGACATTCAAAAGTGCCTGTTATGGTCTGATTGAAATAAATGCTTTGAGTTTGAGTTTGAAATACCTAATTAAGGTTATGTGTATGTACAGGTGTTAAGCAATGTGGGAACAGAAAAGCTCTGGAAAAACATTGCTAGGTCCATATCTTGGGTTCGCAAAATTGTTATAAATCTAAAATTTATTGACGGACAACGCCACAGCCTTAAGAACTTCAACAAGAGTTGCTTACATTGCGAAGATGATCACTGGGATGACAGTTTGTATGCTTGAAAGGACGACATTTTTGAAGTTATAAACGTTGAAGTATCTACATATATAAACAACATTATTTTTAGTATATGCGCAACCTGATACACGTGTCTAGTATTTTTATGTAAAGAATCTATGTACAAAATTTCAAAACTTTATCATGCAAAATCACAAAGTTATAAGGTTGTTCTGTTATCTAGTTGTCCGCACAAAATCGTGGTCACCACGCAGCGCGCGCCTCCAGCGTCGTCTTGAACTCATTGATAATAATAATTTGGCAGTAGGTACCTAAATTATTGCGATAGGTACTTAAAGTCACTCGGTGTCCAACTTTTAGCTTTTTTAAATATTTTTGGGAAAAAATATAACATGGTTTAAAAATAATTGGAATCGATTCAGTTACTTATTCTGAACAAATTATATTCAGGTTTCGCATATACTAAAAATAAGGCTGTATAAGTTGTATCATCGTTTTTTGGGAACTCATCCCCTTGCTAAGACTCCTGAGAAGTTTCCAAAGGGAAATTCCATCGAAGACCCGGCTTGTCTACTTATAACAGACTAGCACTTCGTCAGCAAAAAATGTGATAGCTCAGCTTATATGCATACCTGTTTGTCGCAGTCACGACGTGCAAGCTGTCAACTTATTTTTACTATTTTATTTTTATTTTGTTCCGTCCTGTTGTATTCAAACTATTTGTTATGCGTTTTATGTTTATTGTTTATTTATATATTTTTTCTTCACTTTCTTTACATAAGTATACCTAATTGATAGCCTATAGCACCCACGCATAATGTAGCTTTCTGCCAGTGTAAGAATTATTAGAATTGGATCATTAGTTCCGAAGATTATCTCCTAACAAAATTTGACCTCTTTTTATTATTAGTATAGTAGACTAAATAACTGATCTAACACACTGAATCCTTCATCTACTAGAGACATAAACTTCACCTATTACTATTCCTACATATGTAATAAAACAGCCGTTCTAGAAATTTCTTTACGACAATCTTCTATCACCTATGAAAAAGTTGCTCAGTACCTTTTTTTTATCTGTGAGATACATTATCCTACATTAAGAGCGTCATTTATACACGAGTATTTTATTATTATTTACCATTGTATGTCAAGGAAAAACGGCGGTAAGTAATAAATAGGCACGTATGTTTATCTGCCGTACACAATGTGTTGTTGATGTACCTATCTGTGTGGACACACGGGTGGGTAGGATGGCTAGCTATTATTTGGATTAAAAATGTAACCATCAGGTGCTTCTTCATTTTTTTACGCATGAAAAGCGAAGACTTTTCTCTTAATTAGGTTTGTATGCAACGACGGACGAAAATATGCAATACATTTACAAAAAGCGTTGCAGCGACATTGATACTGTACCCCAAAAAAGTATAAAAATGTTCCTAATGTTAGCATAAATAATTTAAAAAAAAAACAATATATTTTTAGGTTCACTTTTTTGTCAAGAGGTTTAAGAGGTTTTTTGTTTATTTCATGTAATGCTTATTATTTTTTATATCCAATTATAGTATTCTTTCAAAGTTCCTAGGCTGATACTAACTTACCTAATATGTAAATTATATAAACATCGCGTGTTTCTTAACAGCTAGTTGCTGTAAAAATTCTGTTTAAAATTACACTAATTACTGCAGTGAACATTTTGATTACATTCGTTTGTTTACAAAAAAACTAATGCACTAAGTGGGATTGTAGGCATGTAATTGATTTGTCTTAATTAAGTTGAAATCACCTAAAATGCTTTGCCCATTCGTTATTTATTTGTGTGTGCTTGATAATCAAAGAAATATTTAATATGATTTGTGATTTTTATTTTTTATCAGAAAATTAAACAATTTACGTCAATTGTTCAAGTAGTGGTATGAATTTACCAAACTAAACTTATTTTCCATACCACGCCATTCATCCCGATCTTAGGCCTACAGCATCGAATGATTTACTGCTCCTAAAGTGTCACCATAAAAAAAACTAATTGGGACAATATTGATCCTTAACTAATCCTTTTCCACGAACATATCCCCCATCCACAAGCCCCGTGTGTCACGCAGCACAAACTTACAACAATGGCTTCACGATAAGCTGTATACTTATAAAATAATTGGTCTACGATAATTCTAATTAGCGTGCCGATACAATCGATATCTTGCACCAGAGCCAGGCAACAGGAAACCCTGATAGTGGCCTTATTTATTAACACTTTAAACACGCTTAACTTACAAGTGAAGACAAAAAATAAAGTCAACCGTGTATTTTGTAGATTATCTTTTAGGCGGGTAATTGGAAATATAGACTGCTAACTTCTATCAACCATAAACTCTAAACGATGAAGGAAAGCATCATGAGGAAACTGACATGTCCTAGAATCAAAGAGAGAGCAGCAAATGCCCAGTGGTGGCGGTCCCGACTTACAAACAGTAAGTCGTGAGTTCGAACCCAGGCAGGCGCATTACTTTTTGTAATTTATTTCATCACCACTGTTCTTAAAATGGTGATGCCTTCACCGTTCCCTCTCATACACCGGAGGCCTGTGTCCCAGCAGTGGGACATTATAGGCTGATTAAACCTAGAATCAAAAACATAACCCTGTCTGTGTTGTCGCGTATTCGGGTAACAAGAAGACTTTGTGTCACCCATCAACTCGCACGTGGCCTGCGTATGCGTGGTGGATTACGGACTATTTCCTAGAGGAGGCTTATTCCAGCAGTATGAATATTATAAGTTGTTTATGCTATCAGCTCGAGGCTAAATAATAACAGCTGCCCGAGTCGATCTTTAGGTTAAGCCAAGCTAAGTACGGTTGGTCCGTGGTCCTATTGCATACCGAGTTTCCGCCCTGACTCGGAAAGCACGTTAAGCCGTTGGTCCCGGCTGTCATTTGTAGATCTTTGACAGTCGTTACAGGTAGTCAGTGGCCTGAAAGTCTGACAAACAGTCTTACCAAGGCGTATCGTATTGGAAGCCGAGCCCAACGTAGTTGGGATAGGCAGGTGATGATTATGCTATCAGCTGGATATCTACCAAACACGTGTTTCTAAACTGAAATATACCTAAAGCGGAAGGTTAAAAGGCGGAAAATAATGTAGATTACAAACGATGACACATGTAAAAGTAAAATAGTCGGGGCATGATAACGAATTAACATCATAACATCACACCTATATACATATATTTCGTCATCCTTACTATACTATAATATTATAAATGCGAAACTAAGTTTGTTTGTTAGCTTTCACTTTTTTAGTATAGAAGTATAGATAAGCACTAAGTTGAAAGGAAAAGTACTTTGGAAAATTCCTACTATGTAATTTTTTGTCTAAACTGAGACTCAAACCCAGGACCGCCACTGCCACTTGACCATTTCATCTAAACCTTCGACAAAGGCATTGTTTACTGTATATCCTACAAGCACTTACATAACATCACGCCTGTATACCCTGAAGACGAGTTAGGCTGAAGTGTTCCTATAGTACTCACACATAATATCTACCCACATCCCATAACTGCAAGTCGAGTCCAGCACAAAACGATTTCAAAAGCTTCTAGAAAAAGATAAAAACTATTTATACTCCTTACAGCCGATATCAAGCTCCCGATAGCAGTTTTATAGCTTCGTCGCTGACAAACAGATAGTTCCAAGGTAAACAGTTATTGATCATCGGTAAAATTTGTTATGACTACCCTCTTGGTGGCCCTTAGTGGTTTAGAAGAAAGTGGGTACTACAATAAGTTTCCTAAGAGCAGAGGTCTCAAGCGCGACTGTTGAGTATGAGGTCCTGGGTTCGATTCCCGGGTCGGGCAAAGTGCTTTTGGGTTTTTCCATCAGGAATTTCTCAGTAGCAGCCATGGAAGATTGTGCTCCGTTGATGGCAATAGGCTCGACCCTTATTACAGGAACTTAAAACGTAGATGGCGAAATGTGGGTGTACTATTCGGTACACCTCTCTCGGGATTATAGGCATGGTTTTATCTTATTATTTACATCGTCAAAGATTTTCAGATATAATAAAGTTTCAAAATGACTCAATTATCCGCCACACAACTCTGCTGACCCCAACAACACAGTCTAGAAACTAATGCTATCAACATAAATAATAATGATAAAATGCTCAGTAAATCGCAACGAAACGGTGATAACAATCGGCTGGATTTATACGGTATAGATAAGCGTACAGAAGATAGGGCGCTTTCTATGTAGGTAGTTCGCATTGTATTTTTATAGGTACAGCTTGAAAGCGCTTTTTAAAGCTGGAAGCGCGATAAGAGTTAGATGTTATCATTGTTTTTAAGTATTAAGTCCGGAGTGGGTGTTGCTAGTTGTAAAAACGTGTTAGTGCACTAGATTGTTGCGTATATTTACTGATAATGTTGGAAAGTCATCTTGAAAACAGTTCATGATTTTCAGTTCAGTCGCATGGCGGGAAAAAAATTGAGTTTTGTACGATTATGATCTGCTACTGGAAATTGGATGAGTAGCATCTAATAAAAGTCTTAAAACGTAATCAGAATCAAAAGGGAAAATCTATGAACGACAGGCACTACTGGATCTAATTCATAGATTTTTTTAGCTCTTAGAACTGAGTCCTCTTGTCCTTAGTTCTACTCCTATTTTAGACCTTCCAGACGTATTAATAAATAATAAAAAAAAGGAAAATCCAGAATTTTCTCAATTGCACTTACGACAGTGTTTGTCTCTTCAAAACTCAAAGGTTGACTGGTAGAGAATGCCATTGGCATTAAATAAATAAATTAACTATCATAATGTGGGACACCTCTTGCCAGTTTACGTCAACGACCTCAAAAGGAAATCGTGGGAGACTTGAAGTTTAAGACCATAAGCTCGACCATATCATCTTCATCATCATGTGCCTTGCCCCTTCCCAACTATGTTAGTGTCGGCTTCCAGTCTAACCGGATGCAGCTGAATTCCGCTACTTTACATGGAGCGACTGCCTATCTGACTTCCACAACCCAGTTAGTACTAGGTAATACGATACGCATTGGTAAGACTGGTTGTCAGACTTTCGGGCCACTGACTACCTATAACGATTGTCAAAGATCTACAAATGTCAGCCGAAACCAACAGTTTAACGTACTTTCCGAGGCACGGAGGAAACTCGGTATGTAATGCGTGGTCCCATCCACAGATCGACCTTGGCAAGCGCGGCTTCATCTTGAAGATCGACCCGTGCGGCTGTAATTATATAGCCACGAGCTCCTTTAATATTTATTTATTTAACACTTCAAGCACAAAAGAACAGAGGCGGTCTTAATGCCATAGGCATTTAATAATAGATGATTCATCATTTCATCATTTCAGCCGAAAAGTCCACTGCTGGACATAGGCCTCCCCCAAGAAGGGGGGTTTTGCCATAATCGCCACGCTTGGCAGGCGGGTTGGCGATCGCAGTATGGTTGTTGTAGAATCAGAGAACGCTGCTGCCCATTCTCTGGTAAGTCCCTTAGTCGCCTCTTACGACACCCACGGGAAGATATGGGATGGTGCTATTCTTTACGTCCGGACACCATACAGAACAATACACAAACATTAACATATAATCACATAATAGATGATTATTTAAGTAAAAATATTTCCAAATAACCCTATTAATATGCCAGTACTAAATAAAACCCTACAATTTATTAAATAATCTAAATCAGAGCTCACAAAACCCTAGCACAAATCCATCTATCAATCTCGAAACAAAATACAATACAAAATTGAAGTCAACATCAAGAAATAACGAAACGTCCTTGATAAGAATTTATATACGGGAGCGATAAGGCTGGGCGGGCGGGCGATAAGCGGCCGCGGGCGGTGATAACGCGCCGCCCGCCCTACAGATGTTATCTGTGATTAAATAGCTCGCGTTATCAGTAGCGGGAGTCGACGATCTTGGGCTGTACAGAGTAGTTTTGTGAAATAGAGCTGTTAATGTGATTTTATTTTTTAGAGTTTACTTATAGAGTAATTTGGATGCAGCTGTTGAAAATAAAAATGAATGGGCATTGCCTTAATTAAGTGATTGAGAAAACAGAAAATGTTTTGCTGTACAGTCGCCAGCGCATCAAGTTACTACAAATTGTCAAATTTTCTCATTTGATTTTGTACTTAACCTTCAACATTTTATAGTTCAAAATCATTTGGAGAAATTAGACAGTTTGTGTTAACTTCATATGCTAGTCTGTACCATCTGTTTGTTATGAAAGGTGGCAATTAATGGCTGCAGGACTGTTCGAAAAAGATACCGTGGCCCTGGAACGCAAAGGGCAAAGAAGGAACATGGATGGGTTTTAGTCAGTAAAAGTCTGACACTCCCTTCCGCTCCGCCCAGAGCGGAGGGGAGTCATTAGATGATTTCCAATCCGAAAAAAAATAAAAAGGTGGTAATTAATCTGTTCGGTATTTGTAATCAGATGATGCTAAAATCAGGATAATAAAGATTAACGGTAAGATGTACAGATTAGGATTTCGTCTGTAATCTTTTATAATGATACTCAATTAATAATTTGGTATCGTTGGCGCAGTGGCTAAGCGATTGGCTGCTGCGCTGCGTGTCGCGGTTTCGATTCCCGCACGAACCAAATATTTGTATTGCCTGGTAGTAGATCGGGGTCTGGCTGTTTGTGTATATGTGAGTTTAAATGTTTGTGAACGCAACCCTGTATCGATACAGGAGAAATTTCTAGAATGAGGCAACGTTTAAAAAAAAATAAGACACGAGTCTTTGAGTCAGAAATAAAAGTAACAAGTGATATTTGCCCGTTCTACTATTGGTATTGTTAATTAATTTTCCCTATTACCTTTAATTTCCCTTTAACTTTCATCGATCACCCCCAAAACACCCCGCCGCCTCTGCCCCAAACTAATCTACACAAAATATGAATACGCAGCGTTGTCGGTACGAATCCGTCAAACAGATGAGATAAGACGGACGTGAACTTTTGCTGTGTTTGTAACGTACCACCCCCCTTCACCCCTAGTATTTCACCCCCTCGACTTGGTGCCCCCTTCACCCCTCGACACTTACATATATTCAGAAGTTGGTGTGTGTGATGATAATGTCTAGAATTACTTTGCTTTTGAAATAAAAATAAATTTTGGGTTTGGTAATAATTATGTGTTTTTGTGGGGTTGATAATTTTTGACAGTTTTTTTTGAGGTTGATGGGTTGTTAGGGGTGTAGACGCTGAGGGTTTTTAGGCTTTCGAAGAAGATACCAATCTATCAATTTTGTATCCAGTATGAAATCACTGACTGTCTCGTTGGTCTAGTGGTCGCAAGCACGACTGCTGATCATGAGGTCATGGGTTCGATTCCCACGTCGGGCAAAGAGTTATTGGGGTTTTCCTTCAGGAATTTCTCAGTAACAGCCACGGAGGCTGGATTTGTGCTCGGTTGATGGCAATAGGCTCGCTCCCTATTACGTGGGACTTAAACATAACTGGCGAAATGTGGGAGTAGTATTAGGGACACTTTTGCCTAACACTTCGGGGATTACAGCCGTGATGTTATGTGTTTATGTATGAAATCATTTGTGACAGTTCTGTGAAATTCAAGGATTTTTGCATGAAGAGACCGAATGATCTTTTTCAGTTTTTTTGATTATAAAAATATTTATTGTTGGATAGCCGCCACTGTTCCACTTCTGGGCATGAAGGCCATGCCTACCCCAAAACATACTTGATTTGAGTTAATCGAAAAAAGTTTTTTGGGACGTTGAGCAGGTGTATTCCGTTGACCCCACTGGTGGGGTCAGTGGTAATTGATTAAAATAATTAAAAATTGTTCCCGTTGACCCTACCAGTGCGGCCACGGGCGGTGGGGTCAACGGGAAAGCACAACGGACTACTTGTCGACTTAGAAAAATTTCAATAAAAATAATACTTACAAAACAATTGTCTTCGTACTTTGTAGTTTTAACAGTTAACCACTAACCTATTTTTTTTCAATTGCCTCTAAACTCGACTGGTGACTTACTTGCGCAGAACATAATGGCATCAGATGACCCACTTACCTAAAAGAAAAAAGCGAAATTAAATTACATTATAATATCATTACGAGGTGACGGCGGGTTGACCTGCGATTGACCTGATAGCGGTAAGTTATAAGCGGGAGCGGAGAAGGTAGCGGGTTTGGAATTACGTGTCTATCTGTGGTAAAAGTTTTGTGGTTTAGCTTTACTTGTTATTTCCATTTTGAAGTATTTTAAAATGAAAAAACGTGAAAACAAGAATAAAAGCAGCGATGGCGTTTCTAAGAGCTCTAAAGTGCAGGTGTATGGACAATTTGGACACTCCAGCAAGTGGGACATCGTCTGGTCGGGAGCTCCGCATTGACACTGTGCGTCGGAAGGATCTTTAATACCCCATTTTGCCAAATTGTGTTTACAGAGGCCTCCTTGGGTGTGCAATGGGTTAAGTGCATTCAATACAGGTCACTATAGATCCCGTCCCGGAGGCAAACGTTTCTGGGTTTTAATGAAATCGGGAGGCAACACTCGAACTGGGATTCACTTCATTGTAGGCGCCATATCTAAAAGGATTATAAGCTTTTATTCTATTCGATTTATTTATCAATTGTAACTTGAATAGAGGCTCATACAATTACATGTAATGTGCATGTAATTGTGCCCAATTCTCTAGTTTATGCATACAAATATAGGAGACCACAAAGTTCACTATAATCTAGGTACAGTAAGTTTGACAAGGATGAGAATATACAGTAAATATTCTGAAAAAGTTCACATTTGAATACATTTTTGTACCTATTAAGTTCTCATCGGTGCATTCACAAGCTAATTACTATTTCAGTACCCTTTTGAATGACATATTCAGACATATGTATTTATAACTAATTAGCAGTTATTTTTTCCTTAAACCATTTTTGGATGGCTGGATGGACCGATTTGGAATTATTATATTATTATAACCGCCAAAATGAGCAAAACATGATTGTACACGTGGTGCATCTGCGTAAGTGGGAAATTCCGTCATTCAATATTTGCAGCTACTTAATAGGACACCTTTGACAATATCTCTATTTTTGTTAACATACATCCTACCTACATTTATGTTATACACGTTCTTACTATAATGCCATAATAGACCAGTGCCTATATAGCCTATCCAAGTGACAATATTTTAAAAAGGTTTCGTACGTCTGTGACTTTCAATAAGATTGACTTCAACTTATCGTTAGCTAATTATTTTAGTCTTCATCATCATCGTATCCGCTGATTAAATGTTCCTTTGGAAAACTAGCTCTCTGATTCCATAAATATATTTTATCCAGCACTTTTTTAACCTTTTTTATGATCAACCCGCTCCCGCTCATGCCTCACACCGCCTCCCCCCATATTAGCGCACAAAGTTTATACGTATGCACTGTTAAAAAAAATCTGCGGTATTATGCAAAGCAGCACTATCGCGCCATCTAGAGTGGACTGCACACGCGGTGTAGCATGTTCTATGTTCCAGGAACATGGCCCAGCCGGCTTTTTGTGCAAATGTGTTATTGATTGTGGGTTATGATGCAGATTGTGATAACTTATGTTAAAGAGTATTGATTTTTCAAGAGCTTTTCCTCCGGTTTCTGTTCTAGTTTAAATGTCACATAACATCACGCCTATAATTCCCGAAGGGTTAGGCAGAGGTGGTACCTAATAACACCTACATTTCGCTAGTTATGTTTTAGTTCCATGTAATAGGGAGCGAGCCTATTTCCATCAACCGGTCACAAATCCAGACTTTATAAATGTCAATGCATTATTATTGTGATCAAAAAAGTTTGAGGTCACGTGGTGCAGTAGCTCCTTTGTTGCTTCGCTTTTTTTTGGCATGTGTTCAAAATTCGAGTCAGACTGAAAATCGGCACTTTTTGAACGTTTATTATAGAAGACAGTCCCCCAAAACGCCTGTCCTTCGCCACTTTCTAGTGTTCTAGCTGGGAAGAAGTGGTAGATCAAATTCCCTAGAAAAGCATGCTAGGAGTAAGCCAGCAACGGTCCTCTTTCAGCTAAGATTAGGATGAAGTTGGAGCCTAACTAAACTAACTTCAGAATATTTATTTGTCTGCAGTAGATGATTACTCGCATCAAAAAAGATACTTAATCGGTGGTTTGTTCCGAAAGAATACACCGTTTTGAATACATACTTCACACAGCTGAATTTCTTGATTCTCTTATTTCCATTCACACTAAACGAACGAACGTTTTCAATAATCCTTCCACAAAATAAAACCTTGTGTACAGACCACTATAACACGACTACCGCAATCGCAGCACCCCTAGGCAGCGGTATCGGCCGGCCGCGCGGCCAAAACTCACGTTATCTCGGTCACTTTTCACGTTTTTCACCAATCCAGCCGCGCCAGAATAGGACGGTGCCAGATCTCGCGATATGAGCTTTATTGAAGCGGCTTATATAACGTTGTCTAGTTATAATTGTGTGTTTTTATTTTGTTTTGAGTTGTTCTGATTTCGTATGGGGTCATTGGACACCTTAAAAAGATGGCTCATGATGAAAGGGTGCATTGACGACCTTAAAAAGGCAGCTGGGGTAGATTAGGTTCAGAAGTTGGGGAATCGGGTATTGTGGCGCAATTCTTCGGAAGCGTCAGTTGACAAGAATGGGCTGAGTTGATCATAAAGTTGAAAGTCAGTAAAAGGCCGAGGTCCAGGTTTGGCCAAGTATGTGGTACCCTGGTTATGGTGGTTTATCCAATAAATAGAAGTGAATAGCCCAGGGGCGCTGGACATAACGGGGGGAACTGATGGACGCTACTGAAACCGCATAACTTGTAGTCAAGTTCTGGGCCCACTCAATTTAGATGGCCATCGACACGCTAAGGAGAAGTACAAAAAGTTGAAAGGACTCTCTAGGATGCGCCTTTTATGCTAAATAATAATATGCTTCCTTCCTCCTGAATATAAATTTAAGAAAGTAATGTAATTAAATTAATGTTATGATGAAATGAATGTAATGTAAATAAATGAAATGAATGTAATGTAATGAAATGAATGTAATGTAATGAAATGAAATGAATGTAATGTAATGAAATGAAATGAAATGAATGTAATGTAATTAAATGATTAAAATGCCAATAATGTAATGTTAAAACCTACGGTTTGTGATAATTATGATGAATTAACATAAATAATAATATTGATGATGATGTAGGTATTTATGGTAGAATTAAAGGCTTTTTTATCGACCTTCCTCAACCAAATTCCTGTTAATGCAGTCACATGAATTTCATGGCATTGCTGAAAAGGATATAAGGAAACTTGCAGGAAATGCAAACGTAAGTCAATCCCAAAGCGGGTTTGAGGGAAAAAAAACCTATATGGTAACAATAATAATAAAAAATAGCTTGGACCCTGTTCCCGATACCGGTGGGCTACAATTTTTTCAATATTTTTTATATTGTTTTTTGTACGGAATATTTAAAAATATAATTGATTTTTATAGAAATAAATAAAGGATAATAAAAAAATATATTAAACCTAATTTGTGGGCAGCAACGTGATAATTATAAAATAAGGAAAAGAAGAAATTGAATTACTGTTAGGTGTAGCGACCACATTCAATTCTTTTATTTGTAACCGCAACAAGGCAACACAACAGGTAGGGCGGACACTGAATAAAAGGAAATGTCAAAAATCAACTCTTCACATTGAGTTTTTTGTTTTTGTTTTATAACATCAATTTTGATTGGGCGAAAGGCCAAAGAAATCTGCAATACCGATATTCCGTAAGTGTGACGTAGATAATTTACACGTCCATCTTAATATTGAGCGATGCGAATTTCATGTGGCTACATTTACCTTATGCCTCGTCCACGACCGCAACCGATGAGACATGCATCAAGCGTCACGCGCACGCGTCAATTGTTTCTTTCGCGTGAGTTTTCGCGCTCCCTTACTCTCATTTAATTCATTTGTTTTAATCTGCAGTCTTTGTCACAGCACGCGTGTTGCTTGAAGCCCAAAATCCAACAAAACGGTGACGAGCGGGAATAGAGCAATCATATTGGTTGAAATCCGCATCGTGTTTTTCGTCCCTCCGGTGATTGGCCGAAACTTGCACGTGTCCGCACCGCTCCACTCATCTCCGCTTTTCGTGAAATCCAGGCCTGAGCGTGTAGCTCGAAGCCAAGTTGAGTCCTCAGCTGTCTGATTACACCTATCATTATCACACGCTACCTTCCACCACAATCAGCTCCACATAAAGCCAAGGTTTACAAATTCAGCCTCGTTTTAATTACCACAGGTGCGATAATACTACTATCGCTTGGCTTCGGTCCTGCTCCTCACTAACCGATTAATATTCACTTAATAAAAAAAATCTGCTATTACATGCTAACGTGCAATATCTTCATGGACAAAATGTGTGTGGAACAGCTGTTTCTTTTCAGGTTTTGAATACGGAAGTCTCACAACCAGTCTTACTAACGGATATCATATTACCCAGTACTAACTGCGTTGTGGAGCTCAGATAGGCAGTCGCTCCATGTAAAATACTGATATTCAGCTGCATCAGTTTAGACTGAAAGCCGACCCCAACATAGTTGGGAAAAGGCTAGGCAGATGATGATGAATACGAAACTAAATATAACGTAAATCCCGCGTCTTTGTAAATATTATGCTAAAACTGGTCTACATGCTCGGCACCAGCATTTCTGAGTATTAGACCAAGGAGGATGAACAGCTATCCTCCTTGCTTTCACCTCGGGACTCGCCTATCATCATCATCTGCCTAGCCTTTTCCCAACTATGTTGGGGTCGGCTTCCAGTGCATGCAGCTGAATACCAGGATATTACATGGAGTGCTCGGGGGCTCGCCTATATGGGACTTAAACATAATTATTGGCTTACCAAAATAACCTAACATAGTTGGGAAAACTCTAGACACACGATGAAACATAACCTCTGCCCATGGGCGTGACGTTATACAACGTGTGTGTCTGTAAAGCCAAGGTTTTCAAATTCAACCTCGTTTTAATTGCTACAGGTGCGATACCACTATCGTCGACTTCGATCCTACCGCTGCTCATTAACCGATAGTTATTCACTTAGTTAACAATGCCGTACGTGATAACTGCTGAACAGATAAACAGCACGTGTATGTTCTGTAATTAGTTTTATTGGAAGTTGTATGGTTAAGGTAGGATGGGTGGTAAGTTGGTGGTGTTATCTTTTTCGGAGATTTAGCGATTTTGGTGGTTATGGGCTAGTCGAAGTTTTAGGCCTTGCTTTTAGTGTCATATATGTATCGCTTTCCCCACTTGTGTGTTGACAAGAGCTGGGTCATAAACCGAAATATTTTGTATAGTCCTCCAGTCCTCGGTATCGTCCATCAACGCGAGAAATATTATACAGGGTGGAATGGAAGGGACATCGACACACAAACGATTCGTTCATAGATGTTTTTTATAATTTATTTAAAAAAAAAAAGGTGTTTGCTACTAAAGTGGAATGATTTGAATCAGATATTCCTCCTTTTATCTACACGGTCAAAAGGTATGTACCTCAGATTAAAAAAAAAAATACCGATTTAAAATTTCTATGTGCGAGGATTCAGAAGGATACAGTGAGTACGTTGTAACCGTTTGTGCTTCGATGTTCCTTCCACCCTGTATTGAACAGGTGTGCGCGCAGACACAGGTGCACTCTATCTTCCCTAGCTCTCCTTGTCCTCCGGAACGGATGCCAACCGGAGAAAGAGGCCTAATAAAAAATGCATAAGTAGATCAATTTGTAAACAGGCATTCATATCACATTATTTCTAGTGGATATATGCAGGAGTTGCCGACTAACCAATGGAGTTAAAGACCTGTATTAAAACGACTGTCTTAACACCCCCTATCATCTCAACAACAACCCTTTACACCCCCTCGACCAAAAATCTAAACACTCCTTACACAGTTAGTGGAAAACTGTGCAAAATCTCGCAAGTATGGCTCGTATTAACTTACACATGAAATATATTCAATCTGCGACTTCGCGATAAGGCCCGCCCCCCAGCATCCCTAGGGGGGAGATCCCCCTCTGAAGCTAAGCCGGATGCGAGGATGATTTTTGACGGTCACTGCGTATATGCTTTTTTATTTTGTTTTTTTTTGGTGTATGTGTGTTGTGGCTATCGTTTTTTGAATGTTTAGTGATCTTGAAGTAAGACGAGATAAGTAACTGATTTTTAACTGCCTGTAGTTTCGTAAGATACTTGAACGATCATACAGTTTGCGACACTTAAAATATTGATATAGTAAATGTTTTTTTTTTGTAATTAGTCTATTCTGTCCGCTGCTGGGAAAAGACTTCCCCCATTCCGTTCCAACTCTCCCGGTGTTTTGCCTCCTCTAGCCAATCAGTCAGGAACGAGTCCAAATCGTCACGCCAGCGTTTCTTGGGCCTGCCCCTGTGACGACGACCGTCTTCAAGCACCCACTGTGTGACGATTCTGGCCCATCTGTCCTGACCCATCCTGGAAATGTGACCCGCCCAGTCTCATTTCAGTCAAATGATAAAATGTTGAAAATTAAGTAATAAATAAAATATGGCAACAGCTTGTGAATAGTTTTTAATGATTTTCGGTAAGAATTATTCCTTATTCAATGGGTCAAACATTTGCTTCTTGTGAAGCTTTGGGTAATGAAACTCCTCGCGGAGAGGATCTTGATGGCTGAAACCGCGATCATGACGAGAAAACATCATAATTATTATACGACTATAATATTAACACTATCTTTTCCACTAAAACCCTTATCAAACCAACAAAAACTTCCCACTTCATTACTTTAAACTCACGAGCGTCACTATCCAGTATAACAGGAGAGGTGGCAGCCCTGGATCGCGATAATAAAATTATTATTATTCGTACTATCAGGACCGCCACCCGGCGATGTTATCGGCGCTATCTCGCAGCGCCAAGCGACGCTTCACCCCCTTCTGTGAGGAGCAGGGGTGGGAAAGGGATGTATCGATAGTGTGCTATATTTTCTTTTCTTTTTTATTGGGTGTTTGTCTGATGATTAAGAGTAATAAGGATTAAACAAACACTACAAAATATTTCGTTTTAATTCCGCGAAAAAGATTCACGCCTGGATGCAGTATGCAGCAAAAATATGCACATATGCAGGACAAGGAATAATAATTAGCATGCCAAAGTAATGAGAATCTTTGATTATTGTTTTTACAGGAATTTTACTGTGTTTTATACATGTTATGAAGCGTGTTTATTATATCTTAAATATTCCTCATTTTATCTGAAGATTTTTTGACGCCCTTTATTTATTCTTTTGCTCTTTTGATACTTGTAGGCACAGCGATCAATCAAGCTATACATAACCAGTTTATGCGGATCTCTCATTGTACGAGAGATCTATACAAAGCGAGGCTATGTTATACTGGAAATGTAAAGCTTGATGTGTCGCCATGTGTACATCAAGATACTACGATCTGTCAAATTTATTTAATAGATTTTCAACTTTATCGCTAAAGCATTATGTTCATGGTTGATTGGGAAAATTTGGCAGTTTCGAGTAGCTTGATGTGCTGGCGTCTGTACATATTTTTTATCATCTGATGTCTAGTGTTTAAATTTTATCAAATAGTCAAATACTTACCTTGACCTATTTGAGACAGCTTGTTAGTAAAAGCCAGTCCTGTTGGCTTTTCATTTATCTCATGATATTAGCAATTTAGTCTATTTTCTAAAAAAAATCTGAGCAATGAGTATTCTTTTAAGTTTTTAAACATCGACAACATACCCACATCCCAACACAAGTCTTACAAACAAACGCTATCGATATCAGCCCGTCACTAGGGGTGTAACCTGCCTTATTCCGGATAAGAATAAATACAGTGGTTCGCCGGCGGAATGTGCTAATACATCCTTATCGACTGACGCCCCTACACACATAGACGGGTTTATTTGTACCATAGCAAGGACTTTTAATTGGGATTTGTTTTGGTGTTAAATGTGTAAGAAAAGTTTTGAAGTAATTAACTAAAACTGTTAATAACGTAAGTATAAAAGACATTTTGAGACGTTAATGACTATTCATCATCTGCCTTGCCTTTTCCCAACTATGTTGGGGTCGGCTTCCAGTCTAACCGGATGCAGCTGAATACCAGTATTTTACAGGGAGCGACTGCCTGTCTGACCTCCACAACCCATTTAGTACTGGCTAAAACGATACCCCGTGTTAAGACTGGTTATCAGACTTTTTGGGCCACTGACTACCTAACGACTGTCAAAGATCTACAAATGACAACCGGGACCAACGGCTTAACGTGCTTTCCGAGGCACGGAGGAAACTCGGTATGTAATGGGTGGTCACTCATCCACAGACCAACCCAAGCACGGCTTAACCTAAAGATCGACCCGAGCGGCTATTATTATTTAGCCACGAGCTCCTCGAGACGAGAGGTTAATGACTATTGTGGAAAGTAAAAGTTCTCTAAACACATCACCATGTGTTCATCATCCTGTTTTCCGTAAGGCAACGAAGGATGGAGATTCCTTGTGGACAGGCTGTCACAACATTATCGTTAACATGAAACTAAGTTATTCTTTGGAAAGATGACTGGTAAGATACTGGACAAATATGATTGGTGTGAAGAGTGGAGGTACTGAACTTACTGATAAAAAGACTAGCACAGTAACACTTACTTAGCCTTGTGGTGTGACCGTCAGACTGCCAAGTCTCCAGTTCGATCCCAAGACACGTATCTCTGATTTTTCGCATGTATGTGCGACGTATTGTATAATTATCACTTGCTTCGGTGAAGGAAAATATCGCGAGGAAACCAAACCAGCATGTCTGAGAGATATTTCTCGACGGCATGTAAAGCCAAGTATATGCCGCCCATGGCCGACAAGATTAGGCACTAACCACACGAACAAGAAGAAAAGAAAGAAGACTTCTTATCTTAACAATCTATATAGATCAATCTAGATAGATTTAATACATTTCTGAAAATCTCGATTAAAATCTGCCGATATTCCGGAATAGTGCATGAATTCCAGAATACTTCTGCCACATAGTCCACAGGATACAGCGTAGTTCAGTAGGTACAACCTACACTTATTTGCACAGCCTTTCAATTAATATATTTGACAGTAATCGATATGTGACGCGGAAACGATTCTCGATAAAAACAAAAGGAGTCGATTCGAGGTCGGTGCTGCTTCCTGGTGCGATATACAGTTCTCTGTCCTCGTGGTGTCCTTTGATAGCAAACTCGTTACTGATGTGTATAGTTAGAGGTGTTTACTTTACTGATAAAGGTACGATGGTGCCACTTGTAGGATACCTAACCAATGTCTGTCTTCTTCTGAATTAATTTTGGGGGGCTTATGACATCTTTAGAGTACCGAATTAAATTAATTGTAAATGAAGGGTGTCTGTTGAGCATGAGGTCCTGGGTTCGATTCCCGGGTCAGGCAAAGTGGTATTGGGGTTTTCCATCAGGAATTTCTCAGTAGCAGCTACGGAGTCTGGGATCGTGCCCAGTTGATGGCAAAAGGGTCGCCCCCTATTACATGGGACTTGAACATAACTGGCGAAATGAGGGTGTACTATTAGGTACACTTCTGCTGAACCCTGTGGAGATTACAGTCGTGGTGTTATGTTAATCTCGATTTTATTTTTTCTAACAATTGCATTCTAATATGCCTTTTAACTAATACTAAAAAAGGAACATGGCCCATCAATTAAAGTACAATTACTTTTCAACGAAGTACAAAGTGGGTTGTGGAGGTCAGATAGGCAGTCATTTCATGTTAAGTACTGTTACGGTTAGACTGGAAGCCGACCCCAACATAGTTGGAAAAAGGCAGGCAGATGACTTTTCAACGAAGAAGTGACTGGTGGAAGAATTGGGAAAGGCCTTTGCCCAGCAGTGGATTAATAAAAGTCATACTTTTCAACGAGCCTGAATACACGGCACACTCATCTATCAGTCATTTCAACTGTATTGAAAAAAAAAGACAATATCTTAAAAAACACATCAAGTTACGAAACGGGACTTTTGTGATGGTATTTTGTTTAATTGGCGAAACAGGAAAGTTACCAGACAGGACCGACCCACTTTTTTCAGTTGAAGTAACATGGTGCCGAAAACTTATCTATTATTTATTATATGGATGTCAGAAGATAATTATTTACCTACATAAATAACAGAAAAGCATTCGTTTCATTCAAGCATAACAAATCATTATGCAAGTATTTGTTTAATTTTCAGAACCTCTTCGGTGCAGTGGTAACAAGCGCTATTGCTGAGCTTGTGGTATTTTGTTCGATTCCCAGGTTGGGTAAGAGTTATTGGGTTCTTCCACCAGGGTTTTCTCAGTAGCAAACCGGAGTCTGAATATGTGCCCCATTGATGGCAATACATTCAACCGTAGTATAAATTCGAATGGGTATAAGAGTAGAGGAAGACCAAAGAAACGATGGATGGACTGTGTGAAGGATGATATGAAAAGGAGGTGTCTGATGTGATGCCGAGTAATAGCGAAGTTTGGAAGAAGACATGCTGCGCCGACCTCAAATAAATTGGGTTATGATGACGGCAATAGGCTTGCCTTCTATTACTTGTGTATAATATTGGTACACCTCTGACTAACCCAGCTAAAAATTATTCAGCTTAAAATTATTTGAAAAACATGCAGAACATTTTTCTCGATTACCCAAAAATCCCATTAATTACCATCAGTTAAGGTTTATTATAAATTAAATGATAAATAGCACACCTGAATTAATAACGCATATGATATGGGTACGTCTTGATGTGGGTTGTGAAGGCATACATTTTTACTGCCGTGTTTGTTGGTGATAATTAAATTGATTGTATCTAGGCCTGGGCGGGGGCGATACACTCTGTTTGTGGAGTAGGCAGGCAGGTAGGTACTGGGTCGGTGTGCTTTTGGCAGAAACCTTGGATGGAGAGTGGTTAATTGTTTTACTATCAAATTACGGCATGGTTGGTGCAGTGGGTTAGCGATTGGCTGCTGTGCTGCGTGTCACGGGTTCGATTTTTCGTACGGAACAAATCGATGGTCCCTACGTACAAAGCGGCGTGTCTAACACTCATGGTTTACAGGAGAGAGAGCTAGTGTTATAAAGATTCAAACGATACTATAATGAAATTGTGTTACATTTTTACCAATGTGATTTGTACTCGAAATAGAGAGTTTTTAATGGCGTTACGGTTTTTATTTAACATTCATATATGAATGTTACGCTCTTAAAACACTCTCATGTGTGTCTAATCATGTGTTGGACATGTCGCTTTGTACGTAGGGACCGACGAAATATTTGTATGGCCTACAGTATATGAGATTTAATGTTTGTAAGCGCAACCACGCCACAGAAGAAATTGCTAGTGTGGGGTATCGTTTAAAAAAAAAACAATAGAATAAAATGAAAAGATAAAAATGTAACATACAGGTAAACCATTTTGGGTTTCTTAGAAAATTAACACTTGATTATTTTTTAAAGACTTCCTGCGCTAGGCCTGTCCTGAAACAAGCTTCGAAAATAATCATGTTTCAATTAAAAAAAATAGTAGAAAATCAAAAGATGGTGTACTTTCAGAGCCGTTTTCCATAGTTTTGTACAAAACAATGCATTCAATGAAAATTGATGACTATGACCATACCATTAACAGAAAAACCAAAATTCCATAATTGAGACTCTTAACTTGAGCTGCCATTTTCAGAAAATAATAAAAAATAAACAGTAATAAAAAGTTATTTCTGCTTAAAAAATGATCACAATCGATCCATAACCAACAATCGATTAAAAATCAACAAAACTAAAACGCACAACGGACATTTAACAACGAAATTACCTGATAATACATCTATTCACCAAAACCCAATCAAATTTCAACCTTACACCCTTGTTATACCATCCACATTACCTTGAAACCCTACCTCATACATCTCCAAAGCTCACTCAATTGAATTCCAACCCTATGCTGCACAACATACAGTTAAAACTACCTTGTTAGGTTATATTTGCCTGTTGCTTCAACGGATATTGCCGCGCTCTATCACCTCCCCAGCGCCCTCTAGTGAGAATTACCTTGTAATTCGCCAAATTACCCGTTGGTTCTTGTAATTAAATTCTTTTCTTTGCGTTACCTTTCGACTGATAAGGGATTTTGTCCCGTTTTCGGCAGGAAATGGAGGAGATTTTAAGTTTACTAGCTTAGATTGGGAGTAGGATATTTTTTTATGAGCTGTCTGGTGATAGCAGGATGATTCTCTTATAGATATCATAAAAAACGTTTGGAAAATCAAATAGTTCTTGTCCTTGCTATACAGGGTGTAAGGGACAGACCTCCACAAACCGACAGGGTGCACTCAGCTCCTTATTTTTAATCATATTCCACCGGAATTTTTCGCCGGTTTTTTTTTCTGTTACTATTTCTTTATTTCAATGTAAAATTAGATTCCCTCCCTCAGCACTTACTACCATTTATGTAAATAATACAGCTAAAATAAAAAATCCAACAATGAATGTTGAATTACTCTAAAGAATGACGCGAAATCAGCTGTTCACTTCCTGCCTAATAGCTACAGAGTTCATCGAACTCGTCATCGCGCTTGCCGTTCGCTACGTGCGTTTAGCCACGGTAACGATACATAGCGTATGAGGAAATAAAACAAATCAAATTTATTGGATTCCCATAACATTCCTGGAATAATTTCTTACACCGGTATTCTTATTATGATATACTGAATTCACCCCATCAGTTTTTAGAGGGCTGTCCCTTATGCTTACACCCTGTATTATTCGCATATAGCACTCCATATGAAAGACGAATGTAAAATACTGGTATTCAGCTTATCCGGTTAGACTGGAAACCGACTCCACATAGTTGAGAAAAGGCTGTTTGTCTCTGCATCACCCAAAGGTTGACTGGTAGAAAATGCCTATGGCATTAAGTCCGCCCCTGTACTTTGTGCTTGAAGTGTTAAATAAATAAATAAATAAATAAAAGGCTAGGCAGATGATGATGATAGCAAATTCAAAATAACATTAGACCTGGCGTATTATGTTACCTACCAATATTTGAAGGAACCCTGCCTATCAACTCTTATTCCTGAATAAAAGTTCTAAGTTAATATCTCCATTACGTTATTCATGGGTTCTTCATTTCTACATGATGATGATGATGATGAGACACGAACGGACGACCTACGGAAAAACTCGACTGCTAATAATTAAAATTTGTTTTTTTTTTATTTTTTTTCATAAAGTTGAAAGTGAAAGTTGTTTATGATATGTAGACAGACGACCTCACGACTCATGATCATGACAGATCTAGGAAATCACTGACCACATTTTGTTTTAACGGAAATGACAAAATAGTAAAAAAATATCCTTAGATCCTGCTCATTAAAGTATCTGTTTACTCAAATTCCTCTTAAAACCTACAAAACACCCCAAACCCAAGTAAAACCACGTCGCGAACCTAGTGTGGGGTAATAAACAACCCCAACTTCACTTTAAAACGTTATCTCTCGGTTGCAAGCCACCCCCGCCCCCCGTACACCCCGCCTGATAAACAGATATGAAACATTTGATGTATGTAATTTTGTATGAAAATCGTCTTGGCTATGTGATTGTGCCTAACTATTCATAAATGGGTGTTTTGTGGAGCTAACGGAGATTTTTAAATATGGAGGGTTAATGGTTTCTGAATTATGAAAATCAGGAGGCTCTGAAACTGTTTGATGGTCGAGGGGTACAGAATTTCTCGAGTGATTTGGTTTTGATTGGCATAAGACAAAATTAAAAACTGGCCATGCCTAAATACGTTTTAAACCGAAATCTTAAAATATTACAGGGTACGACACATGAAAATTATTCTGAGCAAGTAAGCGAAGCTGTGCTGTTTTTAATTTCAAAGTCACTTATATGCAGTGTTTGCAATATTTACAGGTTTTTCAGTTTTCATTCCGAGAATGAACAAAAACGTTTCATTTATACACCTAGTTGCCTATGTTGTAATGTTTTTGATGAATAGTCAGTCTTCTACCTGTCTTACAAGATAGAACATAGGTTTGAAATTTTAAAAAATTACATAATTTCCAGTGATTTTGGCCACCAACACCAGCTTAAGAATACTCCACAAGAAAACTCGTTCACAACTTGAGCATACATCACAACAAGTAGTAATCCTGTTATCAGCCGTCACGCTCAATTGAGCTCTTAACGATACACCTTTAAACACGTTCGCGAAGCCCCGACTTTTTATCTGGTAATCGTCCGAAACACGGACATTTCGCTGCTCAATGATTACGTCATAATAATGTTTTAACGTATGCTAAGTGTGTTTTTGGGTGTGAAGGAAGGAAAACTGTTGGAAAAATATGTTTTGGTGTTTTACAGGTATGTATCGCCGAATTTTAGATAGTTAAGTAGTTGATTATTGTATACCTGTATACCTATTGTTGATTGAGTATCCTGTATTAGTTATCCAAGGTCAGTAACCAGTCGGATCCAATCGAGCTGTTTTTTCTCACATTTTGTTCTGTTTGTAACTTTGACGTATAGTTATATTTTTTCCTAATTCCATTTTTATTGGATTAATTGTTAAATTATGTACCTTTTAGAGATAACAACCGTACTAGTAGTTGCATATTACCTCATAGGGTAGTGTGTCAAAACACCTGCTTAAATGTGCCGTCGGTTTCATTACTTCAAGTAGGTATATTTTTGTCATAGACTGTGTTTTGAGAATTTAAGATACGCAGTGCAGCGTAGCTTTTTTCACTCTAACTATAGTTTGCAATTGCATCATAATCGGTTCAGACGTTTCCAAGAAAAATAAAAAAGTGTTATTATGGAGATATCACTTTTCACGAAATCGTCCATACAAATCAGCAATTTCATAATTTAACCTCTAATATTTTCAGTTAGTCTTTTGAAATACATCGAAGACTTACCTAAACAAGTAGGTAAGTATGTTAGAATTATTTGGGTGTCTACAGAATGGACCGACAGTGCGTAGGTATGTACATAAAATATAAATTAGAAAAAAATATTATCTTGGGAAACCTTATAATTTTTGTTTTTTGAAAATCCTACCATCAGAATCGTAAAACTTTCCACTTTGTGCAATTTAGTTAGGATAATTTAAGCTATGATAAAACTCTTACAAAATGTAAGATTAAAAAAAAAGGACTGAGTTCCGAAGTTGTCGCTCAAAATGGCGGCCATGACGTCACAATAGCAATATTAAGCAACAGACTGCAACAGCAATTGCTTGCAGCATTTAGTAATCTATTACAGAACAAAGATAAGGATTTGTAAGTTTATGTGGAATAACACGATTACTCTGTAATCTTGATTTCATTGTAATCCATGTTTAGTAAGTAAGTATTAACTAAGTTTAAGTTACGGTAATGCTACAAGAAGTGACAGCAAGCACGTAATTATCAATTTTGAATAGTTTGGTAACTGGTCTGTACGATACCATTAGACATTTTCGATGTCTCCAAGTTGCAGACGACAAAAAAAAAATTGAATTTGGATTTGATATTCTTACAAACTTTTACACAACTGTGTTGCTGAGTCAACCGAGTCTTACGGTCAATGGTATTGTGTTACCCAGACTGAGTAACTGGTCTGTGGAGCTAAGTATAAGCAGTACCTCCATGTAAAATACTGGTATTCTGCTGCTTAACCCTTTGACGTAAATGGGACACGGGTGTCCCCACGCTAAATTATTATTTTTTGTTTAAATATCTATGATTTACACCGTGTTATTCAAACTGAATCGTTTGCTTTTGAAGGCATCTTTATTTTTTTACAATGTTGGGGCTCAGAAATGGGAGACGGAGAGTCAGAAAAAAATAAAATTCCGCGGTAAAGTTTAAGTTTGTGGTTCACTTTTTCAAAGAAGATTTTTATTGCGTTTTCCAAGTTTCAGCATATTATCTGTGACGTGATTTATTATAATAGTAAGTAAATATGTATAATTGATATATTTTTAAAAGAAATTGCAAGTGTAAAGTTATAATTATGGGTAATAAGTACAAGGGACACTGGCGTCCCAATATGCGCTATCGGTCGGTTATTCACTGATTTCTTGTTAGTGTTCTATGGCTTTTTATACCTATTTAGACTAATTTATCCTTATTATTATTAATTGTTTTAGGCTTACAAAAGAACAAACGTGTTTTCTTTGCAGTCTACTGAGATAGAAGAGTATCTAATGGCCGATACTAGCGACTGTGAAAATGCTTTGATTCTGGATGAAGAGAAGTTATAATCAGACCTGCACACTACTAGATAGATCTAATCTGAATCTGATAACGAGGTAGGAACTAGAGCTCCTACCTCATTATCATCACCTTCGCCGCCTACCCCATTCACGCTCAGTACCGATTTTTTGATGGAGAACAAATACCTATAGGCCATACAATTTTTCAGCAAGCGATTATGAATTTGATAAGCGAAACATACTCAAAGAATGTGCCTCGCCGAATTCAATTGATGTTTTCGAGATCGTCACCAACATCAAAGGTCTTATTGAAGACATAGAATCCACGTTATATGCACAACAAAATGGCTTCTCGTTTACCACTTATTACGACGAATTAACCGCATTCATAGGGATGAACTACGTAATGTGTTATCATAACCTGCCTATTTTTCGTAATTATTGGTCAACTGAACCTGATTTTGAGACGGAGACTAACAGGAAAATTCAGCTGTGCTGGATAGCATTTGGGAAACCAAGTGCTGCCCAGCCCAGTTAAATTCGGGTCTTCTTGTCGCGTTTTCCACAGAGCCTAAACACTAAGGTCTTCAACCAATGCGTCCTGCCTGTTATGACTTACGGGCCCGAAACGTGGACACTCACGGTCCGGCTGGTCCATAAATTCAAGGTGTTTTAGCTAGCTATGGAACAGTCTATGCTTGAAGTCTCTCTGAGGGATCGCATCCGAAATGAATTGATTCGACAGAGAACCAGTGTTAGCAAGTAAACTGAAGTGGCTATGGGCCAGCCATAATAGCCGTAGAACCGATGACCGCTGGGTTAGACGTGTTCTTGAGTGGACACCGCAAATCTACAAGTGTAAGGCGGGACGCCCTCAGGCTCGGTGGAGCGACGATCTTCGAGGGGTGGCTGGTTGCAACAGGATGAGAGTTGCTGAGAATCGAGTTGAGTGGTGTGCAATTGAGGAGGCCTATGTCCAGCACTGGACTGCTGTAGGCTGATGATGATGAGCCAGAAGACGTCATTGCGGACACATGTAATGATGAAGGCAAGCAACCGAAAAAGGTGCGTCCAGTATAATAAGGCACATAAAGAAAATCGTACGTATCGTACGTACCTATCGTTAGAATTTGTGAAACAAGCGGTGTACACTTATGTGTCACAGCTGATAGAAATGGTTTTTCAGATTTTCATGTATAAAGTCATTATAAATATATTTTACGTCAAATATCTTTTATTATTTCATTTCTAATACTAGATAATTATCTTATAAAACCTAATAACGAAAACCGACAAATCAGTATAATCTGTGACCCTTACCGCATATTGGGACATATTTGTCCCCGTCAATAAAACATAAAATAATAAATGTATGATATTTCTGTTGTTACATATACTTAAAAATCATCAAAAGTATCACTTAAATCCATATAAGTATTTAAAAATATTCGCCAATTGGTTTTAAGCGTCAAAGGGTTAAAGTTAAACTGGAAGCCGTCCCTAAACGTAGTTGGGAAAAGGCTAGGCATATAATGATGAATACCTACAGGGCTTTACTGAGATGTAGAAACGTTACTCAGAAAAACAGATGGAAGAAGATTCTCCCATCTGTAATCATAATCACATAGATCAATATTTAAAAAAAAAAACTAGCTGTTACTTCTCTTTGAATCAGATTTTGTTAACAATTTCAAGGGTTTTATTTATTTTTTGCACAGAACCCTAATCTCTTTTTTAAAATAAAAGTATCCTAAGTTACTCCAGCTATCAGCTATCTGCCACTAAAAGTCCTGTCAAAATCGGTCCAGCCGTTTCGGGGATTAGCCGGAACAAAACAAATGCTGTTTTGTTATAAGTACCGTATATCCTTTTATATGCATTCAGTAAAAAGCTGGTTGCAGGGATCCGCTGGATGCGAGTCGCACGGGACCGGTCAATGTGGATGTGGACTGTCCAGCAGTGGATGTCTTTCGGCTGAAATGATGATGATGTTGATGAGTAAAAAGCTGTTATTTTGAAATTACAAACAGACACTTTAATTTTAGTTATTTGTGCAGATAATGAAAACCTACCTCCGCAGCTTCTTCAAGATTAACACTTTTACCACCTCATACACCCTAAAAACATCTTAAAGGCCTATTATAATCGTACCATAAAGTCCCATTCACCTAAGCCTATTCAAAAATTCACTCGAGTGAGTTTAAAAACGTCCTTATTCTGTAAAGGTGCGATATAACTGAGTTTATCGTCACGCGCAATTTGGCGAGACCGACCGGCTCGTTCGAACTAACGAGCCACATCTACATCGGCGATAGCAAGCTTTGTGATCGTAAACTGTTGGTTTTCTGTTTTATAGAATAGGTAGGTTTTTGGGACTATTGAGTGGGTTTTGATGCGGTTATTGGGATTTTTAAAGTCTCTTTACGTACATAGATTAACGTCTTTTTTCCATGGGGATAGGCAGAAACTAAAAAACTAAACGCTTTTTGCTTCGATCACGTCATAAGTACATCTAATCACATACGCACGCCATTTGCGAGTACTATACAGAGTGAAATCCCGACACCAACACACAAACGGTTACCACGTATTGAATACATCATTCTGAACCCAAAAATTGTACGTTGGGGGGGGCGACGTAGAATTTTTTCCCGGTAATAAAAATAAAATAGCTCATCCATACATTTTGACCGCGTAGGTATTGTAGTTTTGTAGGAAACAGCAAATTTATTTTTAATTCCCGTTGTCGTCCCTTCCACCCTATATACACACCTGACCATTCTGAAGAAGATCACAGATAAGGTCATCGTTTATCTTTCTCTAAGACGAGAGAAAACATTTCGTTTTCTCACACCAAAACTAAAAAGTTACATTGATGAAGATCGAAGATCTTAGTTTGGCTTTAAGTAATTATTAGGTACAAAAAACTAAAAATAACGTAAACTCATCCATCAACCAAAAAACTTAACCCCTCACACACCACCTCGAATTTGACCAACCCTCCATCGATACAAACCCTATCGTACCACCTCGCGGAACAAGAAATATTTCATACGAGATTACGCGTGAGAAGGGCCTATAGATTGATCACAGGTGACATTATCGCATTGATACTCGCGCGGCCACGAGCTGGCGAGAAAACGAGTTCCGATCGAGTAACGATAGTAATTGATACCTGACGCGCGATCGAGAATCGATCCCGACAATCGTTTTGACGTGAATCAGGCAGCGTTGAATTTCTCAGTGATTGATTTGTATGTAAATCGATTTAATGGTAGCCGTTTGAATTTTATTTGGTTTGAAGTGATGTTATCTGATGGTTGTCACATTGTTTTGGGAAGATAATAAATGTAGTGGGCACCTTAGTTTCAATGGCAGTTTATTTAAAAGTTTTATAGTGTAAACGAGTACCGATCTAAGTTATTTTTTCTAAGAGCAGCATTACTGTATCCATCATTTCATGACCATTGTGCTCAGAATGGTGAAGAAAAACATCGTGAGGAAACTGCCATGTACCGAAAATTTGAAGATAAGTTCATCCTGTAATCCCCAAAATCTATCATGGTGGATCATGACCATAGAGAGTAGGCCTGTTTTCTAGTAGAAATGCAAGAAGCTGATTATTGTGCGATATTATTTCTTTTTCAAAACTCGCAGTCAAGAAAACAGTAAGTTATATTCTTTCTATCTTTGAAAGAACATAAAAGCTGTTCGCTCAAGGAAACATAAGTAACTCCGAGATAATACAGACGCGAACATTTCATCTGAACTCCCAATTCCCTTCAGAGATAACGTCTTATCTTCGAATTACGAATACATACATACTCTTTGGTATCTGAAACTGATTTCAAAGGGTTTTTTTTTAATGTAACAACATTTAGAAGCTGATGTACACTCTACAAGATAGGTCTGGCAAAAGTGGAAGTTGACTGTATTGATTGGATTTATAACCACACACAATAATAGCTTTAAAAATGTTTCATTTTATAAGCCACTAGCTTTTATCCACGTGGAGGTTGAAAATTAAATAACGGGATAAAAAGAATAAAAAGTATTCCATGTTATAGTGTTCCGATGAAACTTGTTCATAGGTAGATCTTGGCCGTGGTGGTCACGAGTGTCCATGCTATTAGGGGACTAGTGGCGATACTTTCATACAAGTAAAAAAAAAATCTTTGCCCTTATAACCTACTACTCTTCATGATGTTATGGTTTCTTAACAGTCTGATTGCCGTATTGTTGGCCTCTAGGCACGCCATTGATGATGTGATGACCGTAACAAATATGGCTTTACAGAGTTGTAATCATCGATTTGCGGCGGCGACCTCTCGCGCCCGGCCCTGGTTCAAGCCATGGTCCGGAGCGAGAGGGAATGGGAAGCCGTCACCTCCTTCTGCGAAGCAGTCATGCTAGTGAAGAAGGTGGCGGGACGTGAGAGGGAAAGAGCCTCACGTCCCAGCCGCCGCGGGAGACGCCCTGGGCGTCGGGGGTCACGTGGTGGCCCCCGGCCACCGTAGGCGCGGGCCTGTGGACGGCGAGTTATGGGCTAGATCGCTGTCCGGGCGTCTTAGACCGACAGGCCGTGTCGACGGCACGTTTTTGTTCCACGCGCGCCTCAAAGAGATGTCAGCAACCACGTAGGGGTCCGCACGGGCCGATGCCTGCCAGGACTGCGGGACTGTTCGAAAGAGATACCGCGGCCCTGGAACACAAAGGGCAAAGAAGAAACATGATTTACAATACTAAAAAAAAAAAAAGAGTTGTAATCATTAAAATCAACAACAATACAACCCTCTTAAGTTCATTTAATCCCAATGAATGACTTTTTCTTGATATATTTCGTAGTGGTAAAGCTCTGGAATGTCCTTATATTTGTTACGGTCGCGGATGATATTTTAATCAACATACAACCTGACACTGACCTGTGAATTGTAAAAAATGGAGAAAATTTGAATTTTGCGGGATACCCTGGTGCTTCCACCTTAAGTTTAAGACAACAAAAGTGTTTATTAATATGTATCTTTTTTTTTCGGATGGGATATCATCAAATGACACCCTCCCTCCCGCTCTGAGCGGAGCGGAAGGGAGTGTCAGACTTGTACTGACTAAAACCCGTCCATGTTCCTTCTTTGCCCTTTGTGTTCCAGGGCCACGGTATCTCTTTTGAACAGTCCCGCAGAGCCTTACAAAGCATTCAGTTAAGCAGTTGCAGAAGTTGTTACTACTCCCCCAAAACAAAAAACTTGCAACATGCAACAACTCATCATTTTCCAAATCTCTTTCCCCATGATCGGCAGTTCTCACCTCGTGGGGAAAAGGATAAATAATTTAGTATGATCCCCGGGCGCAGATAGCCCGCCAGAACAAAGGTAGGGCGCTATCGCGAGCAGCAGCCTTCGCCCGCCCGCCCTCTGAGCGTGTTCCCAATCCAACTTACGATACGGTACGAGAATTTGTGAGTTGAATTAAAACATTTTTTTTCATTTGAATTTAATGGCAACCATTTCAATAATTAGTAAGGTTTATAAGTATTTAATTGTCGGTCAAAGCTCATTGTAGATGGTGCGTCAAAAGCCATTTTCTTTTTGTCTAGCCTGTTTTGTATTCATCATCATCTGCCTAGTCTTTTCCCTACTATGTTGGGGTCGGCTTCCAGTCTAACCGGATGCAGCTAAATACTAGTATTTGATATGGAGCGACTGCCTATCTGACTTCCACAACCCCGTTAGGACTGGGTAATACGATATACCTTGGTAAGACTGGTTGTCAGACTTTCAGGTCACTGACTACCTGTAACGACTGTCAAAAATCTACAAATAACAGCCGGGACCAACGTTTTAACGTGCTTTTCGAGGCACGGAGATAACTCGGTAAATAATGGATGGTCACCCATCCAAAGCCGACCTTGGCAAGCGCTGCTTAACCTTTAAGATCGACCCGAGCGGCTGTTATTATTTAGCCAGACCTCTCAGAAAATCAGAACGTCTAATGGAAACGGTATCACTCGACTGAGGGTGAGCAAAACTCAAGGTAAATGAATCTCTTATGAAAATGTGATACAATGTATTACCTAGCGATAGCCAGGGAGATAAGCAGATGATTGAGCGAATGGTAGACGGGTCGACTGACATCGAAAGGAAAAGCTGAGCGGAAAAATAGTATAGCTGTAGTTGATGGAGAACGGTGGGCTTAATATTTGGTGTAGGCGTTAATTATTTATTTGGTAGAAAAGTAATGTTGATTTGTCGAAGGATCTGGGGTTTGATTCCTGAATGAAGCGAAGTGTAAGTATTCAGTAATAATGGGAGCACCTGTGGTGTTCATAAATATGATAAGTAAGGGGGTGACTGCTGAGATGACGACTCATAGAGAACTATGGAAGAAGAACACATGCCGAGTTGACTCTAATTAAATTAGGATAAGGGAAGGATAAAGATATTTATTATAGAAAAAACATTAATAAAATAAATAAACAAATAGAATACGAATCTTTATAGCCTTTGCGGGTGTTTTCTTTCGCAAATCTTTGCTCTGTAACATTTTTTTTTTATGTCACAGCAGCATGCTGAGATAGATGGTGCCTCTTGGCCACGTACAGGACCTGTTTAGTTTCAGCATAAGCATAATCAGCCAATAATGTTCCCACCTCTGGGACACAGGCCGGCTCTCTATAAGAGGGAATGGGCTATAATCCACCACGCGGCCCCAGTGCGTTTTGGTCATGTTCTCATGTCTTCGAACTTTTGGTTATAGGACATGCCGGTCATCACCGTTTAGTTTTAGTATGATTTATATATTTTTTGGTTGTTTTCTTTTTATTTTGTTTTATTCTTTTGTCCTGTGCGAGTCAAATAAATACTTTAAGTATCTTTTCTTTTTTTCTTTAAAAGAACACAAAATCTTTTAATTAATTAAGTTTAATTACAAATTGTCAAACATTGTTTTTAAAAGCGATACTAATTAATCTATATACCCAGTACATAGGTACCTGAAACTGGGCCAACCTCCCACCGATAAATACATCCAAAAGCCATGTAATCATCACCCCAGCAAATCAAAAATCAACCACAAAGTCGGAACTATTATCTATTACCAGACAATTACACCGATCGGAGATCTTTAGCCCCCTGATACCGGGAGGCGTCCGGGGTGAAACTGGGGGGTGGAAGCGGGTTGTAAGGGGGTGAAAGTGGGGGGTGTTATCAGCGATTTTCGCGCCATTACCCGTCGCGATACAGTCGGCACTCTATGCACAACGCGTTAAGTTTCTATTTAATTGATGTAGCACAGGTAGGCTTGAGTCAAGTAGCTTTTCATGTCCATCTAAGTTATTTATGGTCGTTTAAGTTAGTTGGGAATGTGACAAGTGGGGGATTTGGGGGTAAGGCGGCGTTTTTGAAGTGATTTTGGTGAATTCAAGTGGTCTGAAAGTGTTCACAGATCGATGTTGTAATTGGGCGCTTTTGAATCTACTTTTTCATTTTTCATTTGATATGATATGATTGGGCATCATATAAGAGTGAGCATTCATTGATATTTTCGTTATTTCAAGGAGTAAAACACTTGTGCATAAAAATAAATAAGTTTGTTTAGGTAATTTACAGAAAGGACGTATTTCATTGATATCATGACGTTTTATGATTGTTTTTTTTTTGTTTATCATGCATTTAATGTTAAAGTACGATTCCCCTGAGCCTAACGATTATTTCAACTACGCATTTAAATCGAAATTTAAATTCATTTTTCACTCAAAGTGATCTGAAGTGGCGAAGGTTCCATAGAACTCGATTCCTACCGGATTCCCTTTGAAAAATGGCACAGTCAGTATTCTATAGACAAATAATAAAATCACATTAAAGATATGTAGGTACTCCAATTTACCTCTCACAAAAATTGTCCCTTCGCTACTGGCGTATATGCATTTTTATATTAAATAAAACCACAAGTCCAAGAACCAGCGCACCTATTAGCAACAGATCGGTCTACCCACCGATAGGCACCTGCTTATCTACCACATAACAGCACACTCGATAACACAGTAGTGCAACTAAGTAATGTAACGTCTGATGGAACACCGATACGGCACGCCTGCCTAAATGCGTTTAAACTTGTTGATTCACTACTATGCTTAGCTCAACTATGTAGTCATATAAGCGGGTGAGTACTTTGTACGTTGGAGTGGAAGCGGGGTTTTGTTGATAGTATTAGTGGAAATTTTCGAAGAAACTGACAGCGATGGTGGCCTAAAATGGCCGCTTTTAGCAGGATCATAGTAATAGTAATAGTATATTTATTTGCGTAAAACATGGTATACAAAGGTGTTAAGTACAACATTTAAATGGAACAGACATGTTTAGCTAGGCTAAGACCAAGCATTCAAAAGACACGGAAATAGTTAAGAAGTCATCAACAATTAACAGTATAATTAATAAAAACATCAGAACTTTTTATCTATAAATTCTTTTAAGCTATAAAAACTATGTTCAAGTAACCATTTATGAAATTTAGTTTTAAATAATTTTGTATTGTTCTGTATGGTGTCCGGACGTAAAGAATAGCACCATCCCATATCTTCCCGTGGGTGTCGTAAGAGGCGACTAAGGGACTTACCAGTGAATGGGCAGCAGCGTTCTCTGTGATTTTTTATAACAAACATACTGCGATCGCCAACCCGCCTGCCAAGCGTGGCGATTATGGCAAAACCCCCTTGGGGAGGCCTATGTCCAGCAGTGGACGTCTTTCGGCTGAAATGATGATGATGATGATGAATTTTGTATTTAATATTTTAAAATGCCTCGGTATTTTATTATAAATGCGCACACGCATTGCTAGGCAGTTATTATTGTATTTAGCTAGCCTAGGTAAATCATTCAACACTAATTTATAGGGATCTCGTCTGTTCCGAGGATTCACATCATTTGCTGTCTTAAATAATTAATAGGATAATAATATGAAATACAATACAATTCGTAAAATGCTCACAAACTGACAATTTATATTAACAACGTCTGTGATCGTGTTAAGAATTAAACGTGATTCCAGATTCCCAGCATATCAAAAGAGCATAAGCAGACAGTGTCATGTCTCTTTGGATTACAGACAGCTCTTGAACGCAGTTTAATTGTGTTGATCGCGTTCAATTTCTTTGATGAAATTCGTTCTTAGTCAGTTAACTTCATTTTTAGTCAGATTGTGAACTGTGTGCAGACTTCTGTGACTTACTGCTGGGAAGGTGATGGCGAGCCTAAGCAGGTACTACTTCGCGTTCATTATTTCATCACCACTGCTCTCAAAACCGTGAACGGTACCTCATCATCATCATTCACAGCCCGACTTCACCCACGACTGGGTATGGGGTTCTCTTTGTTGGTGCCAATCTCCACGCTCCGGTTTTAGCGATTTTCCAAGCCCTCAAGCAGTTTAATTTATGTTTCTTAATTTGATAACATCACAAATGTCACGCCTGTAATCCCCAAAGGCTTAGGCAGAGGTGTACCGAATAGTACACCCACATTTCGTCAGATAAGTTTAAGTCCCATGTAATAGGGGAGGGCCTATTACCATCAACCGGGCACGATCCCACACTCCGTGGCTGCTACTGAGAAATCCCTGATGGAAAAACCCAATAACACTTTGCCCGACCTGGGAATTGAAACCAGGACCTCATGCTCAGCAGTTGCGCTTGCAACCACTAGACCAACGAGGCAGTCAATTCGAACTTAATTTGACTGGTTTAATTTCGATATTAATTGATAAATGCGAAAAGTAATAGCTTGAGTCAACACCAGCAAAGTCCTTGCATAAATAAAAGTTGATAATAATATAGTTACATAACATTTGTTTTTCAGATTGTTAAAAAGGGGACTCCCCCTTTCCCAGTTCGGTACCAATTTTATCAATAATCCTCACAATAATATATATATACGTGTATATGTTTTTCATGTTTCCTCAGTCTACGAAACTAACGGAAAAAGACACATAGTTACATCTCAATATTAATTACCTACCAAACAAACATAGATTAAATATATTATTAAACAATAGTGTTATTTCAATTACTAAGCTGGTTCATTGCGTCATAATATACACTTAAAATAGTTATCGGACATAATTTATCGCTCGCTCTGGCAGACGCAATTCAATATATTGAGTCATTATCTATATTTGTGACTCAATATCAATGTCCGTCTGTGGCGACTTGCTACTGAAATGCTGTTGAGATTTTGATTGCGTTTTATCGGGGGGATAGAGGGCTTTTAGCGTGCTTAGGTGTCTTGAGAGTATATTGACCTTTACTTATTTAGAATTATGTGGTCTGTGGGTTTGAATGCTCTGTAAAGGAATGAGTAGTGATCTGCTAACGGTTAGTCATCGTGGGTTTTCGATCTTAGAAAATTAGTCAATATTTGCTCATAAAATGTCTTGCCTGTCGATTTTTTATTATAATTTTGGTCGTTTTAAACCGACCTTTTAGTTTTTCTACGATATGTAATCGAAAAAATAGTAGCATAGACAAATACTGGGTGTAAATGGACCTCCTTCATTGTGCTGATGAATGCATTGCATAGTATGGCCATGGAGGTATTTAAAGTAACATCACGCCTGTAATCCCCAAAGGGTTAGGCAAAGGTGTACCTAATAGTACACCCACATTTCGCAAGTTATATTGTAAGTGCCATGTAATAGGGGTGAGCCTATTGCCTTCAACGGGTCCAAATCCAGACTCCGACGCTGCTACTGAGAAATTCCTGATGAAAAAACCCGATAACATTTTGCCCGACACGGGAATCAAACCCAGGACCTCATGCTCGCAGTCGCACTTGCGACCACTCGACCAACGAGGCAGTAATTTCTACTTAATTCTCTTTTTATTTTATAGTGTTGTCAACACGTTAAGTTCAGAATAAACAGTGATTGAAAAATAATCCTCCATGTTTTTAACACCATTTTACAACCAACACCACATTTAAACCACAATCCTTATCTCACCACCTCCTACAATCTAGAAACATCTATAAAACTGGAGTGATCCGGAAAATATCAGTTTGAACTGGTTATGATATACTTATCTGAGTATACAGGTGTTTAATGCAAACTGTTTTGTAGTCGCCATCTTGCTAACGACATGTCGACAAATTTTATTGTATTAGATGGAGTCCAAAGGGACTATGTACGTAGCAGAATGGACACTACTTAAAAAATATTTGCGAAACGGGTGTCCTTTGTTTTTATAATTGCGATGTATGAACGTGGAGGCAAGTTGCGTTCTGTAGTTTTTGCCTATCTCCATGGGTAAACGGCGTGAGTTTAAGTATGTATTTATAACCTACTAGCTTTTGCTTGCCGGTTCGCTCCCGTTATGGTTGAAAATGATCCCACGGGAACGTTTAAAAAAATATATTCATAGTGATGTTCAGAGCACGCGGTCGTATGCCACCTACCCTAAAAAAACAATATATTCTAACAATAGTTATCATCATCATCATTTCAGCCGAAAGACGTCCACTGCTGGACATAGACCTCCCGCAAACTCTAACAGTAGTAGGTAAGGGATCATAAACTTCAGGGCAAAGTGGCATACGACCACGGCTATGCTCTGAACATCACTATGAATATTTATTGAATACATTAAAATATAACGTCTAAGTTGATTATTTAATAGACGACAATATTGAATGGTTTGTAGGTACGTACCTAACAATTTTAGTCGACAATATTTTCATGTTTCATATTTTTCAGAGCGTGATTTTTCAGTAGTCGGGTTTTAGTTTTAGAACTTATTTTTTTTCTTATGTAACTGAAAGTCTGTACAATGTAAAATATTAATAACTATTTTTAATTGACTACTAAGACGAAAATTTATTGTTTACAATTTCTCTAAATATAGAGAGCCTCTTTAAAATTAATAAATAACTTTCAAGTACAAGGCATTCTAAGGACAATGGAAGATAAAATCTGAGTCTGTTTATCACCAAGAAGATGAAAATAGGCAGATTTATCTTATCTATATCTTATCAGTATTTACAGTCTTAACAGATGGCTGATATGATTGTAAATATTTACTTTTCCTATCAAGATCTTAGTTCAATTTAGTTGAAGAGCCTTGAGTTAGATACAGAGATTCTTCAGTACGTAGGTACACATTATGTACATAGAATCACTCGTTTTGCTTCAAATGGATTGGACAGTGATGTAGGTACACTCAAGTTTAGCCAACTATTATAAGGCTTCTGTCATGAAGGCTAAGTTTTTTTGCCATTTACCAAAGTTCTAATTTTCTTACTGAAAAACTCAAGAATGCCTATATCTGGGAATCAAACACGACTCATAATCGCATCATCGCTTCTGCCACTGAAAACTAGACTAATGATGGACTATCTAAATATGAATGTATTTGAATACAAGTAAATAAGAAGAAGCAAAAGAATGGGTCAGTCATTCCGCGATAATGGCGCTGGCATCAGAGTCGAAATACCGGGAGCTCATAATAGTTGAAAATCACCGAAGATATCACGTACCCAAATGACGGTGTAAGTTTAAAAGAATTGATGTATTGATTTAACTGCATTCCACAGCAAAGTTAAGTGTATATTTGATTTATTTAACATCCAATTACTTCTATTAGAGCAACTCAATTTTGAAAGCAATAACTACAAGAAGTTTAACATATTATTTAAAAAAATATTCTGTCTCTATCATATTCAAACGAGTGATTGAAACAAAACTACTTTTTAAATACGTTAAGTTAAAGGCTTTTAATGATTTGTAGCAAGCGGGCCTAAAAAGTTTAAAATGAAGGAACATCATCATTACAATTTATCAGTTTGTAATTTTAATTAAGTTGGTTATCTATGGTTTTACTTAACGTTAATTTTACTGTCAAACATGTTTGGTTTTATTTATTATTGGTTAATAGTAATCTTAATAGTTTTTAGCTACTTAAGTAATGAAATTAGTAATTGAAATTTTAATGATTATAGATTTTTATGGTTTCAAATAGATACTTTATTATATTAATACCTTTTGAGATTATTAATAGGCACGTAAATATTTGTTTAACAGTTTTTTAATAAGTTTAAGCAAGGACCAATCTGTATTTTTATTAAATTTAGTCTATGTCCTAAGGGCACTAAACGTTATCTCCGAATGCAAATTTGAATTTTATCGATGTCAACTTAAACATCGATATTCGATACTCCCAACACTACAATGTATGACGATGTTTCTTAGAGGTAGTAAATAGTTTATTAGTGTTACTAACACTATTAATGATGATTTCCTGTATTTTGTAATGATGGAAAGTCAGTATTTTATGTGGAGCTCGAGGCCCGATTAATTTTAGGATGTGAAATCTATTGCAAGTATTGTATGATATTTCTCGCTGTTTCTTTGTTGCTGGTAGAAAATGCCTATGGCACTATGTCCGCCTCTGCACTCTGTGCTTGAAGTGTTAAATAAATAAATAGGATAAACAGGACATTGATTTTCAACTAACAATATTAACAGTGTTTTCCTTAAAACTTAAGATAGAAATATCTGCCTGAGATCATAGTAAATACAATAACCAATAACCCATAGTCAAATAATGCTTATTATAATGGCTTGATTAATTTAATGTTTTTAAATGCTTAGTTATGCTCACGACGTGCAAGCTGTCAACTGTTTGTTTCGTCCTTGTTGTGTTTATAAATATTTGTTAAGTTAGTTTGTTTTTTAATTTTTTGTTGTTATTTTGCACACGTCATGTCCTTGCGACAAATAAATATTATTTCTTTTTATTCTTTTCATTCTCTTTTAGTTACTAATCCTGTTAAGAAATGTGCTCTTAATAGAACAGAATCTTAATAGAATCTTGAAAATGAGAATGAAATGAAAATGAAATCTTTACAAATAAATATAATATAGCGAATTCATATATGTCTTACGTTGAAGCGTACATATTAAATACATACTTATAATCAATTAATTATCATTTTTTATGAAAATTCAATATAATAACAAAAGAGTACACAATGTCAGAATAGTATAAATATAAATAGATAAAAAATAAAAATAAAATATTACAATAAGTGCATGTCATATAATTAATAATACGGGTATTACAATTTGATTTTATTAATATAATTTAATTCAAAGTCAAGTTTTTACTAATCTTTCAGACAGTCTAACCTTTACTATCTCATAACTCTAGAAAAACCTAAAACATAATCCTTAAAACTTTATTATCAGAAACACGAACACAAAAATGATCAGCAATCTAAAAGTTATGGCTCAAAATCCGCCACAGCCGGGAATCGAACCGGCAACAAAGGCGGCGACACCTCCGCCCTTATATTTATTGCAAATTATGAGCGTTATCCGCCGATCTCCAGCACTCGATAATGGACTTCATACGGACGGTAGGATAGAGTGGATGAGACGGGGAGGATGGGGAGCTGATTGCCTTTATTTTTTGTTGAAGAGAACACTGAAAAGTCCATATTTTTCAGTGAGTCTTTGGGAATTTTATTACTAAGGAAGGCTTAAACTGAAGAAGAAAATAAGTTTGGTGGAATTTATAATTTAATATCTTTAGAAATAATAACGGTGGAAGATCTTTTCACATAATTAAACGTCATAACATTACAAATAGCAACTAACATTATTCGGGAATAATAAGACTTAATTTATTGGTTCGAATGAGACTCTATTTAATACTTTTCAAGCGTTTACGGGGGAAAAAAATTGATCGTCAAAAATTTCAAGAAAAAAGCTAGTAATTAACGTAGACCATGAAAATGTTAACCATTAACCATATTAT
Source organism: Noctua fimbriata (assembly GCA_905163415.1). Classification (NCBI taxonomy): domain Eukaryota; kingdom Metazoa; phylum Arthropoda; class Insecta; order Lepidoptera; family Noctuidae; genus Noctua; species Noctua fimbriata. The sequence continues at coordinate 2,734,723 of LR990928.1, forward strand.
TAGACTAGGTACATTGAATTGAAAACCAAGCTTATCTATTTGTGGAAATTAAGAGCTGAACACAAAAAAAAAAAAAAACAGTTTTAATTCCCATGTAAAATTAACTGAACAAATTAATTGACCGTCGGATCCTCCCTAATCCAACATGGCCGGCCACCTCAAAGCTATTGACAGAGGCGGCGTAACGTTGATACCAGCTGATTTATTCGCCATTACACCGGCCTTAACTGATCGGCAGATTATTGCGATTTTTATTCAACCCCTAACGACCTGCCGCTAAATGTCTGCTGAATGGGGAACAGGTGGATTATATTGTGCTCATTTTGAGTTGGTTTGTCTATGAACTTGTATAAAATCTTTGTAAAGTCCTTAGTTAAGGTTGATTAAACTTGTAAGACTGAGGAGAAGATTAAACTGGCGTTATTCTGGTCTCCTCAGGGCTTTCGGAGTTAGAATGGGCCCAGTGTGGGTTGGTAGATGTCAAATGTCTTCGAATTTGGTTTGGTTCTAGGACATGCCGGTTTCGCCGTTCACCATTTTGAGAGCAGTGGTGATGAAATAAATTACAAAAAGTAACGCGCCTGCCTGGGTTCGAATCCACGGTTTACGGCTCGTAAGTCGGGGCCACCACCACTAGGCCACCGCTGCTCTCAGTTTTTCGGTAACTTATGTTATTCTCATACATTTATAAGTCTTCCACCATCGGTGTTACTGATAGAAAGTGACATTATCTAGGTCTTCTAGTCTTATCTTGCTGCGTTTTTTTTGCGCAAGCAAAAATTGTTAAGAGCAGACAAATCTATCTACCCTCTTTCTTTGTCTTTTGCTACGCGCACTACTGGAACTCGACACTAAGTCACGGCAAAACACACTCACAGTATCACCGGTTTTTTGGACTTAACAATTTATTTTCCATCCACCCGCATTCTCCAGTCAACCCGCGATCATGGCGCTTGCAACAGCGCCGAAATATCGGGAGCTCAAAACAATGAACATTCACGGAAGATATCCCGTAAGTGACAGTACAAGTTTAGTTGTAAACCGTGAAAGCTTAAAACAGTGTTTAATTTTTGTATAATAAATACTTTTTCCTTCTTTCTTTCTTTCAAGTACCTAAGTGGGAAAATATCGCTTCGCTACGCGCTAGCTAAAAGTTGTCTTGGTACTTGTTAAAATAATCAGTCTTTCTTATCCACCAATTGTACCAAAAAACCCTGAAACCAGGCCATGGCTGTCTCCTACCACGGTTTCTATAAATAACCATGATTATGTACGATCAAACAGGACCACACGCAAACAATAATTCTTTTCTCATATCAGTAATGTGAGTTGCAGACATTTCTCAAGCGTTGATAAAAATAAACGAGTCAAAACACGTTATCAATGCTAGGTAATGTTCGTTATGTTCTTAGAATATGTGCTACTGCGTCGTCGCGACGGTTATTGAGTAGTGGGTAAGCAGAATTTGAAGTTGTAAGGGGTCAATAAGCGGTTGGACGTAATGTAAGGTCTGAATCGATTTGAAATCACCAACAAAGTTAGACACGCATGTCGAATTAAAATAGTTTGTTTTCTTTAATGAAAAGGGATTCATTAAAGAAAACAAAGTATTTTAAATTCTTCTAAAGCATAGATATTATCTGTTCATTGGGAAAATATTTAGACACGATATTAATATTATACTGATAATGAACTATAGAGAAACTCGGTTGGTTCTTATAACATTTAGTCAAAATGGAATAGATAATATGGTTGTGAAGAACACCTTATAGTAACGCCTAGAAAACATTTCATGAGTACCTGCATCAGCAACGATGGTGGCTGTATTTTTCAGTTCTCTGTGGTGTGGTGACCCAGACTCATTTTACGAAGAGCTAAATATACAAACTGCTCTTTATGTTTTAATTCATTCACAGTCTAGGTCAGTTACACACATTCTCCAAGACCGTGTTGAGGAGGTCAGATAGGCAGTCGCTCCTTGTAAAATACTGGCATACTGCAACCGGTTAGTCTAGAAAAGGCTAGGCAGATGATAATGATGAATCATATTCTCCAAAAACAATCTAAAAAACTGGTCTCAAAACACTCAACAAAAACACCAGCATCTCGATAAAGGCATGTCACCTTAAATAGCTAATTAAATGGCTATATTTACAAATAAGCGCGGTCGATAGTCACTTTCTCTTTATCAGCCAATAACAACATTATCGGGGACAATGCACTATCGGCTGCAACTTGCATCGCTGTGCAGGGCTGCGGGTACGATGATTTTTGTAAGGGGTGGATTTTTCCATGATGATAGAAATCTAGTATCAAGCTTGTGTGCCACCTACATTGACAGTTTTAGTCAAGTCAACTAATATTGGATTGCTTAGATAAATTAACCCAAGTGGGTACACTGATATTTTTAAGCTGCTGGATTTTATGATTGCTGAGGGGTCTCATACATTTTTTATTATAACACTAGCGACCCGCCCTTACTTCGAACAGCGCCACCTATTGGGTCTAAAACTATATCTAATGTGGCCTATTTTTTAAGTTAAGCATCTAACAGTAGAGCGGTGAAAACTGCGTTCAAATCCATGCAGTAGTTTTTGAGTGATGCGCGTACAAACATACAGACAGACAGACAAAAATTCTAAAAACTATTGTTTTGGCTTCTGTTGCTCTAATAAAGACCCCCCATATATATTTTATTCAATATCTTCAATGTACAGACATCGGTCTGTTACAATCACTACATAGTATAAAACAAAGTCGCTTTCTCTGTCCCTATGTCCCTTTGTATGCTTAAATCTTTTAAACTACGCAACGGATTTTGATGCGGTTTTTTTTAATAGATAGAGTGATTCAAGAGGAAGGTTTATATGTATATATTGCACCTGTGCGAAGCCGGGGCGGGTCGCTAGTTTAATTATATGTATAGATAGATTATAATTATACATTTATAAATTAAAATAACCTAAAGAAACTTACTAAAAAAAACCTAAAAACAGGCGTCAAAACACTTCCTCAATCAGCATTAGCTTATAGCTAATGATTGCAGCTAAATATAGCTAAAAAAAAACTCTTCCTCAACGCAGTCAAATGTAATGTCCCAAAGAGACTAGCAGCGTTGCCACGTTGTATGGCAACGCTAAATCTCTAACCAAGGTAAAAGCCAGCCCTTGGGTCATGGGAAGTGTCAACAAATTTTTGATTGCTTCGATACATTAAACCCAAGTGTAGGTACACTGACATTTTGACATTTTCTTACTCGTAGATGTGTTTCATTTATTTAAATTTGGCCTTCTTTGTCCGTGTTTTCCACTGACTTAGATTTTGTGTGGTGTCATCGTCTAAAATAATATTCACAAATAAAACTTTGCGGTTTTTTGCATTGTCCATTTACGAAAGATACTAAACACCGTAACTGCACACGTTACACACACGTAGGTGTTTATTTACAACATCCACATATCGTAATTTTAAAGGAAAACCATTACTTTACGATTTTTTTCATTAATTGAGTTAATAATGCTATCGTTCTTAAAATAACGCAGACTGCGAGATGAATTTAATACTTTCTTAAAAATCATCCTAAATTATATTGCAAAAAACCTGTGATTATTTTTTATTTATTTTAGAAAAATTTGTAATTTTCGTTTAGTATCTAACAGGATCGATATTTATTTCCATTAATATATTGCATGTATTTTTTTATATGTACCATTTTTTTAAATCAAATTAATTCTACCGTATGCTGTTTTAATTACTTTAACTCTTAATTATGCTATTCTGTATCACAGATGTCAGAAATTATTAATAGATATCAGCCAATTTTGAAAAAGACCAATCGCATCTTAAAAAGTGCATTCCCACTCGCCACCCCTGCATATCTAGCGAAAGTGCACGTCGCCGATATCGAACAATGTGACTCCGACGATAGCGTAACGTGATCACGGCGTTATCACAGCGTTATCGCGACGTTATCGCGGCGACTCGGATACCGTGCTGTTGTTTGTACTAGCACTGCGCTTTGAATACAGTGTAGGGCAAAAATTTATACCATTTTGTTTTCGCTGTCTCGAAGAAAGTGTATGACTTTATCAGTTGGTCAGACGGTCGTGATATAGTCTCTGTTCGTTTGTTAAGGAATGTTGTTGTGTTACATTGTAACTGTTGTTTTAATGGTTTTGTTTAATTATTGCTTGTTGTTAGGTGCGGGTGTTTTGTATTTCAGATACAGGTGTTAGAATAGTATGGTAGACTTGAAGATTGACGAATATTTTTATTATGTCATCGGAAAAATACAGGGTTGAAGGTATACCAACGCAAAAATGGTTACCACGTATTCAGTACATCATTCTGGGTCCCATGTAGAAATTTTTGGAAAGTGTATGGAACAGCTGATTTTTTTTGTATAGGCAAAGCTCCGGCCCGATCATTGTGCCAATGATGATAGGCCTAGATATGTTCAACAGTGGACGTTTTTCAGTTTAACGTTGCCGATGAAGCCATGAACTAAGAGTCGGCAAAAGGAATGCAAGAAATTGGAGCAAGACTATACAACATTATTTTTAGTATATGCGAAACCTGAATATAGTTTGTTCAAAATAAGTAACAGAATCGATTTCAATAACTTTTAACCCATGTTATATTTTATCTCAAAAATATTTCAAAAAAGTTACAGGATACCGAGCAACATTAAGTACCTATCGCTATCATTTAGGTATCTACTGCCAAATTATTATTATCAATGAGCTCAAGACGACGCTGGAGGCGCGCGCGCGTGCTGTCCACGTTTTTGACAACCAGGTAACAGAACAAGCTTATAACTGTGTGATTTTTCATGATACAGTTTTGAAATTTACTAGACACGTGTTTCAGGTTTCGCATATACTAAAACTAATGTTGTATATGATTAGACAATGCCTTACCTCAGTGTCAAATTACATGATGTTTTTTACTATTGTTTAACAATTCAAGAATCGGATTAAAACGGAAATTATAGTGGGTACAGAGGCAATTTCACTATTATAAACTTTATTTGAAATGAAATAGACACTAAGTTTAAGACTACTAAGACCTTAAGATTATGTGTGTAGTGGAAATTATGTTTTTCCTACTCCTCCGCTATACTTTCTGATTAATTTCGTTGTGGGATCCAAGATGGTTAAATTGTTTCTCTAGGACTTCATCATCATCATCATTATCTTGCCCTTATCTCAATTCATTTGGTGTCGGCGCAGCATGTCTTCTTCTTCCATACTTCTCTATTACTCGTCATCTCATCCGACACCTCCTTTCTTGCCATATCATTCTTTATACAGTCCGTCCATCTTTTCTAGGACTTCATCGAGCTTCATTGTCTCGGCGCTTTTCTGGTGGTCGCTACTGTTGTTTCTGGCTTTCAGGAGTTGCAGTGGTTTGGGAATAGTGTGGCGGGCTTGTCACAAAAGAAAATAACGTAACCTTAAGATTACAAAACGCTTATATTAAACATTAGTTGACATGCAACCCAAATTTTTAAAGGACCTCGGAATCGAACTGGACAGCTTCTTACACCCTTTCCACCCCAATCCAGCTGCGGCCATCATCATCATCATCATCATCATTTCAGCCGAAAGACGTCCACTGCTGGACATAGGCCTCCCCAAGGGGGGTTTTGCCATAATCGCCACGCTTGGCAGGCGGGTTGGCGATCGCAGTATGTTTGTTTAAAAAAAAAAAATCACAGAGAACGCTGCTGCCCATTCTCTGGTAAGTCCCTTAGTCGCCTCTTACGACACCCACGGGAAGATATGGGATGGTGCTATTCTTTACGTCCGGACACCATACAGAACAACGTACGTACGGCCATAAACACACAATATAATAAACACACGTCCTCCTATACCTACATTAGCATCCCCAGCAGATGTTGAGATCCCAATCGTACCAAGTTTTTGCGCTCACACACGGCAGACGCAATTCGTATGCGGAACGCGTGTCGTGTTAATTTCCTCGGCGGGACGCGCACGATCCCGGGGCGGGACGAGTCCGGGGCGGGACAGGTCCGGGACTGATCCGGTACGGTTACGAAACGCTTGGATGGTCAGTAGATGGATGATGAGAGGATGTGACAGGTGGATTTTGTTTTGCAATTTGTTTTTTTGGGTGTAGGCGTTGATACATTCTAAGGAAGACTTCCGGAAGACCCTTCTTCCGGAAGATTCATAATTTTAGTTATTTATTTTAGTCAAGGATAGTTATCCTTATGTAATGTACAAGGCAAAGAATTTTCTAACATATTATATTAAGTTGTGTTCTATTTTTACCTATGTTGGCTAAAAAGGCAAAGCTCATTTCAGTGCTCAGTTCATTTTTATTTACTTTAACTTAGATACCTACTGAAAAAAGTAATAAAATGGAATTTAATCAGTTTAAAACAGCTTGAATCTTCAAAAGTCAGTAAAAGTAAAAACCAGCAGCATCTATCAATCAGACTACTAATAAATAAATTAATTAAAATTCCCAAATCTCTAGACCTTTGACAGTAATTACGGGAAGTCAGAAATCTGAAAATGCGATGCAGTCTTACCAAGGAGTATCATGTTCCCGGTAACTGGCTTTTGGAAGTCAGATAGGTAGTCACTCGCTGCATGTAAAATACAGGTATTCAGTTAAATCCGGATAGACTGAAAGCCAAGAACATTTTTGACAAAAGGAAAGTGATGATGTCTATAACTCCCAAAAATATCCAACGAGGCAACTATAAAACACGTAACCTTTGCAGCCATTCACGCACCTACGACCCCTATAAAAAACGCAACAAAATTGATAAAGATACAAACAAAAAAACAACCACCACAATTGAACAAACAAACATACATAAACACGAATCAATACAGCAAAAGAGCTCACACATGTTGGAAACTTTTTAATCTATTCAGACAATTCAAATGCGCCACCATAATGCGCAAGCGACGTCGGAGGAGAACAATAGTTAAGCTGGCTGGGCTTAAACATGCGAAGTGGGGTATCTCTGTTTTCAGCTTTGTATTGGCGTAAAGTTTGTTTTTGCTACTGTGTTTTTTTTTTAATTATGAGCTGGTGTGTGTGGTTAATTTTTATTTTTATTTAGGAGTGTGATGATGTGAGGAGAAGATGCGGTAAGGTGGGGTGGGATTAGGGAAAAGGTGCTTTTTCAGAGGGTTTTCATAATCGACAAGGCAATTTAAAATATTTTTAGTACTAGTTTTGTTGGCGAATTCGCATTTTCGCCCGAGGGGCATATACCCGATGTGAGAGCATTCTTACGTTTAGGTTTAAATTCTAAAACAACGACGATTAATGTAATTAGATGTAATGAATTCATGCAAAACACAAAAAAAATCATTCAACTAGTTTTGTAGCTACTTACTTAGTCAGCTGTGAAGATTGTGTGCTACGATGAAGGTAGATAGTACTGCACTGGACACTTACCTGAAAAAAAAATTTGATGGTCAAAACATTGAAACACGGAACTTAAAATAAATAATTCCAGCCTATTACCGTCCCACTGCTGGGCAAAGGCCTCTTCTCATACAGAGAAGGCATGAGCATTGATCACCACGCTTGCTCAAGACGGGTGCCATACAACATTAACGGCTGAAAAATATGGTGTAAGTTTATGCAGTTCAAATCACAATTCTCTTGCACTTATCCTAATTTATATGGAGTCGGCGCAGCGCATCTTCTTCCGTTTTTCTCTATTACTCGTCATCTCATCAGACACCTCCTTTTTTGCTATATCACCTTTCACACAGTCCATCCATCGTTTCTTTGGTCTTCCTCTACTCTTATAGCCATCCACATTCATACCCAAAATTTTCCTCACGACATTTTCTTCATTCCTCCACATTACATGCTCATACCAAGTCAACCGATTACCACACAACATTTCAGTCACCGGCGCCACTTTCAGACTTGCTCTTATGTAGATACTCATTTTAAATATAAACCTATTAATAAGCCAATTTGACGAACAGGCCATCAACAACAACAGGCATCCAAAGGCAATGGCTTTCAAAGTGTTTCTTATTTCTGCAACGATTCTTAACAGGTACGACATAATCTTTTATCACTTAGCTACGTCCTCTACTACACGAAGGGATATTGGCACCTTCCTATTACATCAGAATCCTATGCTGTCAACACTTGTTTGTTAACTTACAATTTTACACACACGTAAGTAATTAACTTACTTTTCCAACATCAAATAAACAGAGAAAAAACCTCCATTTTCTATCATCTTCACAAAGTCGTTACGCGAAACACATTTTTAATTGCAACATTTTTATTTCTAGGGACATTAACAAAAACGGTGGACGCATTAAGAGGTGAATTATAATGCCTTTTTAGACGTTTTTTCCAATTAAGTTAATTATATTTTTTCTTGGCTTTCCTGCAGCGAATCTATTTAGTAACTGAAATTATACTGGAATCGTTGGTTTCTGTTAAATGCGAGATTTTTATCTGTTAATGTGTTTGAAATATATTGTTACAGGTGCAACTTTGTGGTAATCTCTAATTTTAAGAATGTTGTTAGCTCAAAGCTGTGATGTTTTCATTGAGAATAATGATGAATAGAATAATGCGATTTCGAAAGCAAGAAGTTATATTTATATATTTATTTTGTACCCTATCACAATGTTTTCTTATTTAACCCAAAGGTTGACTGGTAGAGAATGTCTTATGCATTAAGGCCGCCTATGTACCACTATTGTACATGAACTTTAAATAAATAAATAAAAAATAATGTCCTGTAAAACCAATCCAAATTGATGTGAGAACAGTAACTGATATTACATTATTATAAAAATCACGATAATAAAGAAAAAAATAAATTCCAGAAACGATTTGATACCAAAACATTTACACCCCTTTTCATGCAAATTTATACTAAATAAAAGATTCGAATGACCTAATGTGTAAATAGCTATGCTCTCTTATTAACCGACTTCTAAAAAAGGAGGCGTTATGTATAGGACCAGAATCTTCTTTTTTTCATGTTTTTAAATCACAAGGCACCACTCTAAAAAGCGATGTTCTCTTATTTTAGAGAGATACCTTACGATCTGAAACTACTGGGCCCAAGCAATCTATAGTATCCAAAACAAAGTACTGCCGATACGAAAATATTAAGATTCTTTTAGAAACAAAACAAATTAAAAAAAAAACATATTTCAAATTCAAACTATCCTCCACTACCCTGTCTAGCCGATACCCCTTTAACACCCGTGATACAGCACAAGATCACACTCCATCACCCCTCCGACCCCCCTTCCTACCCCTCTCAAAGATGGGAGAGGTCGAATTTCCGCCACAGCCTCACCGGACGTGACGTCATGTTTACAAATCGTGCGACAAACGTCATCGCGGAATTTTAAGCAGTTAAACGCTTTAATGATGTTTTGTGATTGTGTTTCAAAAGTCTGTTTGTTGGCTGTTAAACTTGAGGTGTATTGGAGACCGTTTTTTAACTATATAAAAAAACTAAACAGGGTTATACTCGTAGAAGTGTCTGTTTGTTACAGCTTATGAAAGTATTTACGGTACTTATACCAAAAATATATTTTTTTAAATTTTTGTCTGTCTGTTTGTTCCGGGTAATCTCCGAAACGGCTGTACCGATTCTGAAGGGACTTTTACTGGCAGATAGCTGATGTTATAAGAAGAAACTTAGGCTACTTTTATTTTAGACGAATTAATTAGGGCGCCGAAAAAAAAATAAAACCCTTGAAGTTGTTGAAACCCTAGAAGTTATGAAAGAAAAACAAATGGTATTTGTTACATGGAGACAAGTACTTCGACGATTACTGCCTTATAAAACTTGATGCTTTTCCAAAGGATGCATAGAACTGGATTTTAAAATTGATTGAATAATGCTTTACCTACTTAGTTGTAAATTTCAGCCAATTACATTGCCTGAAAAACTAATTTTGAAAGAGCATACCTAGGGTAGGGGTTGGTTTTGAATTGCCGCATATTATAAAGAACACTAACTTGCGGTGCTTTTACAAAAATGGATTTTATGTAAAACCTAGGAAATAATTTTTTCAACAAATAATAGCGCAATATCGTGTCATTAATACTGCAAATTGGTGTCAAATGTGAATTTTCATCATCAAGTCTTCGATTTTCTTTCGCCCCAACTTTTAATATCGCTATTCAAACAGATCTGTCTGTAAACTCATTACTGCCCAATCTTATTGAAAATCATTCTGATCCGACCAGCAGCGTGTCAATGGGGAACGTTAACCGACTTGAAAAATGAAACATAATGTGTAAATCCTTAATTTATATGCGTCGCCGCGGGCCGCCGCGAGTTCATGTAGGGCTGCCACAAGTCATTTATTTAGACACAAACCTTACCATATTTTATTTCTTTCTTTAAACTATTTCTCGACTTACCAATACAATTTAGGTTATTACTATCTTATGCCCGCAACTTCGCCCGCGTGGAGTTCGGTAATTGTCCCACCGGATCATACTACCGGGATAAAAAGTATCCTATGTGTTAATCCAGGTTATAAACTATCTGTGTGCCAAATTTCATCCAAATCCGGTCAGTAGTTTTTGCGTGAAAGAGTAACAAACATCCAGACATCCAAAAAACTTTCGCATTTATAATATGAGTAGGATTCTCCTGAATCTTTAGTTACTAAGGCAAAAATGCCAAGGCATCTTCTTGAAAGCATCTTCAACCAAAATCGCCAACCCTAACCAACAGTCCCGATTCATTTCTTAATAAGAGCGTTGTCAAGTCGCCGCCGGCGCTAATTTGTTTGTACAGCATCGAACACCATTGATCAATGGAGTGGAGATCACTTTGTTGACAATAACGCGGGGAAGGTTTTTAATTCAGAAGAAAAAACTCTTGAGGGCTGGTGGTGATGCTGTGTGTTTTGGTAATCGTTTTAAACAGGAAATTATTTAGATACCCAGTCGGTTTTATGAAATCAAATTCAATTAAATCAAGTTTTTTTAATGTTAATAAAGTTTATTCACAAAAATTAAACTTATACTATCTCTTACGGGATATCTTCCGTGATTGTTCATAATTTTGAGCTCCCGATATTTCGGCGCATTGCGCTTGCAACAGTGCAAGCGCCATGTTGTGTGGTTTACTGGAGAATCCACTCGATGGAGCAGACAAATCTGTCTACCCTCTTTCTTTCTTCCTCTTTCTCTTTTCTTATTCTTTCTCCTTTTTTTATTACAATCACGGAAGGTATCCCGTAAGTGGCAGTATAAGTTTAGTTTTAAACCGTGAAAGGCAGAGCTGTACATAATAGTACACCCACATTTCACCATTTCTGTTTGAAGTCCCATGTTAAAGGGTCCAGCCAGTGCCATCAACCGGGCACAAATCCAGACTACGTAGCTGTTGCGGAGAAATTCCTGATAAAAAAACCCAATAACCAGGTTAGCCTTTTCCCAACTATGTTGGGATCGGCTTCCAGTCTAACCGGTTGCAGCTGAATACCAGTATTTTACATGGAGCGACTGCCTATCTGACATCCACAATCCAGTTAGTACTGGGTAATATGATACCGCTTGGTGAGACTGGTTGACCTATAACGACTATCAAAGATCTACTAATGACACCAACTATGGGACCAACGTCTTAACGTGCTTTCCGAGGCACGGAGGAAAATTGGTATGTAATGGGTGTTCACCCATCCACAGACCAACCTAGGCAACCGCGTCTTAACCTGAAGATTGATCCGAGCTACTGTTATTACTTAACCACAAGCTCCTCGATCAGATCATCATCGTCAATCAAATCATGCTACTAACTTAAACTTTGTTTTAAATAGCTAATCATCACATAACTTTAAACTTCAACTTCACCAATAATCAATCTTTTAACCTTATTACTACCATCAATAACATCATAAAGCAATAATCAAGTTAGTAAGTAAAACTTGAAGAGCTAGGCCTCAGGGGCGGAGGCTCGCGACGCTCCTCCCACCAGCCATGATGCCGACTGGTTTGGCGGGAACTACACTAGCGACATCTGTGTTTTGCGCGGGAAACTGTACGTTCAGGTTATAGTTTGAAACATTATTTAATTTTAACAACGGCAAAAATAAATAAATAGGAAAATGCATACAAAGGTGAGGCTTATTTCTAAAGAAATATCTTGCAACATACTGTGCAAGGAATGTCGATAAAATAAGACGTACTGATGAATGTACTAATCGATTATACAGGGTGTAAACGGACCCTTCACGAAGCCGTCAACCAAGCATTCTGTACATCAAACTAAGTGACTATACAAAAATTATTACTGGGAAACTACTTTTTTTTTGGGGTGAATAATCATGTTTTACAGTAGGACTCAATGGAACGCTCTCAAAACATTGTGCTGACGGATGCATTGAATAGTACGGGGGCCGTGGAGGTATTTAAAGTAAAGTTATAACATTAAAAACTTGTATTTAAATAAAAAACTTGTGAATAAGTCGGAACTTTGACCCCCAATATCTCTGTAACTAGAAGCTTCCCAGGAAAACAAGTGCCTTTCGGCTTCGTTATGGGTCTTTTTACACTCTTTATTTATTTTGAAGAAATTAAAATATACTTTCGATAGATATACGAGATCGTAATCTTCTTGCTAGAAATGTCGGTACAAGCGTTACATACGTGTCAAACATTGCAAAAAATAATTTTGTTTTGAAACATGGGATTACATATTTCTAACACCCGAATCTATAAACAAGTCAAAGAGTTTACTTAAGTAAAATTAATTACTAAAGATACGATTTTTATTCTGTACTTTAGTTATTGCTTGAAGTTAGAACTGTCAAAATATAGAATTCTTAGCATTGATTTCTTTGATGGTTCTTACTTCGTTCAAATTCTTGTCTATTGCTTAAAAATGGTTGCATACTTAAACTCAAGTAAGTACTTTAGCTTGACTATAGATACAAGTAACACATTTGTACTGTTAAATTTTCAGTAGTATCTGCAATCTGTTAACTATAGAGTGAAAATAGAGTTTTAGGTTTGGTGTTACTCATAAATTAATTGGTTCGTCAATTCTTAAATTTAAAAAATGCCAGACGTTTAATAATCTCCTTCCAAATTTTATAATCCATGACTTTGGATTAAAAGGCATCACTTTTTAATAACAGAGGAAAAACTTGAGAAGAATTTGAAACATTTTTATTATTCTTCTTTATTTTTATTATTAAGTGATAAAATTTGTTGTAAGTTTGTATATGGGGGTAATCTTCGGAACTACACATCCGATTCCGAAAATTCTTTCACTATCGGGAAGCTACATTATTCTCGAGTGTCGTAGGCTACATTTAAAACGTTCCCGTCGGTTAATTTTGCGTACATAACGGGAACGAAGCCGCGAGCAAAAGTTTACTTACTAAGTTTACAAATAAATTGATTTGCCATTAGTTAGCTAAAAAGAAGCTAGCTGATAAAGAAAGCCCTTTTGAAAAAGCTAAATCTAATAACAATTTTGCTCAAAGTCAGCCATACAAAAACCGGCCAAGTGCGAGCGCATGATGGGCTCCGTACCATCTTAGTAGGGGGGGCTCCCCTTTAATTTTTAATTTATTGTTATTATTTGTTGTTTGTTCTGTATGGTGTCCGGACGTAAAGAATAGCACCATCCCATATCTTCCCGTGGGTGTCGTAAGAGGCGACTAAGGGACTTACCAGTGAATGGGCAGCAGCGTTCTCTGTGATTTTTTATAACAAACATACTGCGATCGCCAACCCGCCTGCCAAGCGTCGCGATTATGGCAAAACCCCCCTTGGGGAGGCCTATGTCCAGCAGTGGACGTCTTTCGGCTGAAATGATGAATGATGATGATGATGATTTGTTGTTATAGCGGCAATAAAACTACACATTCTGTGAAAATTTCAACTATCTACCTATTACAGATCATGAGATACAGCCCGCTGACTGACAGACGGACGGAAGCCTCCGCTGTCCGGCTTAGTAATATAGGGTCCCGTGGTTACCCTTCGGGTACGGAACCAAAGACAACTTCGATAAAAACCACAACAGTATCTATCTACACATGATTCCTGAAACTAAAAAAAAACAACCTTTAACCCTTCAACTCATTAACCATTTACCGGCACACCACATTTTCCTTCATCGACATTCTGTGAATCAAAATGTCCTAATCACAGGTCCGAGCAAACAAACACGTAAGAACTCGATAAAAACAGGAAAAGGTCCAACGGTTAATTAAAATACAGGATAATACGACAAATTTAACGGAATATTATACACGCTGTATATCGATAATTTAGTTGGCGTGTTTCCTCATGATTGTTGAAAGGGATTTGTTCGTGTATCGGCCTATTAATAGCCAGTTCATTGTGTTTTTGTATTCTCGTTTTGAAGGAAATAGTGGCTCCGGCTGGCTCTAGTAGGTTTAATTAAATTAAGGCCATTCATATCATCATTGTCCTGCCCTTATGTCAATTTATTTGGTCAGCGCAGAAAGTTTTCTTCTAACATACTTCTCTATTAGTCGTCAACTTAAGAGTCACCAGTGGTGTGCCTAGGAGCTAACAATATGGCAAGCCTGTAAGGCAAACAGATTGTCCAGAAACCCTAACATCTTGAAGTAGTACTAGTAGGTTATAAAGCAAGCCAAGCTTTCGAGCTTGTATGAAAGTAACGCCACTAGAAGTCACCCCTTTTCTATGTAATATCATCTTTCCCATCTCTATCGTTTCTTTGATCTTCTCTTACTCATTCACTTTCAAATTTAAAACCTTCTTCTAGGCCATATTACGTTTTGAATTAAATAGAGAACAATTTGATTAAAGTTTTCTAGCAACATTTTGGATGTCAGTTGTTGACGGTTATCCGATAACCCTTTTTTGCAAAACATTGTGTATTTGCTTTTTTTGGAAGTTTGTTATTTTTTTTACAGGTTGATAACCATAGCTGTATTTAAGTATTTAGACAAGAACTACAGTTAGTAAATAGTTAAATAAACTGTACGGTACCTACGTAACTTTGCCACGCAGAGCAAACAGTCAACAGAATCTATGAAGTTACTAAAACTCATAAATGTATTCATTCATGCTGACAGACAAAGCCTAAGCTGGGTCCAAAAGCATGAAACGCTGTTTCTGGAATGGAAGGATTTTTGAAAAAATAAAGGTGGGAAATAGAGATCTTATAGAAATTCGTCAATTTTGCCGGAAAACCCCAAAGGACAACGGCTTGCTTTATAAAAACTTGCAGCGGGCTCAAAATTGGTGGCAATTGAAACTTTGAGAATGAAGACCAGGTCAACAAAACTTATCAACATGAACTAACTCTTATTATCGTGAAGTCTTATTTGATTGTTGCTTTGAGGAAGGTAAAATCAATGATTCTGATACAACAATGCACAAATACACAATTGCAGGCTGCACAGCCGTCTATTCAAACGAATGCCTACGCGCAAGACTCATACCTACCTAACTTTCAAAAGATCCTTCAATCATTTAAAACAAACCGCTATAAAAATGAGAACCCGTTTCGTCGAACCATCCCATCAGAGAGCGAACCATCAGAAGAAAATAAAAGCGAACATTGTTCTCGCACATCGCCTCCACGAGATGTATCTCACTCGTTATTTAGTTAGCAGATCACCCCATTGTTACTTAGGAGAAACCACGAAAAAAGCATGGGCGGGGCCCCTATCTGCACTTGCATCGGGACCGATGAAACATGCTCTCTATCGCGATACATGCCTTCCAACACGAGCCAAAACATCCCACAACTTCAAACCTAACATCTTACAAAATAAAGCTCAAGTTGCTGTGATCCAAGCATAAGCAGCTTATTAAAGAAAATTAAATTTGCAGCCACGCGAAATCGAAACGAATCCGCGAAAGGAGAACAGCGTTTTGACGATCAAACAATATTGATCCTTATTGCTTTCGAACGAGTACTTAACGTTCGATAATGACCGTTAAGATTCAATTTGGTCGTAAAGGTTCACAATCGTTTGGGGGATGTGTGTGGCTTGAGATGTTTTATGGGGTTTTGTGAATGTTTATATAGTGAAGGATATTTATATAGAGTGGATTATAGATAAGAGGCGAACGTATTTTCATTTTATTACCAAATTACCGATGGTAAGATTGTGGGCCGGTGAGCCGATTGTGGTGCCCCGTATCGGTAACATTTGCCAACAGGTAATTGTCTTATTACTTATTTTGTGCATTCCAACACTTGGTCTGAGTATGTTTAAGTTTAATATCAGGGTATTGTTCGATGTTTTTAATTTACTTGTTCTGTTGATTTAAGATGATGATATTTTGGTTGATGTGGTTTATTTTGAACAGTTTAAATGAAAAGTATACGAAAAAACACAACAGGTGTCTGAGCTTATATGTGGACTTGTCATGTTCAACAGAGTACCTACTAGTTAGTTTAAGAATGGTGAATCACTGCCGCACACATTCTACTTCCTACTAATCCCACTAATATTATAAATGCGAAAGTTTGTGAGGATAGATGTTTGTTACTCTTTGACGCAAAAACTACTGACCAGATTTGGATGAAAATTGGCACACAGATAGTTTATAATCTGGATTAACACAAATGATACTTTTTATCCCGGTAGTACGATCCAGTGGGATAGTTATTGAACTCCACGCGGGCGAAGCCGTAGGCGTAAGCTAGTAAATTATAATGTTCAAATAGAAGAAGGAGTCATCCCATATGCCATTTACCTTCAAAAGTTTAAATCAAACGCTGAAATGTCAATCAGCAGCATCTTTACTAACCCACTATAGTCAAGTTTAAGTACTTACTTGAGTTTAAGTAATTAATTATGCAACCATTTTCATACAATTAACAAGAATTAGAACGAAGTAAGAACCATCAAACATGGCAAAGTTCTAACTTCAAGCAATTACTAAACTACAGAACAAAAATCTTATCTATAGTTATTACTTTTACTCAAGTAATCACTTTGACTTGTTTATAGATACGGGTGTAAGTGTTCATGTTCATTTCCCGTTACTTACTTTACTTACTGGCGTGCAGAACACTATCCACATTTAATTGAAAAAGGATAAACCCATACCCACTCCTTTCTAAACAATCCATAAACAATTCTCTCTATTTTTCCTCACGCACAGCCCAACGCATAAAGAACAAATTCTAAAACAAACACCAACGAAACAAAACATGCTTTTAAATCAAACGAGTATCATTTATTAGTTTTATAGTTCAAACAAGCGTGCTAACAAAAACAAAAATTAATTATAAGCTGTGAGCTGTCCTATCCAGCATCAGCACGACCCTTCGCCAGGTCTTAAATCATACAACACTTCGCAAATTGATCGATCGAAATTCGAGGCTCGAAACAAAGGGTAGGGCTTGCAACAATCACATAAGTCAGTCGAATAATCGTTTGTTGAGAACTAAATTTTAGAACAGCGACCTCTACTGGTGGTGTTAGACATTGTAATGGAAATTCTGATCAATAGATGGCGACAGTTTTGCAATGGCGTGAATTGGTTAGCTGGATCGCGATTATGGAATTTGTGGTGCAAATTCTTATTGTGAAATTAAATTTTTATTTTGGAGAAGAAATCGAGTGATGCAAGACAGAGGTGGAAGGAGATGTAGACAAGAAATTACTGTAGGTGTTGTTTGAAATAACTGGAGTTTCTGTAGGTGCTGTTTTTATATTCGCCGACAAAAACACAATTGAAACCGGTACTTACACGGCTTAAAACATGGCATTACACATAACTAGTACCATTAGATAAAAAAACACGTCCACTATTTAAATAAACCATCTTTCTATCATCTATTCCATCGCACAGTCGTTTAATAGCGCGATTTTAATCTATGAAAATGTCACACCATGACAGGTTACTGTTATTATGACACAAAGACATACAAACTTATATTTTGCATCTAACTTAATCAATAATCAACCTTACCTTTGGCACATAAGAGTTAAAATGATTTATTTAGGATTTAGAGTTAAGTTGGTTTCGTCATAAAGCTTTGGTCTGACATCCGGCGCGAGCGCAGCGTAACGTCGATTACTCGATAATTTCAGAAGATTAAAATCGGCTTTTTGACAACACCAGGTACTTTTGAAATACGTTTGAATAAGTGTTTGTACAACATTGACATGTAAAGGCAAATTGTCAGCCATTTATATAGATAATGATGTGTAAATACGTACCTACATGCAATAATGAGTTTGATAAAATCTGCCTTTCGGCTATTGTATAAATGTATTGTCTAAACGTTCCGAATTGTGCTGCCAGTACGGACATGTGAAAAGCGAAAGTTCTTAATCAGAATTAATGAGAAGTGTTACAAAGTGTTGCAGTTAATATAAGCGTGGCAATATGTAGTGGGACAGATAGCGAGATTGCGGAAGAAGTATTGGTTTTTCATTGCGTTGTGAAAAGGGATAGAATCAGGAGAAAACGAAAACGAAGAAATTAAGAACCCATGAATGACATAATGGGGTTACTAAACTAGAAATGGTAGACGGGAATGAGAGTTGAAAAGCAGGAGAAATTCAAATATTACTGGACCATAACTTATATAATACGCCAGGTCAATTGTTATTATGGACTTGCTAGCATCATCATCTGCCTAGCCTTTTCCCCACTATGTTGGGATCGGCTTCCAGTCTAACCGGATGTACCTGAATACCAGTATGTATTTTACATGGACCGACATTTGGACTTACCATCAAATAGCTACAAAACTGACCAAAACCAATATCGTAGGCGCGACCGACCTCATTTTTCTCATCCTTAATTCCTCCTTCTTTAACAATTTACCTTGTCAGTTCAAAAACAAATAGGTAGTCCCCCAATACCTTTCTCTCTAAGGAACCTTCCACTTAGCCTAATACCGTTTCCCTGCCCACTCCCTACAAAGCTTGAAGATAAATAAATCCAGACCTATCGCACGATACTTGGATCCGTTCACAATCCTTATAAAGCCGGTGCACACTGTTTTTGTTCTCCGTACAAACGATTTTATCTGCGCGTACGCAGCGTTGCGCGTTTTAGACAATAGTGCGTAGGCGCGTATTAAGGCGAACCTATCGAGTTTCCAATCGTTCTGTTAGACTGTTAAACACGATTTTGTATTTCTGTAGATTAATTGGTTTTCGATTTGGGTATTGTATTTTTGCATTTGTGTTACAAGTTTCCTTTAAAATAGTAGAGTAAGTGAAATTAGCACTTGTTGCAACTTGTTGTTTCGAATGACATAGTGCAAGGCTTTTAGCAAGTTCCTGTTAAGGATTTAGTATTTCTAGATTCTGCAATTCTGTTGCTGTATCATTATATGATACTTATATTTACTGTAAACTGTGTTACCAATAACTTAACTTATTTAATTGTTTATGCAAGTGTGCTTTCTATTTTATACGCATTTTCAAAGACCCCGTTTATCCAGACGATATCCTCATATTTTAGTTGAACCATTCAAAGCTACTGTTTTATTTCTTTTTCAATTCCGAACCAAATCACCAACCCTTAATCACCAAGTAGCCACCGAAGTAATAACAATCATTAATAGTTGTATAACACAAACACGTATATAATTAAAGTAAAACATTGTGTTGTTATCTTATCGGCACATCGGACCATTAACGGTGGCCACAAAAACACGGCCGGCTAGGCGGACGGACCGATGTGTGTTCTACTAGTTATGATATACGGTTACGGAGACTGGATAGCTTAAGAAGAACCGTAACGGGTGCATAATAATCTGTAGCGTACGGGCAAACTGGGTATCGTGGACCGGAGGACTTTTGATAACGTACGAGCTAAAGAGATTTGTGAACAAAAAGCACCAACGGGATCCATGAAAAAAAAAAGTTTTATTTCAAAATATGGTAGGGAAGAGCTTGCTAATGACTGACGAAATACACTTTAAAACAGTAGCTAATGGGTTGTCTACAGTCAGTACTTCATTATCTGAGATTAAAAGGAATTTCTGGCCTGGATGCGAACTAAAGCAATAAGTTAGGTTCCATACTAGAAGCGGATTACAATTGCGTAAGTAATTGAACTTTAAAGCTACTAAAATCACAGTTTTCTTTTGAAATCGTGCTACAATTCAAATAAAACTAGCCTGCAGAAAGGTTGAACAGCCAGCAAGCTTTTCGAACTATTAAGCCGTGTGTCCGCTCTGGTTATCTCTTGATCTAAAACGCTCCACACAATCGCATAATCGTAGTCACCCGTAACCGAACACTGACTGTCAAAACAAACGAACACTGTCCTTAAACAATAAGCCCATAAAAAGTACGCCCACTATCCTTTACACAACACTAAGCTCTACCTTAAAGCTTTAAGGTTCAAAATTATAATGATTAGTAGCTAATAACATCCGTCATATGAGATGAATCGATATCGAAGGCAAGTGTCAAAATCCTAACCTCAAAATATTATGTATCGCTTCAGTTGCCGGATAAAGCTTCAATCGATTTCAGATAATGCTGTTCTATACAAAATAAAGTACTTATATGCTGTGTGTATTGTTACACAGTTGATAAAGCATATAATACAACTCTTAACGAATTTATTCTATCGATAAACTTGGTCAAGGAAAACATCGTGAGGAAATTGGCATGTTTTAGAACGGAAAATTTGAAAACATGTGACATCAGCCATCCCGCATTGGGCCTGCGCGGTGGATTACGGCCCATACCCTCTCAGAGCTCACGAGGGGGCAAGAAGGCTGTGTCTCAGCAGGAGAAACAATATACAAGGTGTAAACAAGGTGTTCACGAAGCCGTCAACCAAGAATTCTGTACATCAAACTGGTAGTAACTCTGCGCAAAAATTATTGCTGGGAAGAGACTTTTTTTTTTTGGGGTGAAAAATCATATTTTACGGTAGGACTCAATGTAACTCATGCAAAACACTGTGCTGATGGATGCATTGAATAGTTCGTGGGTCGTGGAGGTATTTAAAGTAAAGTTATAACAACAACAAAAAAAAACTTGTGAAAAAGTTGAAACTTTGACCCCAAATACGTCTGTAACTAGAAGGATTCCAGGTATGGTACAAAAAAAGAATCACAAAGACGGAGAGAAAAAATACCTTTCGGCTTCGTTCATAGTATTTTTGCACCCATTAAATTGATTATGACAACGAATTTCTCCTATGTCATTATGCTTGATAGAAACTCTGTTTTTTTTCACTCCTTAACCAGAAAGGAAACTTAATAAATCCCCAATTCTCTAACAAAAACGGTTAAATCCATAACACTTCAAAAATAATTGTACTCACACTATCAAATTTTAATAACGCATGATCTAAGCCTCGGGGTGAGAATCGAATAAAACAATCGAGTCGCTAGTGCGAGAAAATAAGCGACGTAATCGATACTATCGCTTCACGAGAATCGAAAGGTTGTTAACAATTGACGCCTATAATGTAGTTTATGCTCCGAAGAGATGAAATGGATCGTGAGGCCGTAGGTCGAGAAAGATTCAGCCTTCAATCAAAAGCCAACCCTTTCCGAACTAAAATAGGGTTTAATATCAATTGTTACGAGCTAGAGGAACAATTGTTCAGTGTAAGATGTGAGAAGTGATTAGACAGCTATGCTTTTAGAAACGTAGAACTTGTGGCAACAGAATGACGTGTATTGCACATTCGGTTTATTTATATTCAATCAATTTTAGTTGCGAATGGAGCGGAGGTTGTGAATGTGACGTTTGTAGGACGGACAGTGGAAATGAGGCTGTTTGCCTTAAATTGAAGGCTTCGACGCAAGGCCTTGAATGATCAAATAGTGGCAGTTTCTTGCTATTAAAGTTTGCGAATACTGTTAATCCTTCAATCACGTATCAAAACGTGGTTTATACCCAACAGAGCTGGACGAGTGGACATTTACTCTTTTCCCAACTATGTTGGTCTTCCAGTCTAACTGGATGCATCTGAATACCAATATTTTACATGGTGCTACTGCCTCAACAGCCCAGTTAGTACTGGGTAATACTATATCCATTGAAAAGACTGGTTGTCATACTTTCGGGCCACTGACTACCTGTAGCGACTATCAAAGATCTTTAAATGACAATCAATAGTTATTTTATGTTTATTTATAATATGCGTAAGTTGTTGCTCTGCAAAATATATAGCTTTTCTTTCTTTTTTTATTATTAATGTCTTAACTATGCACTACATACTAAATAGCTGATCAATTTCGATTTCCCCAGACTCCAAGATGATAGCAAAACATAATCATGTCATACCTATAAAGATTCTTTATCTGTCTGACCTCATAATCACATGATTCAAATGCTATCAGATGTATATGTAAGTAATAAAATTTGTAACTTGACATTACACGTGTCTTCCTAGTAATGCTGTAGGAATCATGATTAATGATTAATTTTACTTTTGTAATGTCATACAAGGTTACTTCGTCTGAGTTACTGAAGCTTAGACAACTGAACATTCGCTTGCAAACCGTTTCATAATGTTGATGAACGACTTTAAACTAGATTGACATAGCTTTTCGGCAGTTTATATCGGACCGATGATCTGGTGATAGTTGCGGGGATCCGATGGATGCGAGACGCACGGGACCGGTCAATGTGGCGACACTTGGGTGAGGCTTATTTCCAGAAGTGGACGTCTTTCGGCTGAAATGATGATGATGAGGATGATGAAATACGTTATAGAATCAGGCGTTACTTTTCGGAAATCAATGGCATTCAATGTTGTGCAAAGTTTTAATCCCGCAAAAAGATACAGGCCAGGATGCAGGAGGATGCAGCACCGCCCGCAACAATATACACATGCATTAAAAGCAATAATAATTAGCATGCCATGCACCCATACCTTACCTACACACGAGCGAAGTCGCGGACAACAGATAGTAGGTTATAAAGTTTATAGTTCATTGGAATTTGCGTTTATAGTTTTCGCGTTGATGTCCCTAACATAACTTTGTATATTATACAAGGTGTAAACGGACCCTTCACGAAGCCGTCAACCAAGCTTTCTCTACATCAAACTAAGTAACTCTACGCAGCAATTATTGCTGGGAAACGACTTTTTTTTGGGGTGAATAATCACGTTTTACGGTAAAACTCAATGTAACGCACTCGAAATATTGTGCTGATGGATGCATTGAATAGTGAACAGGTCATGGAGGTATTTAAAGTAAAGTTATAACTTTGACCTCCAATATCTCCGCAACTGAAAGGTTCCCAGGTATGATCCAGAACAAAAGAATTATCGCAATGATGAGGAGAACAAGTGCTTCTCCTTCAAGGGTCTAGTTACACCCTTTATAGGGTTTACCCTTATTCTAGTATTGCTTCCATCAAAACCAATACATTTTTTTTTTTTAATTATTATTATTTTTATTTGTAGGTAAGTTTTGCGTAAATAAATAAATAAATAAATATTAACAATAACAGTACTTACACAAAACCAGATACAGCACCTAACATTATCAACAGAAACCTTACTTAATCATAACTTCAAGCATCAGATACTAACACTACTGTAACCGAACACCCCACGTGTGTTTCTCGGTAGCGCGCGGGTGGTCGGAGCAACCTCATGTCGGTGCAATTACGGGTTGCTGGTGAGGCAACCAGTTGCTACCTATTGGCTTGTAGATGATGGGTGTCAGTGGTTACTGTTATTTTTGTGGGTGCTACTGTACTGTGGAGCTAGAAAAGTTTGGTGAGCGATCAATCGAGAAGATAAGTTCAAAGGATTGATTTGATTGTGCCAACTCAAAATTATCAGCCGAAAGCGGTTTCGTTAATGTAAATGTACTTTAAGGTGACACCTTAACGATGACGCAAATGGATATCCGCACCGGTTTGATCAAAACTTTATGGTATTAATAGATAACTACAATTTGTCTTAATTTACCTAATAACAACAGAACTAATGACACAATTAACGTTACCCACAACATAAACAAGAAGCGGTTTTATTTAATACCCGAAAAAATAATCTAACACCAGACTCTAAAACTCAAATTACCTTTGCCTAAAAAAAAAACAAAAATAATTAACCCAACAAATCACTATCACCGTCGTTCCGTAGGTAATCGAATTATTTCAAAATTCAAACTTTCCTATTGTTCTTGGCGATGGAACGTCGCGATAACCCGGCCAAAACAAATAGTTCTAATTACGTTCGGTTAAAAGTTAACAATCGGGCCATCTCTATCTGGTAGTATTAATTGGGTGGGCATCAGTCAGGCCGTTGGACAAATTGGGCAAATTATTTTTTCGATTACACCGCTATTGTTTAATCACGGCTGGGTAATAGGGGAACCGATAACATCAGAAAGTTGGAGGTTTGTGTTACTTCGCGTTGTGGTACGGGAAAAGTGTTAAATGTTCTCTTTGATAGCTATACTGGATAAACTTTAGTTTAGCGCCTACATTTAACTATTAGACTAAAGTTGTGGCAAGGTAGTGCATCCTAAACTAACCTATTCGTTCTACCTGCTGAAAATCTCCCACCTGGACAAGTTGTAAAGTATTGTAAAAATAAAAATCGTCATCATCGTCTGCCTAGCTTTTTCCCAGCTATTTTAGTATTGTTTTAAATTCCAGTCTAACCAGCTGCAGCTGAATACCAGTATTTTACATGAAGCGACTACTTATCTGACCACCACAGGCCAGTAATTGACTATTACTCCTTGGAAAAGACTGTTTAACAAACTAAATCCGAAAAGACTGTGAAACACTGAACAGTTGTAAAAGTTCAGTTATAGGAATTTAATACAAATAACGAGATACTACACTATTGTCTCTACTATCCCGTGCCGTGTCAAACAGTGGAAACTCCCACTAATGCCTGCATCCATATACGGGAGTTTCACATGAATTTGTTTAAGGTAAAGTTAATTTATGTAAGGTAATCATCAGGCTACTAACGTGATTGTTTTGTTTTTATCGTAATGCCCAACGACTTTCACAACTTGACAAATCAACGAGTTTTTTTTAATCCATGAATAATGTTACAGTCTTCCGGAATAAATTATCTTAATGATAGTAAAAATCAGAACAAAATCGCAAAAAAAATAGAAGAACAACATGGCCACGCAAACGGATACGCAAAGCAGCTTTATTTTATAACAACCAGCTGTTGCCCGCAATCTTCGTCCGCATGAAATTATTATTTGTAAAATATTAATTTCCAATTTCAAAGGTTTTAATTTTTTTGCACGGAACCCGTATTCTTTTTTTTAAACAAAAGTAGCCTAAATTACTCCTTACAACTTCAGCTATCTGTTAGTGAGCAGCCTTTTCGGAGATTGCCCGACAGGCAGACAGACTGACACAAAGACAAAAATAGAAAAAAATGTGTTTAAAATGTTTTTAAATAGAAAAAAATAGAAATAAATATATACGGTACATATAACAATATATGTACCGTATATATTTTCATATGCATTTAGTAAAAAGCTGTAATTTTGAAATTACAAACAGACACTTAAATTTTATTTATTTGAATAGATATATGTAGGTACTATAGTAGATAGACGCCATACTCGTATATGACAACGATTTAATTGTACTACTTTTCAACTAGAACATTTTATTTTCCTGACTACGTCTGTAACCTCACGGAATTGGGTAGAGCATTTTTCTAGCTACTTTTATTATGAACATTACAAACATACATAAAACTGACAATAACTCAAAGATACAGTTTCATATAAGTTACTCATCACATCAAAGTACGTATTAACAACATCGGTCCAATGATAAGCTCTCTTATCAGAGCGTCCGATTGCACCATTGTTTATCTCAATGTTTATACGAATTCAAATTAAACTGATTATAACATTATAATTCTGGGTAATTCTCTGATTCCGGGAGCAACAAAATAAAAATGGTCTCTAACTAGCGATCTGAGTAGGCGTCAACGAGACCTATCATTGCTGTGAAATTTAAATTCCTACGTAGCATAAGATCTTCAGAAATACCTCTGTGATAAACAAAAATCCTTTTTTCTTTTAGGATGGGAAATCATCAAATGACCCCCTCCGCTCTGGGCGGAGCGGAAGGGAGTGTCAGACTTGTACTGACTAAAACCCATCCATGTTCCTTCTTTGCCCTTTGTGTTCCAGGGCCGCGGTATCTCTTTCGAACAGTCATGCAGCCCTAGCAGGCATCGGCCCATGCGGACCCCTACGTGGTTGCTGACATCTTTTTGAGGCGTGCGTGGATCACGAACGCGCCGTCGACACGGCCTGTCGGTCTATGACGGCCGGACAGCGATCTAGCCCACAACTCGCCGTCCACAGGCCCGCGCCTACGGTGGCCGGGAGCCACCACGTGACCCCCGACGCCCAGGGCGTCTCGCGCGGCGGCTGGGACGTGAGGCTCTTTCCCTCTCACGTCCCGCCACCTCCTTCACTAGCATGACTGCTTCGCAGAAGGAGACAAAAATTCTACTAATATTATAAATGCGAAAGTTTGTGAGGACGTCTGTATGTTTGTTAATCTTTCACGCAAAAACTACTGACCGTGTTTGGATGACACTCAGATACTTTTTATCACGGTAGTACAATCCCGTGGGATAATTACCGAACTCCACGCGGGCGAAGCCGCGGGCATGCTAGTTAAGATTATAAAGGTTCTCATATTCATTTTAATACTACAACTGGAGTGAACTCTCGATTAGTTAACTGTGGCGAAACATAAATCAACCTCCTGTGTTGACGCGCAACCTAGACTGCAATCCCTTTCATAGCGATTCGTTTTTCTACAACTTTCAACAAGATTGGCTTAAGCGTTTCGGTTACTTGATTAAGTTGACTTTCCCGTCATCTTTATCGTTAATGTGTCCTTCTGGGGATTAGAGGACAGATCTAACCGCGACTTTTGTCAGTTTATCATGCCTTAAAGACGAAATATTTATAAACGTTACTTAGTTAAAACTTTAAGCTAAGCTAAGCGTTATTACTATAACACTGGATGTATAGTCAAGTTCTTTCTTCTTTATCGTGTGGTTAGTGCCTAACCTGGTGTCAGGGTTTTTATGACACCCATGGGCCTCTGACTTGGCTTAATAGTCTTGGCTTGAGTTTACTTACGCAACAATTATTATGCAATAGACAAGAATTTGAACGAAGTAAGAACCATCAAAGAAAGCATAGCTAAGAATTCTAAATTTTGACAGTTCTAACTTCAAGCAATTACTAAACTACAGAATACACATCGTATCTTAAATAATTACTTTTAGTTAAGTAATCACTTTTATTTGTTTATACAACATTAGTTTTAGTAAATACGAAACCTGAAACGTGTCTAGTATTTTTATGTAAAGAATCTATGTACAAAATTTCAAAACTGTATCATAAAAAATCACAAAGTTATAAGCTTGTTCTGTTACCTGGTTGTCCGCACAAAAACGTGGTAACCGCGTGGTGCGCCCGCGGACGCGCCTCCAGCGTCGTTTTGAGCTCATTGATAATAATAATTTGGCAGTAGGTATCTAAATGATTGCATAGGTACTTAGTATCGCTCGGTGTCAAACTTTCAGCCTTTTGTAAATAAATTTGGGACAAAATATAACATAGTTTAAAAGTTATTGGAATCGATTCAGTTACTTATTCTGAACAAACTATATTCAGGTTTCGCATATACTAAAAATAATGTTGTAGATACGGGTGTAACTGTCGCACAAATGCAAGTCAGAGGCACATACGCCAAGTAACGTTTATTGTCGTTGCTGAAGACTGCCACTTTCTTTTAGCGTATCCGGGAGTAGATTCCAAGGAACAGACAAAGTTTTATCAACTCTTCCATTAGATCTCAGTGTTTTTCCACAAAATCGATAGCATCGCGCGATAAATACAAATAATTAAATATAAATTTAAAGACAGACGTCATGTAACGATGATTTGGTGTCTCTCATCAGGGAGATAAGCCACTGATAACGACAGATAGTTCTCTTAATGGTGCTCGTTGTCAGACTGATAAGATATGTTAGTAATGAATCTGTAGCGTGTGTTTGTTATATACTCTTTATGTACAACTGACCTACCTAGTTTAAAATGGACACTCGTGGCTAAATAATAACAGCCGCTCGGTTCAAATCAAATCAAATCATTTATTTTGCTCGAATATGGGTACACATAAGGATGAAACACAACAATGTAGCTCAGGACCATATCCTACCTTAACAGGTGTGCAAAACTGGTACATATTGTAAAATCATGGTTAAATCTTCAGGTAAAGCCGCGCTTGCCGAAGTTGATCCGTGGATGTCTGACCACCCATTACATACCGAGTTTCATCCGTGCCTCGGAAAGCACGATAAGCCGTTGGTTCCGGTTGTCATTTATAGATCTTTGACAGTCGTTACAGGTAGTCAGTAGCCCAAAAGTCCGGTCTTACCAGGGGCTCGTATTACCGATTACTAACTGGGTTGTGGAGTTCAGATAGGCAGTCGCTCCATGTAAAATACAGATATTCAATTGCATCCGGTTAGACTAGAAGCCGACTCTAACATAGTTGGGAAAAGGCTAAGCAGATGATGAACCTACCTAGTTTAAAAATGGTCAAACTCTTGTATTACGTGGCCCGTTGATCTAGTTGTCACAAACGTGAATGCTAGGCGTAGATTCCTAAATTCTATTCGATCGCGGAGTAACATTATCAAAAATCTCAGTAGATAGCACCCTAGAGTCTGAATCTGTGCCCAGTTAATGTCAAAAGACTGCTCCTGCATGGAACTTACAACATAATATAACACCTGTGATCTCCAAGGGTTACGGAGATCTACCCTATATGAGACCACCATTTCCAGTAATGTTCAAGTCTTATGTCTTGCCTTTTGCCATCAACCGGGCACAAATCCCACACATAATTTGCGAAATATGTTGCTTGCATCTCTGCCTTCCCTCTCGGCCCTAGAGGCGTCATATTACCGTATCTAATATAGGTAAGTACTCGTAAGATCTAGCACACAGCTCCAACAGTATCGCCACCCGGATTCTAATTACTAAGTAACTAATTTTTAACGATAATACAGCGATAACGGTCTTGTTAAGCAAATGCATAGTACGAGTATAGCCACATCATACGTTGCTTTGTCTCGACGATACTGTTCTTGAGATAAGACACGTCCAAACGTACGTACATACACACTTACAGGGGAACTTAGCGATGGGAATTAGCGTGTAATGTGTTGCGAATGTTATGGTTTGTTAGACACATACATACATAAACTAGCGCTTATTTCCAATGAGGATAGACAGTACGCCTTTTTTTAATGCCATAGGTCTGAACTGTCCCTGAGTCTGGCTGCTGCTTAACTGGACTATCCTGTGGATGCCTTCAGTGTAAGGTCTCCAGCCAGGGGCAAAAATCCTTACAAACTAAGCCACAGCGCGCTAAGGGCACCCCCTATGGGATACGAGCCTCGGCGTCGTTGGGGAGGGCAGCAAAGAGACAGGCTGGATGTGAGTGAGACCATTATTTTGGGGCTCATTTAAAACGGCATGTATTTAACGCGGCGACGAACTAATCTGATTTAGCGTTTTAAAAATAATTAAAATGGGTAGCAAAAATAATAGGTTGGCAGCTACAATTAACCACTAGATTGTAGATAAGGCGTAGTCGACGTAGCCCCGCTACGCGGGGCTCCTATTTCTGTTTGCAGGGTTTAAAGTAACCTAACACGAAGGTGATTCCGGGGTCTTAGTTCGCTCACTAGACCCCGCCATCCCCTTCGAATCTAACCTGTCCAAGTCGGGGTGCCACCAGTATTTCTCAGCCTTCGCTCGCTCTTGCTTCCTATATTCTCCTTGCCGCAATGACCGGATAAATAGTTGTTACTTACTTGGTACAATAGTCGCCAATATTTTTTTTATTCGCAGATTAATAATTTCCCAATTAAAACTACTGGCTCAGCATCGCGGTCAGGCTCGAGCAAGGGTCGGGGGGGACGTAAGCAGGGACGTTGCGACAGACCACGATGGCGAGGTCGGAATGACGGCGGTATATATCTGTGTTTTTTAATAGTGCTAGTTTCCCGACTGCTTTCCTAAAGGAAGGTGATAGGGTCTTCGGGAGTGACTAGAGTATGCCGTGGTCGGCGAACCTTACTGATACGCGATGGTTCATATCGGGCGGCCTACAGAACGCCACCTGCTACGATCCTTACATACTCCTTTTGCCTCGTCCACGTTCATTCATCTGGTCATACACGCATGCCAGTTGCGAGTGCTATCTGCACACCTGACATTTCTGAAGGACATCACCAATAGACTGAATGGTTTGTTAGATTAAGTGTGATATAGATTATTTTTGATAATTACCAGTTTTAGATGTTTTCCTGCCCACACTGTTTTGGCCACTGTCCAGCGATGGGCAGCCGCCATCTGCTGAAAAAGACAATTAATTGGAATTAAAATTGCATAACACACATACATACAGTGTACTCGCTAATAGTATAGTACACCCAGCACGCAAAATACGCGCTTTGGACATGGAGTTGCGGACACCAGCCCGTTATACTTTATACAATACAATAGTACACCCAGGCTGTACTCGCAGATTGAAGGAGATGCATAGGTATAAAGCCGCAAAACAGTGTAATATAAAAATTCATTTTTTATTTTTTATTTAAAACATATTTTTTTTTTTTATAAAAGTAAATATTTATATTAATAATCATGTTCACAATTTAAACAACTGGTTTATGCTGAGGTGATTTAAAAAAAAATACGATCACTTGAAGCACTTGAAGCACATTGGACTTGGAGTATAGATTTGTGGAAATAAAACACTAGTACAAATAAATGAAAAAAATCATGAGTGTGGAATACACTGCATTCTCAAGATAATAGTAGTGAGATAAGAGCCAGTTGTTTTCGAGCAAGTGTATTGAAAAATAGTTTTTATTGGGCATATATAATATCCCTTATGTTCCCACTACTACCAGCGTCCTCTCACAGAGTTCCAGCAATGAGAACATTAGTTAATTATAGGCTTATTATTCAGTCCTACAGTGTGCAAAATAAACTTAACTAATACGGTAATAACGGTCATTATCTAATTTTGGTTCAGACAAAATCATCGTCATCATTTCAGCCGTAAGACGTCGCCATATTGACCAGTCCCGTGCGACTCGTATCCAGCGAATCCCCGCAATCTTCACCAGGTCATCGGTCCACCTAGTGGGCCTGACAAAATAATATCATGACAATGTAACTGACCTTCCCGTTCGGGAATCTAAAGAACAATAACCTTAGATAATCTGCGTATCCACCGACATTGTTAGGTAGAAGATTATGTAAAACAATTGTATAAAAGGAAAAAATTGAGAGCAAACGTACTATGTATTAGGTAGTACCTAAAAATACACGGGAGTACCTTTTATTGCTTGTTTTGTATACGTTTCATTTTGCACGTATACAATATGTTGAAAAGCAACTATTCTGTATCTTTATCAACTAAATAATTCAACGAAATCAGAATCTATATCCTCATTATATGACCTCTCGATTCACGTGTCATGTACCAATGACAAAAGAGACGGTTTCGGCACTATAACATGTTATGAATTTTTGGTAAAACGTGAAAATCGTCATAATTGTATAAACAAAATGATTAACTAGAACAATCTTATAATTACGAAATGTGTGCATGTTGTGAGGATGACAGGTGAATTTTATGTTCATACAACTCATTTAATATGTTAAAAAACCCTGTCCGATCCGTGAGGGTATTAGGTAACGCGATTTGATTATATTTATGCAATCCTTTTTGGCTAATAGGTAAAAAAAAATACCCGATAAAAATTAATAAAATGTGCTAAAATGAGGAAACTTACATGTCAACGCAGGGCGTGTCGACACTCCGGTCGCTTCTCGGGTCGTGACGTCATAAACAAACAATTGACGATCGGAATTTTTTTTTTCTTCGGATTATGGATTGTTGGAGTTCTATTCTGATTCCTAACTTCGAACGTATTACAGAACTCGAAAACGAATTCACTTGTTTTAAAATCTACAGGATTTCACATCTTCGTCTGTGTCCGTTCGAATTTCGAAGTTATGTTTGCTCACTCACACTCTGCTGTCCAGAGGTTACTTTCTTTTAAATGTTATAAGTTATATTTCTTGAGCCGAGAGGGTTATGCTCAGCGAAGAGCTGCTACAACTCCTACCAAGAATATGGAAGAAGGATTTTTGACCTGTGTTACTATATAAGGCTTTCTAGGCCTCTCCTTCCAGACCTATCTATCTTGTGCGATACCTGGCCATGTTCGTCCCGGAGAGGTGGGCAAAGATCCTCACTCACTGGACGCCTGACAGAGGAAATCGCCGTCGAGGTAGACCGCTTTGCCTTTAGACATTTAAACGTATAAAACGCAGAGAGACCTCTTCAGCTGTTCATCGCTATAGTCTCCTATCTCAAGTTATCTACGTGAGTCCCTGTCATGGCTACCTACCCCGTGACCACGTGACCGCATTCATGTATCCAGAACGGTCGTTATCATTACACGGTTACGTGTCCGTATCTCTGATTATCAGACGACTGGTTTATCTCGGTTCAACGGTTATCACGGCAAGATTAAGAAGCTACAGTTAAGGGTCGATTGTGTATTCACAAACTTGAAATTTTTTGTATGGTGATGAAAATGTTTTTTTTTGGTGATAAGGTTGTTAAAATGTATTGCACAATGGCTAGTGTATTTTCATAGGTAGATATTACAGTGTTTTGAAAAGCATAGCATTAGCATATGTAGATATTTGCTTTGAGCCCATAAAATGAGTTCTAAAAGATAAGAAAATATATTTTGGGTTTTAGCAGTCACTCCTTCTTCTTCTTCCGGACTCGAATTATCCTCGACCAGTAAATGCAACATTATTTTTAGTATATGCGAAACCTGAATATAGTTTGTTCAGAATAAGTAACTGAATCGATTCCAATAATTTTTAAACCATGTTATATTTTTTCCCAAAAATATTTAAAAAAGTTAAAAGTTGGACACCGAGCGACTTTTAGTACCTATCGCAATAATTTAGGTACCTACTGCCAAATTATTATTATCAATGAGCTCAAGACGACGCTGGAGGCGCGCGCTGCGTGGTGACCGCGTTTTTGTGCGGACAACAAGGTAACAGAACAAGCTTATAACTTTGTGATTTTTCATGATACAGTTTTGAAATTTTGTACATAGATTCTTTACATAAAAATACTAGACACGTGTATCAGGTTTCGCATATACTAAAACGTAATGTTGTAGACACCTGCACAGCTCTTTCGTTGGCATCGTTTAAATTCTGGAAGGTGCAGGCGGCTGTGCAGGATAGGGAAGAAAGGAAAGTCACACCTAGGAAGGGTGACGAGGCTAAGAAGAGGGCTCACCCTCATCCAGTCATCATGTCGTACTGAGATGCCGACAAACAGAGGAGCATGGAGGTTTTTCTCCATGTTTTCATACATTCTGCACTGATTCCAAATAAATTGGGACAAGGGCTGGAGAATCATGCATGGTATCTAATTAATGAGTCACACCTCATGTGTCTACTGCTCAAAATAGTCATGGTCTTTCCAGGATCGTTTACAAAAGAAGACATTTTTATTCTATTTTGATTTCTATCCAAGTTTAACATAACAATGTCTGTACACGGGACCCGTCAATGTGGCGACACTTGGTGGAGGCCTATGTCCAGCAGTGGACGCCTTTCGGCTGAAATGATGATGATGATGATATAAGCTCCCAGGGCGGACTATGTTACTTTTATCTTAAAGCTCGCCTCATTGATGTAATTTTACTTCAGTTTCAGTGGGTAAGTTCTAGAATTTAGTTTTCTGTTTTGAGTCGTTTTCCCACGTCAACTGAAATTAAATGGATACTATGTAATATGTAGAATTCGATCAAGGAAAAATGAAAATTATAAATATTAATAAAATTCTGCTCAATGTTTCGTGTGCGGCAAACCGATTTCTCAAGAACACTTAACGACTTATTAGAAAGTTGGTACATAACTTTATTACCTTACAACATCAGATATTACTAACGCGTGCAAAACAACTCATTATCACAAATAGAACAGAAATCATGGACCATTGACACAACAGATGTGACATTATCATCTCCGATACGCTGACGG
Organism: Noctua fimbriata; assembly: GCA_905163415.1. NCBI lineage: Eukaryota > Metazoa > Arthropoda > Insecta > Lepidoptera > Noctuidae > Noctua > Noctua fimbriata. The sequence goes on from LR990928.1 coordinate 2,768,840, forward strand.
ATGCTGGCTGATAACACCACACTGATAACGAAACTCATTATTTTATTTTTTTAATTTCGTAGCTAACCGATAAGCTAGAGAGAGATAAACGTATGATTTTAGTACGAGTAAGTGGGACAGGTGATGCGTGATGGACGCATGGAAGTATCGTAGATTATCGAAGCTGGAAAGTTAATTATTGCGACCTTTTCTCTCGTTTCCTCGGGTTTTCCTGATGAATATGCGTCTGCGCATCCTGAGAGGCCCCTTTGCGGTTAAGTTACAACAAGTCATGATGAATACAAACAAACGTAGTTATTATTTAGCAGCAGTGATAGTTTAGTTGAGTAACCGTCGGACTGCCAAGTCATAGGTCTCGAGTTCGAACTCAAGATCAGATTTTTCGAATTCATGTGTGTGCGTATTGTCTAATTATCGCTTGCTTCCACCAGCCTTGAAATCAGCATGTCTGATAGATATTTCTTGACGGCATATAAAGCCAAGTCAGAGGTCCATGGGCGGCATAAAAACTCTGACACCAGGTTAGGCACTAACTACACGATAAAGCATAAGAGAGGAAGATTTTGCCCTTTATACGTACAAGCTGATTGTTGACATAGCGCATTCGGTTTGTAGCATGATTCGTAGCTCTCGTTTGACCACTTCTCTTATCGTACCAACTTAAAATACCTATTATCGAACATTCGTATCGAATCTAAAAACAATTATTTATGACATCATGATCTCAACTTATCAGTGAAGAAATGAGCATTAATCATCATCCTGTTTGATCGCTGCGTTGTAGCAATTTTAGACTACTCAGTGGTCTAAAAATATACCAGAACTTAGACAAGTTACTACTAGCACCTAGCCTTTTCTCAACTATGTTGGGGTCGGCTTCTGTCTAATCGGATGCAGCTGAATACAAGTATTTTACATGGAGTGACTGCCTATCTGACCCCCTCAGACTGGTTATCAGTCTTTCGTGCCACTGACCACCAGTAACAACTGTCAAAGCTCTACAAATGACAGTCGGAACCTGTTGTCCGAGGTACGGATGAAACTCGGTATATGATGGATGGTCACCCATCTACGGACTGACCTAGGCAAGTATGGTTTAGCCTTGTAAGGTAAGGATGAAAGTAAGAATTTGGAAAAATCGCATGGTTATAGCGTGGATTCTACCGAGCCCTGTTGCTTACTGCTTAACTTGGTTATACACAGACCAGGAAAACATGGCAAAAATAAGGAAGCCTTTAATCTGCGGGTAGAACAAAGGGGTCAATGATGATAAATCTGATTTGTTGGTACAGTCGCCAGCGCATCAAGTTATCACAAACTAAAATTTTCTCATTCGATTTTGAACTTAACTTGCAACATTTTATGGTTTAAAATCATTTGAAGATATTTGACAGTTTGTGGAAACTTGATGGGCTGGTGGCAGTAAATACTTTTTTAATGTTTTTTAGACTAACTCCGTTAACCTTAATTTAACTCTTAGTTTTTCTGATTCATCGTTGTCAGTTAGTTTATTTAGCACTACGATAATTTCTCGTTTTAAAGATAAAACGCGAACTGGTATTTACAACTGATAATGTTTGCGATTGGGAAAGAATTACGTTCAACTGTAGATGTTCTTAGTATTTTGCTGATTCTGATGAAGTCTGATTAGTAATTGGTCTTAATTTTGCAAGTTAATGACTTGTCACATTGCGTGTGTGTGGCAGTGGCTATTTTCCGATCAGAGGATTATGTAACTTATTACTTGGGCGGTACTATAAACATTATAAATAAATAAAAAATGCATGCCTAAATAAAAGCGGTCTCTTGGATTATTTAGACCGAGAGCTGAAATAACAACAGTGCCAAAAAAACATTGATTTAGGTGTCGCATAGTATTAGTGAAAACGGGTAATTAAGTGTAGACTGCGATACTTGTAGGTAGGTACTAATAATAGGTAGTCAGTGGCCCGAAAGTCTAACAACTAGTTTTACCAGGGGTATGATAGTACCCAATCCTAACTGGGTTGTGGAGGTCAGATAGACAGTCGCTTGATGTAAAATACTGGTATTTAGCTCCATCCGGTGAAACTGGAAGCCAACCCCAATATAATTGGAAAAAGGCTAGGCAGATGATGAGGTACTAATGGACATGCAATCGCTCTTTGAAAACAATGACAGTACACTCAACAAAATAGTCTCATTATCAAAATATAGGTACCTACCCCCGTAGCATGACCACCCTAGACAAGGATGACAAAATGACAGATTGTGTCGACACAATGACAGATTTCTTTGCACTATCTGTCATTTTGTCGAATCTTCCGTCAAACAAATCCTGCTACTGAAAAATCGATGCAAGACAAACCCGTTTTATTCGTACACCGTCAGAACAAAATTTTACCTCAAATTACTTTTATTCCCACTTCATACTTCCTCCCAACAAATTAATTCACCTAATTACAACCTACCTTAGATGCACCAGCCCATAATCAGAGATAGGCAATCGTGCGCAAACCCGACGTGAGAATGTATTTATCTGCGCAGCATCCCAGACGCCATTACTCACAGATACAGCACGAATATTAGCCCACGTTGAAATCTGATCCTGATCATCTACGTCACTTTGACTTTTAAATTAACGGGACTCGTATCGTGAGATAGGGCCACTAATCTGCTAACAGTGCTGCTAAGGTTAGTTTGTGCTTATGTCGAAAATTTTGCTGTGTCCGCTTCGTGTTTGTGTGTGGTGACAGTTCGTAACGGGGAGCGGGACGGCCCGGGGAGCCAATTTTGGGGGGTGCGCCGAGGAAAGATGAAATTCTTAAAATACTTTCACATAGGTTCAGCAAAAAATTAACACTTGATATTTAATTTCTAAAGTGGGCGCCACAATATTCTTGCCCGGGGCGTCAGTGGCCCTAACGCTGGTTCTGTGTGGTGAGGGAAATAACATTACGCCAATCTTGTACCTCAAAAAATTATAGCTAAATCTGAATTGAAATACTGGCTGTGACAGGATGTTTTATATTTTTGCATAAGGACATAAACTGACATTATTGGTGAGATTCTTCAGAAAGGCCAAGTGCGTAGTACTTGTCACTGGTGTGCGTGTATAATGTGTATGAACATGGACTAGGCGAAAGGAGCATATAAGGATTGTAGCAGGTAGCGTTCTGTAGTTTCTGCCTTAGGAAAAAAAACGTGAGTTTATGTGTGTATTTAAGCAAAGCTCGACCGTTGAGGAGTTGAAAACTGTCTACATCTTGTTCGGAATCTAACCATAGACTATTCAAATTCATTTGTGTTTTTTTTTTTAATTTGTTTATTGGGCTATTGACTGTCTTATGACAATAACTTTCATGCAATGTGCATATTGTATAATTATCACTTGCTTCGGTGACGGAAAACATCGTAATGAAACCAGCATGCCTGAGAGATATTTCTCGACGGCATGTAAAGCCAAGTCAAAGGTCCATGGACGGCACAAAAACTCAGACACCAGGTTAGGCACTAACCCACACGATAAAGAAGAAGAAGATCATGCAATATGACGTAATCCCCGAAGGTTTAGACAGACATGTACCTAACTCATCCGTAGCTCAGATAGCAGAGTTCTCGATTCTCATTTTTTGTTTTTTTAAACGGTGCTGTGAAACTCATAGTGTGGGCACTATGAGTTTCTCATGTATTGTGGGTGCATTTACAAACATTAAAACTCACATACACAAACAGCCAGACCCGGAACAACTACCTGTAGGTCATCCGTCATACACATATTTGGTACGTGCCAGGATCGAATCCGCGACACAGCGCAGCAGCCAATCGCTCAGTCACTGCGCCAACCGTGCCGTCAGTATTAAGGGCATTACATTGCTCGATGACCTTGATGATTTGATCCCTGTACTGGTTTTTGTTGACTTGCCCCACACATTTCGCAAAATTTCGGTTTTTATTTATTATTTAAAAATATTAAAAGAAATAACAGAAAAAATACAATACAGATTGTTAAGTATATCATTACGTATTTGTTGTTACAAAATTCATGCCGATCTATTCAGCCGTTACAGAGATAATTTACAATTAAGGTTGAAAAAGGACCTATTTTCTATGATTAACCAAAAAAAATTGAGAAGGTTTATTAAAATTTTAAACAATACAATTTATTTGTGATGAACTTAACTATAACATACTTTTTTACACGGAAAACGCACGAAGGGATTCATCAACAAATTTCTTTGAACATACGCTGTTTTTGGGAATTGAGCCATGTAATGCCCTTAATCAGTCAGTACAATGTTTTATGCCCTTATCTAATGCAACGGTTTATGACATAAATTTGGAACGCATTTATCTACACAATCAGCTTATCTATCGACTGGCATTGATCAATATCTCCCACAAAAAAAAAGAACATATTTCCTTGTCCCTTTTTTCTAACAAATCAATCCGATAACGATACATATGTATTTGTATATACATAGTGTTATTTTTTATTGATTATCGTTAAACTGTAAAGTGTAATCGCGACATCGGTAGCAAGCGATCTGATGATAACAATTGTTATCAGGGTGTTATCACGATGGCAGCTACAGCAATCGTTAGTACTCATTACATGTGTCGATATCTAATCATTGTGTTATATTTGTGTTATTTATTTAATATGTGGTGTTTGGACTCAGTAGGAACAAGCATCCTGTGATTTAGAAATTAATAAAATTGTAGCGGACAGCACAAAAAGCATTACAGTGCCATCTATGCCACAAATAAAGAACTAACATCAAAATTCTGAATCGCGCTATTATAGTTATCCGCGACTTCATCATCAGCCTATAGCAGTCCACTGCTGGACATAGGCCTCCTCAATCGCACGCTATTCAACTCGACTTTCAGCAATTCTCATCCAGTTGCTACCAGCCACCCTGCGAAGATCGTCACTCCACCGAGCCTGAGGGCGTCCCACCTTACGTTTGCCGATTCACGGTCTCCACTCAAGAACACGTCTACCCCAACGGTCATCGGTTCTACGGCTAATATGACCGGCCCATTGCCACTTCAGCTTACTTATTCTGTGAGCTATGTCGACAACTCTGGTTATCTGTCGGATCACATCGTTTCGAATGCGATCCCTCAGAGAGACTCCAAGCATAGCTCGTTCCATAGCTCGCTGAGCGACCTTAAATTTATGGACCAGCCGTGCTGTGAGTGTATACGTTTCGGCTCCGTAAGTCATAACAGGCAGGACGCACTGATTGAAGACCTTAGTCTTTAGGCTCTGTGGAATACGCGACGAGAAGACCCGGCGAAGCTTCCCAAATGCTGCCGCGACTTACGACCTAGGCCCTAGACCCTGGACCTAGACCTGACAACAACTGTTGGACAAGTAGCCCACCAGACAGTAACACTCGTCTGGTCGGAGAATCCTTCCTTAGGAGATGAACAACTTTACACGCTGTTCTTCATATCTATCAGCTGAATTTCTCGGTGCATTTAGCAGCCAATAATAAACCTTTAACTCCCCCAGAAAAGCTGCCCAATCGCAATGACTCCCAGATCGCAGCAGCTCGATTAGTTCCTATGTATCTTATGAAATGCTAACACAGATAGCGACATGACCGCCTGTTATCGTTTTGGGGACTTTGCCACTGTTGTTGGCGGTTACTGAGTGGTCCCTTTAGTTGACAATGATAGTTCAACAAGGTACACGCCGCCGGTGCATTCGCATTCCTGATGGAAGAACCCAATAACATTTTCACCGACCCGGGAATCGGAACAAGGACCTCAAGCTCAGCAGTCGCGCTTGCGACCACTAGACTAACGAGGCAGTCCGATATACGAGTATACTATTGGAAAGTGAGTTATTTCGATTACATGTGTACACTAGTCCTCCTCAATTATAGACTGATGGTTCCATCGTTTTTTTTTCCCGAATACCTAAAAGCATTTAAAAGCAGGGACTGCTTATTACTTCACTCTTTACCCGGGCGTTAATCTTAGGTGGCTACAAGAATCACCTCTACTAATATTCTCATAAGCACACATTCATCCTCGCACTCACTGATATTATCTCTGACTCACATATTTGTAAGGGGTCGTATTACAACGCGTTCTTGTGTTTGTTTCATAGAACAAAAAATAGAGGAAATAACCATTTTCTGGTCACTTATTAGGACATTTTGTACTGCTCTATTTCCTCATTTGGTCTTAAGTTTTATGCACACACAATTTTTACACCTACATTATGTACATTCATCATCTTCATCTGCCTAGCTTTTTCCCAACTATGTTGGGGTCGGCTTCCAGGCTACAGCTGAATACCAGTATTTTACATGGAACGACTGCCTATCTGATCTATGTACATTGTGGAAGGCAAATAAATGAATCTGAATAGTTAAACATATATTACTAAGCTAGTGACACGGGGTCGCGGTAGACCACGAAGGAGATGGCGGGACGACCTGGATGTCTTCCTTGAGAATTGGAAAGAAGTAGCACAGAAGCGCGAGCTTTGGAAGGAGTGGAGGGAGGCCTTTGACCAGCAGTGGGACAATATGGGCTAGCTATATATATATATTACTAAGCTTACATAGGTAGGTATAGTCGTACGAGTATGTCTGTTAGTCTCACAAGGCTCTTTTCTCAAAAACTACAAGAAATTGCCAGCTGCAGTTTTCACAGATTGTGAGTTTTTGTTTAAGCGATAGTACGCAAGCTTTTTTAAATGTTTCGCAAGCTCTTTCCTCCTCCTTCATAATTCCTAACACCTTTTACTTCAAATTAAAAAAAAAAACTTCTAATCGCATTTAAAACCACGCACACATCATGCAAGCTCAATTAAACCTAACTTTACCTCATCAGGTTAGATCGCAAACCTAGATAACCTGAATTTATTGACCCTCAGATTGATAAACAGTCAGATGTTATCATTCGAAAGCGATTTATGTACCGAACATGTGTCCTGTAGCCGTGGGATGGAGATGTGGACACTCTTGTTTTGTTTTTGACAAGCGACACGAGATGGCGTTGGTTTAAAAAAAGGTTTGAGATCGAGATCGGATTATGAAGATTGTTTGGGAGATTTCTTTTTAAAGTTTTGTGGTACTTTTTGGATTGTAATGTTGATCTGTAGGTATGTAATAATGTGGTTTGCACGCCGTGGGTTTTTGAGGAAACACTGAATTTGAATGGGCGAACTGCGGTTTTCCTATGTGCCTATAATTTCTAATTGCTAATTTTAGGTACTGGAGCATATAATTAATTATATGGGTTTTAAAGTTTTCCGATGATGAATTTCACTCCTGGCCTTCTCTACTCTGTCCCGTATCTATTCGAATTCCGATGACGATGAAAACAATAAAGCAAGCAAAAGATTTTATTAATTTCTTCATAATATTTTATGTTCCTCACATCCACGGCCATAAAAAAGAAAAAAAAACTTAAACGTTCCCTTAATAATTCTTCGTTCAACTTAAAAAACTATCCATAATAAAACATCATAAAACGAAAAACAACAAAATCTCCGTAACCCGGAATTTCTAAGCCTAGCCAATGAAGGTAAAAATTATAAATCTCCCTGTATCGATTAAAATCGTTATCTTAATGTATATCTGGATGTGATCGATCAAGGAGTTATAGATAAACGGGCTCATGCGATTACGAGACGAGATATAGATCAAATTACATGGATGTTGTGTGTTGACTAAGAGTACACGTGAAAGACATGCTGGTTTCACTTTAGTCGGTAGTATGATTTTGTTGAGAGGAAGCCAGTGTCTCAGCGCTGGGAACGTTGTAGGCCGATTATGATTACATTTATGTTTGTATGATTTTGATGTATTCACTTTTTGGGGGAAAGAGAAGGAACTAGTCTTGAAGAGATCTTTGGTTAGTTTCGATGATAGAAAATCGGTGTAAAGTGTGCTAATTATTTTCGATGGTTGATACATATTTATCCTAAAACAAATAGCTTAAAAAGAAAATACAAATTAAAGGTATTTTTTTAAGTACTGTCTGATATTATGCAGTAAATCACTCATTATTTCGAAAATTATACGCTGTTGATAAATTAGACATTATTCATTCAATTATTAGGATCTCATACTATTTATTACACAATAGTGAGTCTAGGCGTAATGGCGCCCAACACAAACATTATTGGCGCCCAACAACAATTTTCCCTCAAGCTCGGTGGTGTGACGATCTTCGCAGGGTGGCTGGTAGCAACTGGATGAGAATTGCTGAAAGTCGAGTTAAATGGCGTGCGATTGAGGAGGCCTATGTCCAACAGTGGACTGCTATAGGCTGATGATGAACAACAATTTTAGACAAAACTATTCATATTTCACGTGGTTCAATAAAAGACTTCGGTAATCAAAGTCCAAGTCCCCTTTCAAGTGTACACAACTAGTATAGCGTATCTAGACTTCATTAGTGTGCGTTTATCGACATGTCGTTATCAATAGATCACTATCGGGAAGCCTAGCGATTTTAATCCGACATCGATAACATATTATCAGTGGCTTGCTTAATTTTTTTATCAAGATTATGGAATTCGGTGGAACAAAATTTCTTATCCGTAATAATTTTATTATTTTAATTAGGAAATTGAAAGATACATTGGAGATAAATACATAAAGCGGAATCACTTTCAAAATTTCATAGAAAACCAAGACTTCCCCGTTTTGTTGATCCATATCTATTCAATAGCTAGATAATTTATTGATAGTAAATTAATAATTAAATTATTTAAAGTAAAGATTTTCTCTGCAATCAGCTACGCGATTAATTGAAAGATAGTTAATTTTAGATCCCTACTGATTGCTGATTGGCCGTTTTGCAGGGTTATTCTTCCGGGTAAATTGATTACAGTTTTCTACATTCGCTACAGAACTTTCTCAAATGCACGCTATTTTGATGCTTCGATAAATGTTGTGTAAAGTGAAGTTGCTAAAAGCTTGCGATTTGTCGAAACAATATTAGAATGACAGAAGAATACTCAACAACTCTACCTATTCTAGACCGCGTGAATCGCGATTAACTAGGACATTGCCAGGCCCTGTGTTAGGACACAGGGTCTGGCAATGCCGTACGCTTTGATTAGGACCAAAGTGTATGGTCGCGCGGATACGCGTTTGTCGCGTTTAGAACACAGTCTGAGGGATTACCTTCAAACGATTTCATATTGTGTCTCTTTCGAAGCATGATAATTGATCTTTACTCAATATTATTTTAAACACATCTTTAAACTGGCTTCCCAGAAACCTTCACACTTCAAAAATCAATTGAGGTGCTAGTAGACTGTTCATCCACAGGTGTTACTCAATTATCAACCGTCATTATGCTGAACTGGACATTTGGTGCAGCCGTGAATTACACAGTATTATCTTTTTTTTGTTTAGATTTCAGTTATTTTTTTCTAATCATGTGCACTTGTGGGTGTACCAAATAAGAATGTTTTATTTGTTTAACTGACTAAAATAGAAGATAATTAAAGGCAAATCGATTGATTAGCAGGGTCGACTACGATACGATGATTAAGTGTGCGCAGGAGTCTCCAAGTCAAAATCCTATTAGTAGGTATTCATATGAATTTCAAATCCGTTTAAAACACATAAATTAGTTCGGCATAATATTAATTAAAGTATTTTATCTAGGAGTGTAAAAATGACAATATTTCACTACCAGGTCAACACCTAATCGTAATATGGACACGGTGTGATAAAATAAATTAATTTTATTATACTTATCTCTGTTAATGAATGGCATGTATTATCCTAATCTTAGTATTACACTTATCACACCTATATTATATTTAATTAATGTATTATTTCCAAAAATATAAAAGTAAGACGTGTATTTTAATGACCATCGAGAAAGATAACATGAATGGATTGTATTTTAAGTAAAAATAGCAGCTGTCATGTCTCTACTAAAATATTTTCAATGTTAGGAGAAAATACTTGTAAGTTAATTCCGGAAAAATTGCTTCATACGCATGCATATAACTTTACGTAAAGATTTTTTTGTCGGCCCGGGTTCGTACCAACAGCACTACGATATTATGCTACAACCACTAGATTCCAAAGGGAAATATTATACACAATTATTCTCGTTTATTAATTTGTATACAAATTCTTTATATTTTTACATATTAAAAAAAAAAAACATTTAAAAAATATGAAAAAATAGGTTTCCACCGGTGTTGGGAACAGGGTCCAAGCTACCGGTGATTAGGGCCGCAGAGACAGGAACCTCCTCATTATGCGAGCCGTATCAAGGAGTACTGCCTTCTGATCCAACCGGCTAAGGAGACCACCGAGAGATGTTCGTCGAGGCTTTTGGCCATAAGGCCATTGGTGCCATCAGCACAATGATAGCCGAGTTCACATTATTATTACACCTAAATATTGTAACATTTTTCTGCAATAGTAAGAAAAATACTGTTTTAAGCTTTCACGGTTTACAACTAAACTTGTACTGTCACTTACGGGATATCTTCCGTGATTGAAAGAAGAAAAGAGAAAAGAGAGAGATTGGTTTGAGTGAATATCGGGAGCTCAAAACAATGAACAATCACGGAAGATATCCCGTAAGTGACAGTACAAGTTTAGTAAGAAAAATAATCTAAAAATCTACGAACAAGAATAGTTAAACACAGGTTAAGTCACATATTATAGATTTCCGTTAAAATTTGCACTATGGAAAATACGCGGTAATTGTTTCAATAAATTAATGATTAGAATAGTGAATTATTAATAATATTATGAAAAATAACTTTATTGACTTTGAAACTAAAGTTATACATTTTCCTTATGAAGTTATACGGAACTTGAGGTGATGAGGTAAATCCTGGTTATCGCAATATCAAACGTCAAGGTTTTAAAACAATATAATAAATAGTCATCCAAATGGTACCTCTTGTAATGTCGTATTTAAAGAAATGACGCACTTATACTAATTGGTACGAGCAATGTTTGTTTAATTTAAAAACCATTAAATGCCATTAACTGCCTCATTCGTCGAGAGGTCGCAAGAGCGGCTGCTGAGCATGAGGTCCTGAGTTCAATTCCCAGGTCGGGCAATGTGTTATTGGGTTTTTCTTCGTCTTGCTTTGCAAAGTGACTTAAATAGACTGTCTGAATACTGCGTGTGTAATAAACTAAAACTTAGCGTGCCTAAATGTTGTTATTTGAACATCACCAAAAACAAAAACATCTTCAGATACCAGTACTCTCTAAATTATGTCACTTTAAATAGAGTTACCATGGTTCGCGATCTGGGTGTCATTTTTGATGACAAGCTTCATCTTGATGTACACATAAATACAATTGTAAACAAGGCTTGGCGCATGTACGGATTTGTTATGCGATCAGCCACTGAATTCGTGCGCCCTCAAACCTACCTTTATCTATACAAGACCTTAATTAGATCTCAATTAGAGTATGCAGTTGCAGTGTGGAATCCCCTATACATTAAATATTCCAACTGCTTGGAAATGGTACAAAAGAAATATTTAAGAACTATGACTTATAGGTGCTTTCACTCTTCTGCGTCTTATGTCGATTTACTGAGAAAATATAATCTTCTAAGTCTTACTGGCCGGCGGATGTTTCTGGAGACCGTGCTCTTGTACGACCTCTGCAGAAACACTTACGACTGTTCTGATATATGCAACAGAATTTGTTATTTAGTTCCCAGAAGAATGCATTTGCGTGCAGTGCGCAAGCAACCGTTGTTTGCAGTGAGAGCATGTCGAACAAATGCTGGTGTTCGAGCACCGTTGCGACGTCTTGTTGACAATTATAATAAACACTTTCTTGACATCGATTTATTCCGTGCAGCACGTGGAAGATTCCGAAACTCGACTCACAAGGCAATCAAGGAATTAGACATCTTGTCCTTTTACTCATAGATTATTATGTTTCATAATCAATGCACTAACGTATTATTTAAAAGTTTAAAATCACTGTTTTTTGTTTCGTTCATATTTTTGTCACTTTTAGCTTTTCTTTGAAGCGTGTTATTAATATTTTGTTTATATATTCTGTGAATAACGCCGCTGATTACATAATTGTTAATTTTAAGTTGTATGTCTCTCCTATGCTTTATTATGTAATTGTTTGTTGTTCCAAATAAATAAAAATAAAAATAAATAAAATTTCCTTCAGGAATGTCTCAGTAGAAGCCACGGAGTCTAGATTTGTGTCCGGTTGATGGCAATAGTAGTAATACTAGTTACACCTCTGCCTAACCTTTCGGGGGTAACAGGCGTGATATTATGTTATTAATAATTTTTGGATTGAAATAAAGAAAACACACCAATTAGGACTTTATTATTGCCAAGCCTTGTGATAATGGTATTTCTGGCATCTCCCGCATTCCCCTTAAACTTAAGGGGAAGATTTATAAAACAATGGTTAGACCTGCTGTCTTGTATGGATCAGAATGTTGGGCCACAAAAGGGATGAATGAAAGGCATTTGCATGTGGCGGAGATGAGAATGCTAAGGGGAATGTGTGGTGTTACGCGAATGGATAAAATAAGAAATGAGTATATAAGAGGAAGTCTGAAAGTGGCGCCGGTGACTGAAAAGTTGTGTGGTAATCGGTTGTCGTGGTATGGGCATGTGATGCGGAGGAATGAGAAAAATGTTGTGAGGAAAGTTTTGAGTATGAATGTGGATGGGTATATGAGTAGAGGAAGACCAAAGAAACGATGGATGGACTGTATAAAGAATGATATGGCAAGAAAGGAGGTGTCGGATGAGATGACGAGTAATAGAGAAGTATGGAAGAAGAAGACATGCTGCGCCGACCCCAAATGAATTGGGATAAGGGCAAGAGAATGATGAGTAGGTATGCTCTTGACAAGATCTTTTATCCCCCTTAAGTTGGAGGAGCAAGTTGGAGGGTAGCCCGCAAAATTTAAATTTTCTTATGTTTTTTTTTAATTACAGGTCAGTGTCAGGTTGTCAGATTAGTATTCGAGACCGTAAAAAAGATGGCTTTGCAGAGTTGTAGTCATTAAACTCATCAATACAACCCTCAAAGTTCATATAATCCCATTGAGTGACCATTTCATGAAAAAGTCGTTGTATGAAATTAGGGGATTGTATTGATGATTATAATTCTGTAACTACATACGTGTTACGCTCGCGAATCATATTTTGTTTCACATATAGCCTGAAACTGACCTGTAAATTGCAAAAAACCTAAGAAAATTGGAATTTCGCGGACTACCCTGACGCTACCACCTTAAGGCGATTTCTGAAATATGCTTTGGAATGAGCAACTACAGTATTTTCTCAGTTATAATCAGCAACTGAAAAAGTTACCCGTGTAGGGGTTTTAATCGGGTTATTCTTAAGAGGTACGAAAGAAGGTTGACGATTGTTATGTTTTGTCTTTGTGTTTATAAGTTTGTTAGTATATTCTTATATTATTATGTTTAAATAGTTCTGCTTTGTGTTTTATGTATTCCATTTTCTCTTCTTCTTTTACACAATATGTCTACATCTCTTTTTTTAGTATCTACTTTCGCAGGTTTGCTGGAAGACATTTCTTTAGAAATAAGCATCACCTTTGTACTATTTTCTGTTCCTTTCTTCTTTTCTGTATTTAGTGTGTACATAAACTGTTAAATAAATAAATAAATAAGATATGAAAGAGTAACAAACATCCATCCAGCCTTACAAACTTTCACACTTAAAATAGTTTATAGGTGATTGACTGGAGAAGATCACACATAGGAACGAGTGGAAAGCTTTGAACGTTTGCTCAGTGGTGGAAAATGAGGTGGAAAAAGAGTACATATACACACATCATCATCACCATTTCAGCCGAAAGACGTCCTCTGCTGGACATAGTCCTCCTCCAAAGGGGGGGGTTTTGCCATAATCGCCACGCTTGGCAGGCGGGTTGGCAATCGCAGTCCGGTTGTTAAAAAATCACAGAGAACGCTGCTGCCCATTCTCTGGTAAGTCCCTTACGACACCCACGGGAAGATATGGGATGGTGCTATTCTTTACGTCCGACACCATACAGTACACACAGTGTTGTCTAATTCATTTATATGAACTCTATGTTTCAGTAGATAAGGTCTACTAGTAGGTATGTGTTAAAGCTATTTCATTGAAATAAATAAATAGTTCCATTTAAACCACCTTATTACTTTATAAGAATCTGTATTTGGTGTTTGACGTAGGACCAGTGTCAGTTGTGGTTAAACCTTAGTAAATTTATTCAGAAATTATCACCAAAAAGCTCTGCCTAATGTATTTCAGGAAAAATATAGGTATATTTTGAATAATTTTATTAAAATAGCATGTAGGTTTAAATAATACAATATTTAACTACGTGGATCCACGAACTAAACCAAAAGATCTAAAAAATAATGCGTAATGTCATTTATGCATATGCGTTCAGGTAGTATAATGGTATTGCGCGGGTCCACGGCGTACCAAAGATAAAATAAAGCTATCATTAAGTTTCATTTACAGTTACCTCCATGGTGCCAGTTTTCTGTTTTTAATTCAAATAAAGAATGACGGCAAACAGCCTTCCTCAAGGTGCACACCGGACTTCGACAGAGATTTCAGAACATAATCTCTCAAAGTCCCGCGTCCGGAGTCCGGTCCGGAGTCCAGTCCACACGGTTTAACCAAACCTTTTGGACCTACAAGGAAAGCTTTTTGCGGACAATAGCAAGAGCTAAACGAATATTATGAATGATTGTGGGACATTAATTCGACACTCACAAATACAACCAGAATCATCTTTTTCATACAAATATTACAAAAAACTCATCTCTTACAAACCAAGCAACCCTAATTGAAATATAACCCTCCACGGTCACTTCTACCCATCCGTTTATAATGGCCATCAACCCTTAGAAGTCAAAACGGGCCACGCGCGCTCCATGGGAACCGAGGGTGGAGAGAAAAATCACGGAGGGTTGACACCCTAACCGCTAACATATGGACTTAAAGACCCTCAGCGATTACGGGTTTGGACGGTAATTTGTTAATGTTTCTAGTTTTTATATTTTTTTGTAGTATTTTACTGGGAAATGCTAAACAGTGATAGCCTAGTGGTATAATTGTCGCACTGCCAAGTCATAGGTCTCAAGTTCGAACCCAAGACACGGACCACTGATTTTTCGGATTCATGTACGTATTGTATAATTATCACTTGCTTCAGTAAAGGAAAACAGAGGAAACCAGTATGCCTGAGAGATATATTTCGACGATGTGTAAAGCCAAGTCAGTGGCCCATAGGCGACATAAAACTTTGACAACAGGTTAGGCATTAATCACACGAAAAAGAAGCAAGAAGACTGGAAGATGCTTTGTTTTAACTTCTTATGTAGTAAGACGTAAAGTGTGCTTTTATTTATTTATTTATTTAAACTTCATGTACAAAAGTGGTACATAGGTGGACTTAATGCCACAAGGCATTCTTTAGGCATTGCATTTAGGTTGGTGAAAATCTGACGTTGTTTTTTGATTTTGGAATATTTTTCATTAATTAAAGTTGTTGTTCATACATGCTGTGTCTATCGCATCATATTGTACACTTGGTGTGTATTTTATGCTTGTATTATTAGATCAAAAAGTGTAACAATTGTAGATAGGCCAATAAATAAATAAATCTGAACTAAGACTATAATTCTAAAAC
The DNA here is from genome assembly GCA_905163415.1 of Noctua fimbriata. Classification (NCBI taxonomy): domain Eukaryota; kingdom Metazoa; phylum Arthropoda; class Insecta; order Lepidoptera; family Noctuidae; genus Noctua; species Noctua fimbriata. The sequence continues at coordinate 2,784,493 of LR990928.1, forward strand.
GTCAAAAAAACATAAAACATGAGTAAATAAATCCTCACATACTTAATCAAAATATTTATATCAAAATGATTTATAGAAAATAACACATAATAAAGCATAATCAAAATTAATACCAAGAACTAAATGATGTCAATAATTTACTTAAATACCATATTTAATATCAATGACGGTAATTTTGAATATATTTACATACAAAACAAAGATTATGGCCATAGATCATATTACCATATTCATAGAAACTCCCGTTATTTTTATATTATGAGATATTGACACCTGATATGATTTTTTTCTGCTACTGGAACTAATTATATTTAAGATAAAGGTGTCATATACAGGTTGGAATTTTTCAACCTCAGCTGGAGGGAAAGTACTCTAAATACTGGAGATAGCAAATTGTACACAAATGAAACATTCCTTTATTTTTTTAAATAAACAAATCTGCATTCAAAGATTTTCGAAAATTCGCTTGCCAAACTCGGGAATCGAACTGACTAAGATTTGATTCGATCCATAAGATTGACCTTATCGATTGATGTCATAAAAGTACAAGATGTTATGTTTTCGAATTTTAGTCGGTTCGATTCCCGAGTATGGCAAAGGAAAATTTTTAAATGCAATCAAGTATTTAGAGTAGGTACTTTCCCTCCAGGTGAGGTTGAAAAATTCCATCCTGTATACTTCCTACGACAGAAAACGCGTTCTGCTCTTGTATCGCACTACTTAGGATCTACCTAGCTAGATATAACCCTATAAGAATAACTAATGACGTGGTAAAAATGTTAACCGGTCAGCATAGTGGTAAATAAATAATTACCCGGCCACACACTAAAAAAAAGCTAAGTAAGTATCATAAATCTTTTTCAAATCAATTTTCATTGAAAGTTCATTTTACGTTCTAAATACCCACATTTTTTCAAAATTGTATTCCGCTTACTTTAAACATTACAGGATTTTTACGGCTTTACAACAGAATATCTCATATTCTCGTCAACCATTTACTTGAGAAAAAAAGTATATTACGAACCTTGATACGCCCCACACAGTTATAAATTTTTGTTTTTTTTTTCAACCCTCTTGGTTACATGTATGGAGGGCCACATGTATTTTTTTTTATAATTATTAATATCACCTGACGTTCGTGTAGCGGTTCGTAGAAGACACCTGGTCTTCAAATTTTAACGGTGTGGTGCCAATAGTCTCGGAGTAAAATGGCTGTGACATACGGACTGGCAGACAGGACGAAACTATAATGATTCCGTTTTTTGCCATTTGGCAATAATAAGCTAGTTATTTAGGTTTTTTTTATTATGAGGGTGATATGGAATAATTTTGAACGAGAATTAAAAATCATCTTTGCATTAACATACAACAATATTATTTGCTCCATTTCTTTCTCATATTTGCTTGATACCTCAATATCCTAAAATCAGTATCAAATCTTACGTTTGTTGAATTCATCAAAAATCTCTTTACAAATTACATGATGACATCTCACTCCGAAACGTCCATGAATCGTAGTGAAGTCACTCAATTAAGAAACATCGATAAAGTAGTAAATATAGTTGCAATAATTTTTAAAACACTTCATATGTCGCGTAACACGCTGATAACGTTATCAGTCATATCTGATGTGTTCTAGCAATATACCAGCTATTGCTGCTCATTGATAAAAATATAACGCATTGCTTTAAGTATTTTTAATTGAAATTCTTGTAGATGTTATTGTACAACGGCATTTGAACATAGTATGTTCGAACGCGGAAGAAGCAAAAGGAATATAAGCAAAAGCATAATCAGCCTATAATGTTCACACTGCTGGGACACAGGCCTCCTCTCTATGAGAGGGAATGGGCTATAGTCCACCACGCGGGCCCGGTGCGGGTTGGTAGATGTCAAATGTCTTCGAAGTTTTGGTTCTAGGACATGCCGGTTTCCTCACGATGTTTTCCTTCACCGTTAAAGGAATATAAACGGTGTAATAATACTCTTAATGAAGCTGAAAGGTACTGGTTCTCCCCGTCATTGCGATCATTTTTTTGTTCTAGACCATACCTAGGAACCTTCTAGTTACGTAGATATTGAGGGTCAAAGTTCCAATATTTTTCACAGGTTTTTTTTGTAATTACTTTATATACCTCCAAGACCCCTGTACTATTCAATGTACCCATCAGCACAATGTTTTGAGTGCGTTACATTAAGTTTTATCGTAAAACGTAATTTTTCACTCAAAAAAAAGTTATTTCCCAGCAATAATTTTTGAGTACAGTTACTTAGTTTGATGTACAGAATGCTTGGTTGACAGCTTCGTGAAGGGTCTGTTAACACCTTGTATTTGTTAAACGTTTTTTTGCATTTACATAAAGTTGATTACAGTGTCTTAGTACTTCTGAAGGATATGTTTAGCAGCATATAAAGAAAAAGAAAAGAAAGAAAGAAAGAATAAAGTTTATTTGACGTCAGTTCATCAAACACACAGAATAAAGAAAAAAAAAACAAAATTTAAAATTAAAACAAAAATTAAAAAAGAGAAAATAAATGTGTGTGTATGTGTGTGTGTGTGTTCTTCTGTACAATATGTTCTAATCTAAGGTCAATTCCCACACAATGAACTCATAACCTTTTCACACCATCAATTAACACTTTTCCTCAACAATTTTGCACGTTATGACACAACTATTTTTCTCGCTGTCAAAACAAAACCCTCTGAAGGAAAACTAAGTTTATTATTTACGTTATGTACTTACCGTTACAGTCACGTGCATGATAGGTTCTAGTGTGTCATAAGTGGGACTTCACCAATCGAGAATCGAACCGGTAGCGATGTTAAAAACAGTAATGACCTGGATTATGATCATTAGTACACATGTACGCAAATAAAAGTGACACAATGTAAATCATTTTGAGTCAAGTTTATTCGTCGTACTTAATCTAGCCAATGTACGGAGAAATAAAGAATAAATATTCTTTGAATGGTGCCCTATCTTGGTGTAATAGAATGAGGAAAAAATTGCAGTTGAAAAAATACATTGTCAACTGGATTTAATTGACCGCAGTACCGGTTTAGTTAAACTTCAATAGCTAACCTATACATTTACCTGATAACTTAATAACCAAGTAACAAACCACTATGAATGACCATTACAAATAACAACTAGGTGTCTTCCCAAGAATTTAAAACCTCATTTTATTCCAGTCTATATAACGTACACGTCAGATTTCTACCTGGTAATCAAAGCACTGCCCTATTACCTATCCTAAGAATAAATTCCATACCATAATATTACGCTCGGTAAGGCAGAGGTGTGCCTAATAGTATACCCACATTTTGCCAAATATGTTAAAGTCCCACGTAATAGGGGGCGAGCCTATTGTCATCAACCGAGCACAGATCTAGACTCCGTGACTGCCACTGAGAAAAATTCCTAACGGAAAAACCCAATAACACTTTGACCGACCCGGAAATCGAACCCAGGACCTCTTGCTCAGCAGTCGCGACCACTAGAATAAATTCCATTGAAATATAAAGTAAAATTTCAAAGAAAAACTCAAACCAGCCCGTACGCATAACTTCAAAACGTCGCCCAATACTTTACTATAACCATCGATTCGTTTTAAGATACCCGCGGAAATCATAAGTTTAGCCGTACATAAATCTGTTCACATATATGTACGATTGTTTGTTAACATACAGGGGTATTAGCCGTCCACCTGACTGGAATTATACCGCGCGGCACGACCAAAGGCGTATTGTGCGTCAACTAAACGGACTTATACGCAAATGACGGCGCTGCGCAGGCGCAGGGGCACAAACTGTGACAGAATTACGCAGCGCCGCTTGTCTTGGTTCCTGGTTCATTGTTTTTTAAGGATGGGAAGATGTGGGGATAAAGGTTTTGTGTAAGTTAATGCTGTATTGGATTGTAATTGTTGCAGTGTAAGGTTCTCAGAAAAACGAGGTTTGCTCAATTTGTATGTGCGACTTTAGACTATTATGTCTGGGTATCTGGTAGAGCAGTGGTGGTCTGTAGAGCAGCGGTGGCTTGTAGAGCAGCGCTGGCCTGTACAGCAGCGGTGGCCGTAGAGCAGCGGTGGCCCTGTGGTGGTGGCCGCGGCTTATGACCAGTAAGTTGTGACCCAGGCAGGCGCATTACTTTGTGTAATTTATTTCATCACCACTATTCTCAAATTGGTGAACCAAAAATTCGAAGAAATATGACATCTACCCGCACTGGGCCCGCGTGATGGATTATGGTCCATTCCCTCTCATAGAGAGCAGCCTTGTGTCCCGTTTGTGGGAACATTATAGGCTGCTTATGCCGTCCGGGTGTCCTCCGGGGATTTCCCAGTAAATCAGTGATGTCTTAGCAGGTACTGTATATGGTAAGCTTTGGTTACCGTAGACCTTCGCAAAGGCTGGTTGCAGCTAGATGACAGTAACTGAGGATGGGCTTCAATATCGGTTATTGAAGACACTGATGTCCAGTGATGGTCTGCTGAAGTCTGATAATGAATCTTAGTCACGGTAGCCCGTGAAATTCAAATGTTCTTAAGTTTTTTACAATTTGCTCGTCAGTATCAGACTGATACAGATGATGACATGATGACAGATTCGCGGCCGTAACACGTATGTATTTACAAGAATTATAATCATTAAAATCATCAATACAACCCTATACATTAATTTAATCCCATTGAATGACTATTTCATGAAAAAACATTCAATTCAAAAGACAAAAAGCTTCAGCATAAAAACCCAAGCCTTGCCTCGTTAATAGTGTCCCTACATCTGCACTTTAGAGGACCTAAAATGCTATGATTAACGTGGCCATCCACTGATCCACTGGGTCTAAGTAACACATATCGTATTGAGACCTTCCTCAAGGAAGAGTATTGGTCGCCTGACGCAGGTCCTCACCGGACACGGTTGTTTCGGGAGGTTCCTGCACCGAATCGGGCGGGAGGAAACGCCCGGGTGTTTCCATTGTGAGGATCGTCCGGAGGACACGGTGCAGCACACTGTGGAGGCCTGCCCCGCTTGGGCGGAGCAGCGCCGTGTCCTCGTAGAGGCGATTGGCGGCGGCGACCTCTCGCGCCCGGCCCTGGTTCAAGCCATGGTCCGGAGCGAGAGGGAATGGGAAGCAGTCACCACCTTCTGCGAAGCAGTCATGCTAGCGAAAGAGGTGGCGGAACGTGAGAGGGAAAGAGCCTCACGTCCCAGCCGCCGCGGGAGACGCCCTGAGCGTCGGGGGTCACGTGGTGGCCCCCGGCCACCGTAGGCGCGGGCCTGTGGACGGCGAGTTATGGGCTAGCTCGACGTCTGGCCAAGACGGCCAGACGTCGAGCTAGCCCATAACTCGCCGACATGTCGACAGGCCGTGTCGACGGCGCGTTCGTGTTCCACGCGCGCCTCAAAGAGATGTCAGCAACCACGTAGGGGTCCGCACGGGCCGATGCCTGCCAGGGCTGCGGGACTGTTCGAAAGAGATACCGCGGCCCTGGAACACAAAGGGCAAAGAAGGAACATGGATGGGTTTTAGTCAGTACAAGTCTGACACTCCCTTCCGCTCCGCCCAGAGCGGGGGGGGTCATTTGATGATTTCCCATCCTAAAAAAAAAAAAAAAAAATAGAAGAGTATTGGCCGAAAGGTGTCTTATATCGGCGTTTCCGCGGAAGGCTACGCGACACCACGCAGTGCAACACGACGCCGTCACTTCGTGTGCAATAGTTTATATTTGTTTATATAAAATATGTATGATAGTCTATAAGGTATTTATGTTATGGGTCTTTGTTACCTGAATTAAATTATATATTATCTATACTTAATATTATAAAGCTGAAGAGTTTGTTTGTTTGTTTGTTTGCTTGAACGCGCTAATCTCAGGAACTACTGGTTCGATTTGAAAAATGATTTTAGTGTTGGATAGCCCATTTATCGAGGAAGGTTTATAGGCTATAAAATTTTACGCGGACGAAGGTCGCGGGCAACAGCTAGTATAAAATATGTATGATAGTCTATAAGATATCTATGTTATGGGTCTTTGTTACCTGAATTAAATTATATATTATTATTATTGCAAAACAAGAAGAAGTATAAAAGGACAGAGTAAGTCATAAACATACAAGAAACCACAAGCAACAATTTACAAAACACAGCGCCCTCACAAACAAACTATTCCACTGAAGTGCACTACGAATTCATGTTTCAATCCCACATACCGAGGGGCTGGGCAGATAACAAGATGTAATTGCTATGTGTAATACAGATACTATACAGCATTGATATCTTCAAGTGGTTTGCCATCGCCACTCCAGTTTAATGGTGACGATAAGCATTGGGCCACTCTTGAAGCATGTTAGGTCTAGTTGTGACGGGCGGCTATTTTTAGTAAGGGATATTTTTAGATGGTATGCTGAATATTTGTGTTGGCGAAATGGTTGTTGGTGTACCGATATCTATACTATATATAATATTATAAAGCTGAAGACCTTGCTTGTTTGTTTGGTTGAACGCTCTAATCTCAGGAAGTACTGGTTCGAATTGAAAAATTCTTTTAGTGTTGGATAGTCCATTTATCGAGGAAGGCTATAGGTCGTAGCGTGTATATAGGCTATATACACGCTACGACCAATAAGAGCGAAGCGAAAAATGTTGCAAAAATGGGGAAAATTTATTCCTTTTGAGAGCTTCCGTTGCGTGGTACCTACTTACTTACCATTCAACATAGTTACTTACCTAGGTTCATATTTGATTTTGTAGTATTTTCTATCGAGTTTTATTTGGTCACTTCAATGATATGAAAGTTAAAGGAGTAAATGATAGCGTGACGGTTGACAGAGGAGAATGCTAGAATTAAACGTGTTTCGCCGACCCATAGTAACGTGGGACAAGGGCAGGAAGATGATGATCATGATCATTCCTCACACAATCCATCCATCATATCCTTGCTCTTCCTCTCCCTCGCCTTCCATAAACATTAATATTCATCACTCTTTTAGTCATGACATATCGCCTACTATGACAGTAGATTCAGTTTAAACTTTTCCGTAATAATGACACTACATAAATAAAACTACCTAAATATTTACGAGAAAAAATCACAAGGCTAAGACCAAAATTAGATTTTAAATATCTCGTCTATCGTTCGGTCATCAAGACCTCACATCACAGTACCCATACACAAAACTGCTCAAATTACAGATAAAATATAATTTGAATGTGTTATCTGTGAGACCAAATGTCAGAGTACACTTTCAAACGATTACTTACTATTATCAGAGTTTTATAAAAGGTGTATTGTGATTGTCGTGATCCGGGTTTGTTGAATACAAAGTTTATAGTTACATAACATACGTAACATCACGACTTTAATCCCTGGAGGGTTAGGCTGAGGTGTACTTACATTTCGCCAGCTATGTTTTAAGTCTCATGGAAAAAGAGCGAAAAAAATAACATAACAAATAATAAAAGACAGAAGCATGAGGTCCTGGGTTCGATTCCCAGGTCTGTCGAAGTGTTATTGGGTTATTCATTAGGAATTTCTCAAAACAGGAGTCACATAAGTTTACTTTTTATATAATTTTCTTTTACGGTTAATTTAACCATTTTTTTGTGTGTTTTATCCTCTGCGGACTAATAAATACTTTTCAATACACTTTTTCGAAAACTGGTTCTTATCCCACTACGATTAAGTTCAACATGCAATGTATTTAACACACGTGGATTTTTTTCATTTATCACGTGTGCGGAAATATAAATTTCCACAGATAACTGTACTTATACTAAGTCTAAATTGGTTCAATGCCTGTAGTCGGCGGTGATTGTTTTTTTTAATCTCGGCAAAGAAATATGCGTCTTTACGGCGTATTTTTTTTTTTTATATTTAAATTATGTTTATAAATCGAATATCGTTAATAATCAACATTATTTAAAAAAAAAAACTTTTATGAACAAATTAGCATTTATTTGTGTTCTAAATTCAAAGGTATTTGAATTTCCTATTTTTGATACAAAGCTGTTTAGCGGCCTCTTTGCCTTTGCTTCTTCACAACCTGGCGAAAGCAAGCGCGAAAAAAAAAGAAATTAAATCATTGTTTCCTAATAAATCATGACCAAAATATTTTCGTTCTATTATTTTCTTTATTCGAAAATGTATTGAAAAACGTCGTTTGATACACGTGGGCATTTGTTATTGCAGTTCTCGGTTCAAATTCGGTCCGAAGTTTTTGAGTGAAAGAGTAACAAACATCCATCCATCCATCCATCTTCACAAACTTTCGCATTTCTAACATAAAAGCGGGAAGTATAATTGCATAAAACCGATATTTAATCATAGTTCCAATAGTTCAGACCCGGATCCAGACAGCAGACTCTGACAGATTATGAACTAAAATATCTGTAAAACAACATTTTTTTTCGGATACCGACTATTTACCCTCTATTTGCACTCAATTGAATTTAAAAATCGAACAACATTACATCACTAAAAAAAAAAATGAAACTGACACGTGCAACTCCAGGTCACCTTCAAAGTCCAACACCACAAGCCAGTGATGCGATAAAGATTACTATTCACAATAACTGTCAGTAAAAGTTATTATAAAAATAACAAATACAGATCAAATCTGTGTTGACATTGCGAATGATACCAGGTCACCTAAGATACATTATCAGTTGTACATTAATCATTTACTTTCTACTTGTACAATCAACTGTACATCACTAGTAACAATTCGACATTGACAGGGCCTTTACTTCGTTGTATTAAGGGCGGATTTTGTAGTGCAGGTGTAAGCTGATGTGAGGTTGACTGTACTTATAGGTACTTGTTATAAAATGTTTAAAACATTACGTCATTGGCTATTGTTTTGTAGTGATTGTCTATCTGTATTTTCTAGGTTGTACTTTTTTGTCGTCAAGAAATATTAAGACTAATTCATTTACTACTAGCTGTTGACGGCGACCTTCGTTCACGTGAAATTATTATAAAAATATAGCTTCCTTATTTGAATCGGATTTAACAGCCTACTCCATATCAGTGGGAAAATTATAAGCTGATTATACATTAAATGTAGCACTTTAGTGTAAGTTTTAAATACAATGTGTAAACGGACCCTTCACGAAGCCGTCAACCAAGCATTCTGTAACTCTACGCAAAAATTATTACACAACTTTGGGTAAAAAATTACATTTTACGGTAGAACTCAATGTAACGCACTCAAAATATTTTGCCAATGGATGCATTGATTAGTAAACGGTTCACGGAAGTATTATAGTATTTTAAAAAGCTTGTGAAAGGTCCCAGGAAAGAACAAGCGCCAAGCGGCTTCGTTCAGGGCACAGATAATATAATACTGTTCAGGGTCTATTTACACCTTTTGTAGTTATTTACAGAAATAAATATATTTCCACAAAAAAGGTACATAAGAATTTAAAACATTTCAACTTTAAACCTACTTAAGACGATGAGAGAAATAAAGATAGCTAGTATACACAAAAGTAATTTCTGTAATTATGTTTTATCTACTTCTATTGATTGAAAAGAAATAAAAACTTTCCATTAAACCATCCCAATCATCTCATAAACATATCAATTACAAGAACTCTCTGTAATATTCATAAAATAACTAAGTACCTATGTATTAAAGTAATAAAATTAATGTAATGTTACTTACTTTGCTCTGTACCTCAAGTTTACACTTAAATACATTCATGTTTTATCTTAAAATGTCATTAAGTAAAGTAATTATTATTTAATACTTCAGAACTATTTTTAAAAATAATTTCTTGTTTTACTGTTTCTTAAAAAGGTTTTTTTATTAGTTGTTGAATGGCTCAATTAGTAATATTAATACGTGACATAAATAAAAGATTTTATTACTTCATTATATGCAGAACAAGGAATTTAAAAGACTACAATTAAATACATATTTGAATATGTATAAATAAAATCAGCACGCTAGATTTTAGATTTTTCTTAATGACATTGATACTCTTAAGATTACAGAATTGATAAAAAAAATACATTTGAAATTTGAATGTAAAAATAAAAAAACTAGTCCACACGCTCAAATTGTATGAATAGTTTAATGACATTAGACCTAACACTTACAAATTAAATTATCACTCAATGACATTTAAAGAAATCCATGAATCAAGAAAAAACACATCAAAACCGCTTCAGCAATTCTCGAGAATCGCAACAACAAAATAAACAAAATCCGACCAACATCATGCATTAACACTTACATCCCCTATACCCCATTTAACCCCCTGCTCTAAATCCCGTAACCACCCCACGATAGCTAAGTTATTTATCACATTTGTCTCGTTGATCTAGTGGCCGCAACCGCTACTGCTGAGCAGGAGGTCCTGGGTTCGATTCCCAGGTTGAGTAAAGTGTTATTGGATGATTTCTACTAGGAATTTCTTCGAAGCAGCCCGAATGAATTGGGTCCGGTTGCTATCAATAGGCTCGCCCGTTTACGTGGGGCTTAAACATAACTGGTGAAGTGTAGGTCTGCTAACCCTTCGGGGATTACAAGCGTAAAGTTGTACTATGTTATGTTCCACAGTAATTAAAGTTATAAGTTAAAGTTATCGTCAGCCAGAGATAAGTAAACAATCTAAGAATATTAATATTGAGATAACGGTTTAACGAACTTTGATGCTCTTTAGTAAGAGCGTAGAACAAAAAATAAATGATACCTATACGTCTTATGTTACGGTTAAACTGGTGGATTAGTCATTATTTATAATGGCTGGTGTTGATTTGACAATAGATAAAATGTCAGTGTGTTTCTTTTGGGCTTGACTATGTTCAAAAACAGTTTGAATTTCGAATCGTGAATGGAAATTAGAAATGGCTGGAGCGATGATAACCGTCGATTCGTTTTTTGATTTCAAAAGTTATTTCTAATTTTGTTCATGTTTAAAAATAAATGTTTTTGGTAGGTAAAGGATTTGCAAAAAGGTTCCCTGTTTAGTAAGATTATGTCCTACAAAATAAAAAGAACATCGATTCAAACAAATAATAAAAATGAGTTTAGATGGCTTATTTAGGTAATTTGCATAGGAACTACATTTGTTTTTTTTTTTCTTTAAAGGAAAGAAAAGTGTGTTTTGCCATTTAGGTAGATAGTTAGGTGCTTAGTGGCATTTCTAATTCCTTTAATTCTTTGGTGATAAGCAGTATCTTGTAAGAATAGGATTCCTAAGAAAACGAAAAAAAGTGAGACATTTTAAGCTTTTCATAAAAAAAAATGGAGAATTCATTTTTATTCCGTCGCCTATTTATTTGTAAGAACGCGAATAACTTACGTAAGTAACTAAAATAACAGGCTTAAACATGTTGTTTAGTTCGATTTATATCGTACATAATATATAACAATTCTTTTATGGAAATGAGGATAAAGCCATTGGTTTATGACGAATGATAATAATTCTTTTTCAGTACACATAAAGTGTGTTTTGTTTAACTTTAAGAGTTATTTATAAGTTAAGATTGCCTTCTTGATAGTTAAAACAATGGTAGGTATTTTTTTGACATAATTTGCTATTTCTTAAGTATTCAAAATACCTAATAGTAATCAGTACAAATAGTAACAAAAATATACAATAATTGCTAAATATATCTATGTTCAACTGTTTGTGTACTAACGAATTTTTATTTAAATAAGAATGTTATTAACTATTTCACAATCAAAACAACATATAAGATTGATTAAATATCATGTTTATCATACTCAATTTGTTGGAAATAAACTAAACTTTAATTACTCTGTAAATTATTCATTATAATAACACTTAGCTACACAAATTATTAACTCAGTAAAGTAAACAAGAAAATTAAGAACATACAACATGTTCCTGAAATGACACGTGCAATGAACTTTCAAAAGTTCGCCAATCATGCGATTTTCAGTAATCTCTCTTTTGCGACCAATAAACAAATAAATCCTAACCTTTCTAAAAAAACATAAACAACAAGATTCAAATAAGAACCCGCCAAAACGTATTCCGATTTCAAAACTTAGAAAAAAAAAAGTTTCGCCAGTTTTTTTTTGTGTTCTATGTTTAAAAGGTAAGTTCAACTTACGTTTCAGCGGTTTCGGGTTACTCTGCTTCCTTCGTGACATGACCTAGCACGGGGTTCCAGCGATTCCCAACATGACACAAACACTCACTACACACGAAACGAGTTTGTTAGCACTGACACGCGACCGGCTCCGTCGAAGGTCGGAACGCGACTGTTTCGGAGGCGTTCTCAAGCACGTTGGTGCCAATTCGCGAGACTCTCGAGGGCTGGGTTTGGCGCCGCCCCCTTTAATCCCCCCCTCCCCGCCTCTCTGTAGCGTAGACCCGTAGCCGCGTAGATGTTTGCTGAAACTTTTTTTTTGAGTTTTGTTTTTTTTTTACAACTAAATTATGAGGAAGTCATTGCAATAATAATACTTCATGTTTAAAATAAAAAAAATAATAAATAAATAGAAAGGCTTTAAGCTACGCTATAACAACTGCAAGAGTCGATCTTCAAGCGTAAGCAACGCTTACCCAGGTCACTCCGTGGATGGGTGACCGTTCATTATGTAAAGGTACCACACCTCTTGAAATGCACGGTAAGTCAATGGTCTCGGCTGGCATTTGAAGATCCTTGACAGTCGGTTAGTCAGTGGCCTGAAAGTCTGCCAACCAGTCTTACCAAGGGGTATCGTTTTACCCAGGAACTGAGTTATGGTGATGTGGAGGTCAGATAGGTAGTCGCTCCATTAAAGAAACTCTTATTCAGCTGCAATTGGTTAGACTGGAAGCTGACCCTAACATAGTCAGGAAAAAGCCAGTCAGATTCAAATGTGTGTTTAGAATAAAATAATTTTCCAAGATGGACTCTTCCAGGCCAGGCAGAGTTATTTCGAATACCCACCTATTGCTGGTGCTTCTGCAGGAAAGTACCCAGGAGATTGATGAAACAAAACATAATACTCTTTTTTTTGGACAGTTGTGTAAATAGGGTTGCAGCTCGGTACAGCAGCAGTTAAAAGGATTCTTCTGTGATTGAGGAACTTGAAAACTCTTTTAGAAATAAATTATTATTTAAAGAAACAATGCCGGTCCGCGAAGAGTTACACCAGGGTGTACTCTATATAAAGGGAACAAGACCCTTAACGAATCCAAAAGGTACTTGTTCTCCCCGTCATTGCTATATTTTTTTTTTGTTCTAGACCATACCTGGGAACCTTCTAGTTACGGAGACATTTGTGGTCAAAGTTACATTTTCAATTTTTTTTTTAAATACCTGTTTTTAATGGCAGATCCACGACCCCCTTACTATTCAATGCATCCATCAGCACAATGTTTTGAATGTGTTACATTGAGTCCTACCGTAAAAAGTGATTTTTCACCCCAAAAAAAAGTCGTTTCCTAGCAATAATTTTTGCTAATTTTTGTAAAGTTACTTAGTTTGATGTACACAATGCTTGGTTGACGGCTTCGTGAAAGGTCTTGTTACACCCTGTATATTAATTACACCTTATATCTCCAGTTGTTACAGTTGCATATAAGTATGTTGTCCATAATTATGTCCCATATAATATCGATTGTTTGAAGGATGATATGGCTAGAAAGGAGGTGTCTGATGAGACGACGAGTAATAGAGATGTATGGAAGAAGAGCAAGGGAAGATAAAGACAATAGGGGCTGTGCCAAGCACAAACTCCAGAGCCCGGACAATTTTTGAATGCTGCTTTACAAATACTACATCGGAAATACTTAAAAGGCATTTAACTTAATTTTTCACACAGATTTGAACAATCAAATAGGGTTGCGTTTGGCTACAACTCGCCTGGGTGGAGGACGCTTGCCTAAAAGAAACCGATTCACTGGAGATTCAGATTGAGATCCAGATTAAAATAATCAGGGAACAGAGAAGCCGGTAGTGAGTTCCACAGAACGGCGGTTCGCACAATAAATGTGGAAGCATAGAATGTTCTAGTATGTAAAGCCAAGTCAGAGGCCCAAGGGTGGCATAAAAACTCTGACCTCCTTTTGTTATTATCGCTTTTCTTTTTTCTGCCTGAACTGTAGTGGTCACTAAGCGTAAAATCTCGGGTTCAATACCCACCACCCCAATAGTGTACCTAATGCACTTAAATATCTTTGAAGAAAATCCGTATCCATCACTTAATAATGTTTAAAAAATGTCTGATCGACAACGTCTATAACGCAATGAATATTAATTTGAATTCTGAAAATGAATACCTAAGCGTTACGATTCAAAATCAAAACCAAATCATTTATTCAAATTAGGCTAAAAGTCAGCACTTTTTGAACGTCAAAGTTTACAAGAGACAGTGCCCCAAAACGCCCACCCTTCGACACTATTAGGAGTGTGTTAGAGTTTAGCAGGGAAGAAGTAGTGGAAGAACAAACTCCCCAACAACACATACAGGGTAGAGGGGACACCGACGCGAAAACGGTTACCATGTATTCAATACATCATTCAGATCCCCCCCAAATAGAAAATTTTCATCGGTTATAAAAAAAAAAATCTGCTGTTCCATAAATTTTGACCGTGTTTGATATTGCACTTTTGTAGGAAACAGCAAAATTTTTTTTTTCGCGTCGTTCTCTCTTCCACCCTGTATATCTATCTGTCTTTTAGTGTGTAAGTTCATATAAACAAAGAATCCATTACATTAAACTAGCTCATACCCGCGTGTTCGGTACTGTCCCACGGGATCGTAGCACGAGGATAAAAAATATCTATGTGTTAATCCAGGTTATAAACTATCTGTGTGCTAAATTTCATTCACGTCCTTTCAGTAGTTTTTGCGTGAAAGTGTAACAAACATCCATTCATACAAACATCCGCACAAACTTTCGCATTTTTAATATTAGTAGGAAGTAGGATTATTGTCACATATCACACACTAATTATAAAAATAAAACATTAAAAAAATACTCAAGCATAAAATTAAAGCCTATAGATTGTAAGCGCATTACGCAATTACCTCACAGAACGTGTAAAGTGTTATTCCTACGGAAATCCCTGAAGCAGCTTGGAGTCTATATTTGTGCCCGGTTTTTCTAATTTCTTACTAGCAGCCTGAAATTTTGCGCCTCTTATTACTTGTACGTGATATAAATCAAAATCAAGAAGAAAGAAAGACAACAATGATAAGTAGTAATGTGTGTGTGTGTGTGTGTGCAATGTCTGTATTGTAATAATGAAAGATATCCCGTGTGTATAAGTGACAGTATAAGTTTAACAATGAAACGTTGCTACAGTCCCAGTTACAAGGCATAAAAACTGTGAAAGTACTGTAGTGGCCCATTCCCTAACGCAGATCTCTATGGAGAAGATATACGTAATGTATACGTAAACTTTTACCTAACCCTGTTGGGATTACATGATCACCCTAAGCACAGCATAATATCTCTCTTCTTTATTTCAGTCCATTCATAGCTTTCCTTTTACAAAGGCACGTAGAATATTCTTGCAACTACTTAAAAAACTTGTAAAAATTTTACGATAATGTTTTGTATTCTTGCCCGATTCAGACTAAGATTCATAAACCACCAAGAGCGAAAATAGCATCCATTGAAAACTCAGGGAAAATGATTGGTTGGCAAATTAATCACCATATTAAATTGTCCAATTTAGTACCACAACTATCCTTCCTTAAAGCCTAATTTACATTGGTCAAGTGTTTAACGAAGTAGATAAGTACAGTGAGTAAGGACAGTGGTGTAGACTGATCAGACAGGAGTGATTAAACAGTCACTGTCTAGCTAGGTGCTTGTTCGCCTCTGAGGCGATCTCTACTGTTTTAGTTCTACATTCAATGTCCATTGAATGAATAATTTGTAATTGGACATAAATATTTTACTAATTTAATCAAAATGTATTGCATGATAATTGGACCAATTGTATATTAAGTTTTTAACTACACATTGAATGGTACTTGTGACCTGAATTTTGTATACTTCAATGGCGGGACATAGCAGACTTACCTGTATTTAACGCAACATCTTATGAACCTAAGATCTACAATAAATAATTTGAATTTGAAGTTGTGAGCGGGTATTCAAAAGCAAATTCGGTCTGGCCAGTCATACAAGGAAATCATAAGTTGAAAGGGTCGCTACCAAAATCGGTAAAGAGGACTACAGACTGCAATCAGACGTCAATCAAGTGAGCAGCGTCCTTGTTGCACAGGGTGCGTGCCAGTACCAAAAGGCACCTTTGCCAACAAACTGGATTCTCCTTTCATCTGGTATTTAAGTCCTGCAAATATCGTTAATGTCTACTAACATAGCTTTGAGTTTTTATGTTACTAACATATTTGTACGCTAAAATAGTTTTTAAGTGGTCATGCACTAACATATAATTATGGAATTTTATTCTGAAATAAAGAGATTATGATGATATATAATGGATAATACGTTACCCCTAGGTAAGAATGGTTGTCAGACTTTCGGGCCACTGATGTCCTGAAACGTTTGTCAAAGATCTACAAATGACAGCCGGGACCAAGATCTTAACGTAATTCCGAGGCAAGGCGGGAACTCGGTATGTTATAGGTGGTCAACCATCCACGGACCAGCCTAGGAAAGCGTGGCTTAACCTGAGGATTGACCCGAGCGACTGTTATTATTTACCCACGAGCTTCTCTTTATAAAAAAAACACACAAAATTAACTCTCTGCGGTACGCTGATTTGCATAAAAAATCATCCCTATATTTTTATATAAGCCACTGATAAGGTAAATTGACGGGGTTTTCTTCGTCAATTTACCTTATCAGTGGCTTATCAGATGGCGACGTAGACATATCTGGAAACTGCATTGATTGTTTTGACGAAACTATGGATACTATGCCTGCAGAAGCTGCTCAAGTTGCAGCAAGGACTCAGTCAGTGAAGTAACAACAGAGGCGTAGGCTGCGCGTAATCCCGGGTGTTTCCATTGTGAGGATCGTCCGGAGGACACGGTGCAGCACACTGTGGAGGCCTGTCCCGCTTGGGCGGAGCAGCGCCGTGTCCTCGTAGAGGCGATCGGCGGCGGCGACCTCCCCCGCCCCTGCCCGCCCGGCCCTGGTTCAAGCCATGGTCCGGAGCGAGAGGGAATGGAAAGCCGTCACCTCCTTCTGCGAAGCAGTCATGCTAGTGAAGGAGGTGGCGGAACGTGAGAGGGAAAGAGCCTCACGTCCCAGCCGCCGCGGGAGACGCCCTGGGCGTCGGGGGTCACGTGGTGGCCCCCGGCCACCGTAGGCGCGGGCCTGTGGACGGCGAGTTACAGGCTAGCTCGCCGTCCAGCCGTCTTATGACGACAGGCCGTGTCGACGGCGCGTTCGTGTTCCACACGCGCCTCAAAGAGATGTCAGCAACCACGTAGGGGTCCGCACGGGCCGATGCCTGCCAGGGCTGCGGGACTGTTCGAAAGAGATACCGCGGCCCTGGAACACAAAGGGCAAAGAAGGAACATGGATGGGTTTTAGTCAGTACAAGTCTGACACTCCCTTCCGCTCCGCCCAGAGCGGGGGGGGGGGTCATTTGATACTCACCCTGTACAACTAGTTCTATAAATTCATCATCATCATCATCATTTCAGCCGAAGGACGTCCACTACTGGACATAGGCCTCCCCCAAGTGTCGCCACATTTACCGGTCCCGTGCGTCTCGCATCCAGCGGATCCCTGCAACCTTCACCAGGCTATCGGTCCACCTAGTTCGCGGTCGCCATTCCAGAACTTTTCGGCCCCATCGGCCATTCGTTCTGCGAGCAATGTGCCCTGCCCACTGCCACTTAAGTTTGGCAATTCTTCGGGCTACATCAGTAACCTTGGTTCTCTTGCTGATGTCCTCATTTCTGATTTGATCACGCAAGGAAACTCCGAGCATAGCCCTCTCCATTGCCCTTTGGGTGACTTTAAGCCACCTGGTTCTAGGTTCTATAACTTACTGTAAATTAATAAACGTAACCAACAGATACCTAATAAACAATGAAGTTAACATATCCTTAAATATATTGTTAAAATTAAACAACACATTGTTAAGTAACGCATTACAATTATTGCTTATAAGGAAACTTATTCGAAAATCAACTATTAATAGTTTAATTGTGCTTGAATTTTGAGAAGGTAACTAGCCGTTGTGCAAATTTTGTCGTCAGCAGGTAAAGATTTCATTTAAAGTTATAAAAGAATATCGGTTAGGTGCATACCTACATAACATAACATCACGCCTGTAATTCCCGAAGGGTTAGGCAGGTACCTAAATGTACACCAACATTTCGCCAGTTATGTTTAAGTTCCATGTAATACGGGGCGAGCCTATTGCCATCAACCGGGCGCAAATCCAGACTCCGCGACTGCTACTGAGAAATTCCTGATGGAAAAACACAATAACATTTTGCTCGACCCGGGAATTAACCCAGAACCTATGTTCAGCAGTCCCGCTTGCGATCACTGGACCAACTAGGCAGTAGATGCATACAATTAAATTATATTGATTAGTTAGTTTAAACGCGAAAGTTTATGAAGATGGATTTTTGTTAATCTTTCACACAAAAACTACTCGAATCGAAGCGATTTTAAGGTGATAAATCACTACATAGTATAAAACAAAGTCGCTTTCTCTGTCCCTATGTCCCTTTGTATGCTTAAATCTTTGAAACTACGCAACGGATTTTGATGCGGTTTTTTTTAATAGATAGAGTGATTCAAGAGGAAGGTTTAAATGTATATATTGCACCTGTGCGAAGCCGGGGCGGGTCGCTAGTTGAATATAAAAGAAGAAAAGAGTACATGGAAGGAATTGGGGGAGGCCTTTGCCCAGCAGTGGGACAAGTAGAGGCTAAATAAAAAAAATAAAAATTAAAAAAAAAATTGAATGTAATGTGGTTTTTCTATTTCTTGTAACTTGTAAAGTATATGAAATAGGGAATTTTGGCATATGTTTTTTGACTCTTTTTTCTAGTATCATGTAAAAGGAATACGCAATACAATTCAAATTCAACGAATTTTTTTCGATACAAAAAAATTACAAAGTTAAATCAATTTTTTAACTTTTTTCGACATCACGGCGTTACGCTTAAGAGTTATTCAATAGAATTTACTTTAAAACATAGATAATTATCATATCAAACTTTACTCAAAATAGTTGTAAGTAATATTCATTTATTTTAATAAAAAAGGAGTAAATTCGTTTTGGCACATACGTCGTTTTGTTCCGAGCGCACACACATTATAGCCATCTCTTCTTTTGCATTTCAAAAGTAATTGCATCACTTACGCTCGCTTAGTAGATCAGTCGAACTACGTTTTATTTTCGAGGTAGCGCTTTAATGAAACTTTACAGTAACATAGATTTTATGTAAACATCAAAATAAAACTTAACCAATGATTTAAGTTAAGACACTCTACATCGCTGTCAATGTGGTGAATCAGTCAACTGCCTCGGACACTATGGCCTTTCCTGGAGTATAAGTGCAGTGGATTGGCGGTACGCTAGCATTAATGATCTCATCCGTCGTTTTCTTGCCACCGCCATACCAGCTGTCTTAGAGACCAGATGGTATGACCATAATGCCATGGAAATTGGGTAGACCTTTGATGTGGGATGCAACTTGCATCGACACCCTCGCGCCATCCCGTCTTCCTAGCACGGTGAGCTGCGCTGGGGCGGCTGCTGCAGGTGCTGAAAACATCAAACGGCGCAAATACAATAACTTAATTAGTGGTTATGTGTTAAGCCGTTTGGAATTGAAACACTAGGGCCATGGGGTCCGAGTGCTCACCTAGTATTTCGGGAAACCGCCAAGAGGTTGGTCGACTTCCCGTGACCAGAGGGCTGGCCTATTTTTTGCCAAAGAATCAGTAATGCCATCCAACGTGGCAATGCTGCCTGCCTTCTGGGCACTTTTCCTATTGACAGTGAATATGGACGGATTTTATATCGCCCTGTAATTCTTTTCCCCTTTCGATACTTGTACATATTAAATTATTTTTATAGATCTGTGCATTGTAGTTTGTAAATAATTTAAATAGATAAGATATTGCGTAAAAACTGAATTTCAGCGGGGGAAGTCGTGAGCAGCAACTAGTACGTATAAATTAAATTTACCAAAAACAAAAAAATTACGATATCGGCCTGAACAGCACCTGATTCTGTTCTCCTAGTACTTACTGTTCAAATTCTAAATTGAGTTCTCTCGTAACAAACCTTAGTGTGCCAGACAGGGACAAAAAATAGCAACATCAACAAGAGGTTTCCTTGTAACTATAGGAGCTGACTGTACCGTAGGAAAAACAGTTGAAATTTATGGTTGACGAAACGGGAATCAATGTATGAAGATTAAGTAAGTAATTACGAAAAGGGACTTTTTTCACTTGTTTTGCACGTCTTTTTTTTAGTTGACGAAACGGGAAAGTTACCAAACGGGATGTACCCCACCATTTCTCTCTCTAGATGAAAACACGTGAGCCGTAACGTTTTGTGAATTCTTTACATCATGGGATAACAACTTACCCTGTTACTGGGTTATAAAAGTCAGATAGACAGTCGCTACATGTTTGTCTATAACCAGCTTTTGCCCGCCACCTTCGTCTGCGCAAAATTTATATCATAAAAATATTACTTCCCTACTTGAATCGGATTTTGTCAACAATTTCATGGGTTTTAATTTTTTTGAATGGAACCTAAAAATAATGATTATTCTAAAATAAAAGTAGCTTCAGTTACTCCTTATAAAATTATCTATCGGCCAGTAAAAATCTCGTCAAAATCGGTCCAGCCGTTTCGGACATTAGCCTGACAAAAATGACTTTTTGTTATAAGTACCGCATATACTTTCATATTCGTTTCATATTGCATTCAGTAAAAAGCTGTTATTTTGAAATTACAAAGAGACAATTCAATTTTATTTATTTGAATAGATAGATTCTTGTATTCTGAATGTGTAATTGTGTATAGAAGCTGTAAATAGAAAAATACAGTCTGATTATCGGAAATGTCTTCTATATTAGTGACACCATTGAACTAAATGTGCATTCATGTAAGTGGAACCAAATGTTCCTTCCTTCGCTTTCCTCTTCGTTTTTCCTACTTGTATTTCTTTTCGCCTAAACTAACAAAATTCAGCCCAAAGATTTGAAAAAAATCAAAAGAACGTCATGTTAGCAAACTGAGACTAAATAAAGCCTGTAAAAACCTAAAATCATTGATTACCTAAACATCTTTTAATATAGTCGGCCGAACAGGGATTAAAGGGAACGACAGGCCACTGTGAGACGTCCAAGTGAGCCCACGGGGGACCACTGAACCAAAGCAGATGGTCAATCATTTGAGAAGGTGTGAGTCCACGTGACAGACAATCTCCAGGATTGTCCGTACCAGACACGTGATACTTTTGTGGAGATCTGTCGTTTTGTATTTTCGACACTCTGTTGGCCACAAAGGTGTTCCACCGATGGGGGGACGAATGTACCCAACAGAGAGGGACTGGCATTACTTAACACCTTTTAATAAAGTTCTTAAACTGACATATCATTATCTGCTTACAGTACCCGCAATAACTTCAGTTTATCCGTGATTATGGTGCTTTTAGTTTTTTGTTTTTTCGGATATGATATCATCAAATGACCCCCAGGGAGTGTCAGACTTGTACTGTCTAAAACCCATCCATGTTCCTTATTTGCTCTTTGTGTTCCAGGGTCGCGGTATCTCTTTCGAACAGTCCCGCAGTCCTGGCAGGCATCGGCCCATGCGGACCCCTACGTGGTTGCTGACATCTCATTGAGGCGCGCGTGGAACACGAACGCGCCGTCGACACGGTCTGTCGTCATAAGACGGCCGGACGGCGAGCTAGCCCATAACACCGTCCATAGGCCCGCGCCTACGGTAGCCGGGAGCCACCACGTGACCCCCGACGCCCAGGGCGTCTCCCGCGGCGGCTGGGTCGTGAGGCTCTTTCCCTCTCACGGCCCGCCACGTCCTTCTCTAGCATGACTGCTTTGCAGAAGGAGGTAACGGCGTCCCATTCCCTCTCGCTCCGGACTATGGTTTGAACCAGGGCCGGACACGAGAGATCGCCGCCGCCAATCGCCGCTACAAGGACACGGTGTGCTCCACCGTGTCCTCCGGACGATCCTCACGATGGAAACACCCGGGCGTTTCCTCCCACCCGATTCGGTGCAGGACCTGCGTCAGGCGGTGATGATCATGGTGCTTGCAACAGTTCCGAAATAGCGGGAACTCAAAACCCATAGTGACCATGGTAAATATTCCGTTTTCAGTGTTAATGATTACTTCTAGATGAAGCTCCCTTTTTCGGCAGCCGCGTAGCACGTCTACGAAGAGTGCTACGGTGGCTACGTGGCTACGATTCACTTTGTGAATCTAATATTCTACTTCGAAATTAAAAATCAACGTAAACTTTAATTATTTTATATGTTCCCAGTTCGGCTGTATTTTTTTTTTCATGCCTCGTTGGTCTAGTAGTCGCAAGCGCGACTGCTGAACATGAGATCCTGGATTAGATTCCGAGGTCGAGCAAATTGTTATTGGGCTTTACTAGCAGAACTTTCTCAGTAGCAACCACAATGTCTGGATTTGTGGCTGGTTGATGGTAATAGCCTCGCCCCCTAATAAATGTTACTTGTAACATATCTGGCGAAATATGGGTGTACTATTAGGTACACCTCTACCTAACTCTTCGGGGATTATAGGCGTCATGTAATGTTACTTTACCTTTTAAGTAAATATTTACTGAAAAAAATACTGATAGACCAGAAATAGGAAAATATCTACTGGAAAAGGTAATATTTTAAACTTTGACAAACAAATACATGAAATACAATCATCAAATTTTGAAATTAGTTAACTTCATGATTCATTGACTGGGAAAAACATTGTTTATTTTAGGTAAAATATTATAGGTTATTGAGGAAAGTAATACCTGTGAAGTGTAATTGGGTTTTTTTAGGGATTTCTCCGCAGTCCAGTCCGGATTTGTAATCATAATCACAAGCATTTATTTGCTATAAGTATTGGTACATATTGGTCTTAAAGTAAGTTGAGCTTCCTAATAAATAGTCAAATTTTGATGACAGGCTAAATTTTACATATGTTTAATGTTAGAGTATACAATACATTTTTATGTCTTTAAATAATAATAATTCATTTATTTATTAAAGTAACAAGGACTCATTAATACACACAGCATTCAATAAGTATAACACAAAAACCGGTTTCAATAGTCTCATCCCTATTATATGAGACTTGAAACATATTTGGCAACACAAGTGTGTTTGGTAACACGTCTGCCCAGCCCTTTTGGAGAACACGAGCTTGATGTTACGATACTTGCAAATTCATGTATTGTTATTTTTCTGTAAAAATAACAGTGGAAATCTAGTAAATTATTAGATTTTTTTTTTTACATTTGTATACTTGAAACTGCAATGAAGAAGAAAAGACTTCAACGAGCATATTATGAAAAACAAAATTTAAATAAGTAGTAAATTAATTTGTTCTTTCTTATTCTCTATCATTCCGTGATACAGAAGAGAGGAAAATGCATCTTGTGTGTTTTTAATACATAAAACAATACGGACAAGACTCATACTTAGGCCTTAGAACTTGTCGTACTTCGTAGCAAATAGCTGCAGTGTAAAAAAAATACCGAAAGTCTGACAACCAGTCTTACCAAGGGGTATCGTAGTACTAACTGGGTTGTGGAGGTCAGATGTGCAGTCGCTCTATGTAAAATACTGATATTCAGCTGCATCCGGTAAAACTGGTAGCCGACCCCAACATAGTTGGGAAAAGGCTGGGCAGATGATGATGACCCACGGCATGTCGAGCCGGTCTGGCTGGACTACTCGCGCATTCATAAGAGTCAGTATTCGATTTTAAATCATTTATTTCACTCCGTATAACTTTTCTTCATTTTCTAACACGATAGAGATTATCGTGGGTTTTAAAAAACTGATCGAATATTATTACACTTTTGGTTTTTTCTGCTGGATCCAAATAATAATAATAATAATAATAATAATAATGTTTATTTCCAGTAAAATGTTCACAGAGGTTACAAGTACAGTAATATGGTACAACATAAAAGTGCATTAAGTATTATCACCTGGCACCCAAACTAGGTTTATAGCCTGTGACTTGGGGACCAGTGATTCCATAAGGTGGAAAATCAAAAATGTCAGTAAAACTGTTTTCACCAGTAACATGGTTAATACAAATTTAATTATTATTTTTGTGTTTAGAAAAAGAAAAGAAAAGTAAAAATAATTCGTAATAAAAAATGTTTGTGAGTATTTGAGTTAGAGTGAGTTGGTTGTGGTAGGTGTAGTAGGTATGTTGTGTATGTGTAAGTAATGTGAAAGTGCGGTTCGTGTATGGTGTGAATGTGTCCTGGTAGATGTAGTAATGGTGAATGTGTGGGTAAGTGTGAAAGTGGAGCGGAGATCTGTCTTATGCATGTGGGAGGAGAAGTTTTTCGGTCTCGTCATATGATTTCTCAATTAGCCATTCTTTAACTGTGATTTTGCATTGGTGATAATTTAAACTGTGGATATGAAGAGATTTATTGATTTTATTATATAGAATATAGCTGAGGTAGGTGAATTGGTGTTGTGCGAAAGTGGTTTTGTGTCTAACTGGTGGAAGGGCAATGTCTGCGCGGCGTTTAGTACTTGCTGTAAACGGCAGACGATGTTTCCTTAATACACATTGTAGCACATATAAACCTCTCACCGTCAGAAACCTGCTTTCCCTAAAAAGTTCCAAAGTAGGGTATCTATAGGGCTTGCAGAACATAACTTTGAGAACTGCTCTCTGGGCTCTCTCTAATTTCAGAAAGTATGTTTTGCAAGCGCCACCCCAAGCCGGCAAACAATATAGGAGAAGAGACTGACAGAGTGAGTAATAGACCATCATAAGTGTTTCCGAGTCAGCCGAACAACGGAGTTTCTTAAAGATGGAAATTAGTTTACGCGTTCGGTTTACTAGATTATCAATATGACTATACCAGTTCAGGTGTTTGTCAATTAGCACGCCCAAGTATTTTATACAAGGTGTGGTTGCCAGAGTAGGACAGGTACAGCAGGAGTCTTGAGAACAACTGTGTACTTTAACAATCGGCGTTGTGTTTGGCTGAGTCTTATTACTTAAAGAAAAAGAAACAAGCTTCGATTTTTCTGCATTCAGTGTCAACAAATTATTGCCAAACCAGTTCATGACAATGTCCAACACCATCTGAGCATATTTTTCTGTTTCTCTCCAATCATTTCCATGAACAAGTAGGGCTGTATCATCAGCATATGTAAATAAGAAGCAGTTAGTTAGTGGAAGTGAACACAGATCATTAATGTAGATGAGGAACAAGGTTGGACCCAGAATGCTGCCTTGTGGGACGCCGTATTCTATTCTAGCTTTATCGCTTATTACCTCATCCAATTGAACATGTTGGAAACGATTCTCCAAATAACTTGAAAAAATGTCAAGAGCAGGGCCACGAATTCCCATGCGTTCCAGTTTCGACAAAAGTATGGGCGCAGAGACAGTGTCAAAAGCTTTTGAAATATCTAAAAATAAACCTATACACCTCTGCTTCTTATCCATGAGGTGAGTCACTTTTTCAGAGAATGCAATGACTGCATCCTCGGTTGAAATTCCGGCTCTGAAGCCATATTGGTTTTCGGATAGGAGTTTATGAGCATTAATGTATTTAAGCAAACGGTTGTTCAGTATCTTCTCCAGAATCTTCGAAATGGTTGGTAAAATAGAAATAGGTCTATAATTTTTGACACTGTCTCTGTCCCCTCCCTTATAAATAGGGTGGACTAGAGCTGTTTTGAAACAGTCTGGGAAGACACCGGTAGATATCGCAAGATTGCAGATATGAGTGATGTAGGGGATTAGAATATTGCGCGTGAGCTTCAATACTTGTCCAGAAATACCGTCAATTCCAGCTACAGAACTTGATTTCAAGTTGATTATAACTCCTTCTACTTCGGAATCATCGGTTTCCAGGACACACATTGAGCTACAAGTTGAAGATAAACTTAATGGGTGAGCTGGCATATTCCGACACTGACGTATATTTGTAGCTAGGTCTTTGCCTACATTAATGAAATAATTGTTGACTCTGTTAGCTGATGCAAGTTTGTCAGGTTCGAGTTGTTGCAGTTCTTTCAATGGTGAGGGTGTGGATTTTGAGAGCGTTATGGATTTGATTAAATCCCATGTTGCTTTGGAGTTATTTTTTCTTTTCATAAATTCAGTTTTCTCGTAGTTTATCTTCAATTTCCGGAGCAAAGAATTACAGTGATTGCGATAGCGAGAATATGTTAATTTGAGGATGGGGTTATCTGGTTGAGTTTTTAAGGTAAGATGCATTTTATCCCTGTTTCTAATACAGCGAAGTAATCCTGGAGTGATCCAGGGCTTGATGTTACGGTTCTTTCGTGAGACTTTGGAGAAGCGAGTGTGTTTGTCAATAATTTGAGTCAATAAAGTTGTTAAGGTGTCAGCTGCTTCATTAGCATCATGAGAAAAAAGGATTGGGGAGAAATCAGTACACTCAATATCTTTTTTGATGTTTGAAATATCAACAACTTTGGCGGTGTAGGTGAGCTTGGGCTTAGGAACATCAAGGTTGACACTCAGGAATACAGGTAAATGGTCGGTAATAGGTGAGTCTATGACAATGGATGTTCCTGGTTGTTTGCTTTTTAAAAGAATGTGATCTAAACAGTTATTTACTCGAGTAGGATATAGGTGCGCCGGTAATAAGCCATGGGAGGCAGTGAAGGTGAGGTATTCGTACGAGTGTCTGTCGGTGTTGCTCGGCTTAATATCAATGTTGATATCGCCGACTAAGGCAACGTGTTGAAATTTTGTTAGGGGTTTTAAAATGGAATCCAAGCTGTTTAAAAAATTATCAACATGGATGAAGGAAGGTGATCTATATAGGGCTAAGATCCCAACATTATTGCCAATTTTGCAAAGTAGACAGTTTGCGTCAGTTATATCAGGTTCTGAAACGGTGCAGTGCAGCGAAGACTTAATATACATAACCACCCCATCATTCTGGTTTTTTGTATTTTTTGTGAAGTGCACATTGTAACCATTCATGTTAGGAATTACAGCAGATTTAAGCCAGCATTCGGTCAGTATAATGATATCACAATCAATTTTAAGGAGATGTAAGAACGCTATAAAATTATCAAAGTTCTTGTTTAGACTCCGAATATTGAGTTGTAGTATAGATAAGTTTCTTAGTGTCTTCGGTATTTTAGATATACAGTCACCTAACGGTAGTTTATAAGATTTTGATACTTGGTACGCATCTAATTCTAATTCAAAGGCATTAATGTGGTTAGCCATTGAAAGTAAATAATATGTTCCAAAATGAAGTGGTGCACATATTTAGGCATGGGAAGATGAGGCAAACTGTAACTGCATCAGGTACATTTATCGTGTAGTGGCGTTCGTTGTCAATCGAAACGGTGAAGATTTTTTCCTCCATTAAAAAAATTGTGATGTAGGAATGGATACAAAAAGTTTGGAATGGTATTGACGGCGAGAGTGAGTGTGTGCGGTACGAGAGTGTGAGTGATGTCCAGAAGTTTGTGGATGGAGAGTGAGTGTATTGAGGATTATGTGTATGTGAAGGATGATTGTAGTGGTGTGTTATTCTTAATACATAATCAAAACAAACAGTGTTAATAATCTTAAACATGCGGGGAATACAACTTATAATAAGGTAGAAATTAGTTATTACGAAACTAGTATAAAAAAACAATAATGAATGACGTTTTAGTAGTCATTGGTTGGTTTGTGCTAGATCCCGAAGCGTCTGTTCGGATTTGACCAGTATTGGTTTGACTCCCTCTTCCTTCCGCAACAGTATGTTACCATTGGCCGTCCAACAAAATTTATACTCCTTACGCTTTGCAAACTCACGTGCAGCAAAAAATAGTTTTCTTGAGCTGGCCGGGAGGTACTCACTGACATATATCGGACGGTGGTCGCCAAGACCTCCTACGTTTGTAGTATTGAGTTGAGACTCCTTGGGTTGCTTGTTGTTGTAGTTGCGCACCGAGCTTAGGAACACGTTCTTAGTCTCCATAGTAGTAAATTCGGCGACAACCGGCCTGACGGTACCTGGTTTGCCAGGCAATCGGTAAACGTCACGAATATCGTTGACTTTAAGAGGCACTTTGACGGCAGCACACACACGGGAAACAATCGCAGACAAATCTTTTGCACACTCATTTTCTTTGAGTGGTATATTGCGAATCTCGACACAGGAAGAGCGTGATAATTGTTGCAAATCTCCGATTTTCATCTCTAAATTTTGTATACAGTCCCTGTACATTTGTTTATCTTTTTGTAATAAATCAATTTGTTTCATCAGATCGTCATATTGATTATTGATGAAACTGACCGTCTTCTCAATTTCAATGTTAGCTTTTTGAATGGCTAAGTTTTGCGATTTCAGCTCAGCTACTTCCGAGAATAGTTTAGCTAGGGATGAACTTTGTTCTTGAGAAAACTTAAGGAAATTAGCTTGTTCCTCCGCCTTCCATGTATTGAGCATATCTAAAATTTCTTGCTTGAAGTCTTGCAGTTCACTGCCAGGTGAAAAAGCTGATCGTGGACGTTTATATCGCGAGGTGATATTAACACTTTCATATGGACTGCTTGCGGTCGCCTGAGGAATGTCAGAATCAGACATTGACTGAACCAGCTGAGCCATGCTACTATTAGATGCAGGAGTAGCTGGGGGAGTCCGTTTTAAGCGAGACATTACTAAGCGCCAGCCGACACTCAAACCTTAGCCCACAGGAAATAAGAAGCAAGGCGTAATCTCAGGGACACCCGTAGCAGCGCAGCGCGTAGCCGATGCGCTGGCTCGTAGGCGCGTAGCAGTCACGCGGCGCGTCGTAGCACACACGATGAAATCAGCTCGTAGCACTGCTCACAAACGGCAACCGCAAATTCGCCGCTCGATGACTAGTACAGTTGGTTCGGGACGACAGCGCGCGACCGCCAATGCACCGGTCGCTGGTTCAAATCCACCGCCGCCGGAGCAAATTAGAGCGCCACAATCCCAGCTGACACGACAAAAAGCTATTTGTTTCACTCTATGACCGCCCAATAGGCGGAGTTAGTCCATAAAAACACTTAAGGAGTAAAAGGGAATTTAAATTTTAAACGACACCCAATCAGATGAAGGCATACAAAAACAATGAGTTACTGGGGAGCACAGTCACTGTACACGTCCGCAAGGCGTTGCGACTCGCGATGGAATGAAATAAGAATGTGAGCGTGAAGATACGACTGTCGTCGGATCCCTTGTGTTAAATTTCCGCAGAAACTAAACAGCGGCGCCACCTATGCGTTTTGTAGTAAACTAGTTCAGTACCTCCTTCTTGCAAACAAAGGAATGTGATGTGTGTGCGTTGGTACTTGATGAGTAGGTATAAACGTAGTTTGTGTCCATGAACCTAGATGGCGCTGTTTTAAATCATGAACCTTTGCTCTGAGTATCTTCAGTATGTTGTAAAAATACTTGTGTTAGGACTCTATTAAAACCCTATTGACTTAACCAACATAATTTAATCATTGGATATTAAGTCCGCCTCTCTATTTTGTGCTTGAACTGTTAAATAAATAAATAATGCTCTTTTTATCACGATAACTTCTTCTTTCATTGGCCTAAACCTAAAATGCGTAACAAGAGAGAGCAAATTAGAGAGGTTAAGAGAGCACTGATTACTCTTTGTCACCATTGATTCAATAAGAAGTTTTGAAATGATTGTATCATAAATTATGACTTCAGCTGTTACTTCTCACAGCATTTTAATTCACCACATCGCGCGTGAAGAACCCGATTTAGACGGCCATCTTGCTGTTTTAGTTCCAATCATACCCAACAGATGTCACTGTGCAATTCGTGCCGATTCCTGAATCGCGGTGTTAAGATTCTCCGCCGTTTGGTTGGGTCAATTCGACGGCGCGTCATCGGCAATCTCTGGTTTCCCTTCAAAACGTATAAATCTTTCGCCTTTTACTAAAGATTTCCGTGGAGGGGAACACTCAAATGAGTCTATATGTATTTTTGAAATACTCCGCCTCGGCGGAGTTTATAATCCCTTGGAATGTCATCTCTATTAGAGAACGTGCATACTCTCTGTGAGTGATTATTTCAGTAGTCACAATTTATTATAGTACTGTGATTGCCAAATAGAATGTGAACCACTAATAAAATTTCATTATTTACACTTCCCGTCTCCGCTTAGCTAGTGGAAACAGTTGACCAAAGAGGAGAGGAGATGTCTCGTAATTGTTTAGGTCAGCGGAGACGCAAAGAGACGAGTGGCGTGCGGTGAGCGGTGTGCTGCGAGCGGCGTGCGATGAGCTGCGTGCGGTAAGCGGGCGTGCCGCTTTGCATATCTCCTCTCCGCTTTGCACATCTCTACGCAGCTTCGACGGATACACCCTAGCTTTTACGCATCATCTCTCGTCTTCGCTCGTCTCCACTTGGTGGAGTCTGGGCTATTCAGTGTTGTGATTTCTTCGTTAACGTAGTATTATATTTAAAAAAATCTCAGAGTGGATAATATGAGTATATAGATATTTTTCATCATCACAGTTGGTAAAACATAGGTATTGGTTTCTAACTTCGTTGAATTCCTAAAGATTGATTAGAGAAATTCGAAAATACCTAAAGCATTGAGCCCACCTCTGTAATCTGAGCTTAAAATGTCAAATAAATAAATATCAAGGATTCTTTGTAATAAGATAACAGAACGCTTTGTGTACTTTGCTCTAGGGAACAAATATTACCTTTTGAATATTTCATACATTCAAGAACATAGGCAAAGCTTATAGTATGCCGTGTAGTTCAAAGTAGCGTTACTTGTCAAGAAGATTTGCATCGATTTGTCAAACTTGGTACATTTATTTTTGTTCCCGCTAAGTTGGTGGAAGTGTACTTACTTGAACATACAACATGTTTTGCTTTATTTAAAAGCTTCGACATTGCAAACGGTTAAGATAAACGTTTACGAGTAATGTTGCCTTTTGAATTTTACTAGGCACAGCCAAAAAAAAAAAGATTAAGGTCGTTTAACCGAAACAGCCCATTATCAACCATAATTTTATATTTAAAAATTTCTTGCATAAGCCCATGACGATTTTGTCAAATGGAATAGCTGATCGTGAAAATGCTCTTATAGAAAACCTTCTCAAGGGTCGACTCTAGGAACTTGCGCTTGCCCCCCCCCCCGACCCTCGCTCGATCAGTCAGCGATGCTGAGCCAGTAGTTTTAAATCAGCCCCTAAATAATGAAATCATTCAGATCCAGCCTGTCCCTTTGCTGCCCTTCCCCAGAGATGCCCTAAGCCGAGGCTCGTACCCCACAGGGGGTGCCCTTAGAGTATAGTCGCTTAGTGTATAGGCTTTTGCCTCCTGGCTGGAGGCTTGACACTCAAAGCACCCAGAGGACAGTCCGGTTAAGCAGAAGCAAACCTCATAGGTTGACCTGAAGATGCCATTACCAACAAAAAAAAACTTGGGCAAGCAATAATTTATCAACCAGAATCACTTTGTAGCTGATTAGCCATCGTAGGTATCTAACTGTATCATTAATCATTGCTATTTAACATTTTCACATAACAATAGTCGCATTTATCACTAGATATTGCTCATTACAATAAATAATAATAAACTAGACATGGTTTCCAACAAAAAAAAACTTGAACAAGAGAGAGCACATTAGAAGGGTTAAGAGTGCACTGATTACTTTTTGTCACCATTGATTCAGTGAGAAATTTTGAAATAATTGTATCATAAACTATGACTTCAACTGTCACTTCTCACAGCATTTTAATTCACCCCATCGCGCGTGAAGAACCCGATTTAGACGGCCATCTTGCTGTTTTAGTTCCAATCCTACCCAACAGATGTCACTATGCAATTCGTGCCGATTCCTGAATCGCGGTGTTAAGATTCTCCGCCGTTTGGTTGGGTCAATTCGACGGCGCGTCTTCAGCAATCTCTGGTTTCCCTTCAAAACGTATAAATCTTTCGCCTTTTACTAAAGATTTCCGTGGAGGGGAACACTCAAATGAGTCTATACGTATTTTTGAAATACTCCGCCTCGGCGGAGTTTATAATCCCTGGTCTGAAATATTTGCTCTTACAGAGATTTTGAATGCCCAACAATCTGTGAGTGATGAACTGACTGATGATAATAGTCACAATCGTAAGGCCCCATGGCCCATACGTAATACTGTGAAAGTTTACAATGTCTCAAAATAATAGTCGCATTTATCACTAGATATTGCTCATCACAATAAATAATAATAAACTTTGCATGGTTTCCTGTTTTTGCCGACTAGATTGTGTTTATTAAATGGGGCAATAAAACACTGGTAGGCATTAAACTATTTATCTTTATTTAAACAATAGCAAAGCTTTGATCGACTTGAATGCCTCGTTGGTCTGGTGATGAAAGGACTGACAAGCGTTTCTGCTGAGCATGAGGTCCGGAATTAGATTTCCAGGATAGTCAAAGTGTTGTTGGGTGTTTCCATCGAAAATATCTCAATAGCAGCCACGGAGTCTGGGTTTTGAAATGGCGATAATCTCGCCTCCTATTCCATGGGATTTAAACATAACGTGCGCACTGTGTGTACTAAGTGTCAGGTACACCTCTGCCTAACCCTTCGAGGATTACAAGCGTGATGTTTTGTTATGTGAATTAAAACGTGTCTAAAACCCTGTTCAACTGCTTAATCACTGGCAATAAGCCTATAGAAACAACCACTGCAATTTTACAGTCTGGAGACATATTGCCAATATGTATTATCAAGTTTAGTAAAAAATTCGCTTCGAGACGAGACGCTTCGGCCTACTACCTTTCTTATTAAATCAATCACTTAGTTACCTTTCGTCATGAGTTGGTTTTGAATGCTAGTCATAGGCCTCCCCATCATCACATCGACTGGTTCTGTTCTTGTCACATCCAGTGGATTCCTGCTACTTTCACCAGATCATCTGACAACCGTTAGGCCTACTAAAACTGCACCTGCAGGTACCACTCCAGAATCTTTCGGCCCCATAGGCCATTCATTTTGCGTGTAGTGCTCAATTCTTTTTTCTTCAATATGAACCGCTAAGTTCCAACACCACGTAAAACCATAACAAGCATAGCATAATCAGCTTTAATCGTTCCCACTGCTGGGACACAGGCCTCCTCTCTATGAGAGGGAATGGGCTATAATCAGCCATGCGGGCCCAGTGCGGGTTGGTAGATGTCACAGGTCTTCGAATTTTTGGTCTTAGGACATGCGGTGAAGATAAATATCATTATTTATCTTCACCGTTTTGAGAGCAGTAGTGATGTAATTAATTATACAAAGTAAGGTGCCTGCCTGGGTGTGAACCCACGACTTACTGCTCGGAAGTCGGGGCTACCACCACTGGGCCACAGCTGCTCGATTGGGTCACCGCAGCTCTCAAAACCATGACAAGCTGGCCTGTTATTCTACAAAAATTCTTTATTAGGCCAACTCAAAATCAATGTGTTGCCCATACGTGCCGCCAACTGCAAAACTACATGACGCATGTCTTGCTTACTGACCAATCATGTCGGGTCTTGACTACTTGTTAACAAAATTTATCATAAACGTGTTTCCACTTACCGTATGTATATTACTGGGAATGGTTAGGTAATCTGTGGTTTTGTGCCAAAACACTGCGTCATTGACACTGGAAAAGACAAGGTTTTTTTGCGAGGCGTTGATGTCCTGTTTTTGGTCATTTGGAGAGGTTTCTATCCAGCTGTGTGCTGCAATATGATGATGTTAATTTATTTAACACTTTAAGCAAATAGTACAGAGTCGGGCTTAATGTCATAGGCATTTTCTACCAGTCAAACTTTGGGTGAAACAGACACAAACAGTGCTAGGTGTTATCTTTTAATTTGATGAATCAATTTTATTTTATACGAAGATATACTACGTAATTTTATGCCAGTGCTAAATATATGTACGATAATCTGCTGCATATTACACTATCGGACATATTAGATACGTCATCATTGAAAATCAACAAAGATACCACCAGAGGCCTGAGTATTTACTATAGCAGACAATGCAACATTTTTCAAAATAATTATAAATGCAAATAAACTTGTAGAGTTGTCTACTTGTCGGTATTATTAAATAGGGCCTAGCCGGTCAATCTTGACCCCAACTGTGACAAATTCACATTTACAACTTCAAAACTTAATATTGCATTAAAACACCCACTTTTTGCGTTCATAACAGAGTTGACCGGTCAACGGACACACCCAATGCACACACACACACTCACACACATACATACACACGCACACATTCACACATATCGTGCGTGCACGCAACTTGAACGCATATCGCAGTCATGCGAGACGAGTGGTATGCAGTTTCCAATGTTTTCCTTATCCACACATAATTAAGAATTCAAACTACCTAACGATATGAAAATAAAAAAAAAACATCAAAATATCTAACCTAACGCAACAACATACTAAAACATGGCGTCGAAAAATAGCATACAATTTACAATTAAAGTCTTGTTCTAGTATTGGTAATTATGCGTTTGGCGGTACTTGGGTAATTAAAAGTACCGACGTGAATAGTAGAATCAGTCTGTAATTAGCTATTGTCAAGGACAAACTATGAATAAACACGATACGAGACTATAACAAAGACATTCAAATATTTACTAGCGATAGACGGGACGTGACATACAAAATCATAATAAAATACTTGGTAACAAATCGGTCTGTCTAGCTTCACAGTTCCCACGCCCGCTTGTCATAGCATTTGTGTGTCAAAATCGAAAATGTTCGGGGTCAAAATATTTGTAAACTTTATTCCCATTTTTGTAAAATAATTACCTATAGATAATAGGTAATTATTTTAAATGTCTTTGAATAATAAGCTTCGTATGTAGCTTAATATGTATGTGCTAATCATTTATTTATTACACACTTCATAAGCTTAGTAAAAATACTGGGAAATAAAAGACGTCATGTGTAACTTATTACATTTATTATTATAACCCTATATTGTCCCACTGCAGGGCAAAGGCCTCCCTTCCCTCCTTCCACATTTCGCGGTCTAGTGCGATTGTAGGCCAATCCTTTGCGAAAGAGTCCAGCTCATCCCGCCAACTCCTTCTGGGCCTAATATTAACTAACTAATACTTTAACAGAGTAGAACTGAAACCAGATCAGCTTAAAAGGAATCAGGAGTTTCTCAGTAGCATCATGGAATTTGGATTCGTACCCGATTGATAATAGCAACTAAAAGTAACACTAGCCTGCGACCTTCGTCCGCGTGCAATTAGCTGTGTGAAATATACTTTACGACTTGTTCTCATACCTACCAAATATACGTAAAAAAAATCATTAAAATTGGTCGAGCCGTTTCGGTGGAGTGCGACCACAAACACCGTGACACGAGATTTTTATATATGAAGATTACTTCCCTATTTAAATCGCCCCTATTAATTCTATATTTATTTGTAATGATGATGAAATGGTAGCTCCCAACTAGTTCTCTTTCTTTGTCACCACTTATATTAAAACAACATCATAATTTCCTTACAAGTTGTAATATAGGTATTTATTTTGATATTTATTACTAACCAATCTCGTTTAATTATGATTCAATATCCCGTTGAATCATTGTAATATACTTAAACGACAGATTTTTCATCATGCCACTATTGCGTCAGATAAAGTACCACTTAGTGTCACGCTATCACACTGGCACTACGTGTGCAATTTACGCAGTATTAATAGTGTAATATAGTGTGATATTAACACAATAACATAACATCACGCCTGTAATCCCCGTAGGGTTAGGCAGAGGTACCTAATAGTACACCCACATTTCGCCAGTTATGTGTTAAGTCCAACGTTATAGGGGGGCGAGCCTATTCCCATCAACCGGGCACAATTCCAGACTCCGTGGCTGCTACTGAGAAGTTCCTGATGGAAAAACCTGATAGCACTTTGCCAGACCCAGGAATCGAACTTCCATCGAAGCCGGCGGGGCATTCAAATCAAATCAAAACATTTCATTTTACACAGGCCTACATTGGCACGTATAAAACATCGAGAAAAAGGGGTACATGGTTCGGGTTGGTCGTTTCCTATGGAGAAAAACCGGCAAGAGACTCCATGGTTACTACATTATTATTATACACTTTGCGGAGCTACTTACCATCAGGTTTGTGGCCATCGCGCCGCGCCTCCGCTTACCGATGACGTGAGTTGTGATCACGCTGCCAGCGCGTGTGCACTCCGCAAACACAGTGTGATAGGTTAAACGAGGTTCATACTTGTTATAATCAGAGATCAGAATAGGTATATGGTAGAGGAAAATTGTAACAGTTTTATTTCTGAGCTTAAAAATTATTGCGGGATTTTATATGGAGGTATTATCCATGTTGCTTATTTTCTTGAAGTTTAGTCAATTAAAATATATGTATGCTGATCTCTGGTATTTAATATAGTTGTGACTGTCAGACATGTTGAATAAATAATTATAGCACTACGAACAGCTGATTTTATGTTCAACCTAATACCTACAGAGTATTAGGCTTTAAGCATTTGGTCCCGGCTGTCATTTGTTGATCTTTGACAGTCGTTACAGGTATTCAGTGGCCCGAAAGTCTGACAACCAGTCTTACCAAGGGGAACCGCTGTTACCCAGTACTAATTGGGTTGTCAGATAGGTAGTCGCTCCATGTAAAATACTGGTATTCAGCTGGATCCGGTTAGACTAGAAGCCGACCCCAACATAGTTGGGAAAAGGCTAAGCAGATGATGACCTACAGAGTATTAGGTAGAAAATAAAATCAGCGTTTGTAGAGTTTTCATGTTATCAAAATAACTGGGTTTTGGAGGTCCGATAGGCAGTCCTTCCATACAAAATTTCCATACAAAATACTGACACTCAGCTGCAGATCCGGTAACACGAGAAGCCAGCCACAACATAGTCGGACAAAGGCTAAGTAGATAGATTCCGTGAGGAAAATGGGGCTATCAGTGTCGTTTTCACATAGTTAACACGCATCGTTAAAACGCAGAAGATCCCTTGATCATACAATGACTTGCATACATCTTTATTATTATTATTATTATAAGCCTATATTGTCCCACTGCAGGGCAAAGGCCTCTCTTCCCTCCTTCCACATTTCGCGGTCTAGTGCGATTGTAGGCCAATCCTTTGAGAAAGAGCCCAGCTCATCCCACCATCTCCTTCTGGGCCTGCTGCGTTGTCGTTTCCTGCTATTTGGTATCCACTGAGAGGTAACTTTGAGATACTAATAATAAATAACATGTTTATTTTCTAATCACAAACGTTGCAGTGAACAGGAATGCTTAATCTAATACACAAGGTAACCAGTTGTGAGAAACTTGTGCCCGAAATAGGCATACAATACCTGTGTTAGGCTGCATTTCCACTAGAGATGAGCGAGGATGTGTAGCGTGGGATGTGTGTGGAACTAACCAATCACATAGCTAGAATACCCCAAGCTGTGGAATCGAAGCGATATTATTGGTTAGTTTCACACACATCCCTTGCTGTTGCGATGGAAGGCCTTCCACGAGGTGGACCGATGACCTGGTGAAGGTTGCAGGGATCCGCTGGATGCGAGTCGCACGGGACCGGTCAATGTGACTACACTTGGGGGAGGCATATGTCCAGCAGTGGACATCTTTCGGCTGAAATGATGATGCTCGCTGCGCATACTCGCTCATATCTGGTGGAAACGCAGACTTACGGGTCACCAGTATGATGAGATAGTTGGAAAAAGATTAGAGGGAAGATAACCCTGTATGTCTCGATTCCCGACCCCCCATTTCAGCACTCCCACGTCATCACCACCACAGTGGTCCAAGTCGACCTGTAACCTGTTACCACTGTGTTGATAAGTGATAACAATGATGGTGTTATCGCGGCGTCACGTTGACGGCGCGCGGCGTGGTTTCCCCAAACATCACACACACATGTAGGACATACCAGTTTGTTTACATCACGGACGTGTGGTTGTGTGGTACAAGTGATAAGCTTGGAGCGGGTGAGAGTGGATATTTTTAAGAGTATGTTGTGATGATTTTGTTTGTAATTCTGCTTTTGTTTATAAAACAAAACATATCAACATCACGCTTGTAATTCCCGAAGGGTTAGGCAGAGGTGTACCTAATAGTACATCTACATTTCACCAGTTATCTTTAAGTCCCATGTAATAGGGGACGAGCCTATTGCCATCAAATGGGCACTAATCCTGACTCCGAGGCTGCTACTGAGAAATTCCTGTTGGAAAACCCAATAGTACTTTGTCCGACCTGGGAATCGAATCCAGGACCTCATGATTGGCAGTCGCGCGCGCGACCTTTCCACCAACGAGGCATTAAGGTACATCGTTTTAAGATTATAGAAAATGGCATTCTGTGGTATCTACCTACCCCCGTGGTATGTTTTGTCTATGACAGCGAATACCATATAATTTTGAACCTGTAAGTAAAAAAGGGTAAAATAAAACAATAAGCTTCCAACTTTATTATAATCAAATCCAATGTAAAATAAGTCAACAAACACTATCTTTATTGAAAAAAAACAAAGACAAAACGTATAGAATTATGAAATCACGTTTTATGCAAAAACCGCACCTCAGTTGTTACGCATTAACTGTGAGCTGCGTAGAGGCACGTGTTTGCTACGTCACCGTAGCGCGTATCGCTACGCTGTCGTAGCACGTGGGTTACGTCGTAGCACTCGTAGCGTTGATGTAATTCTCTTTACTTTTATTACGTAGTGAGGTTTATTAGGCCATTTGTTTTTGTTTATTCTTACATAACACACTCATAATTTGTAAGTAATATTCCCACTTCTGTGCCAAGCCTCCTGTGAGAGGGAAACGGGCTGTGATATATTACGCAAGCCAAGTGAGGGTAGGTAGATGACTAGATGCCTCATATCTCCGTATTTCATATTAACTGTATGTCACCAGCACGACCCGCATACTTATTGTAAATTAAATTGAACTATTACTAATTTACTATCATTCTTTGTATTGTATTTCTAAGGTCAATAACTGACCTTTAACTTAAAACGTGCCCATTCCATTCAACTGGACTTACATTTGTATCAATTAACGTTCCTTATTTTAAACCGTCTACCTTTTTCCAAAACTGTCTACCACAGTCATTGCATGAAAACGTAATCCTCCACCCACAGTCCAAAGTCCAACCTCCTGACCTCGCTACCTCCTTTACCTTGCTCCCTCCCCGATCACTCGACCAGCGCGTGCGCCTCACTTTCACAACACAGCGCGATGCGTCACCCTCACTCACACAGTGACGCGTCACTCACACAATGACGCGTCACTCTATGCGTCACGCACACATTAGCACATGCGTGCGCGCACACCGGCCGTAACCGTTACTGCTAGGTATAAAATTAACATAAATGAGTAACTAAAGTAATATTTTTATTAGGAAATTGTAGAAAAATGAAGAAGCGAGATAGGTATAATAAAATGTGCATTTGAGATCTGGTTTTTTAAGGTCATTGAACCTTTCCTCTTGCGGTGTAAAAATAAAAGGGCGTGGTCGTTCGAGTTTCCAAACACGGTGATGTCAACTGAGAAACGTGTTTTAAAAATGTGTACAATACTTTGTTATTTTGGTTTGTCTACATCGTTTCGTTGTTACTTTGATGATGATAATTTTCTTAAACCCAGTTGTGGGTTGTGGGTCAGATAGGCAGTCGCTCAATGTAGAATAGTTATTCAGCTAGATCCTATTTCATTAGGAGCCGACCTCAACATAATTAGGGAGAGGCTATGTAGATGTTGATAAGTTTAAACTAGAAGTTTTTTGTTGTATCTCATCGACTACCAGATATATAAATCTTCCTTATATACCTATGAATAGGTGCAAATATTTAAATATCAGCCTTTTAAAGGAAATCCCGAGAGTTATGAAAAAATAATTGTTTTTTTTATTTTTTTGACAAGTTTTTCTTACATACTAGTGATTGGAGTTTCCTATTAGGCGTCTAAAGCATGTTAGGAGACTCCACTCTTCCATAATTTACTAACATTAATAAACTTGTCTTTTTTTACAATTATTACAGAAAAATGAAATTAGTTGATATTAATTAGAATTTATAGTAGTACTTCTGCAATAAAAAGTAAACTGTATACAAAATTATCATTGCGGACCCACCATACCACTGGCCATACCCCTGGTGGTATGGTATGTAGGTCTAAAACTATACCACTGAGAAAATAGTGTTGTGGTAAACTAGTTTATTACAAATAGAAATATGTCACATACATACTCTTATTACGCCATTAACAATCATGTTCGGAATTTCTCCAAGGCATGTCTATTGATATTTCTCTGTTTATTAACTGCATTTGTACATTGTTTATAAAATCATCATAACTTATATTTTCTGACACACCTCCTTAGACAAAATGCAAATAAAATACACACATAAAACCTCTATGTTAAGAAACTCTGACGAAAGTCTATTTTTAAAACGTGACTTTTTATTTTTATTCACCTACTTAGAATAATAACCTACCTACGTGAAATATTGTATAACTGTAAAAGGCAAAGATACGACCTCGAAAAAATGTTTAAAAATACCCAAAGACTTAAAGATTTGCATAAGAGACACACCTAGATTATAAAATAAATATCAATATTTCAAACATTGCTACATCTGCTTAGCCTTTTCCCAACTCTGTTGGACTCGGCTTTCAGTCTATCTGGAAGCAGCTGAATAGCAGTATTTTACATGGAGCGACTGCCTATCTGACCTCCACAACCCAGTTAGTACTGGGTAGTATGTATAATAATGTCTTCGTGAGACTGGTTTTTTACTCTCTAGTTACGATAAATTAATAGTAATTATACAAAATGAGATCGAGATTAGGCTAGTCTTGCAAAACACGTCTACTTCATTAAAATATCTACGTAAACAGACACTCGGTCTGTGATAACTTGCGAAATGATGTCTGCCAAAGAGAAACTTAGATGTTTTGGAGACTGACCTACACCACTAATATTTGTCAACGTTTTAGCTCATGGTGGCACTACACTTGGCAGATCTGGGCAAATATTCGCTACCATTAAGACAAAGTGAACTTTATCTCAATAAACATAAAACAACATTTTGTTGTGGAAGTGCCAGCATTTATAGGATTGAATGTTAACAAACATTGAATCGTCACTACTGTCTATCACATTGGTTTATTTTGGTACAGGAATTGATAACAATAACAATAATATTTGTAGCTTCTAACACAGACATAATTTTTTTTGCTTAACATATATTATTGTCCCACTGTTGGGCAAAGGCTTCCCACAAAAAAGTTAGCGAGAAAAAAAATGTTATTATTTTTATGTGGCCTAAATTGTGTCATAAATATTGTATTAAATACAGGAGTTGATAGAACTACTTCGGACTTATAAAATAAGTGTTTATTCATAAAATATTAATGACGCATCTTATTCCCGGCTAGTTATTATACTAGACACGTAGATATACCGCTTTTTATCTAATCTCACTTGATACAATAACAACAACAGCGCTGTGAAACTGTTCACTTGTTGCCGCTGATAGCATTTATCTCAGCACTCATCACACGCATTACTACCTACCTCTTTTAACGATGTCAACAGATGAGAACAATTTAATACTAGAATGTCTATAACGGAACAGTAAAGTCCCCTAAGCCATGGAAGTCGCCGGAACACAAAAGTGGCGAATGTCGAGCGCGGGTCATCGAACCGCAACTGTCAAAATAGTAGAGCTAGATGTGCACGAGTGTCATTGATTGTGAGCGCGCGGTGCAGGCGGCGACCTTGTCGCGCCCGCGCCCCGCCGCGCCCCTCCGCCGACGTCATGCGGGGGCGCGCCGGTGACGTCACGCCGACCTCGCCGTCACTCCGTGAGCACGTGAACAGCACGCGCCGCCACGCGCCGGCTGCGTGATCAGTGCGCGCCCATTGGCCCGCGCAGCCGAGCCGCCCGCTCCCATTGGGCACCTGCCCCCCCCTCACCCCACAATCGCATGCCTCGTACGGCGAGCACTCGCCGAACGGTTTATTCGTCTGCCGCCCGCTAACAGAACCACACGGCTCCCAACAGCGGAAGCGCGGAGCGAAAACACAAGTTTTGTGAATTAAAAAAGAAAGTTTTATTGCGTTGAATGAAATTAATATAATCAGAATGTCGACTCTCCTCGAAGTTTGTGGACCCCTCTCACCGCCGTCAACGCCACCGTTGATGGAAAACAAAGTGAGTGTCTTTTGAAATTCGTCTCCAAAACTTTTTCAAAAATTAGATATAATATTGTTGTGCCCCAAAAAAATTTTTCCCGTCAAAAAAAAAATTCTCAGTGCCATTTGTGCAATCGAAAGTACGGTAAGAGCGCACGACGCGATCACGCAGCGCGCGCGTGCTCGCAATGCTAGCGACCGTTCACTTACGTGCATCTGTCTTTGTCTCACAGGTCGAGTTACCTTACAAGAAGGCTGCAGTGAAGCGGGCTCGTGAGTCTCCGCCGCTCGGTCTGGTCACTCCTCAGCCCTCGGACTCTGAGGGCGAGGAGGAGTTCAACAAGCGGGCGCGATGCGAGCTGGCGCGCCTGCTGCTCAGCACGCCGCCGCCGGAGCCCTGTGCCCGGCCCTCCGTCATCATGCGCGCACACAAAGATGGCACCTGCAGCCCTGAGCCGCTGCCGCTGCCGCCGCAGGACATGACCATGAACATAGTCAAATCGCTCAAATTCAAAATGAACAGAGGACACAGTTACTCGCAAACCAAATACATTGCGGCTCAAGCTCAAATTGTGCCACCTATCCGTGTGGAGCCTCCTAGTCCTCCGCCTAAAGTGGAGGAGGCTCGCGTGCCCTCTCCTCACCCCGAGTGTGTGCCCAAGCATGAAGTGCGCGATGAGCAGCGAGTGCCGTCCCCGGCCGCAGCCCCGGGCTGGGTGCCGCTGGCGCCGCGCCCCGCGCCCGCGGTCCTCGTGCCTGGCACGTTACTGCCCACCACCGCGCTGTGGCTGGTCGCGCCGGCCCCGGCTGCACGCCGCCGCCTATACGAGTGCTCGTACCCTGGCTGTGGAAAGAATTACTTTAAGTCGTCACACCTGAAAGCTCACGCCAGAACCCACACAGGCGAGCGTCCCTTCCGCTGCGCGTGGGACGGCTGCGAACGCCGGTTCTCGCGCTCCGACGAGCTGTCCCGCCACAAGCGCACGCACACCGGAGAGAAGAAGTTCGGGTGCCGCGTGTGTAACCGCCGCTTCATGCGCTCCGACCACCTCGCCAAGCACGTGAAGAGACACGCCAAGGAGCGCGTGCCCCCCGCGCCTGTGCTTAAACTGCTGCCCTCACCTCCCATCGGTCTGCCCATGCAGCCCTCTGTCGCGCACTAGGGCTCCTCGCCCCGCGACAACTCGACTGTGATCCAGATCTCATGATCGTTACCTAGTTGTAGTTGTACTCATCTCTAAGACTGTCCTATGTCTACTTAAGTAGCATTATAGATGTAAGAAGAATATGTTATTGTTAGCGAC
This sequence comes from Noctua fimbriata, assembly GCA_905163415.1. Lineage (NCBI taxonomy): Eukaryota > Metazoa > Arthropoda > Insecta > Lepidoptera > Noctuidae > Noctua > Noctua fimbriata. Next base: position 2,828,183 of record LR990928.1, read on the forward strand.
GTTAAGCTTGCTAAAGAATTAAAGAGAAGGTTTTATACAAGTCCGTTGTTTTGTTTTGCACCTCACTGATTGCATCACTGCACACCTATACACTGCACTCACCGACACACGTCCTGAATTGGTTACAAGTACGTAGGAACTTGTTGCGAGAGGCGACACTCGTCGGCGCTGTGACTGCCGACCACAACACACTAGCCGGCGTGATGGTACGCGGCTGGCAGGGCCGCCCGGCGCGCGCCCGCCGACTGCCGCCGCCGCCGCTGCCAACACGCCCTGATAACGAACACAGCCAGTCTTATCGCTCACGATATCACACCGAAAACATTTCAAACGAAAAGACACACTAATTAGCATACAGACAGATAAAAGAAAACAAATAATCAATTAAACACATAATTATCAATATTTACGAGTTTGACGCTGATAAGCAGACTATTAATAAAAACAGGTGGCGATAAACAATAATTTTCTAATTCCACTTATCAACAACACGAATCCAGGAAATTGGATTTAAAATAAAATTTGGCAATCATAACCGCCTCTCGGCTCCACAAACTTCTAAATTATTGCATCATCTTAAATTGAGATGAAAACGAACGAATTCTTAGAATCAAAGATTGTAACACCAAATTCATGGGAACTAAAACATATCGCAATTTGGCAGACGGCTCAATGCGTGTGAATATAAACAATTATAGGAGTTACATACACGATCATGACTAGAGAACCTTATAGCCGCAGAATATAATTAATTTTCTCCGTAAGAGGAAAGTCCTTGATATACAGATTTCAAACACACATAATATGAAACTTAGTTTACTAGAAAAAAATATGTCTTGTTCTCTTCTACTTGTTGCATATCTGGTTACTTTTTACTCTCTTCTTGACAAGAATGACGAGAAATCTAGCATTTTTAGTATTGTTTTCCATAATCATACTTACTAAAATATATGAAACTATCTTTTGCTTGCGGCTTCGATCCCGTTATGCGTGAATTAACCCACGGGAACGTTTTAAATGTAGCCTATGACACTCGGGGATAATGTAGCTTGCCGTAAATGAAAGAATCTTCGGAATCAGATCAGTAGTTCCGAAGAAGTTCCCCTACTATCCTACATACAAACTTACAAACCTACAAACAAATTTTACGTCTTTTTAATATTAGCATAGATGCAGTAGGTATGGGAACTTACTTAAAAAGTATCTTCAAGAGAACTGCAAATAGAATCAGACCTACGTAATAAGTGTAACTTACATTGTTTTAAGGGTGTATTTACTAACACAATTTGTATTTTATCATATGTATGTCAGTCTGTAAGGTATATACAACATTAATTTTAGTATACGCGAAACCTGATACACGTGTCTAGTATTTTTATGTAAAGAATCTATGTACAAAATTTCAAAACTGTATCATGAAAAATCTCAAAGTTATAAGCTTGTTCTGTGACCTAGTTTTCCGCCCAAAAACGTTGTCACCAAGCAGCGCGTGCCTCCAGCGTCGTCTTGAGCTCATTGATAATAATAATTTGGCAGTAGGTACCTAAATTATTGCGATAGGTACTCAAAGTCACTCGGTGTCCAACTTTTAAGTTTTTTAAATATTTTTGGGAAAAAAAAATTAACATGGTTTAAAAATTATTGGAATCGATTTCCCATGAACAGTTGAATTAAATATTGAAAATCCCCCATTATGTAGTGTGATGCAAACAATAATCATTTAGCGGCATTTGTGGTTAAACGAGATATTATAATACCTACACGAGCATGAATAAAAACAATAATAATAAATACGCAATAATACAATATAATAAAGCAATATTAACCACTGGATTCTGCTTATGATAGAACCGTTTGAATATTTTGCAATTCAGGGTCTTTCTGGATTAGCTTTATTTTGACTTCGATGTCACCGATGAAATGCGATGGATGAGGTTTGCGAAGAATCGAGCAGGTCCTGAAGACGTTCACTCTTAAAAAAAATCAAAGGAATGTGACACTCCACTAAGCCGCTCTGGGACCGTGTGCTGATTTTCTGCCCCCACTTTTGGTTACAAAAAGGCAGCCAAGAGTCCCCAGAGAAAATAAACTGAGTACTAGCAGAGGTAACTTTGGGAGGGGGTTTTGCCAACTACACTGCATTCACGAAATCAAAAAAACAAAATATTTTATTTCACATTGGCCATGGTATATGGGCACTCATAAAACCTCGAAAAAAGGGGCACGGTTCGGGTTGGTCGTTTCCTATGGAGCAGAATCAGCAAGAAACTCCATTGTACTCTTTTAAAATGATTTGGTTTTACAATATTATCATGTTACAGCATTAGTACTCAAGTATGGGGACAGCGTAGGCCCCACAATAAGTCGTTGCTTACTACACAAAAAAGATAAAAAGTTAACAAGCATCTAGGCATCTACACGGCCTACAATTTTCACAAACACGAGCTATCAGTGGCAGCATAACATTAAAATATTGATTCGTTTTGGTAAAAAAATGGCCTTAGTAAAAAAGCGATCCACACTCCTTGCTAGCCTCAAATTAAATTAAGATATAATACCAATATTACAGAATCAAGGTAACTCAGAATTGGTCGACCTTATCCGAAATATTAACAGCCAACTCTATCTCACGGAAGACATTTTAAATTAAGAACAAAGGACGGAAATTAAGATACTTTAAATCTATCTTAAATACAGGTTGTGACTAACTGAGAGTTGAGTATTGTAGGTAAACTAGCCGTCAAAACACGCGTTTGTTATTATAATTGGCCGACCACAATAACAACAAGCTTTCGTAGACATTGACTCAACACTGAACGTCATACCGAATTCAGTAGGCGGTTAATATAGACACAGTAAATGAAACAGACTCTGGACTCAGGTTGGGTGAAGCAAGGAATCCAAACACAGGTGGAGATTTACAGATGTTTCTGTCCTAGAGTGTATTAGTGTGGTGTTGTTCCACAAACGATGGGACACTTGATGTCATGTCCTGCGTGTCTTGTTGTCTGTACGTTGCAGGGACTGATGGATACCACTGATGATGCTAAACTCGTAACCAAATTCTGGGCAGACTCAATTTAGGTTGCCATCGAGACGCTAAGAAGAAGTACTTGGATTTATAAACCATTTCGTCGACCACTACAAAGAAAGTTACCTTTAATGACGGCGCATGCGCATGACATACACTCATAACTGTCTTCTTTATCTACTTCTTTTATTGAAGACCATAGTAAACGCGGACTAGCGGTCCAGTGGTGGCGGCCCCGACTTACGAGTCGTGGGTTCGAACCCAAGCAGGCGCATTACTTTGTGTAATTTATTTCATCACCACTGCTCTCAAAACGGTGAAGGAAAACATCGTGAGGAAACCGTCATGTCTTAGAACAAGACGAAGACATAATATGACATCTACCAAACCGCACTGGGTCCGCGTGATGGATTATAGCCCACTCCCTCTCATAGTGAGGAGGTCTGTGTCCCGGCTGTGGGAACATTACAGGCTGATTATGCATCGCAAAAAGTAGCTAATAAAATCGGTGATCACACAAAGAAAGTTTTTTGTAACCACGCGCCAACAAATACCTACTAGCAGTACTAGTTGCCAAACGGTCGTGGAAATTGCTATTACACTGTCATTTTGACGCCAGCTGCGTCACATGTGACTTCTGTGTCTGACATGTCATGACACTGACGTCAGAAATGTGTTTCCTTTGCATCATATGATGTGAATGTCATTAATTTACCTGTTGGTACGTCGTGGGTCAATGGAAACATTTCCTTAAATGTTTCTAAAGAAGGTAGCTGATTCATTTGTTAATGTATTCGTTTAGGAAGGAAAATCTACAAGGTGTAAAGGACACTGTCGTATATTACAAACTGGTCCTATGAATTTAGCGCGTGATTTTAGACACCCCATTGAGCAGAAACGTCTCATCGATTATTAAAAAAACTGGCCCAGTGCGAGTCGGACTCGCGATCTTAGTAGGGGAGTCCCCCTTAATTTTTAATTTATTTTTATTATTTATTGTTATAGCGGCACCAGAAATACACGTTCTGTGAAAATTTCAACTGTCTATCTATTACGAATCATGAGATACAGCCCCCTGACTGACAGACGGACGGACTGACAGCGCAGGCTTAGTATTAGGGTCCCATTGGGTAACCAAAGGGACCCTAATACGGAACCCTGGAAATAAACTGTTACATACAAAAGTGCAACGCCTACACTGTCCAAATGTATGAGACAGCTGATTTCTGGAAAATAGTTGCTGTAATAATACGAAACACTTTGAACACAATCGCCATTCATCTAGGATGTAGCTGAATAAAGGTTTGAGCTGTTTTAAGTCCCCATAACTCAAAATAGCTCAAAATTTTTCAAACAATTCTAATATCATAAAGTGAGTTCCCCACTCCTGACGTAGTATACAATTACTGCCAAGAACAATGGAAACTGCTGTTACACGCTATCATTTTGACGACAGCGTCGTCACATGCGATTCCTATGACTACCATGTATGACATTAAAATGACGTTGGTTGTACATTTCCGTTGCATAAGAGTTTCATGAACGAGTCTCATGATGAATGGCATGCATCATGGGATTGAGCTTGAGAGTGGGTGGGTTACAATATTTGTCGACGTCATCATGTGCCTAGCCTTATCCCAAGTATGTTGAGGTCGGCTTCCAGTTTAACCGGCAGCTGAATACCAGTATTTTACATGGAGCGACTGCCTATCTGACCTCCACAACCCAGTTATACTGGGTAATACGATACCCCTTGGTAAGTCTGGTTGTCCGACTTTCGGGCCACTGACTACCTGTAAAAACTGTCAAAGATCTACAAATGACAACGAGACCAACGGCTTAACGGGCTTTCAGAGGCACGAAGGAAATTCGGGTCATCCATCCACAGACCAACCTAGGCAAGCGCGGTTTAACCTGAAGATTGATCCGAGCGGCTGTTATTATTTAGCCACGAGCTCATCTGTAATTTGCCAAGGTTAAAATAGTATAAATGATTTCCTTTAAATTATAAACAAATTGTAGTTTTTGGATTTAATGACCAATTTCCATTGCTTTGTAATGATGAGTTATGCATGTGTGATGTGAACCGGAATTGGTTCTTATTTATAAATTGTCTTAATGACTGCTCAATTTTTAATCGATAAAAAAAATTATGCTTAATTACTTAATTAATACCAGCTATTTATGATAAATAAAATACATAACAGTCATAAATAATTTGCAAAATTATTAACTATTTAATTACACAATACTCTCTAAAGTTACACACACAATCCATACTAATATTATAAATGCGAAAATAACTCTGTCTGTTTGTCTATCTGATACCTTTTAACGTATTAAAGGCTAAACGAATTTCTATGAATTATATTGTTGAACTCCACACGAGCGAAGACGCGGGTAAAAGCTAGTAGTGATGTAAATACGAAAATTACTCGGACTGTCTGCCTATCCGTCACCTTTTCATGCCGTAACAACTGTAAGAATTTTGATGAAATTTGACACACAGGAAGACCATGGCCTAGGATATAGGCTACTTTTGATCCTGTAACTTGTACGTTATGTGTAGTAGTGTGAAAGTGTGAAAATTGTCCCTGATTTCCGATTTCTACTCGAGCAAAGGCGCGTGTACAAGCTAATCCATACTAATATTTAATAAAATCTTGTAAAATTTATTTGTATGTTTGTATGTAGGGGGTAATCTTCGGAACTACTAGTCCGATTCCGAAAACTCTTTCTCTAACGGGAAACTACATTATCCCTACATTTAAAACCTTCCAGTGGTTTAATTTCCATACATAACGGGAGCGAAGCCGCATGCACAGGCTAATCTCTAATAAAAAACAAGACCAACGATTCTCGTAGCAACAATCACGCCCCGTGCGAATGTCCACAGATTGTCCGCAGCAATCTAGCAGGTTACTAGCCTAATGTTCCACGAATTTTGTACCTAACCGGTATTTGATTGATACGTTTATGTATTTGTTTGTTTCATTCAGACTGTAGCCGATTTCATTAATTTATGGACATCTTATACCTGTACCTACTTTCATAGTAAATAAAGTTCTGATTCTGAAATATTTTTTTTACGTATAAGTTTTTTTTGGTATGTGTTTTCGGTTAGATTTTGATCTTTTCTCTTAGTCCGTGATAATTTCTGCTATGTTTTTATGGATAATTAATTAATAGAAACAATGACCAATTTCTTTTTTTAATGAGACTTTGCTCTTGCTTTTCTAAGGACTATGTAGAGTAACCATAGAGTTTCTTGCCGGTTTTTCGTCATAGAAATCAACATTTCATCCGACAAACGAACATTGTGAAATGTGACGGATAGGTTAGACTGAGCCACTCTACATCCTGTGTGTATACACACAGACAAAGTCACAGGCTAAGTCTATGGAAAAGTCTCCTCTGCACACCCGACAATGCTATGGATTTTCAAGATCACACCGGATGTTTATATCTCGGGTATGTCAGGATTTATTTCGTTAGGCTCGAACATCATGAGGGCAGACGATGGGTTTCGTGCTATGAAAACACACTGGGTGCGATACACTGTTTCTAGCAAAACTAACGAATTACTTAAGATTACAACTTAACACAATAACACAGGGCACAATGAAACGGATACAGTTCCAAGAGGTCTTAACTCCACCGCGATCAGACATTGAATGTCAGCCTCGCCTCGAGCTGAACATCAGGGCTCTGTAGAAGCACGCTGTGGTGTGGATATACTGGTAAACAGGTCGCGTGATGTCATTACTGGCGAGCTTGCGATTCATTTTAAGTCCGTACTAATGACCGGATCCGGCATATAAAAATCTGGTTGCTTCTATTATCAGTCCCATGAATGGAGGATATAACATAAATATACATATTATTTGATGAGTGATAACTGTTTAGAATAACATTCTTTGTGCAAACGTTCTCGCTGTAGGCGGTGTTTGGCAGTCCGTGTGTTTACGCAAATAATCATTTTAAATGTATCACGATATTTGAGCATGATTTGGAGCGATGTTATGTTTATGGTTTTCCTGCTCTTTTAACAGATTTTTCTTCTGAAATGGGTAAATGGAAGGTGTAATATAGATATGAGAGTATTGTGCCTTTGACGTATCTTTGGTCTTTGTATATATTACATCACGTTTTAAATACTAAGGACATAAAAAAGTAACATTCTATCAGATAGCGATGATGAAAAAGCCAAAACTGTATTGGGGTAACATAAACTATCGAAAAGCTTTTGCTAGATCGAGAAAAAAAGCGTGCTGGCGATCGCATCGTCGATGCAGCCCCGTGCGATAGATAGTATTCCCGATTTTTTTCTCGTTCTAGCAAATGAGCGTTCTGAGCGACAGAAAAGGATAGGAACATAAAAAAGTGTATCCCGTGCTGCCAGATGAGGTGCAGCCCTAAATATCAATGTTCAAACACCAACCTTTCCGTTACTGACCAGTACATTTCCAAATAACATGCGCAAACAAGCACCCTGCTAAAAAATATTTCCAAGCTCCACAAAAAATACATTTTTAACTAATTAGTGTACAACAAATAGATTAAATAGGCAACGACAATATTTCATAACAGTCTGATTCATAACATACTAATAATTGACCACTAATTATTAATTTGACAAATATTTGTGTCAATATGGAGTTCTCCCCATAATCGTGACTATAGAAATCGAATACTCTATGTGCTTAAATCATCGATTACATAGGGAGTTAATACCATGATGATTATGATAAAATCGTAGTTTCTTTTCAGTATATCATCATCTGCCTAGCCTTTTCCTAACTATGTTGGGGTCGGCTTCCAGTCTAACCAGATGTAGCTGATTACCAGTATTTTACATGGAGCTACTGCTTATAGGCCCCAGTTTCTCTTCAGTCTCATCATCTTCCTGGCCTTGTCCCATTCTACTTGGGGTCGGCGCAACACGTTTTTTTCTTCCATTCTCCCTTCTCAGACGTCACGGCATCATTTACTCCTTTCTCTTTCATATCAGTCTCTTTCACACAATCCATCCATCTTTTCTTTGGCCTTCCTCTCCCTCTCCATCCATCAACATTCACGTCCATCACTCTTTTAGTCACATGCTTTTATTCCTCCTCATTACATGCCCATACCAAGACAAACAACTTCCTTTCAATTTTTCTGTAACAGGCGCCACTTGCAAATTTCCTCTAATAGTTTCTTTTCAGCATATGTACCAACAAAATAAGCTTTAAACGTATTCACTGCTAAGATCCAGGCCTACAATAATTCCGGAAAATGATAGCAAGTGGGAAAACGACTCAACATAGTCAGCCTCCTTGCTAGCTAAACACCGGTCTAGATAACACAAACAAAAGAATCACCTATTAGCTTTACAAATGAATCATTAGTAGAACTGTTATGCATACATCTATGATACTATTAGCAACTTTGCGAAAACAGATGCCTTCTGACATAATCCTTTAGTCATACACACTAATGGAGAGAATGATTTCGTCACATCCGCTATAATTTAATACGGGCTTTCCAAATTAACACGAACACCCATAGAGGAGATAGGGATTCCAACATCCTATGAGGTAATTCCCCAGCATAACCATGACGACGGTATTCCCAAAATCAAACACAACAATCACATTAGACGATCAGCTGGGAATATAAACATAGGTAAGCAATATTATCAGCGCTCGTACGTCACGGTAGTTAAGCCAAAACTCGTTGACGTGTAATCAAGGCAGCGGCACGGCGTCTATGGACGGGGGTCATGCATGCTACACGCACACCCATCGTGGTTTGACGTCATGATGTGAGTCTATAAGGGATAATCAGCTTGATAATTTTGGGTGGTGCATTTTTTTGGATATTTCGGTAATATTTCGCAGTGTTGTTTGCGGACGTGAATTTTGTTTTAGAGCAACAGCTGTTCGTTTAAACGTAGATATTATAGTCTTTAATTAAATGGCATTCATCATCATCTGCCTAGCCTTTTCCTAACTATGTTAGGGTAGGCTTCCAGTTCAACCGGATGCAGCTGAATACCAGTATTTTACATGGAGTGATTGCTTATAGTGTCAATCTGACCTCCACAACCCAGTTAGTACTAGATAATTCTGATTGTCAGAGTTTTTGGGCCACTGACTACCTGTAACGACTGTCAAAGGCATTATGTAGTTGAATTACAGATCAATGTTGATCTTATTTTTTAACCGATTGCTGATGTTGACGATCACAGAAGATCCATTTCCACAAATGCATTTTAATGGTGAAACTAAAAAATAATAACTATTAATGGAGTAAATGAACCATAAGAATTTAACAAAAAAACAATATATTACCAACATAATTACTTACCTCATTCCATTGTAATGTAATGAGGTAAGTAATTCATTCATTTCGTTGTTTAGATGTTTATATTTTCTTACTTTTAGTCTTATTTTTATCATTACTTTAGTCCTTTTTAGTCTGTATATAATGTACATAATAGATAGAAATTAATAACTAGAAAATTAAATCTAATATGCCAACAAATTGTAATGTAATACATAATCATTCATACATAATCAAAATTACCTACCTCTTTCCACAAGTAATACTGCGTAATACGATTTGGAATTATATATTTATTTTTAAACTAAACTGTAAAGGTTCGGGTGTGACCGACGCGCGGCAACCGGTTGTAAATGACGTCATGGACCCTGGTTATTTTAGGTCACACGAAAGAACCGAACAGGAACAGGTAATGGCATTATTTTTAGGTTCATTGCCACGCACTTTTGTATTTTTAAATAAATAATTATTATTTTGACTGCCTCGCGGAAACGCAACTGCTGAACGTGAGGTCCTGGGTTCAGTTCCCAGGTAGGGCAGCGTTATTGGGTTTTTCCCGTCTGAATTTGTGCCCGGTTGATGGCAATATGCTCGGCCCGTGACTTAAACATAACTGGTGAAATGTGGGTGTTCCATTAGGTACCTCTGCCTAACGCTTTGAGGATAACAGGCGTGATGTTATGTTACTATTTTAAACTAGATCCTGCCTTCACCATTGTTTATACTAGGTGTTTGTTTTATTGTTTAAAAAGAGGGTGTGTCCTAATATACATAAAATTCTAAATGGCATAACAAAATATTGTTATTATTATAATAGTAATTGTTTGTTCATCGCGATGGTTTATAACTATAGTAAATGCATAGGTGTAATTATTTATAATAATTACAAATATGTGTAGTTGTCGTCATTATCCATGTTTTGTACCATGCAATACAGTTACAACAACACATTTTCATAAGTACATAGGTGTTATTATATACAATGCCCATGTAAAACAAATACAATTTAAAAGATTACTGCTGTATTTATGTATACTTACCTATCTTATTTCAGCTCAGAACATAACAGAACTATCTCGTTATTGTGGTGATTAGGTACAAGAATAATAACAAAATCTCCCGAAACGTAGGTACCTAATGAGTCGCCCCAGGGATGTGCACAGAGGGGGCTCCGAACAGGTCTTTTAAGAGGAAACGGTGCCTCCTCTCATGTGCGGATGGTGACCACCGGGGTGGTTTTAGTGCGGTAAAAATCCCACACTCCCCGGTCTTATCCCCAAAGACCGGTCGCCTTTTGAAGGTTTCCCCCGGAAAACAAAAAAAATAAATAATAATAATAAGGTAACTAATGATACGAACAAAGAATTTCACTGAAAAAGCCCTGCACAATACTTTCATATTAACTCTTCTGAAGGTTGTTTGTTTGATAGAGTTTAATTTATTTTAAAATAATAATAGAAAAGAAACTACAGAGAGAAAAGGAACTACATTGGGTTCGGCTTCCAGTCTAACCGGATGCATCTGAATACCAGTTTTTTACATGGAGTGACTGCCTATCTGACCTCCACAACCTAATAAGCACTGGGTAATACCATACCCCTTGGTAAGACTGGTTGTCAGACTTTCGCTCCACTACCTGTAACGACAGTCAAAGATTTACAACTGACAGCCGGAACCAACGGCTCAACGTGCTTTCCGAAGCACGGAGGAAACTCCAGTACGGACTACCGACCGAACCAGTCACGGGTCATCCATCCACGTACCAACCTAGGCAAGCGCGGTCCCGAGTTATAATAATAACACATATGTACATAAAAAGGTAGACAAGGGCATTCGCGCTACAACAAACTAACCTTTGGACTTCTTGAGTACATACCAGAAACAAATATAATTTGCATAAATAAGCATAACAATACATGACAACTACCTTTATAACTCTAAGATGCATGTACTTAAATCATAACATTACATCATCATCACATCACGCCTATAATTCCCGAAGGGTTAGGCAGAGGTATATCTAATAGTACACCCACATTTTACCAGTTATGTTTAATTCCCATGTAATAGGGAGCGAGCCTATTGCCATCAAGCGAGCACAAATCCAGACTCCGGCCAGCTACAGAGAAATTTATGAAAGAAAGTGACATTAGAATAATGGATACTCACACTCTGCAATTTTATTAGTTTTATGTCATCTTGCTGCGGCCCTACTCATTAGTTTTAAGCTTAGCGTATAACTTGTGTTATGTGTACATTGTGCATTCAATAAATAAATAAAATTCCTACTAGAAAAATCCAATAATGCTCTGCTCACTAATTCAGGTCCAATGGAAAACCAGCGTCGGGCACTAGTTGTCCAGCATTTTGCTGAACTGGGCCAATTTGGCGCAACCGTGAGGCACACAGTGTCACACTATTTAATTTTTTTGTTTAGATTTAAGTTTTTGTATTTTTTGTTATTTTTTTAAACTGTGTGCACTTGTGGCATGTGCCAAATAAATGTATTTTCTTTCTTTCTTTGCCCGACCTGGGAATCTACCCGGGACCTCATGCTCAGTAGTAGCGGTTTCAACTAGTGTACTTAAGTCATTTAGGGAAAATGTTTGTACGGACAATAATTTATTGAGACATGTTTGTTCTTTAAATAATATAATCGGATGTTTTACAAAGGAATCGTGAGCAGTCTACATTGGTTTGTTTTATAATAACTTTTCACTCGGATTTGTCTATGTTCTCGAATTTTTTCATTAGCATTCTCCATAGCAAAAAAATGTACTTAGGGCATTTATATTTCTCCAGTTATGTCAAATAAGTCCCATAGAATATAGGTGAGACTTTTGCATTAAACCTGGCTCAAATTCAGTCTGCACGTAGCTACTGACAAATTCCTTAGAGGTAAAACCTGAATATACTCTATTCTACTCATAGACCTGTATTTTATTCGGATCTGGGAATTATATCGAAAGCAGATTCACTTGCAAACACTACTAGACAGTGTGGATTTATGGAAAGGTGGTTTCGTGTTTAACCCTTTCGAAGAATTTCTAAGTTTATTTATTGCTGCTTAAAAATATAACACATTGAACAGTATTTAAATACAACAATCGTAATTTATTTCTTTCAAAAAGGTTAAATTTTGGTACGTGGTATCTAGGTTACAGGCAGATTCAACCCTTTGTGACAGCTGGACTCTATACTGGGTTCGAGACCTGTATGACAGATCTCCAGACTTAAAATTACAATATTAAATTGCACTTACGTACTACAACATTGTAAAAGCTCCAAGTAATGAGAGGCAGAGAATAAACTACAAAACATAAAGTGATGTGCTATGAGGGTCTTTGGAGAGTGTTGGGTGTCCGTGAGTGCAAATGCAGTTAGGATTAAGCACAAATAATAAATATGAGCAAGTGGTTGAGCTAGGCTGAGCCTGTATTTCAGGTCACAGTTCTCTTCCCAGAGTTATGAGCGGTATTAACAATGATTAGATATTTCAGTTTATCGCTTTTTATATCCAGAAATAATAAATCAAAATCAATACTAACATTTTGAGTCGTGTTACTTGTTGATTAAATATAAATTAAAAATTAAATTAAATCAAATTAGTTTACCAGAATGATTTTTTTTTAAAGTTGGTTTGATGTGTGTTGTTTGTGTGTGTATTTTGAGGTGATTGTGAGTGATGTGTTGTGGGTGTGTGTGTTGAGTTGTGTGTGCAGTGTTTGTATGGACGGGTGTTGAGTTTTTATTTTATCTCAACGTTTTAAGAATATACCCAAAGTTCCGAGAATATTACTGCCTACCACCTCAGTGAATAAAAAGATACACCAGATGGACAGGCAAATCCACTATTTATATGAATGAATGAAACCGCAGTGTCAAACAGAAAAGTTCTCACCACTGTGTTACATATTAAGGAATATGTCATTTTTTGAGTATTTTTTGAGATTTGTGGTCTATTAACAAGTGTATAAAATATTAACATAGTCTAGGAAATTCTCGCTTCCGAAGCCAGTAGGAAAAATAGATTTTCTCGTTTAAATGTTAATATGTGTTTTTTTCCTATATAATCCTCTTGACACTCATCTAAGACTGGCAAGACCTGCTCAGTTGCTCACTGCGAGGCCTCATAAATGTGTTGCGTTGCGTCGTCGCTGCATCAACGCTGCGTCGTTTTACATATATTTTTTATGTCATACCAGATTATGCGTTGCGTCGTCGCACGCGACTGTTCAACGGATTTACGGACGAGAGACGAAGCATGAGCGTGAGGAGATGTGGCATACAATGCGTTGATCCGCTGCAACGAAGCAACGCAGTAAGGAGGCCCCAGCCTTGCTCAAAACGCATACTGATTCCATTTTTGGACAACCATAAGTCAAATCATCATTATTAGCATATAGGAATTACAGAACTAACAAACAGTTGGGAAATACATTTGTAAGACATTATTTATTTCGTATATTATGTATGTGATTATGAACGACGCTGAGTGCCACTTTTTATACAATGATCGTAACCGCGGTGTGAGGCACCCGCGCCAACGTTGCAGACGGCTCGACTTGTTAAGAAAATTGAATGTACAAAAATATGTGTGTAATGTGTGTGTGTGTGTTTGTGTGTGTATGTTGTATGTGTGTATGTGTTTTGTGTGTGTATGTTTGTTTGTGTGTGTGTGTGTGTTTTATGTGTGTTTGTGTTTTATGTGTGTGTTTGTTCCTATTATACTTAAATCAGGGGTATCAAGTTAATGTGACCCAGTCACTGGGTGGTGGGGGTCACGTCGGCAGTCGCTCTGTGTAAAGAGCTGGTATTCAGCTGCATTCTAATAACGTTAGGCAGATGATAATGATAACATAACATCACGCCTGTAATCCACGAAGAGTTAGGCAGAGGTGTACCTAATAGTACATCCACATTTCGCCAGGTATATTTAAGTTCCATGTAATAGTAGGCGAGCCTATTGCCATCCATCAGCCACAAATCCAGACTCCATGGTTGCTACTGAGAAATTTCTGATGGAAAAACGCAACAACAATTTGCCCGACCCGGGAATCGAACCCAGGACTTCGTGCTCAGCAGTCGCGATTGCGACCATTATACCAAGATAAATCTACAATACAACAATAATATTTATATTGTTCGGCCTAAATATAACGTTTTCTATTAGATACACATAGAATATTAGATGTTGCTGTGTCATTTCATTATGTACCTACTTCTATAACACTCACTGAACACGACTGAACGGCGTGAACTTGTCACGTGGAAACTATATCATTTAGAAGGTATTTTATGACACTAAAGTGCTGAGTAAGCACGACATGTCAGTTTCTGACTGATGCAAGAAAAAATTAAATTTTGTTTGAGTAAGTAACTCACGTTGGCCAAAAAGATCACATTAAATTAAGTCTACAATCTAATTAAACTAAATATCCTTTATAAAAATATTTTTTGACTTAAAATTCATGGTTTCATAGCAGGGTTCGAAGTGATAATTATCGTGATAATTATTACGATGATAATTATCATTATACTTTGTTAGTTATAAATATTAAACTTTAAAAATAAAAACCATGATTGGACTGAATTCGAATGAAAGAAAAGAAAGAAAGAAAGAAAATATATTTATTTGCCGTAGGGACATGACGTGCATCATACAAAGTTACAAAAGAAAAACAACAAAACACAAATAAAACAATAAACTATAAATTCAACAGGACGGAACAAAAAAAGAAAAAAATTAACAGCTTACACGTCGTGACTGCGACCAGCAGGTTCAGCAGGAGTGCGTTACAAAAACAAAAGAGATCAAGTTATGAATCAGTCTGGATAATTATCATGATAAACTATAAAAGAAAATAATTATTTTGATAATTATTTAGTAACAAACAGAATAGACCCTCAAGTCAAAGTTCAAGTTGTTTTGTCTGGCAAAGCGAAATTCTATCATGTTTAGCAATAACGACAATGAAAAAGTCAAAATGCATTCGATCGACATTATAAAGCTACTGATTTTAATGAATCAATGACTTCTTTTCTCTTGTCATCTCCATCATCTGAAAATCTACCTTGTTCCCAACATGTTGGGTTCGGTTTCTAATCATGGAGCGACTATCTGAACCCCAATGGTTAACATGATAAGATCATTGTCAGAAGTCACGCCCGAAAGTTAGACAAACTTTCGGGCGTCTGACTTCTGACAATGATGTACAAATGACAGCCGGGAGCAATTATAGCCTGGTTGTCTTCTCGAACAATTAGTATTATTACTTGTTTTCCCAAACGAATTAAATGATGCCAAAGAGAATAAATGAATAAAACTAATTGCCATTTTGTTTTCCTTCGAAGAAAATTCTTGAAGCCAGCTAGAAGTTGGCATCGTTGTTTAGATCGCGTCAACCGCAGGGAATTCCCTGCCCACCTTGAAAGTGAGTAAGCTTTAAGATATAGGTATCAACTTGTCCTAATTAGCTTTAATTTCACAATATTATTCATTCACTTGAAATCCATACAGTTAATGTAAACAAAGATCATTTCGTCATGTTTGTTTATATTGAATTTACTTACGTTGTGCTTTGTTTGATTTGTTTTTAACTTAGTAATTTACGAGAAGTTCCCCGAAGGTATATATGTATACTAGCTGACCCGCGCAAATTCGTTTGCGTTTGGATTTTCCCCGTTTTTGCAATCTTTTTTCATAAATGCTCCGCTCCTATTGGTCGTAGCGTGATGTTATGTAGCCTATAGCCTTCCTCGATAAATGGGCTACCAACACTAAAATATTTTTTGAATTCGGACCGGTAGTTTCTGAGATTAGCGCGTTCAAGCAAACAAACAAACTCTTCAGCTTTATAATATTATATAGTATAGATATGGATGGATGGATGGAGCGGCTGCTTATCTGACCTCCACAACCCCGTTGGTACTGGGTAATACGATACCTCTTGGTAAGAATGGTTGTCAAATTTTGAAGATAAAAACAGGCCCAGACTTTTCCCTATATTCCTATCCTTTGCTTTAATTAACCCTTCGCCTTTATAGTGGTGAAAATACAGGGTGTAAACAGACCCTTCATGAAGCCGTCAACCAAGCATACTGTACATCAAACTAAGTAAATTTACGCAAAAATTATTGCTGGGAAACGACTTTATTTTTGGGGTGAAAAATCACGTTTTACGGTAGTACTCGATGGAACGCACTCAAAGCATTGTGCTGATGGATGGATTGAACAGTACGGGGGTCATGGAGGTGTTTAAAGTAAAAATCTTACATTAAAAACACGTATTTAAAAAAAAACCTATGAAAAACGTTGAACCTTTGACCCCCGATGTATTCGTAACTACAAGATTCCCTCCCAGGTATGGTCTAGAACAAACAACAAGTACCTTTCGGCTTCGTTAAGGGTCTATTTACACCCTTTATAATCATGCAATTAAGAACATTATTTTACCCTCAAGAGAAGCGAATCAAGTGGAAAAAATTCGAAGTCAAACCCGAAAGTGAAGAAAACCCGACTTTATTTATTTACTACTAAAGGCTTACCGAGTTCAAAACAAATGTGTTCTACATGATGTGTCAGTCTTCGTTTATCGTTTACACTTAAAATAACTTCATAGAAAACAAGTCAAAACAATCAAAAAACTTTTCAAAATTGTTAGCAATACATGTCTGAAACAAGTTCAATATGTGTGATACATGTTCTGAACAAGAAACAACTTGTGTGTTAACGTGACGTAATAAAACGGCATGAAAACATCGAATTCCCTTCCTGAATTTCATAACAAATTCGACGGAACAAGGTAGTTAGTTTATTTTTTCTCTGAACCCCACATCCCATCAATTTTTCCACCACATCTGTTATTTACGTTCAAACTTTGTACCATTGAGTACAAACAGTAGTGGCGGGAATCGGGATTAACACGAGATTAAAATAACCGCGCTAGATATAGAGGTGTGGCACGGGATCGTGGACTTCGCACCGGCTTCTATTTTAGTTGCAAAACATTACACTCGTATTTACATGTGTCTGTCTGATCGCTGAACCCTGATCTCAGATTTTAGAATACTCTCGGTTTCTTTGTGACATCTTTGTATAATGAGAAGCTTTGTTTTTAAAGGGGTTTGTAGTTGAATTTCTTTATCATGATTTCAATTTTCAATATACAGTCGTAGCATGTCTAATGCTCTTACGAAAGTTCCAGAGGAAGTCAGAAGTCTCTTCTCCAAGTATCATGTTTTTAAATGGTTGCCTGGATTTTAGATCAGGAATTTCTCAATAGCAGTAACGGAGTCGGGATTTGTGCCCGGTTGATAGCATTAGACTCGCCCTAACACACGTAACATCACGTGTTTAATCCGTGAAGCGATAGGCAGAGGTGTACTCACATTTCGCCAGCTATTTTAAGTCCCATGAAAAAAAAGCGATAAAATTAACATGACAAATAATAAAAAGAAAAAAAAAAAGCATAAAAAGACATAAGCAAGGAGGTCCTGGATTCGATTCTTAGGTCTGTCAAAGTGTTATTGGGTTTTCCATTAGGAATTTCTTAGAACAGCCACGGAGTCTGGATTTGTGCGCAGTTGTTGGCAATAGGCTCGCCCCCTATTACATGGGCCTTAAACATAACTGGCATAATCTGGAAATGTGGTGTGTACTATTAGGTACACCTCTGCCTAACCCTTGCAAGCGTGAACAGGCGTGTGGGATTATAGGCGTGATGTTATGTCTATGCATTGTAGAAATCTTTCTCATCATTAATACCAGTATTTAATATGAAGCAACTAACTATCTGACCTCCAAAACTCAGTTACTGAGTAACAGTAGCGAAGGGTCAATTTTTGTAATAATATTATTTGTCTATAGAACACTGACAGTGCCATTCTTCAAAGGGAATCCGGTAGGAATCGAGTTGTATGGAACCTTCGTCATTGCTGGGTAATACGACACCTCTTGGTAAGACTGGTTGTCAATCTAATAAGCATTGTCAAAGCTGGTTGCCTACATTATAAACCTAACATATACCTATCTGAGTGCAAGAGTATTTCCCAGTGCATTTTGGCACGTTCTACTTACCCCATTCATCATGTGTGGGATAATTATAGCAACGCATTGCATTATAAATAATTACAAGGCGCTTCTGCTAACGGTAATTTGATAATAATAAACGCTATTATCGTTCTTACCAATTATAATCCTATAAAATTCATGAAAACTGTTATCAAATATGTAACTTGCAGGTTGATGAACCTGAAAGAGTATTTTGACTCTGAGTTTATCAAGTCATGCACGAGACTGACGTTGGTCTGCTGTTGCTATACAAGGTGTAAACGAACCATTCACGAAGCCGTCAACCAAGCATTGTGTACCTCAAACTAGATTACGACTTTTTTTTTGGGGTTAAACATCACGTTTTTCGGTAGGTCTCAATGTAACGCACTCAAAACATTGTGCTAATGGATGCATTGAATAGTAAAAAAAAATGTTGTGGATACATTTAAATAAACATATAACAATAAAAACTTGTATTTAACAAACAAACTTGTTAAAAAAGTTGGAACTTTAACCCCCAATATCTCCGTAACTAGAAGGTCCCCAGGTGTGGTAAAGAACAAAAAAAATATCGCAATGACCGGGAGAACAAGTGCCTTTCGGCCCCGTCAGGGCTACTTTTACACACCCATTATAGTCTACAAAGGAAAGAGGAAAAAGTTAATAGTTTTCTCTTCATGTTTTCTTTCCATCACCAGCAGAGAACAGCAGTCCACCGCTGAACATATTCTGCCTTCGAATCGCACCACATTCAACTGGATTCTCGGGAAATCTCATCCTGTTGCTATCAGCCATCCTGCCAAAATCATTGCTCCACCTATCTTGGGGGTGTCCTACCTTACGTTTCCCAAAGTTGTTCAAGAAGACTGAACCACCTATCGAAGATTACAGATTTTTTTTCCTAGCCCACTCTATCTCACTCCTGAGCAAAGGTCTCCCTGCACTCCTTCAATTTCTCGCGAACCCGCGTGTCCTCCTTCCAGTTCTGACGGAACCTGTCCAGCCAGGTGTGTGTGGTGTGAGTGTGTTCGTCCTGCCTTCTCCTTCGTGGTGTGCCGTGACCCCGCCTCACCGTGTCAGGGCACCAGCTTAGTACTATTTTGGCCCACAGTTTGCCTGGCAGCGTGCGGCAGCATGCGGCAGACAAATATCCTGGCCAGTCCCATTTGAGTTGGGCAGCCATTACAAAAAACCGAGATTGATTGATCATAGTTTTAATTTTTAGGACAAGATGCTCCAGACTTAATACAATAGAGTGCGAGTTAAGATAGGTTGGTATTAAACAAATAAAATCCAGGAAATCCTTTAACCTTGCAAGAAAAAACCAGAACCGTCACGCCCACCTACATTCCCGGAAACACAACTGTAACACTATACTCTAAAATACACCCACAATTCAACACCCAGCGTAAACATATACCGAAAATAAAACAATTCATGACTGTTCAAAAGTAATGTAATACTTAAGGCTTGTGCAGACGCAGACACATTCCGAACCCCCCCCCCCCCCCTTACTTAATGTAGGTGTACTAGAGGTACATGTCTGCCTAGACATTCGAAGAATACAAGGGTAATGTTATGATGTTACATCATCATCTGCCTAGCCTTTTTCCTACCTAGGGTCGTGTTCCAGTCTAACCGGACGCAGCTGAATACTAGTATTCTCTATGGTGCAACTACCTATTTGACCTTCACAACACAAACATTAGGAAAAAACCCATACCTTAGGAAAAATATCAGCACACACAATTTAAGACCGATAAAATTCTCTCATCTACTCAAGCCTTTATTATAGTTTATAAAACAACACGCCGTGTCCCAATGTACTACACATAGTGGGCACGTGATCTGCGCGCACGCAGCCGACGCGTGCGACGTACGACCACGCCCCTCCGTGACGTTACGGAGGGACGCTGGTTCGAATCCGAGCTAGTGCACTTTAGAACTGAAATAGAAATGGAATTTAAGTGATCTGCTTTTAGTATTGAGAAGCTCGTGGCTAAATAATAACAGCCACTCGGGTCAATCTTTAGGTTAAGCCGTGCTTGCCTAGGTTGGTATGTGGATGGGTGATCACCCATTACATACCGAGTTTCCTCCGTGCCTCGGAAAGCACGTTAAGCCGTTGGCCCCGGGTGTCATTTGTAGATCTTTGACAGTCGTTAGGTAGTCAGTGGCCCAAAAACTCTGACAACCAGAATTATCTGGTTGTCAGACTGGTGGCCCAAAAACTCTGACAACCAGAATTATCTGGTTGTCAGATTTTTTGGGCCACCAGTCTTACCAAGAGGTATCGTATTACCCAGTACAAACAGAGTTGTGGAGGTCAGATAGGCAGTCGCTCCAAGTAGAAGGAAGCGTTTTGTAGGATCTGCCTATTACCCCCCATGGGAAAATGACGTGAGTATACTCGTATGTATATGTAATAAGCTCAAGAAAGACGTCCGCTGCTGGACACAGGCCTCCCCCAAATGTCGCCAAATTGACCGGTCCCGTGCGACTCGCATCCAGCGGATCCCCGCAACCTTCACCAGGTCATCGGTCGGTTATGTATGTATTCTATTTTAATAAGGCCTCTTCCTAATTCATATGTTATCTGTATTGATATATATGGTGATATGGTGTACATAATAAACTGTATCTATTCAATATTGTTGTTCTCTGTAGGAGTGACATAAGTATTGGTTTGTATTGATTGGTTTTGACCAATATCAAGGATAAGGGATTAATTCTGGTGTTGATTAAAACATGCAAAAGTAACATAACATTACAACATGCCTTTATTGCTTTAATCCAGAAAGGAAGTGGGCGTGGTGTGTATTGAAAAAATAATATCGACTTTGATTTATTATTTGAATTGTAGTTCCGTAAGTTTAAAATTTTCTTTAATAACACTTCTTCAGAGAAAACCGAACAGAGAAAAAGAGTGGAAGGTTATAGGGAAATGTTAGCCCAGCTGTGGGACATAGCAATATAATAATGATCAGGATATGAAAAAAAGCACTTAATATTCTTCTTTCTTTGTAGTCTGAAATAATGATTTTTGTTATTATTTCCTTTATTCGTATTTACACATATAATTTACATTTTTAAATATTTTTATACAAACATAAAAAAACCTTTAAAAAAATATAAAACATAGTAGCCCACCGGCATCGGGAACAGGGTCCGAGCTACCGGTGGTCAGGGCTCTTGAGAGAGGAACCTCCTAACGATACGCGCCGTGTCTAGAAGTACTGTTTTCTGAATCAAGCCCTTGATCCAGCTGCCAAGCGAGAGCCTCCTCAGATGTTGGTCGAGGCTATTGACTATTAAGCCATTATTATTATTATTAATAAATCATTACGAAAAGCATCACGCTGGATTCTATTGTATTTTGGACAGTACAGTAGATACTTCATCTAAAATTGTAACGTCTTTGTTTTTCTAATAAATAGCCTTGAGGTACATATCGTCTACGGGCGAGTAAATAAAAACATGTTTTTATATTACTCTTTGCGACACGTGTGCCGAATCATTATCTAGGAAAATCTGTGAAGGACAAACATCTGAAGAAAATAACACATTTACCTCAATTATAAAACCTTTATGTGTCGTTACGCGGGTTGTACAGTAACGCGCACCAATATATATACACTTTCCTAAATTTAAAAGCAAATTTCGCGAGAAATATCAGTTGTAACTAGGTGATATCTTTTGGCTTATGTTTAACTTACCACCAGATATAGTAACATATAACAGACAAAAATAGTAAATGATCACCAAAATTAAACCCGCATCTTAATGTAAAATTATAACCAAAGTTTTAATATCTCGCTATCCTGTTTAGGCAAAATGACTCCAAATAAATCATTGTTAACCCAAAAGTAGTAAATGATCACCAAAATTAAACCAGCATATTAATGTAAAATTGTAACCAAAGTTTTTACATCTTGCTATCCGATTTAAGTAAATTGACTCCAAAAAAATTATTTCTAACCCAAAAATAGTTATTGAAAACCGAATTATTAGCCACATTTCAATTTAAAATGACATGCAAAAAAATAACATCTTGTTATCCGATTAAAGTAAATTACCCTCAGCAAAGAAAATATTTTGCCAAACATAGTAAATAAGTTCCTAACCTTATGTCCCAAATTGATTAACCACTACCAAAAAAAATAATAATATGTGCGTTTCGTTTACTCAACCAAATGCTATGCCTAAAATAAAAAATAAAACTCTTACAATTTGAATAATCCTTTTTTTAATTATTTTAAAAAATCATAAAAAAGTTAGTCCTCTTAAAACTAATAATAAACAGTTTAAACATCTTAAAACTAAACTAATAATAAACATTAAAAAATCTTAAGAAGAATCAGTCTTCTGTTGATTTACTGCACAATTAATGCTTTCTTAGCTTTGGCTGGTCGTCCTCTTTTGCGCTTCATGCCAATCGGAATAGCTCTGGTCTCTGAAGGTGGCTGAACGTGCTTAAGCCGAATACTTTATTTGGTAATAAGCCTACATTTTATGGCAATGACAGTGGTTTATTTAGGTAGAAATAGTGCATTAATTTGCTCGCTAAGATTTGGTGATCATTTACTACATTTGGTGTTCGAATACAATTTGAAGTGCAGTCGTGACTAAAATAGCTAGTACTATTGTAATTTTAGACTTTATTTTTCTGGTGTCAAGTATCTATTTTTGGTAAAAGAACTAAGGGTATCAAAGCATTTTATGGTGGTCATTATATTTAACCCCATATCTTTTTCATAAAAAAATTAGTTCCAGAATACTATGTTCGTAACAACATGAAATTTTAATCAGAACAGTAGAAGAAAAACATTTTTAAAAGTTGTTAAGTGTTGACATATTGGTGCTCGTGACTGTACACGAGCGCATAATTGTAAACAGAGTAGATTTCTTTACAACTGTCTTCCTCGTATAAAAAGAAATAAATTAAAACTAGTAGCAAAGCTCTTGCACTTTTATACAGTATTGGAAGGCTTCCCACAATGTGCACCGATGATCTGGTGAAGGCTGCAAGGATCCATTGCTCAGCACAATGCCTGAGTGAATGGGTTACACTTGGAGAAAACCTACGTTTTTTTTTAAACGTTGCCCCTGCTCCTGCCACCTGGAAATTCTCCTGTATCGTGGGTGCGTTTACAAACATTTAAACTCACATCAACAAACAGCCAGACCCGGAACAACTACCTGAAGGCCATACAAATATTTGTACCGTGCGGGGATCGAATCTGAGACACGCAGCGCAACAGCCAATCGCTCAGCCACTGCGTCAACCGTGTCGTCTAATTAAGTATGTGCAGCAGAGGACGTCTTTCGGCTGTTGTGATGATGATGAGAAGAGCTCTCATTGAAAGAGCTCGTCCGGAGAAGTACTAACATTATACTTATGTCTACCGCCATGGCACATTTTCTCTTAAGTCTTTTTAACTTTGTCTATGGAAGTTTGGGCTTCACCATAACCAGTTTTCCCCAATTTTACTGAACATATTTTGTTCCTTTTTACACCAGAGTTAACCGAAACTTACCCGTGTTTTATATCGAAACGTTTCATTCCTGAAATTCATGAAATATCAGCAAACAGTTCTCTATCAAGTCAAGCAGGAAATCATCGCTCATATTTTGCTAGCAAAATTATGGCAATACGTAGAAGAACATCATTATTATTCCCTGATTTCATCATTATCTTCCTGCTCTTGTCCCATTCTCCCCTTTCAGACGTCACGGTATCATTTACTCCTTTCTCTTTCATATCATTCCTCTCCCTCTCCATGCATCAACATTCACATTCTAAAAGAGTGATCTCTTTTAGTCACATGCGTTTCATCCCTCATTACATGTCCATACCAAGACAAACGTCTTCCTTTCTGTTCTATAATCTACATTTACCCAAGTTCTAAGACCTAAGTCAGGGTTTCTCCTATAAAATTCACACTACCACCCACAATTACCGTAGAACTGATCTAGAATAATTTATGGCTTGCGTATCGTGTGGTAAACAAATCGTCTAGTCTAGAAATATGGCTAACATCTGGTGATGACGTCAAGGTTACACATCTTATTAGTTTTCGGGAAATCTTGTTTTTCTCACTTACTAAACAAGGAAGTGTTTTGGTAGTTTCATTTAATGTCAGTTTGGTCATCACCATCTACCCAGCCGTTTTCAGAAACTATGTTGGAGGTCCGCGTCCAGTCTAACCGAATGCAGCTGAACACCAGTATTTTACATGAAGCGACTGCCTATCTAACCTCCACAACCCAGTTAGTACCTACAGGGTAATACGATACCCCTTGGTAAGACTAGTTGTCCGAGTTTCGGCTTCTGACTACTCATAACGACTTTCAAAGATCTACAAATGACAGCCGGGAGCAACGGCTTAACGTGTTTTCCGAGGCATGGAGGAAACTCGGATGTAATGACGGTCACCCATCCACGGATCAACCTCGGCGCGGCTTAACCTTGAAGATCGACCAATCATTGATCGTGGTTATTAATTAGCCACGTGTACGTTGGTTGCCCAATGGTATCGGCCCCAAATTATGAATTGTGGTCGTGGGTATTTGAGTCTAAGCATACATTTTACTATTATGTTATTTCAACACCAATACTCAAAAATGTTGAAGGCCAAAACTGTGCTGATATCAATATATTCTCCAACCAAAAAATCGAAACCACCCATTATTTCAATGTTGTGGTCGGATGTGCCTATGTTCATCGAAACACCTTAATAACTTTACTAATGATGCAGACAAATTACGTGATATTCAAAGAGCACTTTATTTTTTTTTATACATAGAAGTTTCTAGTACATTTTTCTAAAACTGCATTTAATAGAAAGTCGTTCAAAGTCCCTTTCTCGGAATCACCAATCGATTCACGTCTATTTTAAGATGATCAATGATGATGTAGTCCTCCATATTAGTAGATATCCGACAGACTGACGTAATATCATGGGAAGGGAATGTCATGCAACATAGCTTGTGATAACAGCGGATTAGTCAGCGGTGTGACGCCCCCTGCATACCATGGTACGATAAGCTGACGGTTATGCTCTTATCAGAGCTTAGCTAGAGCTAATTAGTTCTAGAAGTTCATGGTATCAGCAATATCATACACACATACATACATAAACTCACGCCTTTTTCCCATGTGGGTAGGCAGAAACCACCTGCTACGATCCTTACTCTTTTTGCCTCGTCCACGTTCATACATCTTATACGCACGCCGGTTGTGAGTTCTACGCATCTTTCCTTTCTGAAGATCCTCACCAATAAGGTGTATGTTCTTCTAGGGCGTCCCCTCCCGGCGTTGCCACTCAAATCTTCAATATCATATCAGATGGAAAAGTGCACTGCTAGTCTCTCCAAAGCGTCACTGCGTGTACCGGTCTGGTGCTTCTTGCAGCAGCCCACAGCCTTAACTGGGTTATGGGTCCACCTTGTAAATGGGTGGTCTTCCAACGCACCTGCACTACTGATGCTTTTGCCTCCATAAGCTTACTGCCACTCAAAATTTGGCAAGTCTTCGGGCTATGTCTGGTTCAATCGCGTAGGGCAATACGAGGGAAAAATTGTACAATTACAAAACATACCATTACGCCTGTAATCCCCGAAGGGTTAGGCAGAAGTGTACCGAATAATACACCCACATTTCACCAGTTATATTTAAGTCCCATATAACAGGGGGCGAGAATATTGCCAGTAAACGTGCACAAATCCAGACTGTGTGGCAACTACAGAGAAATTCCTGATGGAAAAACCCGACCTGGGAATCGAACCCAGGACCTCATGCTCAGGAATCACGTTAGCAACCATCAACGAGGCAGTCCAATTATTCATGCAAGTGATTTTACAATTATACATGCTAATTTTTACAGGTGCTGTTGTTTGTACGAGTCAGTGGGATTGGGTTGATTAGTGGGAACTCGGTGGTAACTACAATATTATAAACTAGATGCAACTGCTACTGAGTGCAAAACACGAACAAGAAAGAGGGTAGACCGATTTGTCTGCTCATAAACACCCACCCGCAATAACTTCAGTTTATCCGTGATCATGGTGCTTGCAACAGCGCCGAAATATCGGGAACTCAGTAAAAACAGTAAACATGGTAAATATCCCGTTTCTAGTCTAAATAATAATTATAAACTAGCTTTTGAACGCAGTTTCGATCGCGTTAATTTAGAATTTGACATTCAATTAGGATTGTACTCTGCTTGTAATAGTATAATTCAACCATAATTCGAAAGACACGTGGTGCCATCTTTTATCATAAGAACGTTATTGTTGTTTTCCTTGGGAAAAATACTTTTTTTCGGGATGAAACGTACCCTATGACCGTTTTTGTACATCTGACAACGTATATGCAAAATTTCAGGATGATCGGTTCAGTGGTTTAGGCGTGAAAAGGTAACAAACAAACAAACAAACAAACTTACTTTCGCATTTATAATATTAAGTAAGGACTAAAGTGCCAGATTGTCTTAGCAGGTAATTTCAGTGCTGCAAGACAATTTCATCTTAACAATCAAACCCAACGTTTGACAGCAGTCCAAACAATATATAGTATATCAATGAAAACTACAAGATAGTAACAACACAGTTTGGTTGTTGTTTGTGGTGTTGATTTAGGTTCCCGACAACCTTGCTCTCAATAGGAAACCATAAACAACGGAGAGGGGACTTCAGACAGTTATAGCGTGAAGCGGTTAGCAACCGTCACGTGTTGATGTGTTCGATCTACATCTACAGATACATGAAATTCTTTAAACTGTTCAGAGTTAGTTTGATCTATTAGGTATGAAATCGTTTTTACAGCACAATTTTCATAATTGTAGTGACTGCCACGATGGTCTAGTGGTCGCAAAGCGCGACTGCTGAGGTTGAGGTTGTAGTAGTTGTAGTAATGTAGAGCCTCGCCTTTGAGTTGGGAGTAATCTCCTCAATCAATTACTAAAGAGTTCAACGTGTCCTTGAACAATTAACGACTTAAATAGAACCGATGACTCATGAAAGTAAATACTAATTTAAGTTTAAGTTAAAAATACGCACGCAAGTGGTCGTCTTTTTGTTGCATTTTATGATTCACCTGCTCAAGTTCGATGACATTTTCGTAAGCCAGTGATCTTGAGCTGTATCTTTGTTGAAAGTTCTTATCATACGAGCAGTGCACCCGTTGATATTTTCTATCGCCAATGCTTTACCAAAGGATTGCTATGAATTACTATGCTTTGAAGACGAAATGTTTTTTTATATCCTTTTGTTTAAGAACCGATTCATTTGGTCTGAAAACCAAACCTGTATTGCCAGCAGTGATAGTTAACAATGTTAATACGAAAACCTAAGACTTTGTAGATTTGTCTGTGTGTGGAGATGCCGGAGTCAACTTTTATGCCTGGTTTATGTCAATAGTCTGACCCCTATTACATGGGACTAAAACAAAACTGGGGAAATGTTAGTGTACTGTAGATACACCCCTGCCTAACCCTTAGACGATTGCAGGAGTGATGATATGAGTCTTAACCTCGCAGTAGTTATGCACGCGTCAAAATACAGCAAAAACTACCTCCTAATGTTAAATGCAAGGCTGTCTGAACCACTGATAAATCTTGCTTCAAACATTAAAGTCTTCTTGATCACTCACATCAGACAATTAACCGTATGCTTCGCTGTTGATATGTCAACAGCGAAGCATACGTTCGTTCGTTCGTTCGTTTTTCGTTTTTCGTTGTTCTTTGTTGTTGTTGTTGGGTGTTGTTTAACACCCTGTATACCATGTTTTACGCAAATAAATATTCTATTCTATTCTATTCAAACTCGTGATCCTCAGTCATGTCGGTATGTTAGATTACGACACATACCTAGACTGGAGTCTGGTCTAGAATATACGTAATTATAGCCAGCTTTGGCAGTGTTACGACATTGCAGACCACTGTGTTGTTTAAACTAGAATTTAATTTACATAATTTTATGTGGATGTGTCGAAAGCATAAATATTCGGAAGTAAAGTTATATGCTAAACTATTGCTATAATATTTTTAAGGACGCTAAGAGTTCATCTAGAATTCTAGAGCTTCCTGGACTATCAGCCGCGTCAAGTAGCTGAATCTGGTTAATCTTTTAACCAAGGCATTAGCAAAAATTATGCCGCAAGAGAACCAAGGTTACCGACGTACGTCGGTATTTTTCGTAGCCTGAAGAATTGCCAAACTTAAGTGTCAGTGGGCAGGGCACATTGCTCGCAGAACGGATGGCCGATGGGGCCGAAAAGTTCTGGAGTGGCGACCGCGAACCGGAAGACGCTGCGTTGGAAGGCCTCCTACTAGGTGGACCGATAACCTGGTGAAGGTTGCAAGGATCCGCTGGTTGCGAGACACACCGGACCGTTCAATGTGGCGACACATGGGGGAGGCCTATGCCCAGCAGTGGACGTCTTTCGGCAGAAATGATGATGATTATGATTAGTAAAAACTCTTATAGATCCTGAAGAAACGAGACGAAAATTTTGACATATTCTATTTCTATTATATTTCGCGCTAAATCCATTTTAGAATACAGTTCTTCTAAATTTTGTCACCTCCTATGACTTTGAGACATCTGACTCTTTAGCTACGAATAGCCATTTCCAACATCCCCCTCAACACTTATGAGGCAAATATACTATATTATTCTGACTCAATAATGTTTAAATAGACAATCCTTCATAGAATAGACTAGAATAATAATGTGTTGTTGTTGTAGGTGGGTCATAAATAAAGGCGGTAAAGAATTAAAATGGCATCTCGACAAGATACGCGGTGAACAGTAATAGTAAGGAAAAAAAGAAACGAAAGAATAATACTAGCAGTTATCTTTACTAATATTTTTAAGGTAGATTCAAATAATTGAAATTTATTTAACAATTAAGTATAAAAACCAAGTAAGATACTTAATAAGATTTTTTTTTATAAATTTAAATATAACTAACCCATTTGAAATAAAATTAAGAGGTAACGAAAAATTAATTGTAAATTTTATATTAATTTATTATTATTTTGTTGCATGAAAAATCATAATAATTGTAAAGTCGCATTATAATGAGAAATAATAAAAGGCTTATTTATTTAATATTTATAAAAGGTGTTCGTAAGTTTCTATGTAGGGGGTAATCTCCAGAAGCAAGGATCCAATTCTAAAAAGTCTTTCACTGGCAGAAAACTGCATTATTCGTGGGTGCAACAGGCTATAAATTATATTCATATCATGCATATTAGCCGAGCTATCATATTTTTTGCAGACGAAGTCGCAGGCAATTATAAACTAACATTAATAAACTAAACAAGAACTATTTTACGTGGTGTTCAATATGCGGCATTGCTTTTATTGATCTGAGAATGTTTTGCTGATATTTCCTTCATTTTTCTGCAAGACGATAGGTACACAGCCACACAAATTATTCTCGAACAAACCTATCAACCTACAAATAGTTACCCAAAACTTTCCACATCAAAACCCACAACCAAAAATCGTCTGCAAACCGTCTACACCAATGTCATAGAAAACACAAACTTGGCACAAATGCCCGTAGCATTACAATTGCGTGGCGGTGGGCGTGCGCTACACGCGGTCATCGCGTGCGCACGTGACGTCACGGCCGCGCCCGCACCTGCGCTCTCAGAACATTGACACACAAACTGTGAACGAAATGAGATACAGACATTCTTCAGTATGTAGTGGTCGGCGGATTGGTGTTAATGTTGTTGTTTTAGACGTAATGAGCGTTTTTAATAGATTTCTAGAAGTGTTTGTTGTTATGACGATAGGAAATGTTTAGACTAGAAAAGACAAGACTAGAATATAGAATTGTGTTCAAGTATCCGTTCCCACTGCTGGAACCACGCTTAGACACACCCTCCTCGCTTTGAGAGGCGAACTACATTGGACTCACAGTATTAGAGTATAAATTAATTCAATAAAAAGGGTTCTCTTGAGTGAGAGACTAAATTGGTATTGTAACGACCCCCGCCATACGATCTTACTCCAACCAATGGGGTTTTCTGATGTAGTTCCGAAATGACAGCTGCTGAAAATCATCATGTATTCCTACCAAAAATATAGGTATTGTAAGTATATTTTATTTTAAGTCACCAACCTAGCGTAATGTGTCCCTCTTAGTCACGCAATATTGCAAGTTACTGCTCAAAGTAAAACGGGTTGGCAACCACAGAGTACACTCTCATGAACCGACTACTCAGTACAACACACGATACGATCTCACGCACACACCGATCACACACCCAACTCTAAACAAAAACATGAGCACGCCGCGTGCAATGCGCGTGCGACTGCACACTTCGAGATTCTTACGATTTGCGCTACCCGCTGTGACCTAGCAACAACGATGTAGCGACAGGAATGGAAATTCTGTGTACAAGTAACATAACATAACATCAAAAGACAGTGTCTCAATCTCTCTTCTCCTCAGAGTAGTCAGAAAACTCTGTCCTCGTCTAGTTTATAAAAAATATTAATGAGTTTTAACGACCTGCTTGCAAAATAATTGACAATTCATTTCATTATATTTATAATCTGTCAAGGATTAGGCAGACCACCTACACCCTGTACTACAGATGTAGCCACATTTCGTCACTCTCTTTTGATAGGGGTGAACCCATTACCATCATCATCATTATTTCAGGCCGGAATCATGCCGCGGACCTGTCGACGGTGAGTAATGGGCTTTTTTTTCTTTTCTTTTTTTAGGATGGGAAATCATCAAATGACCCCCCCCCGCTCTGGGCGGAGCGGAAGGGAGTGTCAGACTTGTACTGACTAAAACCCATCCATGTTCCTTCTTTGCCCTTTGTGTTCCAGGGCCGCGGTATCTCTTTCGTACAGTCCCGCAGCCCTGGCAGGCATCGGCCCGTGCGGACCCCTACGTGGTTGCTGACATCTCTTTGAGGCGCGCGTGGAACACGAACGCGCCGTCGACACGGCCTGTCGTCATAAGACGGCCGGACGGCGAGCTAGCCCATAACTCGCCGTCCACAGGCCCGCTCCTACGGTGGCCGGGGGCCACCACGTGACCCCCGACGCCCAGGGCGTCTCCCGCGGCGGCTGGGACGTGAGGCTCTGTCCATCTCACGTTCCGCCACCTCCTTCACTAGCATGACTGCTTCGCAGAAGGAGGTGACGGCTTCCCATTCCCTCTCGCTGCGGACCATGGCTTGAACCAGGGCCGGGCGCGAGAGGTCGCCGCCGCCAATCGCCTCTACGAGGACACGGCGCTGCTCCGCCCAAGCGGGGCAGGCCTCCACAGTGTGCTGCACCGTGCCCTCCGGATGATCCTCACAATGGAAACACCCGGGCGTTTCCTCCCGCCCGATTCGGTGCAGGAACCTCCCGAAACAACCGTGTCCGGTGAGGACCTGCGTCAGGCGGAAGGTGAGGGCGCCGTGGCGCCTCTCTAGCCACTCCTCAAAGAGGGGACTTATCGCCACTATGGTGGCGTGCCCTGTGAGTAATGGGCTAGCTCGCCGTCCGTCCGTCTTATGACGACAGGCCGTGTTGACGGCGCGTTCGTGTTCCACGCGCACTTCAAAGAGATGTCAGCAAATCGGAAGGGGTCCGCAAGGGCCGATGCCTGCCGGGGCTGCGGGACTGTTCTGAGGTACCGTGGCCGTGGCCCTGGAACATAAAGGGGTAAGAAGGAACATGGATGGGTTTAAGTCAGTACAAATCTGACATTATATCTAACAGTGGGTGATTCCGCTCCGGAATCACCCACTGTTAGATATAGGCCTCCGCTTTCTTCTACCATTCTTTTCTGTTCTATGTGACCCTTACTTCGGACGGCCCTGATTTCTTAGACCCGTCCTTGGCCACCGTAAGGTCAAAACTCTATCGATCATCTCTGCGTCTAGCCAGGTGTGCTACCAACCCGGGACGAATCCTGTCTACAAGCTGCTACTGAATAAAATCTGATGGAAGAAAAACATTTTGCTCGCCAGGGAAACCCAGCAGCAATTGCGACCTGGAGCAACGAGGCAGTCGTGACTTCTGTGTACGTACACAGAAGTCACGACTGCCTCGTTGCTCGTTGCTTTACATTGTACCTTATGTAAAGTACTTTGGTTCTTATCTTTAAACTGATGCCCTTCGATAACGAAGGTAGCTAGTAGGTATGGTATTGTGTTTTGTTTTGTTCAGTCACACCCTTTTTTTACAACGCAGTTGAACGTAAAACCTTGTAGTCACGTAGTACAGTTGCGTGCTTGAAATAATTGCGAGCACGGTAAAAAATACTTGAGTTAGTTTTAGAATATCATACATACATAACGTAACATCACGCCTGTAATCCCCGAAGGGTTAGGCAGAGGTGTACCTAATAGTACACCCACATTTCGCCAGTTATGTTTTAAGGCGCAGATATACGACTTTTAATGATTTTAAATTGAACATCACGTCTAAACTTCTAGACATATTTCTTTGAAAAAAATATATGTTATACTAGACAGTTTTCTTCATAATTTGATATGTGAAAATGTGAAATTATATTTTTATAACATAGTGTAATTAATTTGTAAAGTAATGTCTAACGCGGGCAAAAAAAGGATAATCACGCAAAAACTATCGGGCGGATTTGCATGAAATTTTGACCATCTGAAGACAATTTAAAGACCCATATTTTAGTATACGGTTTTTATTTATATTGTGTTTGATAAATCAAGGGGGGTTGTTTTTTCGAATAAACTTGGTGCGCGTTGAAGCGGTAGCCCTTGCGGGCGACGGGCGGCAGTGCATCGCTGACCACTGTCACGGGTGGACGCTAACGCTCGGAGAAAACACAACACAATTGTATTAGCTTTTAGGTTTCGCGATAATAATGGCTGGTAAATCCAAATTATTGAAAAAGAAACGACTTATACTGGAAAAAAATAGATTAAATATTTGTATTATTTCTGTTTTAGGAGAATACCAAATAACAAAGATTCTCGAGTCGTAAATCTAGAGACGAGGCGAGTATTGTAATGTACTATAACCATACTACATCTTTTTAGGGACAGTCCAGATTTGAGTTTAAAAAAATACTGAATGCTCTTATTGAAATAGTTGTTGGTTGGTCTTGGTACGTAAGTAGTATGACCTCGACTGCGAAGATGTAATTTTTGCGTCTGTTTTGAGGACTTACGTGCACTACTATCTTCGCCATGCCTTTCATGTCGGTGCCTATATTTACCTAAAAAATACATTTATTTTATAGCTCTGGCTGTATAGAACAGGAGAAAAAGGCAACTCCGGATATTGAAAATGAGGACATTATTGCTGACAAGTATACCTACCTAATTTATTATTCCGATTTTAGTATTATTGAATCATAATATTTATCTAAAGATTTTTGGAACGAAGTTATATCCCTAGCATCCATGCAACTTTTTTATCATATATTAGAGAGATAGAGAGAGAGGGAAATAGTTTTCATGGTTTTCGAGGGTGCTGAAGCCGATAGTGAGATCTATATGAAAATTCAAGATGGCGGCTGCGACCTTTTTTCATTTTTTTCGTCATGGGTGTCGTTTTCATGGTTTTCGAGGGTTCTGAAGCCGATAGTGAGGTCTATATGAAAATCCAAGCTGGCGGCTGCGACTATATTTCAAATTTATCATTATGGGTGTCGTTTTCATGGTTTTTAAGGGTCTTGAAACCGATAGTGAGATCAAAATGAAAAGTTTGATATTTCGATAATTTACAACTTATTAATGTTAGTGACCATGATTATTTAAAATCTTAAATATTTTTCAGTTTTGAAGTAAATGAAACAACATTTACTGACGAGGAATCCTTTCTCATAGAGACAGAAAATAAGGACTCAGTCTTTGCCAGGTAAACAATTCGTTTCAGGATAGTTAGCCCATGTAAATATTTGTATTGGAAAACTTCTTATTATAAATACTTTTTATTTAGGGGTTAGAACTTTTTCAATGGAACCTGGCCTAGTCATTTTGATTTTTCCAGAAAGTTGTGTGTTTTGTCTCACGATTACCTGGCATATCATTGTAAGCCGCAGCCAAGTGGATATTTAAACAAACAAAATATATCGTGAGATATAATGTAATGTTTTAATACTTTTTGTTCATAGAAAGAAAACGAAGCTGTACAAGGGATGCGTATAATAAATATCGCAAAGTTTTTTAAAGACCTTCCAGAAGTATGCTCACATGACAATATGGACTGAAATGTTTGAAATCTGTGGAAATTATAGCTGAACGTAGATTAGGGCTAGTTTCTAATTTAAAACTTAAATGCAGTATGTTACGAAACGTTTAAAATTTGTTGCAATGAATACGTGGCCACCGTTGTCGCGTCGGTGTCCCTTCCACCCCGTATATTTGTAAATAATAAATGTGTCTATACATGAATAAGAATAACTAATTAAATGTACCTACTTTAATAACAGAAGATCTGCTGTTATGATATATGTATATGCTGGGGGGGGGTACGTGGTAACCATTTTCGCGTCGGTGTCCCTTTCACCCCGTATAAACCAATTTATTCAATGCACACTATTAAAATAATAAGATTACAATCTCAATTAATTATTTATCACCTTGATAAAAAATCAGACAGGATAGTCCTCACTATCTGAAACGTAAGGTTACCCTACGAAATTACGTGTGTGCAGTTGCGGGGTCGCGGGGCGAGACGTAAGCTCCACCCACTTGCTCAAGGGCGCTGGCACTTAATGTCGCCTTAAGTCCCATGTAGTGGGCGAGCCTATTGCCATCAATCGGGCAAGAATTCAGACTCCGTAGCCGCTACTGAGAAATTCCTGATAGAAAAATCCAATAATACTTTATCGGACCCGGGAATCGAACCGAGGGGCTCATGGTCAGCAGTCGCGCTAACGACCACTTGACTAACGAGGCAGCTGTCGCAGTACGTAGGTAGCTAGTAGGAATGGTATTGTTTTTTGTTCAGTCACACCCATTTTTAGGGTTCCATTGCTACCGAAAAAACGAAACCCTTATAGAATAGAATAGAAAAACAATATTTCAGTCCGGACTCCATAGGGTTAATAACAATTTTACTTAACTTCTAGTGTTAGTAGGTTACAGACACATACAATTAAAATTCAGCGTGGAGCCGCATCCACCTCTGCAGCATCGTGGAATCCCATCGATCTGCAAATACACTGTGAATACTGTTGGTGCTGCCGCGAACATGAGTCATCAGGGATGCACATCTATTTCTAATAATGGCGGCAAAACCGTCAATAATATTATCTACAAACATCCCCGACGCACTACAACGCCACGGAAGCCTCAGCAGTACTCTTAGTGCATTATTATATTGAACGCTTAGATCGCTGGATGCTTATAGGATCACTCGCGTGTCTGTCTGTCTATCCGTCTATCACAGCCAATTTACTCCGAAACTACTGGACCGATTGAATTGAAATTTGGTACACCTCATTGTGTAAGACCGTTTTTTTATAATTGTGAGATAAATGGTTTTGAAGTTATTTAAAAAAATAGGCGGAATTAGACCAATCCCCCCTTAACTGCGAAACTACAAGGCAGAAAATTTTGAAAAAAATAGAAATAATAGTTCATTGCCTATAGATTACAAACTTATAAGAAATTTATGATCGTACGGAACCCTCTCCACGAGAGTCAAACTCTCACTTGTCCGGTTTTTTTACAACGCCGTAGTACGTCGAACCTCGACGTCACGTAGTACAATTGCATGCTTTAAAAAATTATGAACATGGTTAAAAATACTTGAGTTATTTTAGAATAACATACAATATGGAAAATTAATTGGCTCAGATGATTTTCCATGAAAAATAAGTCAGTTCACAGTTATTTTGGGAAGCAAAGACAGAATTAAGTCGGTGATTACTCTTATTTATCACTCAGTTGTATTCGAGTCTTATTTTTAGACTGAAATAACACCCTTTTTAAAAATATAAACCGAATGTAGATTATATAGTTGTAACGATGCATAGTGCTTAGATAAGTGTTTCTTGTACAATTATTTAAGGTAATAAAATATACATATTTTTTTTTATATACATATATTTTTAGCAAACAGAAGTGAAGATGTTTAAAAAAAGACAACGAGGTTCACAAAACAATGAATACAACCGTTTATTCTAACTTGGAACAAAATATCAATCACTGAAACTAACCTAAACCACCACAAATCATAACGAATTCAATTAACACGTAATTGTTTACAACAATAGTGATTAAGTTCACAAAATAGGAAAATATAAATCTTACCGCCCTTTGAGCGATATTCCCAACCAGCGTCTCCCGCGACCAGAGACAATTTTTAAGTTGTCTTTCCTTGCCATAGAACTAACATGTGCCGCGTAAAACCTCATTTCTTCCTAATACTAAGTAAAAGCTCATTTTTTCCTAACAATGTGTTAATGACAAATGCACGTTTGACGTAGGACAAACTGAATTTAACATAAGTCATTGTTTTCTAATTCAACATCTTGTTTTTTTCTTTATTCGTGGTTTGGAACAAAAATCAAGCATCAACAGTGAGATTAAATTTATGAGCGAAGCTGCAATATAAATAAAATAGTGTGAAAAAATTCGGTCGCTTGTTTTGATTGAGAATTTGAAAGAGACACAGAAATATTCACAGCTGTTCTCATAACTAACTTTTTAGAATTAG
The DNA here is from genome assembly GCA_905163415.1 of Noctua fimbriata. Taxonomy (NCBI): domain Eukaryota; kingdom Metazoa; phylum Arthropoda; class Insecta; order Lepidoptera; family Noctuidae; genus Noctua; species Noctua fimbriata. The sequence goes on from LR990928.1 coordinate 2,865,274, forward strand.
GAGAATTAAAAACATGTCAAAACTTGTTCTGAAATCAGCAAGTCATTTCGTGTTTTGTCGCTGAACAAGTTTCAGTTTTCAGTAGAACAAGTTATCCATCAAATGTGCTAATCCTGCGTTTACAAAAAAGTATCTATAAAACATTTGTAGGGACATGTTCTCGTTTATCGTTTACACCTAGATTTAAAGCCTAATTGTGCACACGACCGTCTCATTGGTCTAGTGGTCGCAAGCGCGACTGCTGAGCATGGGGTCCTGGGTTCGATTCTCGGGTCGGGGAAATTGTTCATGGGTTTGTCCCTCTACAATTTCTCAGTAGCAGCCGCGGAGTCTGGATCTGTGCCCGGTTGATGGCAATAGGCTCGTCCCCTATTTCATGGAACTTAACTGGCGAAATATGGACGTACCATAAGGTACACCTCTGCCTAATCCTTCGGGGATTACAGGCGTGATGTTATGTTATGTTTGAACACAAAACATTACTCACCTCTCTTACAACATGAATCAATTTGAAAGAGTAACATTGAGGTTCTTCCCGGTTCTTCTCCATAGGAAACGACCAACCCGAACTGTGCACCTATTCTCGACGTTTTTATAAGTCCCCATGTAGGCCTATGTGTAATAAAATGTGTTGATTTCAAAATCAAAGCATTTCTTTCAAGTAGGCCAGTTACAGGCACTTTTGAACTGTCGAAACAAAGAAAAAAATTAAATATAGCTACAGTCCCCCCAGTCACAAGGCATAAAAACTGTGAAAGTACTGTAGTTCCCTAGCGTCATCGACGGTCTCTATGGAATTTTAAAATGGTGTTGTACGGGGAAAACTACGATCATTAGCGCATCATCAATGTTTATAAAAACAAAACGTGGGTACAATATATAGATTGTTTAACCGTTACATGCTAGTAGTTACATATCCAAAATTAGCACAAGCCTTACCAACGCTAACGTCATCCAATACATTTTAAAACGAAGAGTCGGGACTTCCACTCTATTTCAATAACCATCCCGAAGTAATAGTTACAAAATAGAGGCTAATCTTCTAGATTTATAATTATATAACACGTCTTAGCCGCGTTCGCGGAGATGGCTGATTTAGCAAGGCTTTGACCGAGTGGTGGCCAAGGTTTGGCCAAGGTTTGGCCAAAGAAATCAGGGTCGTCCTAAAGCTCGTTGGGTCGAGGACATCGTCAGAGCGTGGGAAACACCTGGCTAAGGGACGCTCAGAACTGGGAAGTGTACCAGAAGAAAGAGGAGGCCTATACACAGCAGTGGGTGGTTCCGGGCTGATATGATGATGATGATGATGATGATGATGATGACGTCTTAGTCAAATTCGATAAACATCTACAATACCAATGTTTATCGAATTTGGCTAAGACGTTTACGACATGTTTAGGATCTCAAACAAAGGATGTACACAAGGACACACGGGACATTATAAATAATATACAAGAAAATATATTAAGTAGTATAGTCCGGTTAAGCATACGACAACCTCCTAGGTTGACCTGCAATTCCATACACTAAACCGGTCAAGTGCGAGTCGGACTCTCGCATGAGGGTTTCGTACCATCTAGTAGAGGAGCCCCCCTTAATTTTAATTTATTTTTACTATTTGTTGTTATAGCGACAACAGAAATATACATTCTGTGAAAATTTCAACTGTTTACCTATAACGGATCATGAGATACAGCCCGCTGACATACAGACGGACGGAAAGCGGTGGCTTAGTAATAGGGTCCCGTTGGTTAACTTTCGGTTACAGAAACCTAGAAAGGTATTAAAAAGCCACTTATAGAAAACCACAGAATGCACAAAGTTAACAACTAAGTTAAAGTGTTACAATAGAAATAGAAAAAGTTTAAAAAGAGGACAATCGATACAGGTTTTGAAAATGGATAATAATATTCTTTTAGAGGACATAAATGAAAGAAATAGTAAAATTAATGGTTTAGTACCTCCTCTGTAAAAGCAAGACCGCCTATTCATTTATGCATGCATCAATATCATGCATTGGAAATCGCAATGTATTTACCAGAATGCTAAATAATTTGCAACGCTGTGAAATCCAAGTCAATTATGTAACAGCATTAGTCCTAATGCGGTAGGTCTACGTGCCCAGTGATTGTGTAACACGTCATTAACGAAACTAATGCGTTATGACAAAGGAAAATATAATGAAGGTTAAATGGTTTGAAAACATGACTGTAGCAACGTGGATGGACCGGCTGAAATAAGTAACTGAACGGTTTGTTGTGGAATTTTTGAGCATAGCTATGTCATACCCACAATATTAGGCTACATCTAAGTCCAGTGGGTGGTGAACGTGATCAGCACGTCTAAACCGGGATCAGGAGCAGTCTGTGACATAACTGTTATGGATTTTGACACACATTGCTGGAAGGTATAAGGATTTCGTCACGATACAAAAAAAGGCATATCTGTGGCGTTTCCGTTGACATCAGTAGCGATTATCGGGGTGTCTGAGATGGAGTCTTTGAGCACAAAAATCTGTACAAGTGAAGTAATTACCTATCTTAGGTTCATATCGACAGAGTAGAGTAAAGACTACTCTGTTGATATGACTCTAAGATGTATTTGTTTTAACTTTCTTTATGGTGCGGGTAGTGCCTTACCTGGTGTCAGAGTTTTTATGCTACCCATGGGCCTCTGACTTGGCTTTACATGCCGTCCAGAAATATCTCTCAGGCTTGCTGGTTTCCTCACGATGTTTTCCTTCACCGAAGCAAGACACACACACACTTCACTGAGTAGAGTTTGTAGTGTCTCTGTCTATGCTTCGAAAAGGATGTTCAACCAACCCAACTATCATACATAATTCAGATGAATTCAGCGTCACCTAGGAAGATTAATGAAAACGACTATAATTGAGGAAAATTTTATAATAAAGGTTAAGTAGTTTGAACATGACTGCAACAACGTAAGCAGTTAAATTGACTGCATGATTTAATGATAGACTCTCCGGTCTTGTGACCTTGGACGGGTGGATTTGTTTACTGACTTGGGCACAAACAAGTGATATAAGAACTCAAGAGCTGGGTAGAAACTTCCAGTAGACTTGCAACAGGAAAGTCGAATGAGAGACGTTGACAGAGTGACAAAAAATGTTGTTGATAAAAACGTGGACCCCATAACAAGATAGAATATTCTTTATTATTTAGACCACAGATTTTACATAGAGTGACACAATAGGCGGAGACCAAAAGACTTCGGGTTACGTGGCTTGACACGTCAGATGTCACGTCACGAGTAACCTGCGGATGAACCATCAACGTATACTCTTCACGTGAATCATGCGTTCGACTGTTGTTCAGACAAGACTGAAGACATACTCATCATCTGCCTAGCCTTTTCCCAACTATATTGAGGTCGGCTTCCAGTCTAACCGGATGCAGCTGAATACCAGTATTTTACATGAAGCGACTGCCTATCTGACCTCCACAACCCAATTAGTACTGGGTAATACGATACCCCTTGGTAAGACTGGTTGTCAGACTTTCAGACTGAAGACATGTTAAGAATTAAAAATAGATCACCAGTTTTTTGAAGCAAAAATCTGATTACCATTGCAGACAATTAGGACCCTAAGTGCGACAACCGATATAACTATAGGAAATTATACAACGTCATTAATAAAACAGATGCATTAGAAGTGACAGAGGAAAATTTTGTAATTAATGTTAAGTGTGTAGAGAACATGACTGTTGTAACGTGCATAGGTAACCTATAGGTTGGTAAGTAGATATATTTTTTGTAGTGTTTATTATATTTCCTAGAGGTAGTTGTTTTATATTATAACCCAAGTACTGTTTATTTTATTTTCATATTGATGTAAAAATATTTATTCTGTCTTGGCTTCCGTACGTTTTTTCACGGGTGACCACTGAAAACCAGCGTTGTGCTATAGCATAGCACAGCATCATGCTGAGTGATAACCTGCTTGTCGCAGTCACGACGTGCAAGCTGTTAACTTTTTTTGTTCCGTCCTGTTGTAGTTTATTGTTTATTTTTTTGTCATTTTGTATGATGCACGTAATGTTCCTACGCCAAATAAATATTTTTTCTTTCTTTCTTTCATTACCTAAATGTAGGTTCCATCAAAAGAACATGCAAGACCTTCTTAATAAGTGCGATGATATACTGCTGAGTTTTAGGCTAATGGTTAGCATAACAACAATGAACAACAGCCTAGTCCTGCTATTGGCCTTGCTGATTATGTTATATTCTCAGATATCTGGCCAGAAGACAATTAACAATGACAGATGTCAATTTGGAAAGATCATCTAGGAGGAATTAGAAGTAGTCTTAAAGTAACCAAAATATTGGCGACAATAACAATGAGTCTAACAAAGTCTAACTAACTGACGTGACGTTACAAGGCGTAAATGCATCATAACTTAGGTATGATATAAAGGAAAACACTACAGGTAAGGTGAAGGTCGTTGTGTGCATGACTGCATTCACGTAGATCATGTATGCTGCAGTCAGTCTGTGGATGCATGACCGTCCTCTACACACAGAAAGAGAGGGTTCCATCAAAGAAAGTGCAGTTAAAGAGTCCTTAGGGCCTAGGCAAAGTGATATACTACTGTACTAGCAAAAATGATGATAAATATTCAAAAATGTACTAGATTGACGTAAGCTATCGAAAATCTGGAGAGTTACGATGTAGAGACAGAGGTATACAGGTAGTCTAGCGCCATCTCCTTCCCACACTGGAATTACTCCTGCTTTTAGACGTCATGGCAAGCCACCTGATATTAACACTTTGACAGAGATAGTCACTTATTAAGCCCTTTTGGTCCTGGTAGATTTGGCTTAGGACAATAAAGATTTTCATTTACGATGTCCAAATTCGTTGTTCGTTGTTGTCTAAACAGCCATAATAGGCTATGGCTACGATGATGTGTTTGTGGTGGTTTTTTACCCAACTTTTATAAGCATAATGAATAATTAATTAATTAATGTAGAACACAACAAATTTTCAGAAGTCTGACTTCGTTCTTAGTATTTAGCGGTTTGTGGTCTCATTAATTGTTAAAAAAGTTTCCTTTCAATGTATTGCTAACTCCGTCATCATTACGTTACTTTTGATTACTTCCATGTTTTTGTTTTTCTACAGCCCAAGTAAATTATGTGTTATACATGTCTGCTTAGCCTCGCTTTTAGCTTCAACATTGTTCAGTAACATACATTCAAACTTTCGCGTCCTTTTCAAATTGCTCATCCGACATTGCGCGAAATTTTAGCACTGTACCCAAGAATTGTGACGCAACGTTGAGTGCGCGCGCGTCATTAGTTTACTAGCCACGCCGTGTTCGCGTGTTCGATTACTCATAGCTTGTGTATTTTCATCGTTGTCACTGCCTACGGCAATGCAGTGTCGACAAGTGATACGGTACTCGGTTGGAACTTGTGCGGCGATATCGGTAATGCTGTAATCGTTTGCAATAGTGATGCGTCCTTCTACTGTTTTGTTCTAGAATGAGTATTTGTCATTGTTTATGTTGTTGTGTTCTTTATTTTTGTTAGCTGCCGGATTTAATTCATCGTCATATTGATAATGGTTGCAGACTTGTTAGTGCAAGTTTAATACAGCTCTAAAAATTGAATACTTGAGATCATAGTTCCAAATCTGACATACATTTGACTGCATTGATTGGCATTCGGTAATTCACAAAAAACTTGAATGGTTAATGTTCTAGAAGTCCCCTCTAATATTAATCCTCGCACAGGGTAAACCCCAGAATCCGTTCAGATATAAATGCATTGTGAACAGAAATTTGTATGAATGAGGTTTTTGTCATTGTCTACAAAATGAAGGTTGAAAGTTTTTGCATTTAGCTCAATGTTAACAACAGCATGTATATTAACAAATACGGAATTCATTACTTCCTGGATATAATCTTTCAGATTTCCAACAATATTGTTACATGTCTTGATAAAAAAGATTAAGAAAATACTCAGTTCCGTTTTCTCCTCAGACATTCTTGAGACGTAGAAATATTTTTCTACAGGTAGAGCCTTCTCGTATGTTATTGCTTTTGTATTCGTTTCGAAATCATAACAATGGTTGACCTCATCTAATACAAAATCGTTGAATACATCAACTTCCATGAATTCCGCATCATTTTCACTGTTAATGAGCGTCTGATGGTCTGAATCATTCAACCGTGACCTATATTTCTAGTTATTTCCTGCCCATTCATAATAATCGATAACTACTTACGATTGTTTATTAATATTTATTTATTTGTTATTATTTACCTAAGAGACTTTTGACATCTTAGTTGATAAGGATGATTCAATTAGTTGCTATGGAGATTTTCAATTAGTTGTATCATTGCTTCCTTGATTGTTAATTTTATTAGTTTATTGCTCTATCTTAGCGTAAGGTTGATCTTGCATTATTTCATTCATAATAGTATCTCGTTTGTTGTCATTATCAAAGGTAAGCACATTTGTAAGGATAACCTTCCTTGAAATTTAGAACAACTATTGGGCCATACTTTAGAACAATGTAACATTGAGTTTCATTGTTTTCATTGTATGTTGGTTTGATATGAGCAACATCCAACACTAAACAGTGACTGAATTCAAATAGGTTTTTATTCTAAAGTCTGTTAGTTAGTCAGTCATGTTTGTAGTGTGCCCGCGCGATCCGCACTGGGCGCAGAGAATCGTCCGCTGCCGCTTTTATAGCCTCGGAAGCGTTGATAAAACGACATATTTACACACCGATTGTGTTTTTGTTCCAATACGTGCTGATAAGCGTTCTAATGTATTACGAGCTACAAATTCTCATCGAAACCGGTGTTAATTTCACAAAATTGGGCGTTAAAAGTTAAAATTCTAGAAGAAATTATACGCTGCGATGACGTAAAACAACACGGGAGGCGCGTGTGTTAGCCGAAAAAACTCTACAACACACACTTGTGGGCTTACGCAAAGCGAACGGAAAACTACGGCTGCACTATCACAACAATACAAGCCTGGAGCTCTTATTGCGGGGGGTTAAGGTTGAAAATTGGGTGCGGGGAGATGAGTAGTATTGTTTTGACGGTGTGGTGACGCGGCTGACGTCAGACGCACGCCGTGACCGCGTGGTCGTCGGCTGACGAGCCCACAGACTCGCCTCGATACTGAGGCCTTAGCCCGCGCGGTGTAAATTTAACGTAAATATGTCGATGTTTTAATCGAAAATACAACTATCACGCGACATTTGAGTTCAATTTTATGCGACAAGTACAATTAGTATCACCCTTAGATATGAATAAATTCTTAAAATATTGAAAATGTTTGATGTGAAATGAGTATTTTCAATTTCAAAATTACTTTGCGTTTACACCGCACACTCGTGTGTATCTGCGCCATTCTCGACTTTACTTCGTGTTTGTGCAACGGTTTAGATTTTTAAACCGGAGGCTCGCTCCGTCCTCGATTTCAAGTTTTGGTGTCTGTTATCGAGTTATTTGCAATAATCCGAGGTGGCCATGAAGCGATAACAATAATATTTGGTTTAGTAGGTGGGGCTAACAGATATTTCTATTAATATTTTTTTTAAATACTACATTTGTAGCACTGAGTAGCATATTATATTATTACACGATTTACCGAATTAGTCTCATTGTTTGTAAAAACTCATTTACCGTTTTGAGACTAATGAATTTTAATGAAAATACGTTTTTTAAGAATTAGTTAATCAAAGGCTTGCCAACTTGCCATTTTGATGATAAATTCAAGTCCAACTTATTAATTAGTTTTATTGAATAAGTATCGGATATTTTGGTGACTAAATTATTGTTAGGCCATGACATTTTTACAAATCGCCATTTCTTTATATTTCTATTCTAAATTTGATGTGTTTTTATGGCGTGGTTCAGAGACAAAAACCTCTAGAAAAACTAACTCCGTGGTAAATATTGAATTATTTAGAACAAATATACAACATTATTTTTAGTATATGCGAAACCTGAATATGTTTTGTTTCGAATAAGTAACTAAATCGATTCCAATAATTTTTAAACCATGTTATATTTTTTTCCCAAAAATATTAAAAAAAGTTAATTGGATACCGAGCGACTTTGAGTACCTATCGCAATAATTTAGGTACCTACTGCCAAATTATTATTATCAATGAGCTCAAGACGACGCTGGAGGCGCGCGCTGCGTGATGACCGCGTTTTTGTGATTTTTCATGATTCAGTTTTGAAATTTCATACATAGATTCTTTACATAAAAATTCTAGACACGTGTATCAGGTTTCGCATATACTAAAACTAATGTTGTGTATATAAAAAGAGTATCTATGCTAAAAATACAATAGACACTACTAGAAGTTTCAGTGACAAATAGCACCAGGAGTCCATGTCATAAAATTCTAATATACCGCGAACTCAGTAGTTCTATCTATGATGACTAACGCTCGCTCCATGCAGTCGGATCGTGCCAAAGATAGCCTACCAATAGCAAATGTTTTTAAAAGGCTAACAGGTACTTGTATGGGAAATTCCAATAATAACAATGCCACAAAATATACAATGCAAAAAATCCCGTAACTTAAAAACAAGATTCATAAATCCATTAATAAGTATCTACCTAATGTTAATAAATGCACGAGGTTCTGGGTTTAACTCCCGGGTCGGGCAAAACGTTACTTGTTTCCATAAGGAATTTCCCAATAGCAGTCACGGAGTCTGTATTTGTGCCCGGTTGCTGGCAATAGGGTCGCCCCCTGTTACATGGGACTTAAACATAACTGGCGAAATGTATGTGTTCTATTACACCTCTGCCTAGCCAGGGATCACAGACGTGATGTTATTTTTTTTTTTTTTTTTAAGAACAGATATATTTTAAATCTGATTAACGCTTTTATGTACCTACTTAGTGATTAGTTGTGGTAGTGGGTTTTAAAAAATTATAGGATATGTAAATTTGTCTACCAGTCGAGTTATATGGCGCCATACCCTAAGTACGTAACTGGCGTAAACCTTGATGACATAAAATCGGTATGTTTATAAAAATAACCAAAATCTGTTTTTCAAATTTAATAAGGAAATCATGAATTTTAAATAGGTATAAGTCAGATCTGACGTCAATTAATTTAACAGCAACATAATCAAAGAAAACAAGCATTTTCATCATGCGCCATAATTAAGCATTTTCTTATTATTTCATCATAATTACCTACGTCGATACTGGTTATCAGACCTTCGAGGTTTTGAGTACCCAGAAGTCTGAAAACCACTTTTAACAAGGGGTACCGTACTAACCAGAAACTGGATCTCGCACATCATCATACTGGTCAACATCACCATCTGCCCACCACCATTACACCATCTTTTCCCAACTATGTTAGGGGCTTTCAGTCTAATCGGATGCAGATGAATACCAGTATTTTACATGGAGCGACTGCCTATCAATGATCTACAATTGACAGCCGGGACCAATAGTTTAACGTGCTTTGCGAGGCACGGAGGAAACTCGATATGAATTGGTTCACCCATCCACGGTGAAGATCGACCCGAGCTGCTGGTATTCAACTGCATCTGTTCCAACAACAAGGTTTCCAACATAGTTGGTAAAATACTAGGTACATAATTAGTAGGTACTTATTTTAAGATCTTCATAGCAACTGAATGTTAATTTTAGTTTTTACCTCTGAACGTGAAAAATATTACGCCCAAAAAGTCTGACAACCAGTCTTACCAAGGGGTACCGTATTACCCAGTACTAACTGGGTTGTGGAGGTCAGATAGGCAGTCGCTCCATGTAAAATACTGGTATTCAGCTGCTTCCCGTTAGACTGGAAGCCGACCCCAACATAGTTGGGAAAAGGCTAGGCTGATGATGATGATGAGCTCTGAACGTGAATGACTAAAACGTGTGTTTGCTAACAGTTAAAATGTTATGAGTAATATAAAACACGGAAGTTTCGCCGACATTTTCTTGTAAACAATAATGTAGTTGCTGTGCGTGTTCATTTCGTCAACATTGGCTTCTCAAATCTCATTCCAATTCAGTCTTTAACAACGTTAATTTAGAATCATTTTTTGTTTAAACTTTGTTTGTCTTTGTTTTGGGTATATCAGTTAGATGGTATTATAATTCTTATATCCTCATAACTACTTCGTTTGTCTAGTGGTCAATTGCAACTGCTAAGCGTGAGGTTCTGGGTACGATTCCCGGGTCGGGACAAATCTTAATTGGGTTTTTTCATCAGGAATTTGTCAGCCGCCACGGAGTCTGGATTAGTGCCCAGTTGATGGCAATAGGCGTGCCCCCTATTACATGGGGCTTTAGCATAACTGGCGAAATGTGGCAGGTGTACTCTAATAGTACACTATAATTTACGCACGACGGCCAAGCAAGCTATACAAAACCAGTTTATGCGGGTCTCTCATTGTACGAAAAACCTATACAAAGCGAGGCCAAATTATACTAGAAATGTATAACTTGATGTGCCGCCGTGTGTACACCTGCGTAATGTTATGCTCATAATAAAGCTTAAAATAGCGTATAGGCTCATGTCCTAACGAATTTGGTCTGTGTGTCCTTCTTGACAAAAGGTTACTAGCAGAAATGGCCCCAGGGTCTTGACTTCTAAATTGGGTTCTTCCAAATGAAAATCAAATCCATATTAGCAGGTAGGTATCAGGTACTAGGTCATCGCCTACAAGTCTTTAACTAAACAAAGTTTTCCTCAAAAAGTGATTCTATAAAAGGTAACATTGGCAAACTTGAATGTGTAGTCAAAGAGTTTATAACTTTTTAGAATGAGTTACATGCTATTTTCCTGATAGAGCACCAAGCAAAAATATTGCATAGCATAATCAGCCTATAAGGTTCCCACTGCTGGGAGACACGGCCTATGCGAGGGAAAAATATTGATGGGTGCTCAAATGGGAATATCGTTGGCGCTCGCAATATTGGTGCTCTTAAAATTGGTGCTCCAATGGGAACACTTCGTATTACCCAGTACTAGCTGGGTTGTGGAAGTCAGATAAGCAGTCGCTCCATGTAAAATACTGGTTTTCAGCTGCATCTGGTACGACTGGAAACTGACCCCAACATAGTTGGGAAAAGGCTAGGCAGATGATGATGATTTTGTTTTGATGGTTTGAATATTCATAAGTGTAGGAAAACTGCAAAACAATACACTTGTTCAATACGTCATAGTTCACTTCATTCAACAGTTCAACCGCTCTTACTGAGTAAGAGGAAAAAGGACACCACGTTACCGATTAAGGTCTGCGAATACTAAAACACATTCGTGGAACAGGTCTGGTGCAGGTTACCACGAGGAAAACTTTCGATTAAAGTGTACTTTGACCTTTGCTAAATACGATATTAATATGGTAATGTGATAAATGCTGTGGTATTCCTTGAATATTTTACCTAGATATAATTATGACCTTAAAAAGGCTTACAACGCTAGTCCCAACAACTCACTCATCATCTTCTCCTGATCTTATCCCAATTTATTTCATGTCTGTTTCTTTCATACTTCTCTATTATTCTTCATCTCAGCAATCACCTCCTTTCTAGCCTTATCATCTTTCACATAGTCAATCCATCGTTTCTCTGCAAGAAATCACTAAGAACTACATCATTCCACCAAGGAACGGAAGTCAATCGCGTTGTTGATGACTCTGACAGCTCTTGAACGCAGTTTAAAGGTGGTGATCACGTTCATTAGTGAAGTTCCCCATAAACCGTTAACAATAAACAGATTAATAGATTGTTCTGTCTCCATCATCCTCGGGTTAGCACTAAAGATATTTTTTGAATGTTGGTGCAAGCGGGCCTAGATCTGATAAATCTTTTGGTCCCTTGTAGTTTTGTTGATCCCGTGACCAGTCTCCTTCTTCGTAGTGCGTTAATGGCAAAAAAGAATAAATATGCTCACTGAAGCAGCCATAAGGTCATCAAGTGCGACGGTGTCAGGACTTGCGGCGCAAGATTAAAGATGGTCTATTATCTGTGAGGAGACGCCGAATATGCACTGGAGTTCTGAGCCGTCCATGAAACCCCACAGACCTGTGCAGATTGCCTCCACTTGGCAACTCATATTAATGTATTTTCGGCATGAGTCAATGCTGACCTGGACAAAGTAACACAAGAAAATTACTTCCTAAGGCACGATGGCTTTCAAAAATTTAAACAAAATTGCACATTCATGTCAAATATACTAAATGCATTTGTATAAAATCTGATAATCCTGTACTAGGACATGAGATACGACGATACCTTTTAACCTAAAATTCATTACAATTTTGCTGCATTATAAAATGGAACGGAACGAAACGAAACGAACGAAACGGTTGTAAATATTTATTATTCTGGGTATTCATTGATTTTGTTGTATTTTAAATGTATTGCATTTTGATTGAATTTTAGTTGGATTTTAATTGAGTTGAGTGCATTTTAATTGTATTTGAGTCAATTCTATGCGTATTGTAATTTATTTTATTTTCTCTAAATTGTATGTATGTTATGATTATTTGTTTGTATTGTGATTATACTGTGATAAATGGCGATGGGTGTAAATTACCTGAATAAAATTATGCTGATAACTGGATGCACAATGACCTCTGATTTATCGGATTCATGTGCGTAATGTAGAATTATCACTTGCTTCGGCGAAGAAGAAAAACATCGTGAGGAAACCAGCAAGCTTGAGAGATATTTCTCGACGGCATGTAAAGTCAAGTCAGAGGCAGATGGACGGCATAAAAACTCTGGCACCAGGTTAGGCACTAACCACACGATAAAGAAGAAGAAGCAGTGGTGAAACAAGGCTGTCAATTATGATGATGATGAAGTAATGTGACATCACGGCAAACCAAGACGAATAATTGGACAGATGAACTTCACTCCTTCCGAAAGGCTTCAATAAAAAAAAACAAATGACAGAAATGTTTGAAATTGGAATACAGAAGATTATTAAACTACCTTTTGCAATTATATACCTTCGTCTATGCATGCTGCGTGCATGATATCACGTTTAAACACAGACAAGATAATATTATACTTCAACTACGACGATGTAACTTGGATACAAGTGCACGCAATTGCATCTGGTAGCCACATGTCTTAAACATGCATCATTTTGCCTTGACCCCTCTCATTTACAAAGAAACCTACACTATAGATGGCTACGTTATTCGTATTTTTTTAATAGTGGTCGCAAGCGCGACTGGTGAGAATGAGGTCCTGGGTTTCGATTCCCGGGTCGGGCAAAGTGTTATTGGGGTTTTCCATCAGGAATTTTTCAGTAACAGCCACGGATTTGCGCCCGGTTAATGGCAAAAGGCTCGCCTCCTGCAACATGGGACTTGTAACACAGTACACCCACAGATATAGATGGTACACTTCTGCCTAACCCTTCGGGGAGTATAGGAGTGATGTTATGTTTTATGTTATGATTACCAGTACTCCCTGTCATTTAAAGATCTTAGAATTTCTCTAAGCGTAATCCGAACCCCGATAAAAGGGAGTAAACGAAAGGGTGACGACTGACAGGGTAGAAAGGAAGAAAAAACGTGTTTCGCAGATCCCAAGTAATTCAAAATCAAAAGTCGTGTATACAAATTAGGCCGATAAACAGCACTTTTTGAACGTCAAAATTTATACGAGACAGTCCGCCAAAACGCCAGCCTTTCGCCACATCCTATTGTTTTAGCTGGGAAGAAGAAGTGGCTAAACAAACTCTTCAGCAATTCACATCAAACTCAAGCCCACATTTCTATAAATACGGGAATAAAAGAAGCGTTCAGTGCATGACACACCTTCCGCCATACCTACTAAGTGTGAGTCATGATGTGTGAACCGCCTTTGTTGTAGTTTTAATTGTGTGCTAATTACTGAATGTAGGAATGTTGCCAAACGTTAGAATTGAGTATTGGAGTAAAATTAGAAGTACGTGGGTACGTAATGGGTTTTTTGAGTGAGCATTTCGGGGTTTTCTGATGAGATTTGACGGATAAATGTTGATTCCATCGAATCACGAGCATTATTCACGTAAATGTCTGGTCGGATTCTGTTTAAGAATTTGATTAGCTTCTTTACTAATAAGATAAATCGATTTGTTCCGGAGCCTACCACTACCTGTTATAGCAGTGTATTTTTATTTTTGTAAGCCTTTAAAGTGTCCCACTGCTGGGAAAATGCATCCCCTTTGTCCTTCCAAACCTCTCTATCGTGTACGATCTCTGACCATGTTCGCCCCGCAAACAACATCGATCGTCACACCAGCAGTGTAATATAAAACTGTTTTTGGTGACAAAGATGTTTTAGAAAAACCAAGAAGTACCTACTATTATTTATTTTATAGGTGTATATTTGTATGTATGTTTATTTTATATAGATATAATTTTGTTTTAAGTTCAAATTTGAATTTCCCTGTTTTGTCTTTGCTACACACTGTGTCTACATTTCTAATCCTACTTTCCTCTCGCAAGTCTGCTGGAAGAGATATCTCATGAAAAAAGTAGTACGTTTGTGCTCTTCTATCTTAATGTAATGTCTTGTTAAGTAGTTTTGTGTATACATAAATAAATAAGTAAGTAGGTAAAAAGCTGTGTCTTACTTTTTATTGGGAAAAACTAGAAACTGAATATAAAATCAAACAAACAGCAAGAAAAACCTCAATCGTTCTCACTAACAATAAAATTGACAATTCCAATACCAATGCCGCGGTTTAGAATAATCCACGATTGTGTTGTAATCATTTATTTACAAGCACATTTAATATGGCGGCTGTACCGAGGTCGTATGATTGATTGCGCACATGCATATCAAGGACTCGGCGTCAGACAATGAAAAAATGTGTTCAAATCCTGTATTGTTGAATTATTCGTATTTGAAACTACAATTGATTATTTGCTATTGAATTATTGTCATAAGTCAGGGCTCTACTTTTACTAGGTCGTCATCGTCTGCTTAGCCTTTTGTCAACTATGTTAGAGTCGGCCTCTAGGCTAACCAGAAGTATCTGAGTAGCAGTATTTTACATGTAGCATGTACGCATGCATGCATGTATGCACGTATGTTGTAAAATTTCAGCTGCGGCTGTACTTTACTAGTTAAGTACCAAAAACAAGGCAATAATGCCAAACCAAAATCCTACAGCAAAGCTGTTTAATCAGCCTATAAAGATCCCACTTCACGGAAACAAGCCTCGTCTCTGTAAGAGGTAGTGGGCCGCAATACACTACGCGGGTCCCGTGTAGGTTGGTGTACATGTATACTTAACAAAAATCGACTTTAAGATCCGACCAGCTGAATTATGGAGTATTGCACAATGATAGCCAATTTCTTATAAATAAGGAAATTCAATTTGGCTCAATTCCTTGTCTTATCGACATTATGTGTGCGTTTTTGTTTATGGATTTAGATTGTCTAGGTAGTTCTGGTGGATTGTTCTAGGTGTCTGGGTACTTTTATTTAAAATAGGTTCCGCCTTTTTTTCAATGTACCATGTCAATATAAAGATTATCAAATTATCCAGAAATATGTACATGTCTTATGAAACTGAAATATACTTGTAAGCGGAATTTATGTTTGAAAAATATTACAAGATTTATAGTATTCCCCGCATTGAATACTTTATCCAAAAGTGGGTGTATTCGACGGATGATTTGCATATTATATGCGTCATGCTACAACGTGCCACGTGTAGTTGAATTGGGTTTAAAGATCACGGCTGGAATCATAAATTATTTACTTATTCGTTTGGCTCAGTGAATGACCACAAGGCTTCTTGATTATCTTAGCGACTACGAGCATCTAATTAGACTCTTTGAAAAACACCAAGGAATCGATCGTATTTCAAAACTCTTGAAAATTCCCAGATTTCAATTGTTTTAATACATTTTTCTATTTTTGAAAATTTGTATCCATTTTTTTTTTTTGTCGAACTTGCTTGATACAAAAGAAGTTATCATTATCATCTGCCCAGCCTTTTCTCAGCTATTTTGGGATTGGCTTCAAGTCCAGTCTAATGCTGTTTATTACCAGTATTTTACATGGAATGACTACCTATCTGACAACCTTGTTACTAGTAACACAATACCCATTGGTAACACTTTGTAGACTTCATGCGAGAATCGCAAATACCGTAAAGTTAAAGATCGAACATATTGTAGACCACTGGAAATTGCTATCGCACTGTGCTAAAAAGAAAATAAAACTACATAATATCTAAGTATAAAATTAACGAACTATTTATATAAATATATTTAGTACGCAACGATAACAAGAAACCGATGTAAACATTGAATTTTTAAAATCGCAACTGCGCAGTATACTGGAAAGTCAAGTTGGGTCAGTTTTTTTTTTCATTTTGTCTATGATTCATTTTGTCTTTGATAGCTTTTTTTTCTTTTCGATTAGATGTCAACAGAGCTTGGGAACTACGTAGTATTTATTTAAAACGTTCGCAAAGTCGTGTTTATAGGTCGTAAGTTGTGACGATTTTAAGCATAATTATTATAAATGGCTAAATAATGTAATCCACCACGCGGGCCCAGTGCAGGTTTATAGATATCACATGCCTTCAAATGTTTTCGTTCTAGGACGTACTGGGTTTCCCGCGATGTTTTCTTTCACAGTTTTGAGAGCAGTGATGATGAAATATATAACATAAAGTAAAATGCCTGTCTGGATGCGATCCCACGATCTACGGCACGTAAGTTACCTACCACTGTGGCACCATAATGGTAGTTGGCACATTTTTATTATAATGAGGTGGTTATAATTTAGCATAAACCATAAACTAGTTGGTACATAACCCTGACAATCCTTATGTGCCGATGCATCTAATGAATCTAATGACTTCGGGCTTCAACGACGCATTTAAAATTAGAATTCTGAACAGATGACCGTGTGGATACAAAATAGCGGTGAGGCATAAATCCTTTCATTTAAGGGGTGTTTGTCAGGCCTTCACGTTTTAACGGCTGAGCGGATTTTAATGAAATTGGTATTATGGATACACCTTGACCTAGGTTAGGACATAGGATACTTTTTATCCAGGTAGAACATTAGCGAGGCATAATTTCCGGGATGAAGCTAGTATGTACCTAAATCTTATTATATTTTTATTATTGTTCTGATCCACTATCTAAAATGCCACTAATATGCAAATAGTGCAAGACAATGAATGTACGTAGGTACACGTGATAACGATGGCGGAAAGTTGATAAAATATTTCTCTACTGATTACAAGTTATTTTTTTTATCAATTACAATCATGCATGAACTGAATTACCAATAGCTGCTAAGTTATAATAATTGCAATAGCTACTGAAAACCATGTAAGACCAAGATAAATATTAATTCATTGTTTTTTAATTGGCTATTTCGAAATCAAACATCGCTTTTGCCAGAATGTCAGAAAATAAAAACAAATCTTAAAAAAAGAAACCGCGCTAAAATTTCTACTGGCAACAACACTGCCAAGAATTCGAATTTGGAACGCAAAGCGCATCGAACACATCAGCAGGGCGTGGTCTTATGAGGCAAAGCGCGTAAGAACTCATTAACGACCAGCATAAATTGGCCACGTCATTTTTAGACTTAACTCTTTGATTTCTACAAAAAGGGTGGAGTAGGTTAGATTAGTGGCGAGTAGAAGATGGGTAAGGATTATAAGGATCAGCAGCCACCAGTAACATTGAGCTGTAGTCACTACAACAGAGCATGTATTATCGTGTAGTTGTTGAAAGCCGTGCGGGGGATGGCAGGTCTGGTTACGTTGGTGACTCAACGATTCTATTTTTAAAATGCGAGTCGCACGGCCGCCACGCGCGGCCCTCGTGGCATTGTTTTGCTCAGATAACGCCAGTATTACGCACCCACATATTTACATCGTGTCATGATACTTTGTGTACGGTCACAAGCACTTATATGTATACAGCGTGTATCAAAAAGGTGTGGTCATATTTCAGGGTGTGCCATTGGTCCCGACTGTACATTTTTGGCAGTCGTACAGGTAGTTAGTGACCCGAAAGTCTGACAACCGTTTTACCAAAGGGCATTGTATTACCCTCAAGTTACCCTAATCGTAGTACTAAGTGGGTTGTGGAGGTCAGATAGGCAGTCGCTCCATGTAAAGTACTATATTAATAATGTAATGTTTCAAAGTAAAGTAAAGAAAATTGAACTTTCCGCCTCTGATACACGAGGTTGTGGGTCCAAATCCAGACAAGTAACAATGTGACTTTTCCAACATATACTTCCTAAGTTTACCTTTGACATAACTGACAACATGCTGAGGAAACCTGGACTTATAATAAAAAACCTTTTCTATTAAAAGAGCAATCTTCTAACACATAAAAATCTCGTGTCAGGGTGTTTGTGGTCTGAGAATAGGTCGTAAAGTATATATATTTCACACCGCTAATTTGACGCGGACGAAAGTCTCGGGACACAGCTTGTATTTGTATATTTGTAACGTTCTCGAAAACGTCTCTAACGATTTCTATGAAAGTTACAATATGGGGTTTAGGTCTCATAACTGGGAGCATTAGTTTTCTATCTATAGTCTGAAATCGTCAACCCATATTTAGCAATGGCGGTGAATGGTGATCAATGGTCGTGCCTTCTCAATACGAGAGAAGGCGTTTGCCTGCAGTTGTAGTAGTTGTAGTAGTGCTGGTATTATTATACAACATTATTTTTAGTATATGCGAAACCTGAATATAGTTTGTTCAGAATAAGTAACTGAATCGATTCCAATAATTTTTAAACCATGTTATATTTTGTCCCAAAAATATTTAAAAAAAGTTACGAGTTTGACACCGAGCGATATTAAGTACCTATCGCAATAATTTAGGTACCTACTGCCAAATTATTATTATTAATGAGCTCAAGACGACGCTGAAAGCGCACGCGCGGGCTCGCTGCGTGGCAACCACGTTTTTGCGCGGACAACCAGGTAACAGAACAAGCTTATAACTTTGTGATTTTTCATGATACAGTTTTGAAATTTTGTACATATTACTAGACACGTGTTTCAGGTTTCGCATATACTAAAACTAATGTTGTATATATCAATGCTTTAAATTGTACATTTTATTGTTTTCTGCCCTTACAATTATCGCTGTAACTATGTGTACTAAAACACTTTCCGAGTTATCTCTTTTGGTTGTAAAAAGTTAATTGGAGTATGCGATAACTTAATTAACGTAAGTATCGATAAAATAACGATTATTGTTTTCAGTTTTACATTATCTTTGACTTTTGTTAATTAATGTGGTTCCCACGAAAATATTTTGCAAGTAAATATTGTTTTGGGGGTCAAAGATTAACTCTAAGTACTTTATCTAAATAACATCACGTCAGTAATCCCAGAAGGGTTAGGCAGAGGTGTAGGTACCTACCTTATAGTACTTTCACTTTTCGTCTATTTAAGACCTATGTAAAATAGGCCTATTGCCGACAACCAGGCACAAATCCAGTCTCCGTGGCTGCTACTAGAAAAACCATAATAATTTCCCCGAACTGGGCATCGAACCCAGGACCTCATGCTCCGCAGTTGCGCTTGCGACCACTAAACCAACGATGCAGTACCTTACCTACCTAAGTAAGTAATTAAAAGGACCCTACTTACAAAGATGTCAATCTTCGCTAAATGCATTTAACTAACATTCATAAAAGGCTGACAATCGTGTTGTTTACTTACTCCATGTCTTAAATATACGACATCCATGAACTCTGCCCTTGTCATTTATTTTCAGACGAAACAACAATATTGTGCTGTTTCCAGAAAATTCAAGATTAGCAGTGGAGGCAGACAAATATTAATTTAAGACATTACTCAAATAAGTATATTCTTGAATAACGTAGAATTGACTAGATTCTGGTATACAGCTGCATCCGGTTAGACTGGAACGGCTTCCAGTCTAATATATCTGAAACTAGCTTAGCCCGCATGAATTTCGTGGTCATGTCCCACAGGATCATACTACCGGGATAAAAAGTATCCTATGTGTTAATCCAGGTTATTAACTAGCTGTGTGCCAAATTTCGTCCAAATCCGGTCAGTAGGTTTTGTGTGAAAGAATAATAAACATCCATCCATCCTCACAATATGATATTTTACAGGGCGATTTTTTTAAGTGGGCGTGGATGGCCAAATCCGAAACTATGAGGAATAGCGAAAAATACTCAAAGGAGTCTTGGGCCCGGTTTTGAAGAAAACTAAAACTGCATCATTGGATTTTTGGAAAATCAATATTCCTAGGCAGGAATCGAACCAGTCGATTTAGAAAAAAAATCACACTACACCATTCGATAGTGTCGCTGATAGTGATCAAATTCTGGGAAGTAATGACATGCTGATGACGAGAATTTACTAAATGCTAACACACAATCGCAGAACATCCGTCTCCTGCAATTATTTGTAATCTTTTACAAGAATTCACTTTATCTTTTTAAAGAACCATTATTTTCAAAGAAAACGCTTTTATAAGAGTATATAGAGATATCTTTATCTTTAAAGATTACCCAGAAGCTAAAACAAAAATAGAATTTTATCAACTAAACATAACCTCACGCCTGTCTCCCCGAAAGGGTAGGCAGAGGTGTGTAGAACCCATATTATGTCAATTGAGTAAACAAAAGGAGCTCGTGGCTAAATAATAACAGCCGCTCGGAGCGATCTTTAGGTTAAGCCGAGCTTGCCTAGGTTGGTCTATGGACCCAATACATACCGAGTTTCCTCCGTGCCTCGGAAAGCAAGTTAAGCCGTTGGTCCCGGCTGTCATTTGTAGATCTTTGACAGTCGTTACAGGTAGTCAGTGAACCAAAAAGTCTGACAACCAGTCTTACCAAGGGTAAAAGTCTCGTATTACCCAGTACTAACTAGGTTGTGGAGGTCAGATAGGCAGTCGCTCCATGTAAAATACTGGTATTCAGCTGCATCCGGTTAGACTGGAAGCCGACCCTAAAATAGTCGGGAAAAGGCTAGGCTGATGATGGTTTGTAAACAAAACTTTATCAAAATCGACCCAGTATTTTTCCAGATTAACACCAACAGATATGAATGCAGTCGGAAATTGTAACAGATTAATGAAGCAAAATATATTATTATCATGTTTGTGTTATAAAAAGAGCAATACTTTGTCAATGCCAGACTAAATATTAATATGAACGCCTACGAGGATTATAAAGTTATACAACACACATTTTTAGAGTGATTATATTCGTAATTTATTGTTAAAAAAAATTGTGGTGATATGCTGTGCAATATTTAATAGAAAGTCTCTTGTATTCAAGAAGAATCTAAGAAAAAAGCTCCATATTATAGTTTTCAGCTAATAATGGCTGTTCAGTATTTTCTTACAGTATCAACTATGTTACACTAGCCCATATTACTTTTTACAAGTTTTTAAAAAGCTTAGGATTTGTGCCCAATTGATGGCAATAGGCTCGTCCCCTATTACATGGGAGTTACAAAATATGCGCTTTGGACGTGGAGTTGCGGACACCAGCCAGTTATTCAATACAAGGGACTTAAAAAATAACTGGCGAAATGTAGGTGTACTATTAGGTACACCTCTGCCTAACCGTTCAGGGACTACAGGCGTGATTTTATGTTATGTAAAAAAAGCAATTCATTCAATAATTTCAGTTATATTCTTTTATTACTACGGTTTTCAATTTCCTACAAAACCTTCATAATATTTTCATTCCACACAACCTGTATCGAATTTTGATAAGTATAACATTCATATAACATTTTTGCCATAAAATGAATAACCTCTCCCCAGTCCGTCCGCTGTCGGCGACGATCCATCACCGACTGACTTCGTGAAAACTATAAAGCCCCCACGTTACCTACTGAACTGATAGCGTCGACCAATCACGTTTGACCTGCCTCCCTCCCCGCTACCTCTGAGAAGCGGGTGCCAGAGGGGGGATTACTCGGAGCGTAGAGGTTTTTTATATTGGTTTCTGTCGATGATAATGCGCTTACGCAAATGCCTCCTGCCATCGAGATTGGCAAGTGTCAATACTGATAACGTGTCTGGGAGTTGGGGTCATGGCACTGTTTGTATTTTAATATGTTGCTATACATCTTAGTACTGTTAGCTCAATGGGAGGATTTTATATAGGTAGAGTTATGTTGTGTGTGATAATTATAAAGAACGCAGTTATTTAATAGTTTTTATGTGGAAGTTTATTTAATGGGAATGATATAATGTGTGTAGGGAATTCTAACCTCTTTGCAAGCTTGAATTATTTTTGTTTGTTGTCTTAAGTCTTTAGTGAATTATCACAAAAAGTAGATGTTTTATTTTACTCGTAAAAGAGGGATAAAATAACCGATTCCAGTTAGTACAAAAGAAATTTCACTATTATATACATGAATAACTCAATACTCATAAAAACAAACATATACTATACTATAAGTAAATACTAAACGTATTTCACCATTCTTACGTCAAAAAATAATATTAAAAATCCGCTAAAAATGTAAGTAAATAAAAGATAAAATCCGTCTAAAAAAATGTAAGTAAATAACAGATAAAAATGTAAGTAAATAAAGATAAAATACAGTTAATGTACCTAACAGTATAAAGGAACTGTGGTATCAGTAAATGTTTGCAATTATAATATTAAAACAATAATTCTACTTGATAACCCTTGGTAGTATACCTAACTTATTGAAGAGTGATAATGTCCCAGTTTTTTTGAAGCACGTGTATTTTAACATTACTTTTCATTTATACATTAGTTTTAGTATATGCGAAACCTGAAACACGTGTCTAGTATTTTTGTGTAAACAATCTACATACAAACATTCAAAACAGTATCATGAAAAATCACAAAGTTATAAACTTTTTCTGTTACCTGGTTGTCCGCACAAAAACTTGGTCACCACGCAGCGGGCCCGACAGTAGGTACCTAAATTATTGTGATAGGTACTTAATATCGCTCGGTGTCCAACTTGTAACTTTTTTAAAACATTTTTGGGACAAAATATAACATGGTTTAAAAATGATTGGAATCGATTCAGTTACTTATTCTGAACAAACTATATTCAGGTTTCGCATATACTAAAAATAATGTTGTATTTCAGACACCAGGGGGCCTAAAATGACCGCTTTAGCAGAATCATAATAGGATCACCACCATCATTTCAGCCGAAAAGTCCACTGCTGGACATAGGCCTCCCCCAAGAAGGGGGGTTTTGCCATAATCGCCACGCTTGGCAGGCGGGTTGGCGATCGCAGTATGGTTGTTGTAGAATCAGAGAACGCTGCTGCCCATTCTCTGGTAAGTCCCTTAGTCGCCTCTTACGACACCCACGGGAAGATATGGGATGGTGCTATTCTTGCATAATAGGATAATAATATGAAATACGTTACAATACGTAAAATGGTCACAAATTGACAATTCATAATTGCGTCTGTGAACATTTTTTAGAATTTACCGTGATTCATATTATTATCCTATTATGATTCTGCGGCCATATTGGGCCCCCAGTCAGATATTTTTTTTTAATTATCTTTCGTGGCCCGTATTAACCCTAGATAAGAACTAAGGGAAAGGTAAGAAGTTGAAAAAAACTCAAAAGAAATCATTGTTCGCACACGGTAGCAGCAGTATGGTGGGGTTGAAAGTTTACAATAATAATATGACTGTATCGTTGGTTTAGTGGTTACGAACAGTGAGTCTTTGGTTCGATTCGAGTCAGGCAGAGTGTTACTGCTTTTCCTTTCACAATTTTCACCGTAGAAGCCCGAAGTTTTTTTATAAATGGCAAAAGGCTCCTCCTATTACGTGGGACTTCATTATCATCATCATTTCAGCCGAAAAGTCCACTGCTGGACATAGGCCTCCTCCAAGAAGGGGGGTTTTGCCATAATCGCGACGCTTGGCAGGCGGGTTGGCGATCGCAGTATGGTTGTTGTAGAATCAGAGAACGCTGCTGCCCATTCTCTGGTAAGTCCCTTAGTCGCCTCTTACGACACCCACGGGAAGATATGGGATGGTGCTATTCTTTACGTCCGGACACCATACAGAACAACAACAGAACGTGGGACTTACAGGCGTTATATTATGTTGTAAATAATAATTGCTTCGTACGTCAGTACTATTTTGTTTTTATTCACAGTGGGGCCTCAATATCTATATAATTGTATCACCTCAGTGCATAACAGCGTAAAAATAAAAATAACTTTTAACAAGATAACTCTACATTATAAACAAATAATTCTCGACTCTATTATTATTACATTACTATAATACTACACGTAATGGAACTTTTTGTTACAACCTTTGTCCTTCTTTTCTCTATGGTATTAAAAAAAACAATTTCTTGTTTTAAAAAAAAGTTTCGTCTACTAAATGATGTGGCCCTTATTTTCGACGCATAGACACATCGGCCCATTAGCTCAGTTGGTTAGAGCGTCGTGCTAATAACGCGAAGGTCGCGGGTTCGATCCCCTCATGGGCCACAAAATACTTTTTGTGTTTTGTAAAGTATTGTTCATTGTAAAAATTGTTTACTTACTTATTAAATTTATCTTGTTTACTTATTTTTCAGTGAATGAAATCTGATGCAATGTTTCAAGAAGCGGTGACGAAAATATCATGTTTCTGGTAAGGATGGGCTAAAATATTGACCTGTGTCATAGGTATTATGAGTTAGCATTGTGCAAAAGAGTGATATAGATAAGTCACACGAAAATAACTAATTCATGAACGTATCTTTCAATAATACTACATTGTTCAACATCCACTGAAAAAAAAAACTGTAAGTACATACACACTTGGAACAACAACTTTTCGTGTTTCTCCGTAACTGGTTGTGTAAGTCAGATAGGCAATCGCTTCATGCTTTCATCGTATAAAATACTGGTATTCAGCTGCATCTGGATAACCATTATATTGGATGACACCGTGTTTTATCGACTACGCTTCCAATCACAGAGTAGCCTAGTCACGCCTGCTTCGCCATTGATCTCGGTGCAGCTGCACAATGTATCCAGTGCTCCGCCGCGATCCGACCACGGTGGTGAAGAGGATGATGATGAAGTTATATCAGTGAGTACCCAGTGCAACGCACAATTGAGGAGCGCTTTGGAGGGTGCGTTTCGGGAGTACCGTTCCACACCGCCTGAACTTAGACCACGTCTACCTCGTTTGCCTATGAACAAGAAAAACAAGGCGCTGGTGTGTGCTCTAGATTGCTCCAACATATTGGGAAAAAGGCTAGGCATAATGATAATTAATATCTTATCAATTTATCATTCTCAGAAGGTGAATGGAGAACATTTTCCTCAATTGTAGATTCATATCAAAATAATCTCAAAACCCGTAAAATTTAGTTTGAATTATTCTTTGTAGTTTTAATTCTGTAATATATAATTCCAATAATCATTTGCGCTGGTTTATTGCCCTTGGTCATTCAAATTTTTATATGTCTTAGTAAAAATTGGACACAAAACTAAATGTTTTTTACAATATTACCCTTAGGAGCAAGGAACCTTACATCACAGTGTTGTGCAACTGCTCATCTTGACTCTTGAGTAACTCCGTCAGACTTCCTCGTTGATTTTCTTTTGCAACACACACTAATTCATTACAACTAGCACAAAATACAACTATTTATCTTTGATTTCACTATGTATTAACTACCACTGATAGCGTTGATCTATTAATATCATTTCGGTGTTAATGATAACAAGACAATTCCAATAAAAAGCTTTTGAAATTCAAAGCCATGACTTTTATTGAGGTAATATTTTAATTTTTAGTCTTCTTGTTGAGTTTCTTAAACACACCGTCACATCGTTCACGTTAACACATCTGTCTAAGAAATAACTGACTGACTGCCTATTTGGTCTAGTGGTCGCAATTGCGCCTGCTGAGCATGAGGTCCTGGGTTCGATTCCCGGGTCGGGCAAATTGTTATTGGATTTTCTATGAGGAATCTCTCAGTAGCAGCCACGGAGTCTGGGTTTGTGCCTGGTTGATGGCAATAGGCTCTCCCCCTATTACATTCGACTTAAACAAAACCGGCAAAATGTAGGTGTACTATTGCCAGCTCTGGGATTACAGACATGATGTTATGTTATTACGTCTAAAAAAATAAAATTATCATCAGCAAAATGCTATCAAAATCCCCCCCGCTGCGCACAAGAAGCAAATGATGCAAAACCCAGCAATCATTATTGCAAAGACAAAGCTGCGTAGACGGCTCACCTTAACCGGTTCACACCAGTTCCTTATCACTCGACTTCTGGACCTATGACCCTCGAGCCTCCAACAGTGAGCAAAACACTGATAACGACTAAAAATAGGTAAGTTGCGTTAGATGGACATCGAATTCAGACCCCTTGGTTATCGTTGATATCCGGTTGCTAATGAGCGAGCTGAGTGGTTGGAAATGTCACATGGTACGTTGCTGTAGGATTATCTGGTCATGTAGACCTGCTTGTGACCTTTTTTTTTTTTTTATTTCACACGTCTGTATTACGCAGTGGGTGCCAGAAGACAGTTGCAGCCAGAGTGTTATCGCCAAGGGACGTCTAGAAAACGCTGGCGTGACGACTTAGAGGCGTAACTGGGAGACTAGCTGAATAAACCTACACAAATGGAAGAGTAGAAGGCTATGGGGGAGACCTTGGTCAGCGGGACAGTATGACAAAAAAAATCGATTTAAAAATACCACATACCTCATGTTGTGTTTATATAAATTGGTAGGGCTTTTTTAATCCCGCTTTCAGCCAACATTTTTGGAACTTTTTTGTCTATTTCCATGAAAAAAATCAATCCAATCTAAGGCGATTCTCCCACTGCATCGCGCACCGTCGCGTAGCAGGTCCTTGTACTCAGACGCATGCTGACGCTAATACAATGAATTTTCCGCGCTACGTGACGGAGCGCGGTGCAGTGTGAGAAACGCCTATGCTAGCATAACAGATATTTGTTTTTAAAAAAACACTATTTAAACGATAAAATATATTATCACAGAGACCCTTGATTAAAAAAAAAACTACTTAAAACTTCAAAAATCCAAAAAGGTTTTATTTTTGTTTAGAGAAATGGAACCTTTATTGCAATATAAAATACATGACCTTATTTTAGACCTGAACCCTAATCTGACCGTACGAAACTTTTAGGATAATGTCAAGCGTAATAAGGTCGAATTTTTACCGAATTCTGTCCGTCTGATAAGTTGGGTGTTAGGTCATGTTTACTTACATTTTTATCTTGTTTATTATATACCTACCGAAAATCTGTTACATTAAATGCCTATAATATAAAGACATTGTTGTTATGACAAAATTAACGTCAATGGTGACCTCATGGAAAAGTTTTTGTTACCTTTAAAAGCGCTTGTACAGAAAGTCGCAAATAGCTGTCAAATTTTTCACTATTTTCATTAATTTCGCAATATTACTGTATAGAAATAAGAAATATGGCCAACTAGTAAACTAAAGTATGGATTATGGAATGCAATAATTAATATCGTAACACCGAATATTTCGTTTTAGATGTAAAAAAAATATTTACTACTTTCCAAATGCCTTTTTTATACCTAAAACGGTTACAACATCAAATTCAGTGTTTTAATTGCAATTCATTATTAATATTCAAGTTGACTAGTTAGCCATATTTCTTATTTCCATACAGTAATATGGCCAAATTAATTAAATCAGGTAAATATTTGACAGCTATTTGAGACGTTGCCAACTTTTTGGATGAACGCTCATAAAACAATTCTATTATTAGGTATTTTTATTTTATAAATCTATTATTTCTTCACAAAGCGAACTTAAAGTTAACGTGTACAAAAATAGCTCAGCTCTATTCCACATTTATGAAAGACGTTTTTGGGTAAAAACTGTGTTACAGGTCACCGGAAGGGTTAACTCCTAGACGACGGTCATCTATAGATACCATTATAAACAAAAGATGAGCAGTCTCTAAGCTGTCTTGTCAGTAGTTATCTCTTTTTCTAAACCCCGTTATCTTTCACAGAACTTCTCCTTCTTTCTTTTATCTTTAAAAATCACAATGATATCACTTCAAGTGTTTTTCTACCCATATTTCGTTAAAAACTGTTTTTGAAGGCACGACGTTCACCTGTTCCATTCATAAATACCTATTACTTATTACGATACCTTTTCTCAGCATGTGAACGGCAAAAAGCTCAAATATGTTTGGTTGAAACCAAAATTCAGCTATACGAACTCCTCGCACTGACGACGAGGTTAAAAGATGGTGTACAGGTGATAGGGGCATGCGACGCATGATGGAAGATGGGCCATTGTCTATGTCCAGATGCCGTATATCGTCGTTGAGTTCTAACACCTGACACCACGTAACTCAAAAATGGTAACTTCACAGTGTGAAAAACTGCATAATTATACCTAGATAATAGTAAATTACCATTTTATAATTTGTGTTCACTTCAAATTAGATGGAGACGTTGCTTGTTTCTGTTTGGCTGAAACAACGCGTCTTCCGATCTCTAGCAAACGACATCAAAAATCAAAATGTCAAAACCGCCAAAAATTTACGACGAATATGCACTTGGCTGTCTGAGCTATCCATGAATTACATAGCTTTCATGGAAGTTACACGTACCAATCGAAAGTTACCTAACAATTTAGCAAGCGCTCGATCCGTATAGATAATAATTTTAGCAAATATAGCACTCTACAGATCCAATAGCTTCGATAGCATGCGTGTGTTATTGAATTGATAATATTGATAACTGCGAATATTGTAACGGTAATAAGGATAAAGGCATGGAGGGTAGGACGAAAAAAAATGGTGACAGTATTGCTTGTTTTCCATTGCTTAAAATGGGTATACTTCGGGTATACAGAGGAGATGAGAAGACCTGCCAAAATTACTTTAGCTGGCGAAACGAAATAACTTATTGTGTAAATAGCATTTCAGAATCACTTCTACAGGTCGCTATTTTCTATCTGACCAGAAACGAAGAAGTGGTTTGGAAACTAAGGGAAGTAATCAAACTCGAAATTGAAGGTCCTCTAGGAAAAAGACGAAGGCAAACACCACTTGAATTCTTTCTCTCTCCTACACTTCCGATGACGTTAATTTGCATGATAAACTCTAAAAACGAATATCAATAAGTCACGTCAATGTTATGTAAATCGTGTGACTGTCATGCATGTCACAATACCTATTAATACCGTTAGTTATCAAATCGTGGTCATTCGTTGTGAGACCTCTGACCTCTATCCTCTATCTCTTCTGGGACCCTGCTAACCTAGTGAGATCAGTGATTATTTACTTACAGGGAGAAAATAACGTTGCATCCCTGTTTAAAGGGTTTAAATAGAGCCTTCACGAAGCCGAAAGGCAGGCGGGTTCTTCCTTTCATTGCTGATCATTTTTTTCCTCTGGACCATACCTGGGAACCTTCTAGTTACGGAGATATTGGAGGTCAAAGTTCCAACTTTTCCACAAGTTTATTTTTAAATACTTATGGTATTTAAGGTTATAACTTTACTTTTAAATACCTCCATGACCCGTTCATTACTTAATACATCCACCAGCACAATGTTTTGAGTGCGTTACATTGAGTTTTACTGTAAAACGAGATTTTCAGCCCCAAAAAAAAAAAATATTGCTGGGAAACCCCAGCAATAATTTTTGCGTACAGTTACTTAGTTTGACGTACAGAATGCTTGGTTGACGGCTTATTGAAGGGTCCGTTTACACCTTATATTTCTTCTTCCGAGCAAAAACACCATAAAATGACGAAGAGCTGAGTTTTAGGGGACTGGCCTAGTCTATCTAGATTAGATAGACTGCCTCGTTGGTCTAGTGGACGCAAGCGCGACTGCTGAGCATGAGGTCGTGGGTTCAATTCGCGGGTCGGGCAAAGTGTTATTGGATTTTTCCATTAGGAATTTCATTGTTACGTAGCAGCCACGTAGTCTGGATCTGTGCCCGGTTAATGGCATTACGCTCGCCCCCTATTACATGGGACTTACTGGCGAACTGCTGTACTTTTTAGGTACATCTCTGCCTAACCCTTCGAGGATCATAAGGCGTGATGTTATGTAATGTAACAGCCTCATTTAAACAAATAACTTCTGATTCAAAAGGTCATCTAATGTCTGGTTTAGACAAAAAGCTCACCCCTGTTTAAATAGTACTTATAGCGTACCGGAAATGTGGGTGTGTACTCTAAATATACAGCTCTGTCTGGCTGTACGTCTGTCTGGTGCGATGTAGGTGTATTTGTGTTTAAGTGGGTGGGTAAGTAGGTCGATAAGTGGGAGACAAGTGGGTTCTATAAAGGACTGTATGTTATCCTTTTAGCAATAGTATAATGATCATTAATAAACAACACTCTGACTGCCTCGTTGGTCACAAGCACGACTGCTGAGCATGAGGTTCTGAGTTCGATTCCCGGGTCGGTCATAATGTTATTGGGTTTTTCCATCAGGGATTTCTCAGTAGCTGCCACGGAGTCTGGATTAGTGCCCGGTTGATGGCAAAAGGCTTGTCCCATTACATGGGACTTAAACATAACTGACGAAATGTGGGTGTGCTTATTAGGTACACCTCTGTCTAACCCTTCGGGTATTACAAGGCGTGATGTTATGTGTAAAAAAACAACACCACCACTACAACGAGCCTAGGTATCACCTGATCCGACAGTCATAATGTCTCATCCGACAGTCATGGCGCCGACACGCTAACAGCTGGCTCAAGCACCTGAAACAAACAGAATATGCGACCACGGTGCGCAGTCAACTTGCTTCCCCTCTTAGTAGCCCCAAGGTAGACCCGTAATATGCGCGCATGACATTTTCATTTATGAACTAGAGCGGAGACCCTGTTCGGGGCCTGTTGGCCTCAAGGTCCCAAGCCCGCTGGTAGCCGTCCTCTTCCTCATCGTCGTGTTGGTGGCGGAGGTTGAAGGTAGTCCCTCCATGTAAAAATCTGGTATTCTTCCGGCTACATCCATGATGATAATGATCGCTAATAATGTAGTTCTGACAAAATGCCTATGTTATGTTCAATTCACATGAATGAAGTGGTTTTAATCTTCAATATAAATTAGGTAAAGTGTTCAACAAATAATATGATAAAGTTACAATAAACCGCAGCCCTTGATCTTATTTTATTAAGTGTCAGCATTTGAACGTAAACACTCCCCGTTGTTGTAAATAAACCTCAATTGGAATGGAGCTAATTAATGTTTTAAATAAACATGTATTTTGTTTATTTATTTACTAGATCACACGCATTAGCGTCAACTTGTTCTAAATCCCAAAACATAAACACTAACAATACTTATTACGCCAGCTTGGTTGAGAACCAACAATTGAAAAAAAAAAAGATGGCGGCTGACACACCTAGAAAGGGTCGTTAGAAATATTCCTGAGGATATGTCTAATAAAAGTGAATTACAAGTTTTAGTATTCCTTTTTCAAACTAAAAAAGTAGGTCCTAAACATTAAATAACACTGGCTGACCCAGTTACAAAAAAAAACGATAAAAATAAAACTTTCCAACATTTTATTTACAGAATCCTGACGCCATTTTTTTCACACCCACGCTTGAGCATCGTACTACATAATCCCCAGTACACTGACCCCATTTCACCCCAAAAATATACCCCGTATACGCAAAAACGTGCTTCAACCAGAAAACCAGACTATAAATACGTCTTGTGTGACCAAGACTATAAATAGTGCGCCCAAATTAACTTCAATGGGGGTGCACAAGACCGGTTGAACGGGGTAAGTAACCTCATCGGTAGGTGTATTAGGGGTAATAACTGTTCTGAACTCTTTTGTGACGTCAATGAGTCCTTTCTGACCTAGATTTCTGGCTTATAACACAATATCACGCCTAAATGTATTCACCGTAGGATTAGGAAGAGGTGTAAGTATATTATGTTATGCTGCTCCGTGCTACTAGTTAAAAATTCCCTATGGATAAAATCAACAATGACAATAGAGTGTGAAAGGGACACAAACTACTCGTATAAGCATAAAATATCAGCTGTTCCTTTCATTTTGACGTGGAGGCATTGCACTTTTATAGGAAACAGTATTTTTTTTTTAATACCGATAGCACCAACCAACCAGCTCATGTATGTACCTACATTCAATGCAAATAAATTATTTATATTGTATTCTATTCTATTCTATTCTATTCTATGAAAAAATTCTATGTGGTTAAGAATGATGTACTGAATACGTGGTAAGCGTTTGTGCGTCGGTGTTTCCACCGTGTAAAATTGTTTTTTTTTTGCACGACCTGCAAATGGAACCCAGGGCCTCAGGTCAGCATTAAAGCTAGCAACAGATTTTTTTTTGTATCAAAGATTCCTTCTTCTCACTACGTTTTTTTCATTTATTTTCGTAGCGACTATGGCGTAGTCGCTACGACTCGTAGCATAGCGTAGCACTTGGGAGAGAATCTCTCTTCTATACGAGGTCTTCGAGCTATCCCTACCGTGGGTGCTGTGGTTCGTCAAAGTGACGTCAAAGGTGAAATTAGTAAAATAAGTGAAGTATTTCTAATTGGCAATGTGCTCGCCCCCTATTACATGGGACTTCAACATAACTGGCGAAACGTGGGTGTACTATTAGGTACACCTCTGCCTAACTGTTCGGGGATTACAAGCGTGATGTTATGTTATCAGTAAAGTGTTAATTATTAAAAAACATCCTTGTTTTTTCCTTCCTTGTTTCTTCTTGCTCAAGGACTGACCACAGTCAGGGCTGCTCAGCCACTGATTCGACCCGTGTGGTTTTTATGCAGTCCTAGTACCTACTAAACTGTTAATGATTGATTTACTATATTTAATTATATGAAAGCTCGTGGCTAAATAATAACAGCCGCTCGGATCAATCTTCAGGTTAAGCCGCGCTTGTCTAGGTTGGTCTATGGATGGGTGACCACCCAATACATACCGAGTTTCCTCCGTGCCTCGGAAAGCACGTTAAGCCGTTGGTCCCGGCTGTCAGGTAGTCAGGGGCCCGAAAGTCTGACAACCAGTCTTACCAAGGGGTATTACCCGGTAATAACTGGGTTGTGGAGGTCAGATAGACAGTCGCTCCATGTAAAATACTGAAATTCAGCTGCATCTGATTAGACTGGAAGCCGACCCCAACACAGTTGGGAAAGGCATGATGATTTAATTATATGAAAGAATTAGAATTGAACGATTGAATGACGACTATCCGGGTAGAATGAAATACTAAAACGTGGCGCCGACCAAGACAAGGGCATATAGATGATGATGGTATGTATATTTAGAGGCGCTTATACCAAAAGGTGGACTTTTTCGTCTAATAATATGATGGGGTAAGCCTATCCGACATCAGTTAACTGCAATGAACGGTGGGTTTTCAAAAACACATGTCACTAGGTATTATCATAATTTAACTAGAACACCGACAACATACAAATAAGTTCAACGGTGCCAATTAGTGCCTACTAACATTATAATCGGTTTCTATCAAGTTTATTTTGAATCGATCGTTTCATGTTTGTAGTATCGATAAATGAATGACCTTATCGTATCGTTATCTTCTGTATCGTATATCGATTGAAGATATATTATAAGTTATGTTTGATATGTGTTTTCAGGCCATTACAAGAAACATTGAATATAAAGATCTAGTTGCCGCCACATAATAAAAGTCGTTGCCTGTCGTGATCAGAAAAAAATAAATAAATATGCCAGATTGATGGTATATTTTGAGCATCATGTGAGAGTCCTTCACCCAATAGCAGAAATTGAATCATTATCAGCCCACGTAGCATGACCACCGTAGACAAACAATCGACAAAATGACAGATTGTGTCGACATAACGACAGATTTCTTTGCACTATCTGTCATTTTGTCGATTCTTCCGTCAAAGAAATCCTTGTCTACGGTGGTCATGCTACGGAGGCAGGACGATGATGATGATTCAATTTCCCTTGTCCCATTTTACTTGGAGTCGGCGCAACACGTGTTCAAACTAATAGCAAATAGCAGAAATTCAATACTGCTTAAAAAATTAATCGTTATCAGTTATCACAGAAGACGAAAAATAGACATGAAGCCCTAAAACGACCTACAAAATCGTCTTTGGAAGTTTTAAAATCACTCTGCCAAGTCGGACACACACTCGTAAAACCAAAATCATCATCATCTGCGGAGCCTTTTCTCAACTATGTATTATACAACAATTTAGCCGAATGCAGCTAAATACCAATATTTTACATGGAGCGACTGCCTGTCTGACCTCCACAACCCAGTTAGTACTGGGTAATACGATACCCCTTGGTAAGACTTATTGTCAGTCTTTCGGGCCACTGCCTGCCTGTAACGACTGTCAAAGATCTACAATTCACAGCTAGGACCAACGGCTTAACGTGCTTTTGAGGCACAAAGGAAACTCGGTATGTAATGGGTGGTCAGGTCACCCATCCACGGACCAACCTAGGCAAGCGCGGCTTAACCTGAAGATAGACCCAAGTGGCTGTTACTATTTAGCCACGAACTCCTCCTCGTTAAACCTAAATATTGAAAATAAATCATATCAGATCCAGTTGATCTCAACCTGTCAACAAATGTAGGTAATCAATAATACCATTCAGCTCGGAAAACCCTACCAATAAGAAAATCATAACAAACATCGGGTAAACACGTCTATAAAGTTAATTAGCGTTATCAGTACCTTCTAGTTTTCTCCAAATCACGCAGGAAGTACGTGTTACTGATAAGGAGTATAATTATAGCTTTATCATTTATGTAAATACTGCAGGGTGGTTCTATTTGACTTAACTGTGACAAACTTATTTAATGCAGACATGTGATAAGAAGATTAAGAAGCAGGTATGGCTGGAAGATGGCGACCACACGACACACGTGTTAGCGGTGCTCCGCGCGGAGAGTCGATCAGCGCTTCTCGTCCGCGCGGTCGGCAGGTGTACGTGTGTTAGGTACCAACGGATTTCATACAAGCCAATGCTACGTAATCCGCATCACCGCACGACCGCGCGGACGTGCGGTGTCGTGTGTATTGCCCAACTGTGCAAATTTTCCTGCTTGGTAACTATGCCAACGACTGCGGAAAAACAAACGAAAGAATCTGTTTAGGTCATGCCACAAGACCCCGTGATGCTATTTGTGACGCGACTGAAACAAGTGACAAGCGCGCGTGTTGCTTGACGCAAGTTTCATCATTGGAGGTCGTGACCACAACGTAAGGCGACTATGACACTGCAAGTTTTCATGCAGTCTTGCGTGGTAACTATGACACTGCAACTATGCAGTCTTGCATGGTAACTATAATACTGCATAATGAGGCATCGTAGGATTCCCAAACAGGTAACATCTTGATTTACTGTATATGTGACGTTTAAGCAAACTGCAATTCAAAATAGCTGGCGAAATGTGAGTGTAACTAAGAAACTCTGCCCAAACCTTCGGCGAATCCAGTCGTGATAATATGATATGTATGATTCAACTCAGCCTATTTCAGTCCACTGCTGGTAATCTGGTTTCTCTCTGGCTGCGTCACAACACCGCACTCTGGCTTCCTTATCACGTCTGTCCCAGTTCACTTTTTAAGGGATGCACCAGGGTAGCCATAAAAATTAAAATTTTCGGAAGCAGGCGGAACCCATCGAAATATAAAATTATTAAAACATGGAATGGGTCCTGCGTGCTTCCAAATGCACTTGAGTTTTCTTTTCAGTCGGGTTTTTTACATTTTATATATTTTTTTTTGAATTCGGATAAAACTATTTTTGTCATTTCCATTATTATTTCCTTTATTTATATTTTTACAAATTATTTACATTTTTAAATATTCCTTAAAAAAAAAACAATATAAAAAACATTTAAAAATACAAAAAATTGTAGCCCACCGGTATCGGGAACAGGGTTCAAGCTACCCGGCGGTTAGGGCTCCAGAGAGAGGAACCTCCTAACAATACGAGCCGTGTCCAGAAGTACCGCTTTCTGAATCTAGCCCTTGATCCAGCTGCCTACAACTATCGGCCCAATGATTGCTGAGTCCACATTGTTATCATTGTATGGTAAACACTTATTTATCATTGTAGTTTCAAACAATGATCTCAAATTCACAAGTATCTCGTAAACTGATAAAATGTTGCCATGCCAAA
Source organism: Noctua fimbriata (assembly GCA_905163415.1). Taxonomy (NCBI): domain Eukaryota; kingdom Metazoa; phylum Arthropoda; class Insecta; order Lepidoptera; family Noctuidae; genus Noctua; species Noctua fimbriata. Next base: position 2,901,446 of record LR990928.1, read on the forward strand.
AACGTTTATATACCATCTGAATCATATTCCAAAAAAAAGTTCCTCCAAGATAATCAACACCGAAATAATCAACAAAACAAAGGACAACATTGTAATCCATGTATATTGAACCACATTATTATCTAACAATAATCAATGTATTGATGTGTTATCAGTACTTATCAGCTATCTTATCAGCCCCCACGTGACGTATGTTGTCAAACGTATATAATGTACTTAATATAAAAGATATATATTTATCATGCGGTCGCAGCGTGATGGAAAACTATTGGGACTTGTTTATGTAATGTGACATCTACCCCCGTGCTGATAGCTTCAAGTGGCACTAATAGTGATAAAAAGTACCAGCTTATAATGTAGTGAGAATGTTCTTTAAATGTCACGCTTGTGGGTAGTGCTATCTAAGCATAATCATTCAATAATTTCCCCAGTCCCACGGCTGGAACACAGTTCTATTCTCTGTAAGAGGGGGTGGGTCGTTATAGACCACAGAGACCCAGAACGGAGATGATATTAGCCTGTAATCCCCGAAGAGTTGGCCAGAGGTATTCCTTATATTACACCCACAATTCGCCAGTCCCATGTAAAAGCAGGTCAGCCTATTTTCATCAACCAGGCACAAATCCAGACTCCGTGGCTGCTACTGAGAAATTCCTGATGGAAAAACCCAATATCATTTTGCCCGACCCGGGAATCGAACCCAGGACCTCATGCTCAACAGTCGCGCTTGCGACCACTCGACTAACGAGGTAGTCAAAGAGATCATAATGTTCCCACTGCTGGACTGGGGCTGGACTGTTTCCACCATGCGGGCCCAGTGCGGGTGGATACCATATGCCTTCGATTTTTTCGTTCTAGGATATATGCTGGTTTCCTCGAGATATTTTTCTATATTAGATATATTTCTTCAGTGGTGATGAAGTAATTTGTAGTGGTGGAACCAAGGTGGGTTGGAACCTTCTAGCTATGACTCTTCTTGAAGTCTCTTCTTGAAGTCGAGTTTCGATGAAGACTTAAAAAGCTTTTAAAGGAAAGATAAAATTGTAAGTCCTGTCCAGTGTGTGTGACAAAGAAGGAAGAAGACGGTGATGATTACCTTCTCTGATTATGATTCAGGGTGAAATAATTCCCACAAACAAAATTACTTCAGTGAACGGACGAGCATATAACTCTGGTAATTTTCTAGAGAAAATTATTAATTATTTTTTCATTGCTGAAAAAGAAACTACAAAATGAAATGCATAATGCATCTAGTGGTCTCAAGCCTGCTGGTCTTCTAGTCATAAATAAGACTGCAGCTGATTGTATCCTCGATTCGTTTCCCAGGTCTGACCAAACACATATTTTTAGGATTTTTCATTAGGACATTACTCTTGCCGGCAAATACAACTGACTAGATGTGGGAGAACATCTTAACTTACCCAGGTGTATGGAGACGTGGTATTAATCATTTGATGTAGGTACTTATTCTTCACTGACTCAACATCACTATTTATAGAGTCTCCAGTCTACGTGATCTCCATCATGCTCATCCAATGCTCAGGCCACCACCCCCTGGTTACCAACGATAACCTCAACCAGGATATAGCATGCTATCGTGGTTCGTGACACATTTCATGGCCAGCGTGACAAACGCGTGTTTCTCGCTTGATTTCCACGGCCGCGACCGATTATATACGATTGTTATGAATATGTCCTTATCGAGGGAAACGCCCTGTTGATGTTTATGTAGATAATACTAAGTTATGTGGGAACGGTCAGATTGTGGAATAAAGTACACTTTATAATGTGAGTAGGTAGGTACAGGCGACGGAAAGTCTGTGGTAAAACTTTATGAACTTGAGCTTCGAAAATTCAATAGAAGACGAGTTTAGCTTCTACTGGTTTCATTACGAATGACGTGCGGTCTGCTGTGCCCTGTAAGTACGAACTTAAAGCCTTCTACTGGATGACTTAAAATGTAACAAAATTATGGCTTTTGACCAAATTCGACCCGGGATATTTCCAGGTAGGCAGACTGTGAAAGTTCAGAAGTAGATTCTGCCTATAATCTACTAGAGCCTCCGCAGAGGTTTATCAGGGTGGTTTTCAAAGCTGGTTTTCTGTTTGATCAGCCTGTCTTTTGCTTTCCTCTCCGAGGGGTACCACGGGGTGTGCCTTTAGCGTGAAGAACTAGTTACAGACCTTTAGTTTATTTATTTTTAGCCCTGACTGGATGCCATAGTATTAGGCGACCCACAGGATTGTCCGGTTAAGCCAACAAAACTTTCTAGAATGACCTGTGTGAGGCCATTTACTAATAAAAAAAAAGGTTTTCCTATGAAAGCGACGTTTTAATTCATATATAACTTGTGTATACGATACCAGTCGGCTACCCCGTACTGATAAAAAAATATGTTAATGGGAAAAACCGTATAATGTGCAATAAAAGAATTAAAAGTTTCGCAATAATGTTTAATATATTGCATATTTACACACTTCAGTAGAAAAAAATAATGAGCATCATTCATTGTTTTTTCTTGCTGAAGTAGTAGTAACGTAAATATTTTCAGTCATAAACAAAAAAATTGAAGAACTTTTAGGTGAATGAAATAGTGCTGTAGAGTTGGGAACCATAGAACGCCATCTGCTACGATCCGTACATCATATTCCTTTTGCCTCGTCCACGTTCATACATCTGGTCATACACGCACGCAAGCTCGAGAACTGTTGCAAAAAAAAAAAACGAAATGTCTCATTCGCCTGTAGGCACATTACTCATGCAGCCTTCATATCGGATTGTCCTTGAACATCACGCAGCAAGCGTGTGACAAAACTAATATCAACGGGATTATAATATCAAGTGACTGGCAATTTGCATCGTAACCGTATATCTTCGATATCAACAATATCAAAAATGACTTAACGAAATAACATAAAAGTAGGTACTTAAAATAGAATACAGTGACTGACATTATTTAGAATCTACAGGCTGGCTTCATAATTCTCTTTTATTTTATTTTTGTTAAGTTTATTTCCACTAAATGGACTGTTTCTCGAAAATTTCGAAAATGTTACCATTTCATAAAAACCGGCTAAGTGCGAGTCGTACTCACACGCACACAGGGTTCCGTAGCACCAAACAATAGAATAAATTATTTTGATGGCTTATTCATATATTTTGTATTGTATTACATTCAACAGCAAAACTAAATTTGTTTTTCATTGTAGTTAGTGCTGCAGTTTGATGAAAAAGTCCCATATCTCAAAAACTAAACATCAAATCTTATTCAAACCAATTCTAAACACCGTGCACGTATAAGTTTCATGAAAATATATTTTTTAGTTTCTGTTCCATGTATGGGAAGCCCCCCGTAATCTTTATTTTTATTTTTGTATAAAAATCGTAAAGCGGTTTACAGAATACCTACCAAGTTTCAACTGTGTAGTCCTAATAGTTTCGGAATAAAGTGGCTGTGACATACAGACGGACAGACAGACATGACGAATCTATAAGGGTTCCGTTTTTTGCCTTACGGCTACGGAACCCTAAAGAAGATTACAATTTTATGAAAAGTTTCAGTTTAAGAAAAATTGGTACCAGACAGTACATGATCAGAACGAATTGCATTTCCGACATAATACTTGAATACAATACTTTTGCAGAACCCAGCCTTCAAACACGGAAACTCATGCCCTGTTCCCAAAGATTGTAAACTTAGATTCGTAAGCTGATTTTTTCTCATCGCAGATAGACAAATCTCAGATCGCCTAGAGCTACGGTCCTTACATGGGTAGAAGAGTACAAAATCTTTTATTTACAGAAAATACTGATGTATACCAGTTGTATGCATGTATTGTATTTTAATGTACAATGTACACAACTTAAAACTAGTCAGTACATGACCCTGTTAGGGCGCAGCAAGATAACTTAAAACTAATAATATTGCAGTGTCAGCGTTATCTATTATCTCATATCACGTAGATCATTAGGAACTTTCACATTGAAAATATTATATTAATTAAACTTATATCTAGCTTTATACATAAAAAACCTACATTAAAAGTAACACATATATATTCAAATTCTATTTTAACATTTTATCTTCCATAAATTCTTGGACACTAAAATATTTTTTTTTAAATTGTTCGTCGTGTCGTTGAGCTCTTTGGGTCGAGCTACACGATCACTGACAAATGCTTGCACTGACTGGACAAGTCCACACAAATCTGGATGGTTATTTCTTCAAAAGATCATCTCAGACACTAATCTGCATGGTCCTTATACGACTTGACCAATGTCTGGACTTTAAAAGAGACATTGACCTATGAGTTTGTTTCAGCTGTTTCTTCTCAGAGTAGTCAGGTACGAAGCACCGGCCCCATCCAGTTTTAAAAATATCACGATGTGACATGTAAAAGTGTTTTGTAAAACCAATTTACAGAAAATAAATAAATATAATAATGTGTTTAATTAATAATGAATGTAGTTTATAATAGAATAGTGATCATTAACTAAAAAATTTACAGAAATAAATATAATTTATGATTTACAAATTTAACTTCACATTCATTCTTTCATATATTATCATGGCATACACGCGCATTCATAATATCAGTAGGCGAGGCTCTCGGAACTTCGTCTCAACATCACCTCGAGTCACGTGTCACGATACCAGCTGCCCTTATCAGATAACAGAGATATCGGCGCTCCCACACTTGCGCAAGAGTAGTTAATCCCTTGATATCGGAGCACGCATGCGATTGTGTTTTAGGGCTGATCGACAGTAGCCATTTTAGATAAATAGATGCCTGGGAAATATTAGTTTTCACAGTCATTAAGTAACCTTGGGGGTATTTTGTACCTATTTAAAAAAAACCGGCCAAGTTCGAGTCGGACTCGCGCACGAGTACTCCATACCATCGTTGTAGGCGAGCCACCATTAATTTTTAATTTTATTTTATTAGTTTTTGTTATAGCTTTCTTATAATCTTTCCTGTAAACTATAGGCAAAGAACAATTTATTGTATTTTTTCAAAATTTTCGGCCCTGTAGTAATAATATAGTCAATTCTCGCCTTTTTTTAAGATAACTTCAAAACTATTTATCTTAAAATTAGAAAAAAAAAATATTTGAAATGCTCACAATGAGCCCTTTCATTTGATATGTAACATCTTTTTCATTTTTTCATTTACCCCTCTAAAATGGCCCCCATGTTTAAAATTCATTCATTTACGTCACACGTCCGTCTTTGGGTCACCGACTTTCATATGTGTACCAAATTTCTACTCAATGTGCCTAGTAGTTGACTTTCCAGGGTGCATTGTAAGACTAGAAAGCTTTATTCTACTTGTTCGTGTCGATGGTGACTTCCCCGACATCAGTAGCAGCGTAGACGTCGCTGTGACTGCAGCTTTTGGAGCAGCGAGGACAGGAAAGAAGGTGAGGCATAGTAGAGCACTTTACAAAAACATCTGCCCACTTGTGTTCGCAGATAATTTCATCATCATCATCATCATCATTTCAGCCGAAAGACGTCCACTGCTGGACATAGACCTCCCCCAAGAAGGGGGGTTTTGCCATAATCGCCACGCTTGGCAGGCGGGTTGGCGATCGCAGTATGGTTGTTATAAAGCACAGAGAACGCTGCTGCCCATTCTCTGGTAAGTCCCTTAGTCGCCTCTTACGACACCCACGGGAAGATATGGGATGGTGCTATTCTTTACGTCCGGACACCATACAGAACTCAGAACTCAGATAATTTAGTGACTTCCAAATAGACCACGGAAGTTCAACCCTGTGGGAAGATGTGTACAAAGTAAAACTAAAGCTTAATTATTATGCCCCTAAGCCAGCGACAGAGCTGTGCAGGTGGCAATATACTGGTCGGGTATTATTTGAGCCTATCGACACGCAAGGAAGCAAGGCTGACCCTAACTAAGGCTAGTTCAAAAGCTATGGTTAATAAAGAAGGACCAAGTCAAACCCACGTAATGGAACTCTAATGGAGTTCGGCAGGGCTCCTAGCAAGGCGCGGTGATGGCAGGTGGAGTAAAGCTGTGATCGAGTGGCGTCCAAGGACTGGAAAGAGAAGTGTTGGCCGTCCGGCGACGAGATGGGCAGACGATATTGTTGACATCGAGGGAATGTCCTGGATGAGGCTGCCATAAGTACGTGAAACTTGGCATAAGAGAGGCCTATACCCAGTAGTGGGTGAAGTCGGGCTGTGGATGATGATGCTGAAGCCAAACCCAGGTGGGTTTAGTGTTAGACCAAAAAACTAGAGTACTCTTTTCTTGATATTTTTCTATGGAAAAACCAACGGAAGAATGCTAAATCCGTGTTTGCACGAAAATAATTTGATAGAGTGTAGATAGCAGTGGCGAAGGTTCCATACCACTCGATTCCTACCGGATTCCCTTTGATAAATGGCATAGTCAGTATTCTATAGACAAGTAATATTATCACATTAAAGATCATGTACTCCGGGTTACCTCTTACAAAAATTGACCCTTCGTTACTGGTGGATAGCATGTGCATTCGCTCATTAGTTCTAAGCCTAATTAGCCTACAATGTTAAAAGGGGAAGAGAGGGAAGGCCTGTGTTTGTTCCAAACCAACCTTTATTTCAGAAATGATTTGTCAACATCCTCTACATCACTCAGTCAGATACCAATCTGTCAAAATTATCGTGTCCAAAAGTCTTTGAAACAAAAACTACTTCGAACTAGAACCTTCTTTATCTCAATACACGCGTATTCCGTTCAATATCAAGTCATATCAGTGATTAATGTATTACAATGTTACGTCAAACGTTACTGTATGAAACATACCGTATGATATTGTGCGTAGGTAAGTACTTACGATTGATAAAAACGTTGAGTGTAAATTCGTGGGAAAATGTTTTAAAGATACATTCACATTTGACGGTAATTTCCTTTTAAAACTTTCGAGAATTTATGATTGGACAACCAACAACTTACATACTAACATCACACTTGTATTCTTCTCTAAGGTTTAAATAGAGGTGTTGTAAGTAAAACCACGTTTCGCCAATTACTTTAAATTCCCAAGAAAATGTGGGAAAGCCGGGAAAGTAACCGAGGCAGCTGAAATATTTGTTTATTGTATCGTAGGCCACGCGGCAGTCGTAACGTAGCCAATATCAGCTGTCCTCTTATTCTTTTGGATCTCCAGACTACGCTAGCTCAGATCAAACTACTACTACTGACGACTTGCAGTAGACTGTAGGTTCCTATATGATAAAGGGGGGATTTTTCTGCCGTTTTCTTCTCTTGCCTATGCAAGAACTGTTCATATGAGTTGATGGTTTGTTTAAAACATTGACCAGATCACCTAGAGAAATTGAAATCCCAATAAAACCCAAAAATTATTAATCAAACCACACACAACACTTATTACTTTATTTACCCGACTTAACGTTAACATCTGTGCCGTGAAAATATCCGTGCCTCAGACGGAAGGGCCTCGCCTACGTGACAAAGGCGACGTGCGCCAAGCTATCGGCGCTTGCGCATAACACAGCATTTTGATAAAAAATAATAACAGACGGCGTGCCGTGCGGAAACGAAACGATCCGAGGAAAATTTTGAGGTTTTAATGCGATGGAGTGATGAGTCTTCGTGCTTGCTTTAGTGGTTGAGGATTTTTTGTAAGTAAATAGATGTTTGACAATGTGAATTATTGGTGTTAATGGATTCTTTTTTCTGTAATGTTAATCAATAAGCTACTTCTGTATCTCATAATCCTTGTTTAAATAAAGCTAAGTTTCCCTTAAATTAGTTTACAACATTAGGTTCCTACCCAAAAACCTGAACACGTTTTGTTTAAATTTTTTTAGATACTTTTTGAACAGATGGACTGTGTGAGGGGTGATAATATGACATGAAAGGAGGTGTCTGATGAGGGGACGAGTAATAGGGAAATATGAAAGAAGAAGAAGTTGGCATAAGGGCAGGGGAATGATGTATTTTGGAGTAGAGTATGTATATCATACTTTATTATTTATTTAGCTCATATCGGATCTTCCGATTACGCAAGGTACATTCCCTGAATCGGTTATTTTAGCAGCTACTGCAATTATTGAGGAAGGAAAATTAAAATCTACCTGTCGTGATAAAAAAATGAATCATTGAATAAAAAAACAGTAGAAACGATAACATGATTCACTTTCAGATTATCTAAGATTATTATTTAAATGGTTAATTAAAAATGGATGATTCATTATTGAACGGTAAATAAACACACTAAAACAGGTAACTGCCTTGTTGGTCTAGTGGTGGGTATAGCGATTGCTGAACATGAGGTCCTGAGTTCGATTCCCGGATCGGGTTTATCCATCAGGAATTTCTCAGTAGCAGGCACGGAGTCTGGATTTGTGCCCGGTTGATGGCAATAGGCTCGCCCCTATTACATGGGATTTAAAAATAACTGCCGAAATGAGGGTGTACAGGTATCACTCTGCCTTACCATACGGGAACTACATGATGTTATGTTATTTATACGAGAAACGACACACAAAGACGTGGAACTAAAAAAAGAAGCGTTAGTCACAAAATTATTTAGGTTTTTACAGATATAACTACAGTGATAACATAAATAGCATAGATAACGCATGCATTTATTTAATGACATCTGATAAAGTGTCAAAAGTTCTGGTAGCACTTTTGAAGGAAAACGGTATTCATAATTTAAAAAAAAAAAACATATTATAATTGCGAAATACCTCTGAACCGATCGATAATATAACAGAGAGGTAGCATAAGACCCGGAAAAGGACATACCTACCTAACGGCCTCCTTGCAGGCGGAGCCACGAAAAAGCTATAGTTTCTTTTTTAACAAAGCAATAAAAATACTATAGATATTAGTTTAATAAAGATAATGTGGATAATGGATATGATTATTATTACCGGAATAGAAAATAATAGGTACTTAAACGCTATCAATAAATCCTTGTGGAATTAAAAGATTAATTCTATCATATTCATTAATCGATATAAATATTATGTAGGTATTTTGTGACTACTACTTAATTAGTTTTTAATGAAGGGTTATGAATACCTATATTACTTATAACTACTTATCAAGAAGTGTTAGTCGAAGTGGCAGGATTATTACCTAACCGACCTAATTTTCACCATACTAAAACTATGAGTATTATACAACATTAGTTTCAGTATATGCGAAACCTGAAATACGTGTCTAGTAATTTTATGTAAAGAATCTATGTACAAAATTTCAAAACTGTATCAAGTTATAAGCTTGTTCTGTTACCTAGTTGTCCGCACAAAAACGTGGTAACCACGCGGCGCCACCACGCGCGCGCCTCCAGCGTCGTCTTGAGCTCATTGATAATAATAATTTGGCAGTAAGTACCTAAATGATTGCGATAGCTCGCTCGGTGTCCAACTTTGTCTTTTTTAAATATTTTTGGGACAAAATATAACATGGTTTAAAAATTATGGGAATCGATTCAGTTACTTATTCTGAACAAACTATATTCAGGTTTCGCATATACTAAAAATAATGTTGTATAACTTACAAACTAAACTAACAACAAGCTGTAAAAGAAAACCGGACTTTTTTTCGAATCAGACATTCTACGTACTAATTACAGAATTAACACGGGATGGATGAAATGGCGGCAGGTCACGGGAACAATCTGCGACTCCTGCATTCCCCTTAAACTTAAGGGGAAGATTTACAAAACAAAGTTTGGCCCGCTGTCTTGTATGGATCAGAATGTTGGCCCACCAAAGGGATGAATAAAAGGCATTTGCACGTGACGGAGATGAGAATGCTAAGGGGGATGTGTGGTGTTACGCGAATGGATAAAATAAGAAATGAGTATATAAGAGGAAGTCTGAAAATCTCGCTGGTGACTGAAAAGTTGTGTGGTAAACGGTTGTCGTGGTATGGGTATGTGATGCGGAGGAATGAGGAAAATGTCGTGAGGAAAGTTTTGAGTATGAATGTGGATGGGTATATGAGTAGAGGAAGACCAAAGAAACGATGGATGGTAAATAATGATATGGCAAGAAGGGAGGTGTCTGATGACATGAGTAATAGAGAAATATGGAGACATGCTGCGCCGATCCCAAATGAATTGGGATAAGGGCAAGGGAATGACATTCTATGTACTAATCGGACGTATGAATGAAATTTTAATGTCCGATTCCAAAAACTTCCGATTCGTAGACTATTCACAAACCGTCAGGTTTCTCTGCAAATTGAACTTTTCTTTCAAATCCGTCGTTTGCGAAACGGACGTTCTGTTGAACTGTGGATAGGGGCCAAAAAGACAATGAAATAATAAAATTAACACCCTACAAACATAAATACATAAAATCAAAATCAAAGCATTTATTTCAAACAGGCCAGTTACAGGCACTTTTGAATTGTCGAAACAAAGACAACAATGAAAAGTAGTTACAGTCCCAGTCACAAGGCATAAAAACTGTGAAAGTACTGTAGTTGTCCATTCCCTAACGTAGAACTCTATGGAGAAGAACGGGCAAGAACCTCCATGGACACTCTTTTAAATCAGAATACTTTTACAAAAATTCGCTACATCATTTATGTTGAGATATAGTTATAGATACATTATGTGAGAACGATGTAGCAAGATGTGTACGTTAAATGTGCCCATAGTAAAAATAATTCAAAAATAAAATAACAAAAGCCTGTAATTCCCGAAGGTTTAAGCAGCTGTACCTGATAGTACACCCACATTTTGCCAGTTATGTCTAAGTCCAATGTAACAAAGGGCGAGCCTATTGCCATCAACCGGGCCCAAATCCAAACGTAATCGTAACAGCCCACAAAATTACACAAGACCGTCGTGAAAGATGGTTTTACACAATTGAATTCAAGTAGGTATCCGCAGATCCACCACATTAATATTAAGTACCTAAGCACGTGTTTCCCCCATACATAAAACTGCTAAAAAATAGTTAAAAATAATATTCTTGACATAGGAACAGATTAGATGACGTACTTATGACATTATGACGCCATATTACAGATTTACAATGCAGTAAGTACCTACTTTGGCAAACCGCAAGAGCCACAAAACATCACAAATTCTTTAAAATACAAACTCCACGACGTCATTACGGGGTATTCCTCAAAGCGCAACCAACTAAGCGCAACTAAATTATTCCTTGAAGCGCAACCATTTGTGAGCGCAACTACTCACAAATTCAAATTAAAAATATTATATTATGTTTATGCCTCGAAGCGCAACCATGATGAAAAATAGAGAATATGATGGATTCATTAATTTTTTTCAATCATGTTTGCGCTTTAAGGACATTATTCATATCTCTATTTTTCAACTAACCAACATTCACTTTGAATTTAACCTCTATTTTTTACATCTGCAAATGACTACCACCCCGGCTATCTCCAACAGCGACTATTGAACGTGGTTTCCGAGACACGGTGTGATCACCCATTAACCGACCTCGGCGAGAGATGCTTAACCTATAACATCGATCCGTGAAGCTGTTATTAAACAAGGTGTAAACGGACCCTTCACGAAGCCGTCAGTCAAGCATTCTGTACATCAAACTAAGTAACTCGACGCAAAAAATATTGCTGGGAAACGACTTTATTTTTGGTCTGAAAAAAAATATAGCCACGAGTCCCTCTGTTTCCTTCAAGGTTAGAGGAATACTGACGTGTTATAGACTCACACATACAACCAACAACAACAAAAAAACAAATGTAGCTCAATTTTCCTCCTCAACGTATCTTATCGAGTGACGTCGGCGTTGCCGTTGTCATGACGAAGCCAACAGTATGACGCGCCCATCGTCACCGCATGACGAATGACATGACGAGGAAGGGATATAATTATACATAAATCATTGTCATCGTTGGTCATTGACTGACACACTTCCAAAATAAATGGTGCGAAGATTTTTTAAGTGTCTTTTAATGGAGTTTTCTTTGTTTAAAAGTGTGAAGATTTCATTTTCTTTGTTTGTGTGAAGCAACTAAAGTATTTGGCCATTATGAGATAACTCTAACTATGTAGTCGAATGACTCAGACATTGTAGGCTTGCGAAAGGCGTGTCTATTTGCGTCTGACCCTTTGACAAATTCTTAGCGACTGAATGAAACTTTGACCACACCCTTCAAAGCCGGAACTTATTAATACTTTACCCTAAAAATAGTACCATTTATCTGAAAGAACTCCCACAGAACAATTTCACAAGTCTAAATATAAACAATTATATATAGAGCCATTGTTACCAACTTGAAAGCTGGAAATAATAATTTTCCTTCCTTTTTACGTGGGAAAATACATTCATATTTCCCTTGTGCGTAACAGAGTAAAATAATCCTTATTCTCTGACAAAATAATTAAAAAGGTATCAGTTTTTTTTTATATATCTCTGCCCTCTACCCACACCTATATTTATATGTATAATACTAGCGATCCACCTCGGTTTTGCATAGGGGCAATTTGCTAATGAAGAAAATGAGAAGTGGGCTTAACAAAAAAAATAGAAAATATGTCACAATATTCTCTCATACAAACGTTGTTTTTTTTTTGTTTATTCTGTACGGGCTTACTCTTAACCTCAGTCTAGCCCTGAGGACAGAGATGAGGTCGACGATGGAACGAGCTAACCCAAAAGAAGCCTATTAACTCGCGATTTAAATAGATTGGGGTCATATGAACTTGGAAACACCGACTTTTTGTCCTGGCAATGATGCACATAACAAAAAAAAACAGCCGAATCGGTCGAGCCCTTTTCAAGTTACGATCCATCATACATTCGGCAATAATTGTATTCTCGTAGATTCGCCAAAAACAAAGAAAATTATAGAACAGAATTCGAGAACCATTTCAAAACAAACGCCGCTCGCCGACATTCGCTTGTTCATGAACGAGCCCCGGTGGTTCAAGTGCAGGGGTGTAGGATCGATGCAGCAAGTTCAAGGCTGCACCCCTGGCATAGCGAACACCCCCGCGCGCCCCTACACCCCGCAGGCAGCCAGTGACGTCAACGCCATTCATGCTTGTAGCGGATCGATAGAACCAACGGGAGGTGTGGTGGGTCTAAGTTAAAAGCTTAAGAGAGGTTTCTGACTCTGAAGCCTTGTTTTCATTGCTAACATTGGAGGGAAAATGTTATTAAATATGTGAAATATAACAATAATAATAGGTTGAAAACGTTGATATGTATAATATTTCAAAAACAAAAACATGTATGTGGCTATGGAAGGAAAACCGCATTATTTTCCGCAAGAGAGTATCTTTCATAACTAATTAATAATTATTAGGTTCAAATGATGACAATTTCATCATCTAATTGCCAGGCAGTATTATATGATTGAAAGCAATGACGTAGGAATAAATCATAGGGCTTTACCGGGCTGTCGTTTACCATAAATTTTCAAAAAAGAGAAAATCGCTCATTGCTTATTGCTTGAAGAAACAAAGCTCTCGCAATAATAATGGCGCTGAATTTCAGATAGGAGAATGGATAAAGCTACGATTTGGTAAATTAAAATTATTAGATTTTTTTTTATTTTTATATATTAATGCTGTAAAGATTTCACCTTGATTGTATATTTTAATCTTAGTTTTTTGTTCAGTTTTTTTTCTACTTGACTTCGGAAATATGTAGGTACATTGAACTTTCCTAGACGAATTTCTTAACAAAAAAATCCCTAGATTACGTAGCTACTACACCTGGGTGATTAATCCAGCCTTTCATAAGAATCTGTTGACGACTGATACTTAGGTATACCATATGATTCACTGCAATTTTTCATTCGGATTAAATAAGTAACCATCTCTTACACAATTCCATTTTCTTTTGTTTTGTCTCTCTCCCTTCCATTGTCATTTTATGCACCACTCGCGAGCACACACAGAAAACCTTTACATCATAACATCACACCTTTCCCCGAAGGAGTAGGCAGACGTTTAGATGCCTGTTAGTACTTGGGACCGGCTACTGACAATAGGCTTGCTCCCTTTTACATGCTACATTAACATAACTGTCGAAATGTGGACATGCATAGATATACAAATAGTTAATTTTTATGTTTACTTTTTTGTATATTTTTTACTATAATTGTTATTTAATCATTTTGTTTTGTCCTGTGCGGGACAAATAGATACTTTTTCTTATTTTATTTTACACCTTTCCTTAACGCAAAAAAAACTTTTTCCCATAGGAGCAGGCAAAGACTATAGAATGCCACCTGCTACGATCCTCCCTACATACTCTCTTTGCTTCGTCCACGTTCATCTGATCATACACGCACACCAGTTGCCAGTACTCCACACTGACCTTTCTGAAGAGAAATGCATCGGCAAACTGCGTTCAAGTTCACCCCAGTAACAAATGACGTTGTTTCTGCGGAAGCTTGACTGTAAAAGGGCAAAGTGTGCCTGTTGCCGGCTCGGCCTCGGCTCTCGGCTCTCGGCAGACACGCCACCAACCCCCCGGGGGGTTGAGGTTCCATCCGTTTGCGTCAGTCTCTAGTTCAGGGTTGAAATCTGGGTGATTTTGCTCGCACGTGTAGGTAAGTATTGGGTTTTTATCTTTCGCCTTGATTCTAGTTTTGTAGAAGACAAAGATCAGGTTCGAGACTTTTTTTAGAAGAAAGGAATTGCGTTGGAGGCACAAAAATCTGTGAAAGATGGACCAAAAAGTGATCTTTTAAAGGTTTAATTTTCCTATAAGGTGGGAACCCATTTTTTTTTTGTACCTTTTACAATGCCCAATGAGCCACAGCATAGCATAATGTCGGATGGCAACACGAAAGTGCCACCTGATTTTCAGGAGGATTTTAGAAATGCCAAGTGTAAGACAAGATAAATAAGTCATACCCTATATGAATCTTTATAAGTTTAACGGAAAAATCCAATATCTTGTTGCCATCGCAACTGGGGGCGTTAATTTGATGTTCTTAAGCTCCAATATACAATACAAGTAGTCTATAACAGAGTTGGATTTTTTTTTAATTAGTAGGTAATGTCTATAGAATACAAAAATAAAAATAAAAAACAAAATACGCGCGCGCGCGTAGCCATAAAAAATCGCACGGTTCGGGTTGGTCGTTTCCTATATAGAAGAACCCGCAAGAAACTACATGGTTACTCTTTTAAAAAATGTAATGCGAGCTTCAAGAGTTGATAAAAATTCTAAATCATCCATTGGTTCTAGTATGTATTAAATGCTTAGACACAGAACCATTTTCTAAAAAACCAACAATACTTATGGTTGAAACCTTATTGCAATGCTTGTAGCATAGTAATTGGTAGTTCTACATCATACATAAGATTTTCTTCTCAAACTTGAGCATAAATTCCTAAAAAAGGTTTGTTATTATACTCAAAAGTAGGCTTGGTTAGGTAACGTGGCGAGAGCTAAAACCCTAACTTCGTCAACAGTCCAACTTACATACCAGCCGATACCAGAGGTAACTCATTATTTTGCAAAAATGTAGATACCTCCTTTTAGTTACAACGACAAAATCGCGAGATTTTCAGTCTGGGTCCAAGGTCCAACCTGAAGTGGGTGTAAAAATCATGACGTCTTCTTTCACCTTTAAGTTCGATAACTTATAACTTACTCTTGCAGTGTCGTTTCACACTTATTTTACCTCAATCTATTAGGTTACACGTAGCTAACCTGAGATTTGTGTAAAACAAGTTTATTGTAAAAGAAAAAAAATAAAAACCGAACCGAAAAAGATTGTAAATATAGACCTATAACCATGCATTGTCATCCAAACTAAGCGTATACAAAATTTCAGCTCAATGGTTTGGGAATAACTGTTTTAAAATTCAGTTTAGTTCAAAAACATACAAACATTGCAAGCTTAATAAAAGCAAGAACTGAACAAAGCGAGTGTTCACTTAATATCGTATCCTCCTATTCCTTGCTCATTACAGGAGCTGATGGACGGCGCGGAAGGCGTCAAACTTGTAGCCGAGTTCTGAGTCTGGTCTGGTTCTGGGTCAACTAAATTATACATTGCTATCGACACTAAGAAGTGTTTTCCTTACATTTCCCGCTAGAAAAGTAAATATTATCGAATAGTAAAGAGTCTAAAATTAAACGCGAGGCTGGGCTAGTTCAAATATCTCTGATATTATGCATAGTCGGGAAAACTCTTGAGTCTACAGTTTAAAGTAGGTTCGTACGACAGTGAAAGCTATACGGTGTTGCAAGAACATGAGCTGTAAACGTAAGTATAGATGGAGCTTTCATACAATGCCGGCCACGTTGCCTATAGGGTTCACTAAAGTTTCACCAAAACTCCATTGACAAATTTTCATTTTACAACCAACGTTTCTTATATTATTTATTTCGAAAACAACTTATTCCGCAAATGTATTATTTTATAAACACTCGTTTTACATACATTTATTTGGCAAACAATTATTTTTACAAATGCATCAGATGATATTTAATCATTTATACATTTTTCATTTCTCATTCAACTCCCCGTGATGTTGACCGTCTAGGGTTAGCGTTTCCGTCAGCAGATCGACGTTGGTAAACTTGTTGTTGTAGAATGATGAAATGACAAATAATGTTTTTTTTTTTTTTTTTGTCATATAAAAATTTTTGAAGAAATGTTTGGTGAGCTGACTGGTCACCTGCTTATAGGCCTGCGCAGACGTTTGGACGACGTTTCTCATTGACAACGAAATAGAAACATGAACAGTCACGAGCATCAGTATGTATACACTTTTCTTTAAAAACTATTTTCGCGAGAAATAACGATTGTAACTTGGAGATAGGATCTTTTTCATAAAAATAAGAGTTCTTGAATACTATGTTCGTAACAACATGAAATTTTAATCAGAACAGTAGGAGAAAAACACTTTTAAAAGTTGTTAAGTGTTTACATATTGGTGCTCGTGACTGTACATTTTTGACGTGGTCTACGGATAAAAGTCCTTCGTCTGCGCAGGCCCTCAAAATGGCAGATATGGGTTTGGCCTTAGATTGATTTTAGCTTTTAAGTTTTATTTAGAGGGTGTGATAAACTTGACGGTTCATCACATTCAATCCTGAGTCATAGCTGTGTAGATACCAATTGTTGGAGTCTGTAATTTTCGCAAATCACATCTTGGTTGTGATAGCTTCTTCTATCGCCATCGTCTCTTCAAGACCTTTTTCTATATTGGATTCAATTCAACACAAGAAATCTTGAAAAATACTACCAAATTCTCCCAAAATCACCCGTCTATTTACATCCAAAGCGACTAAATCTTTCACTTCGCTCTCAGTCCTCCACAGCCCTACCTCCACGCCCTGCTTCACCGGGAGCAGTGTGGGCGTCTGACGTCATTCGCCCCTCTCCACCCCTTGTCCCCCTCGTCTCACCCGCCACCCCGTTCGCCCCCTTCAACTTGACATTCGGCCGGCTGTATCGATTCGCGAGAGTCCGCAATGCCGAGGCCGCGTCTGTTTACCTTTCTACGCAATTTGTGAATGAAAGCTAGGAGTTAATGGTCGGTTTTAGTGTGGGTGTGATAGATCTGATACTATTTTATATGACACATAATATCACGCCTGTATATCCCCGAAGGATTAGGCAGAGGGGTACCAATAATACACCCACATTTGGCCTTTACGAGACGAGCTTCCTCTGGAACAACGTCATTTGATGCTGCGGTGAACTTGAACTTAGTTTGCCGATGCATTTTTTCTGTTAGAAGTATACTTATTGTAGGTACATCCACTTTTCGCCAGTTATGTGTAAGTTCCATGTAATAGGGGGGAGCCTATTGTGATCAACCCGGCACAAATACAGGTTCCGTAACTGCTATTGAAATTTCTTAATGAAAAATCCCAATAACACTTTTAAAAAGCAACGATTTCCTTGCAAAGTGCAATGAAGGAAATAATTCTGGATGGTTTTATAAGTGTAACTGAACTCTTAACAAAGAGTTTGTCTGGGGAAGTACAGCCACCATTCATAATCAAAATCATAATTCATTTTGTCTTTAAGCTAGTTTTAGGCGTGACGATTTGGGCTCGTTCCTGACTGATTGGCCAGAGGAGTAAAAAAACCCCGGGAGAGTTGGGAAGGAATGGGGGAGACTTTTGCCCAGCAGTGGGACAGAAAAGGCTAAATAAAAAAAAAAGCTAGTCTTGTCCAGTTCCAGTTGCGAGGGGAAAGAAACGGATGCCCGTGAAATTCCAGACCAGACCTTTTCCAAGTTATTTCTCCAGATCATCATCTGCCTAGCCTTTTCCCAATTATGTTAGGGTCGGCTTCTAGTCTAACCGGATGCAGCTGAATACCTGTATTTTACATGGAGTGACTGCCTATCTGACCACCACAACCCAGTTATACTCGGTAATTCGATACCCCTTGATAAGTCTGTTTGTCAGATTTTCGGGCCACTGACTACCTGTAAAGACTATCAAAGATGACAACAAATGACAGTCGGGACCAACGACTTAACGTATTTTCCGAGGCACGAAGGAAACTCGGAATGTAACCCATCCACATAGCAACCTAGGCAAGCGCAGCTTAACCCGAAGATTGATCCGAGTGGCTGTTATTATTTAGCCACGAGCTATTTCTCCAGATAATGTTTGCAAAACAACCTGCATAGGGTTTGGTGAAGCCGGTGAAGATAAGTTGTGAATGCCAGCGCACACTGGAATTTGAGCGATAGTTCAGTAAATTATACATTAGAATTCTGTGTCCGGAGCCGCTTCCACAATTTTTCCGTACTGTTTTGATCGAATGAACGGAACTGAGAAGTATGACAGAAGAAAGAGAAGGCCTAAATCCAGCAATGGGTGATTCCGGTCTGAAATGAAAATTACTATGGTTTTACCGAATCTTTACTATGTTACTTCGAAAAACACGTCCTATATGGACGTGATAGAAAGAGGTTCAACATATAGAAAAAAAAAAAATGCGGTACACAATTTTTCAAACTTATTCGACCCAGTTTTGAATAATTTTCGCATTATTTTACTTAGCAAACCGTGATGTTCAACGATCACAGTTACAAAGAAGGGTGAATGAAGCACTGAATACGTGGTAACCAGAGATGTTATGGATATGATATTTCGGATCTGGATACGGATATCGATATAGGAATGAAATTATATCGGTTTCGGATAATGTTACGGATATGTAATTATTTCGGATTATCCGCTAGTTTCGGATAGTTTCGATTACGGATATTAGATTGAAGTAAAATATAAACACAAATAGTATGTAATAATTTGGTTTTATTTATAGGCTTTATCTAGTCTAGGTTATCATTTGGTATTATAATCAGTCATATAGGTAAGTTACTATCCGAAACTTGTGAAACGGATTCGGTTACGGTTACGGATATATTTTTACTTCGGATATCCGATAGTTTCGGTTACGGTTACGGAGCCCTGGTGGTAACCATTTAAGCGTCTATGTCCTTTCCACCCTGTATTTTATTCTATTCCGATAAAATGTGTCCTTGTTTAAGCCCTCTGATATAACAGGGGGCTGGGCACTTAGCAGCTTCACCGCTTGCTAACACGCGTGATACGACATCAGCTGCGGAGAAAACAAATGAAAGATATTGCTTAGAGCATGCCAGCTGCTATCATCACCATTTAGAGCATTTATAGCGAAAGATTTATGTATATACAAGGTGTCAATAATCTTGCGTAAACGCAAAACCTCCCGTGGGGTCACTCGGACCATGCAACTCAACTTTAGTTCTACGAGTTCTCAATTTCCAAACGATTCCCAAAAAAAAAGGATTTTCTATAGTAACTGACGCGATCAACATGTACGGTAAAACTAAAAAAAAAATATGAATTTCCAAAAGTCTTAGAACAAAACTTGTTCATTTTCATGGTCTGAGACACCACACGAGAGATCTTGCGTTTATTATGTTACACCCTGTATAGTACATTTATGTTTAAAGTAAAACAAAGATATCTCGATTATTTGACACCATTGCGTGCGACCCAAGGACAGATCGCTTTTCTTTTTACGTTAATTACAAACCAAAATTGCTACTCCTCAATGTAACCTTAATAGGACAGCTCTGCCCATCCCCTAAGGGATAGCTGTCGTCACACCCGCCCCCATAAGGATAACGTGACCTCAAGCTAGTGACGTCACCAGGCGACCTCAAACGCGTAGGAAGGGTACCGTTGAGTTTTACACAAATAGATTTTTTTGTTTTCCGATGAAAATGGGATTTTCAGACCTCTGATGTGCTTTGTTTTAAATCTATCTGAGTATGAGTTTTGCTCTGAAGCAAACTTAAGAATGACATAAATAAAACATTTCCTAGCTTTTTGACCGGGAAACTCCCTTTTTTATTGGGGGAGCTAATAATTAACCATGTTCCCACTACTGGGCCACAGGTTTCCTCACCAGGAGAAGGAATGGGCTGTATGTAATCCACCACGCGGGCCCACTACGTTGGTATATGTCACATATATACGATTTTTTGTTACGACACATGTGAAAGTATGTTTTCCTTCATCGACCTTCACCAGCAGCTGCAAACTGGTGGCGTTGGGCCGTTACCACGGGACTGATGTCATTGGAGGATGAGATTTTACAAAATAAATCCCCGATCTTCACCACATGTTGCGAAGGATTTATACCGTAGCTACCATGCTTGTACAAGATGTAACTGAAACATCTAAAAAGACCATTGTACTTAAGATTTTGAATAATTTTCACAAAGGGACCATCCCTAAAACCGTAGAAAAAAAAAGCAGTAGGTTCAATTTGGATGGACTGAGTGAAGGATTATATGGCTAGAAAGGAGGCGACTGTGACTGGTGCGATGACGAGTAGTAGAGAAGTATGGAAGAACGAGACATGCTGCGCCAACCCCAAATAAATTGGGATAAGGGAGGGCAGGAGAATGATGAGTACAATTTTAATTAAGTACTACTCGTTTATTCTTGAATTATTATTAATTGTTTTCACTGATGTGGGCTGACCCTGTTTTATAGTTTCTAACTCACACGGATATAATTTAGCAAATAGCGTGGTCGCAGATCCACCACCTACACAAATAGTGTAGGTGTATCACAAGAGAAATCGTCATGAAAAATCCTCCGATAGTTTCTTCAAAAGCAAGCACGATTTGCCAAGAGTACAAATTAGCTAAACAAACAAAATTTTCCGTTTCTTTCTTATTTAAATAGCGAGATGATCGGGCGAAGGCGTGTCGTGGCATTCTGCCAACGGCACCGGTTGAAACCGGCTTTACGTGAGAAATATGCACGCAATCATGCCAAGTTCCTTAACGTGTTATTAGGTAGTTAGTAGTACGCAGGTGATAATTGTATTATTAAATACTGTATAGTATAGTCAACCTGGATGAGAGACGCACGGGACCGGTCAATGTGGCGACACTTGGGGGGGACCTAAGTCCAGCAGTGGATGTCTTTCGGCTGAAATGATGATGATGATGATAGTCAACCAATGGCGTTCCCACTGCTTGAACACAGGCCTTCTCTTTGTGAGCGGGAATGGGCCATAATGTATGTCAAAATCGGTTCATCCGTTCAGGAGCTATGATGCCACAGGCAGACACACAGACCCACAGATAAACACTTAAAACTTATCCCCCCCCCCCAATTTCTCATGAGAAAAGGGCGTGTATTTAAATATGTAGAATTCAACAACAACTCGTCATTCCGTCGCTAACCATTACTACATAATAAAAATGAAAGCCACGAAACAATGTCACCCACAATATTGACGTGGTAACTAAGTTTACCAAACACGTGTGCCTGTCGTCTGCAGCGTTCCCCAGTCGTGCCGGCCTCGTCACGTGACGATAGTGACGTCAGTAGCCGTCTGTAGCCTGGGGGAGCGACGGCGTCAGTACCAGGCTCGCAGATATGCTAGTAGATGATATAGTACTTACTATATCATCTGCTAGCATATCTGCCAGCCTAGTACTGATGCTGTTTCTCCCCCGGGCTACTGTCGTTATCATCGTCACGTGCGAGCATCCTTGTGAGGATAGGCAGAACTGTCTTACATAAATCCTTTTTTTTTTTTTGTGAAATCCCAATATTAAGCCTACTTTAGCCTTCACGGACAGATCAATGTGAAATTAACAGTGATCTTTTTTCTCGATACAATTGAGATTGAGAGCAAGTGTATGGC
Organism: Noctua fimbriata; assembly: GCA_905163415.1. Lineage (NCBI taxonomy): Eukaryota > Metazoa > Arthropoda > Insecta > Lepidoptera > Noctuidae > Noctua > Noctua fimbriata. The sequence continues at coordinate 2,923,592 of LR990928.1, forward strand.
ATTTAAGTTAGCCCGAAAGTCTTAAAAATCACAAAACAGGGAATAAATAGAAAAGCAGGAGTGAATCGAGAGATTTGAAAAATCTCAGCTCATAGTAATTCGATCAATTCCTAGACATAACAGTTGACTAAGGCTACATGAATTAAACATGACGTCATACTAGCAATACTTATAACTGCAATCAACTTCTAGTTTATCATTCATTGGAATACCATAGCGAAGTACCATTACCTAACCTATGAAACCTTCATCATCATCATCATCATCATCATTTCAGCCGAAAGACGTCCACTGCTGGACATAGGCCTCCCCCAAGAAGGGGGGTTTTGCCATAATCGCCACGCTTGGCAGGCGGGTTGGCGATCGCAGCATGGTTGTTATAAAGCACAGAGAACGCTGCTGCCCATTCTCTGGTAAGTCCCTTAGTCGCCTCTTACGACACCCACGGGAAGATATGGGATGGTGCTATTCTTTACGTCCGGACACCATACAGAAACCTTAGGTTTACATTATTTGCATCATTCACTTTTACATTGAAGCTACCTTTAATCTTCTTACTAAATAAATGCGAAAGTTTGGATGGATGGATGTTTGTAACTCGATCACGCCAGAACGGCTAAACGGATCTGGATGAAATTTGGTACAGATATAGATTATAGTCTGGAATAGCTCATAGGCTACTTGTTACTTTTTTTCACACACATACACATAAAAATATCCAAGCGAGTGAAGTCGTGGACAACAGCTAGTGATACCATAAAGAAACTCATACTTTTTTACATGAGGGTAAGCAGACATCTTCTCAAGATGAACAAACCATCTAAGCATACACTTTTCAATTTTGGCACCACTACATCATACCTTCTTACAAACCTTGCGACAAACCGTCATCATTGCTCAATTTCTCATTTAAAATTACACCATGTTATATGATACGTAAGGAATGCATGATCCCATAATATACCCATCAGTATTCATATCAACTGCTGCATCGGTTAATGAGTCAGGACTACGGCCGAAAATAAACTATACTGGTCACTCAGTCGAAGAATAATAACAAACAATAGGATATTGTGTAAAAAATTAACTGATATCGAACTGCAGAAAAAAAACACTCCTAAACGTTTTGATATAAGAGCGAGAATCGAGAGAACTTCGCCAGAGTTCAGCTTAACTACTTGTATCAAACTAGGACTTCCCCGGCGTAAACGCGACGCTATTGGTCAGAATAATTACGAGGATCGAAAAGAATTTAATGCGAAAATCTTCCATTTCCTGACAGAAATCTTATTTAGCAACGTCACTAACTAAAACAGAAGGAAAATCTTCATATTTTGACATAAAATTACGTTTGGAAAAGATTGTAGTTTACGAGAAAACTCAATTTGTCCTACATCGCGCAAGTGAAGTTTTCGTCGCCTTGCACCATATATACGGCCGACGATGACTAACCATCGGTCTTCCCCTGGGGTCGCTTCATCGACCGACTCACCAGCCATGGTCCACCTGATGTGGGTTTACCGGGTTGGCCTCGGACGTCTGTCTATATCTATTTCTATTTCCAACACTTAGATATATGAAAGATGTTCAAACAGCTTAATATCGTCCTCTCTCTGGGTATCGTGAAACATCCGAGGCGCTTCTCGGTCTCCTGCTTGGCGGGGGCTGTTAAGTGGCTGGTTGGGGGCTGACAAGCCCGCAGTGGCGCAGGCAGGGGGCTAGCTTCACCACGAGTGAACCCCCTACGTGCGGCACCGCGCTTGGAAGACGAAGACCCCCAGGGGAGGCATCCGCTGAAGAACTTCAACAGCGTTATCAAAAATTGTTCACCGAATCCAAAAAAACACAAAAACAACCTTTTGTTTTTTTTTTACAATATTTGTTTTGAACTTTATACAATTTATTTTCGGACTAAATTTAAACTCCTGTTAGTTATGGTTTGGTTTGTTTTGTTTTATAAATAACTTATATGATAGGTAGGTACTTCCAACAACCGCCCCTAATATGACCCACTGACCCAAAATTTGTGCCTGTTTCATTACACAATTTGTGCATTACCTAGTTCATAATACTAAGTACTTACATAATTCGTAGACCGTACATATTTTAGTTAATATTTTTATTAGTTAGCGTTCATTAAAAGTTCAGGTTTTTCCAGTTTTCCCAAGTATCATTTGCTCATTTTATTTTAACTTTTCAATCGTTATTTTTGAATGAGTAATAATAATGATGAACTTAATAAAATATTCCTCAATTAACAATGGCAAAGAGCTGAACGATTACTGACAATTGCGTGCACTAACTGGTCAGGTCCACTCAAATATGTGTAATTCTTTCCTCAAAAAAACACTTAACTAAAAGACCATCTCAAACACTTAACTGTAAGGTCCTCGTATGACTTGACCAAGATTACGTAGCTACATATCTGGACTACAAAAGAGAATGACTAATCTGGGTGACACCCAGCCAATCTGGTTTTTATTTAACAAATTTGACGTGTAATAGTGTTTGTAAAAAAACAATTTATAGACTAAACATCGTTTCCACTTAACATAACATCAGGCCTTGTAATCCCCGAAGGATTAGGCAGAGGTGTACCATCAGGGAAACTTGAATCTGACCACCGTAAGGACTATTCCTGTTTGCAGCGCCGGGCGGCTGTAAACACTTATTTTTTTTTTTCTTTGATGTGAGTGGTCAAACATCTGTGAGGAGCCTGAGTTTTTTTTTAAACATATCATCAATATAATAAAAAAAGCGAGCATATTTTTCTGTCGACTACTATTGGTCCGCACAAAAAGGGTACTTTTTTTGTGTTACTACTGTTGTTTGGCTCGGTAAACAGATGTGGTCATTGTGTGCACGGGATTTTGTTTAAAAGATGAACAGATTCAAGATTCGGTAATAGTACCTAACAAGTACACGCCAGTTATGTTTAAGTCCCATGTAAGAAAGAAGAAAGAAAGAAAGAAAACATATTTATTTGGCACATGCCACAAGTGCACACAACAAACAAATAAAAATAAATTAAATAACTTAAATTTACACAATAAAAAAGTTAAAACTAAACAAAAAAAAAGAGATAATATTATGTGTCTCACGGCTGCGCCGAATAGGCCCAGTTCAGCAAACTGCCGAGCAGCTAGTGCCCGACGCTGGTTTTCAACTGGACCTGAGATGATGATGGTGTGTAATAGGGGGCGAGGCTATTGTCAGCAATTCCGTAGCTGCTACAGAGAAAATCCTGATGGAAACACCCAATCGCACTTCGACCGACCTGGGAATCAAACCCAGGACATTATGCTGAGCTGTCGTGCATCAACAAACATCAATCATCACATCGACAAAGAACGCCTGTTCCTATACTTCCTTACCACTTTCCCATTGGCGATCGCAGACCTTTAACACTAGGTTATCTGTAGCCTAGGTAACCTGCATTTTATTTGACCTTTGAGCCAGTGTCAGAGAGCACCCAATTATCTAGGTACAGCCCAAGCGCGATAAGTAGAGACCCGAGTGGAATACTAAAACCATTTTCTCAAATTTTTATTTATCCACCCACACAAATCGTGGGTAAATAGTAACAGCCGCTCGGGTCGATCTTAAGGTTAAGCCGTGCTTGCCTAGGTTGGCCCGTGGATGGGTGACCGCATACCGAGTTTCGTCCGTACCTCGGAAAGCACGTTAAGCCGTTGGTCCCGGCTGTCATTTGTAAATCTTTGACAGGCGTTACAAGTAGTCAGTGGTCCGAAACTCTGACAACCAGTCTTACCAAGGGGTATCGTATTACCCACTACTAACCGTGTTGTGGAGGTCAGATATGGTAGTCGCTTCATGTAAAATACTGGTACTCAGATGAATCCGGTTAGACTGGAAGCCGACCATAGCTGGGAAAAGGCTAGGCAGATGATGATGACAAATCTGAGCATTCTTCTTTTTCGATCAAACAATTGTATGAATTTTTTATACATTTACCGATTTTCGCTGTCCCGATTTATAATGAATGATCCTTAGGTCACGAAAGAGTCGAACGGCATGAAAAATAGGTCACTTTCACTCATTTTTATGGACAACTCACACTTTACCATAAAATGAAGTATGCCAACATTGTTTTCATCAAAAAAGAGCTAAAGTTTTCTAACAAAGTTTTCCAGTATCTCATGGATTCAAAAATGTTGTTAAACTGTGTCTTTCAGTTACCGCTAGCGCCATCTATTATCCATATCAAGTAAACGAAGCATCAGTCAAGTTGCAAAACGATTTTTTTTTGTATTTGATGTGGTTTTCACAATTATTTAGAGAAATTACTTCTTAAATACCTAATCTTTAGTGAAAAGGTAGCTGGGGGAATTATATTTTCTTACTGCTTGTTTATTTAGGTTATGGGCTATATTTTTATGTCTCAAGATTGTTCACACACACTTAAAAAAGTATTTTTTTGAAATTAGTAATCATATATTTTACGGGTAATATTAATTCTTTGTTAATATTTTACATCATTGTTTATTGTTTTTTAAACTTACTAAAAACATTGCGGGAGTTTCATGCGTTAATATTGCAAAAACTACTGCACAAGTCACCCATCCTTTCGTTGGCAATAAATGTACAAGCCAACTATTTCAACAAATCGTACAACTGGCCCATTAGCTCAGTTGGTTAGAGCGTCGTGCTAATAACGCGAAGGTCGCGGGTTCGATCCCCTCATGGGCCACAAGACATTTTTGTATTTTCCTACTTGTGGAAATTTTGTTTTGTTTTTGAATATTTTGTTACAATTTAATATTATTTTTTTTTGGTTTTTCTGAATCTGAAAAATATATTAATGTATTTTCTGTGTTATGAGAATGAGTATTAATGAGAAACCAGAGCACATTTTTGTTTTTAATTAATAAATTCTTAATCACGGTGCCGGCGATGGCGTCTATCAATGAAAATTTTGATAATGTTGTTCGAATCATCATTTAAATAATTTTAAAACTGTAACGTCTATTTTCCCTAATTCTCGATTCAAAGAAACATCATGTAAGCACAAACAAATGATATCGTGCTAACCACTAATTGACTGATCACAAGGCAATCCCACAAAATCGGATCCTACTAGAATAAATCCAAGATTTTATTTGATCAAAACATTAACAAGTAGTCCCGACCACTGAGTGTTACATGCCCAAGTTATTTAGACCTGCGGCACAAAATGGAACTAATAAGAATGAACTGAAATCGACGCAGCGCCTTGACGAGCAGCGCCATAGTGAGGGGTCAAGCTAAAATGGACGCTCACAGAAATATTGACTCGTCCTTATGACTAAACTACTAATGAGTAACTCATGTAACCACAATTGTAACTGGTTTGAACTGGTTTTTAGACCTTGACAGGAACTGTTAGCTTAGCAAACTACCTATCGAAGAAGAAAAGACTGCTCATCTGACAGCAGCTCATTGTCAGATAGACAATTGTTCCATGTAAATCTAAACCTATGACCACCGTAGACAAGGATTTCTTTGACGGAAGAATCGACGAAATGACAGATTGTGTCGACACAATGACAGATTTCTTTGCACTATCTGTCATTTTGTCGATTCTTCCGTCAAAGAAATCCTTTTATACGGTGGTCATGCTACGGGGCTGCTTGTATTCAGCTCTCCGCGTTCAATTAAAGGCAAACTTCAATATATTTTATTTATAATTGGCACAATAAATACCAATTAATCAGATTTTTCTAGGCCAACTCAATTTATTCTAATTTCAAGGACTTGTCCTTTTGAGATTTGGTTATCCTGTATCCAGATGTACCTCCTCAATCGCATGCCACTTAACTCGACTCTCAGCAACTCTCAACCAGTTGCTACCAGCCACCCTGCGAAGACCGTCGCTCCACCGAGCCTAAGGGCGTCCCACCTTACGCTTGCCGATTCGCGGCTTCCACTCAAAGTACCTAAAGCCGAAATATTGCTGGTTTAAAAATAAACCTAATTCTCTAGGAAAGTAGGTTATCAATTATTTATGTGTTTGATTCATTTACAAATCTTCTAGCGTGATTCAATATTCTATCAACGCTGCATCTTTATGTATTCAAAAGAAAACAGCTCTTAAATCCTACAATTATAGTTTAAAATAGTCTGCACAGGAATGTCAATCAACTAAATATATGTATTTGCATTTTATTATGCTAATTCGAATACACAATTTCCAGTATAAATGACCTTCCATTTTATAAGATCTTGACGGAAGAAGAGGTCTTTATACAGTGGTTAAACACTAGACAAAAATACCAGTGTACACACTGACCTGTAGCAGCTTAACATAACGTAAAAATCGTAGGTCAAAGTAAACTGGACATTTTCTAACTTTGATTAGCAAGTCAGCTACAAGAACCGATTATAACCAGGTGTTGATCACACTTAGTCGATTGCCTTGACTTTGGAACTATATTTTATACTCGGAAGTAGCATCTATAATGAGTTAGGTAAGTAAATAATGCGTCGGGTAGTGGAGGGGGTGAATCATCATTTTATTCCTAATGTAATATCAAAATATCGCGCTTTATAGTATGACGTAACTCAGAAGCTATTTAGCACACCTTTGTTACCTAATACTTGCCAGTGTCTCTACAACCGACTTTTCTCATAATGCAATCGTTGTAACTGTAGTAAGCTACTTCTGCAGAAAAACACACATACATAAACTCACGCCTTTTTCACATGCGGGTAGGCAGAAACCGCAGAAAGCCACCTGCTACGACCCTTTTGCCTCGTCCACGTTCATACATCTGGTATAATGTTTCAGCTTTTATAAAATTACGTAAGTCTGACGCCTAGTAAAAAAAAAAACAATCACAAACGACCAACCAGATCTTTAATAATTACATTTATTAACATACAACATAATTATATTCATAATTTACAATTACAATTTTAGTGGACTATCTTTTATAGTCAGTAGTTCAAATAGTCACAAACTTGCTCAGCTGCACCCACAGCTACGCTTATTTACAGCTAAATTGTCTTATAGACGGTGCATTGAAACAATTATTTAAGATACATAATAATGCAAAGACTTATATCGTTAGATGTCGCCGCACTTAGGGTAAAGAGTGACTTACACATCCCGTATGAACGTTTTTCATGCTAATATTATAAAAAGGTAAAAATCTTTTAAACTACTGATCTGATTCTGAAAATTCTTTCACGAATAAGAAGCTACATTATCCCCGAGTGTCGTAGGCTTTATTTAAAACGGTCTCATGGGATAATTTCTGACCATGACAGGTGTCAATACGCGGGAAAGGTAACAGAAACATGATTATTTTTCGACGCGGTAAAGCCAATCTAACGATTTGAATCTTTGCATTATAAATGTTAATATACAGCGTGTGCCAGAATGGCGTGGACATATTGAAGGGTGTGATAAAGACCATCAAACAGAATAAGTTTCTCCATTGGACCCACACAACATCACATCGAAATCGCGAAAAATTAATCAGATGTCTCATACATTTTTTTTTCGCGATTAATTTGCTAGTCCCACGGAGAAAGTTGTTCAGTTGGATGGTCTATACCACATCCGAAAATATGACCACACCTTTATTTTATTTTTTAAACACCTCTAGGTAGATGCGGTACATAAAAGATACAACCTATATATTTTATACAAGGTGTTTTAAAAACATTTTCTTTGTTTTGTTAGTTCAACAGGGAACTTTGTATGAGCTTCATAAACCTTATAGACTACAGCATAGGGTTAATTTTCATTCAATAATTTGTGACTGTAATAAGCATAAATAGAGTTCAATTTTGCTTGCATTGTTGTTGTTGAAATTAAAAAAATAACGAATATTAATGAATGGACGTGAATTTCAACTTTAAGTAAGATTTTCTTACATTAACATATTTTTATATGACTAAATATAATAGCTTCCCATACCAAATAACCTTTTTCAGTATGTTTAAACTAATACGAGTAGTGATTTAAAGCACAATTAATAACAAATTTAAAAATTTACACAATATCGTTATAATTACTTATTTATTTAACACTCCTTTCACGCCTAAGGTCCATTTTCACAAGGCAGAAAGATCCTGTCACACTTTTTTCATGCCACTGAATATAGGATTATCAGTATTGTCTTGGAGTATAAAATTGGGTGCTCGCACATTTCGAGCACGCGCGAATATACGAGAGAATATAAAATTGATGGAAACAACTTTCCCATACCAATAGTATCTGTTGTTGTAGAATTGTTTGGCAAACATATAAATACAACATAAAAAATAATGCATTACAGTAGGTGTAAAAGACCCTTAACGAAGCTGACAGGCATTTGTTCTCTCTGTCATTGCGATATTCTTTTTGTTCTGGACCAAACCTATATTTAAAGATAAAGTTCCAACTTTTTCCCAAGTTTTTAATTTTATAACTTTACATTAAATACCTCCATGATCAATGCATCCATCAGAATAATATTTTAAATGCATTACATGAGTTCTACCGTAAAACGTGATTTTACACCCAAAATAAACGTCGTTTCCCAGCAATATTTTTTCGTAGTTAGTTTGACGTACAGAATGCTTGGTGACGTCGTTCGTGAAGGGTCCGTTTACACCTTGTATTAGTGAAAATTTCGAGACGTGAGTCTAATTCTTTATAAACTGGCTTATTTTTAATTACAAAATGTCAGACAATACCATTATATTTTATATTACAAAATAAATATCTATATTTACAAAGGCATCACATTTATTTTCTTTGTTTTTTATTAGGACAAATTCTGGTATCAATATCAATAAACATGTTTGCAACACTGACGACAAGAAAGCCGAGAACAGTCTACATACACCACACGGTAGAAAAATGCTATCTCTATAATCTGTGCAAGATTTAGCAAATTAAGAATTTGATAAACCTTCGATTTATGCCTGTCGTGTATAAACCGTAACTTTTTAGTCGTCTTACAACGGCAGCCCACTTCATGTATCCAATGAATACTAAACATTCATAAAAAAATAGGTATTTATGAGATTTTAATAATTTAAAAATAAAAATATTATTCAGTATTATGACACATGACGTAGTTAAAACACCCTGTTGCGAGCGATGATCTACTGTACTCGAGTGCTGGGTAGGTATATGTTCTCCCGTTTGACTCGCAAACATCATTAACAGGATGTTTCATAATTTTATTCTAATTTTTTATTATTATTTTTCTTTGTACTTATTGATAAAAAAATATAGCGCCTAGAGCTATTTTATGTCGGGTACATTGAGTGGACGACCTTTGTAAGACGACTAAAAAGTCACGGTGTGTATACCTTACTGTACATGGCTAGTAGCATGCGATGTTACATCAATCTTAATCATAAAAAAAATACCAAATAATTTGCCAAAAAGTTAAATAATGCTTTAACAATTTTAATTTCGAAAATCTGAGTAGGATATACTTTACAATGTAAACGCTTTACACATTTTCCTCGCCCGACTACAATTTTTGCGAGGTTCGTATTTACTTTTGTGAACCTTTATAAAAGAGTGACCACACTTAAAGACGCGAAATCTTGAGCCGATCACGTATCACCGCATTTAGTACGGTCTACGGTGCGGTCTCGATTCACGTTGTCTGAAAACGGAACGAGACGAGTGACGTCTTTATCGCTTTTGTTACATGGACATAACGGCGCACCCTCACCGGGAGCATTCGCCTGTAATGTAACAGTATACAGGGTGTGAGGGATAGCCATCCACAGACTGATGGGGTGAATTCAGTATATCATACTAAGATGACCGGTACAAGAAATTCATTCAGGAATGTTAAGGGAATCCAATAAATTTGATTTTTTTTCATTTCCTCATACACAATGTATCGTTACCGTGACAAAACGTAGGTACGTAGCGAACGGCAAGTGCGACGAGGACTTCGATGAACTCTGTAGCTAGGCAGGAAGTGAATAGCTAATTTCACGCGGTTTCCGTTAGAGTATTTCAACATCATTTGTTGTTTTTTTTTTTGTAGCTTTATTATTTACGTAAATGGAGTGCTGCGTACAGAGAATGTAAATTTACATTGAAATAAAGGAAAAGTAACTGAAAAAATTATAAAAAATAAAATTTAGCTGAGAAAAATTCCAGTGGCATATGATTCAAAATAAGGAGCTGAATGCATCCTGTCAGTTTACGGAAGGCTGTCCCTTACACCCTGTAGATTCACTTATTTCTGTACAAAACCGTATTTTGGATATGGACATTACAGGCGATTGCTTCCGGGGAGGAGATCTCGGTTAAAATTCTGCGTCCATAGGTATAGCCACTACGCATTCCACTCACTACTCCACGTCGCACCTAATAAGGATACAAAAATACACCAAAAAGCTTTTCCACAATAATGAGTTCAAAAACCAACTTTCTGGGTGTCTTTAAACATAATCAAACAGCATTTTAGTCATCTTCGCTTGATTTTAAAACTCTGAAGTAACTGGGCTGTGGAAAGGCAGTGTATTGGTTTCAGCTGCATCCGGTTAGACTGGAAGTCGACCTAAGCCTAGCCAGATGATGATGCTTAATCTTCAAATGAATACATATCTACTGACTGGGTTGTGAAGGTCAGATAAGCAGTCGCTGCATGAGAATGAGGTATACCGCTGCATCAGGCGAGGGTGCTTGCATAAAGATACAGGTAGATCTTTGAACATAATATATCTTTATAAAGCCTTTAGTTGTATTTTGATGTGAAACATCTATATGCACGCCTAGGCAGTAAATCCGACTCGTATGCCGTGACGGGAAATGGCATGACGCTGTAATGGCGTGACGCCTCGTGTATGCCACGTAAAATCAACCTTTTCACATTAAAATAAAGTTTGTTTTGGATCGATTGTTGATCTAATTCGTTTTTGAAAGTTCCACTCTACTCTATTAGTGATGTACTAAGGTCGGATGCATCGATAGATATCAATAAAATAATTCATGTGATATTTATTGTGCAAGATTACAATAAAAAGATCCTAACCAACCTACGAATTCTTATATTAACATAGATGTTTCACATCTGCGTTAATATATTTTTTATGTTTTATACACTTGTATCTATAAGTGCGAGTCTAGAAAGTAATGAACTAGTTTACCCGCACCGATCGGTACCGATTCATCTTTTGTTTCCGACGTGTCCGTACTGGGGACCTGTGTCTTCATGCGAGCACCCTCAGACCACAAGCCGACCCAACATAGTTGAGTAAAGGCTGGGCAGAGGATGATGCTTGGTCTTAAAACGCTACTCGTCTAGAACGAGCCAGCGATGTTTGGAGGTCTTCACTTGTTGCTGTAACATTGGTGTGCGCACACGCATCTTGATTTCCAGTGAGCCTCCGACTGTGCGGCGACCGTCGTATAGCTGTGGGACATCATAAATATTAAAAAATATAAATGAATAAAAAATTAATGAAAAAATGAAACGAATGATGAATGTATTTTGATGTGATGTTTTTTTATGAGTTGAATTAATAGGCCCGCCCCCTATTACATGAGACTTAAACATAACTGGCGAAATGTGGGTGTACTGGTACACCTTTGTCCTAACCCTTCGGGGATTACAGGCGTGATGATGATTTCTTTGAGGTTGTTACACAGTGGCAAGACAACTATTTCTGGTAGAAAGTTCTAAATATATGTTTTTTTTTTTTAATAGGTTACTTTAGTGTCACATGAAGATGTACCATGACTACCTCGTTCGTCTAATGCCTATCTAGGCCTATGTGGAATAAAATATTTTGATTTTACTTTTTCTGGGCAGACACAATTTATTTTGACATCGACACTTCAAGAAGAATAGTGAACTGACCGGGAAGGAGTCATGCAGCGTGGTCTCGTCCTGCAGCGGCGCCAGCTTGACGTTGGCGGTGCCCAGCAGCGTGTCGCTGCGGAACCAGCCGCTGCAACAGAAGATGCTCTCAGCGCAGCCGCTGCACCTGCCACGTCACGCTACACGCTACACGCTACACGCTAGCTACGCACTACTATACACACACGCATGCTGGGATGGTGACGGTATAACTGAGGGTAGTGCGACATGGAACTTTAGGGGGACGAAGAACAGGGTGTCAAGTTTTTCATCCCCCATTAAAAAGGGAGGATCCTCCGATAAGACGGGTGTGATGTCTGGTGAACTATTGCCCGACAGTTGACGTCGGGTTTTCCTAAAATTTTTCATCGGTTATTTTTAAAAAAAATCAGCTGTTCCATATATTTTGACCGTGTAGGTATTGCACTTTTGTAGGAAACAGCTGATTTTTCTTAATAACCGATAAAAAAAGTCTATTTGAGGGGGCTCAGAATGATGTACTGGATACATGGTAACGGTTTTCGCGCCGGTGTCCCTTCCACCCCGTATAGTCTTAAGTCGCAGCTAACTTTAACTGCGCGATCTAGGATTTTGATGTTAGTTCTGCATTTATGTCATAGATGGCGCTGTAGTACTTTTTGTCCTATGTCTATTGTAGTACTTTTTGTGGTGTAGCTACAGATCTAATCCGAGGGCCATGAAATCAAATCTCTCTTTACAGTATTTTAGCTTTTAAAAAATTTATAGTCATATATCAATACTAATAGGATAAAGAGGAAAAGTTTGTAAGTTTGAATGTAGGAGTAATCTTCGGAAATACTGATCAGATTTCGAAAATACTTTCACTAATGTGGAGCTTAATTATAAAGGTTATACACTATCTGTGTGTAAAATTTCATCCAAAAACTTTCAGTAGTTTTTGCGTGAAAGAGTAACAAACATCTATCCATCCATCTATCCTCATAAACTTTCGTATTTATAATATTAGTAGGATATCGCTTGAAACAATGTCAAATCCAGTACAATTTTTGTTTTATCTGATTCGCTACGTTGATTTTCATCCACGCCGCACTTGAATTGATGTGAATGTCATACGCCATTGTCATAGATCATGCATAATTTAATAAAAAAGTTCTATCTCTTGTTCAAAATGATGACTTGCAATGATTATTGTACATAAAGATAATGCGGGCTATGAAATACATAAATACAGATAGCAGTCTTTTATCCAAGGAATAATTTTGAATTTCCACACAAACTCTAAGACTTTATTTTATTCCACGAACAAAAGACAATTGACTCTGGTGAAATCACCGACGGTCTACCTTTTTTCAACCTAATTACTCAGGCTATAAGGGTGAAAATTGTTCGACAGTCAGTGAACTCGGTAGTACACACGGCGATACATCAAGCTATACATATCCAGTATAACCTGACCTCGCTTTATATGAGCTTCCCGTACAATGAGAGATCGGCTTAATTTGGTTTTGCATAGCTTGATTGGTCGTAGTGCGTACAGTAAAAATGATAAGATATTCAATAATGGTTAATGTGCGTAAACCCCAAGTAGCCTAGCGTCAAGAAATGTGAAATTTGTGTTAATAAAACCCACAATAGAAGAACCAAACCGCCATAGTTTAAGAAACAGTAAGACCTTAAAGCCATTGATCACGTCCAACATTTGGACCATTGGCCCAATGTTAATGATGGCGCACTTTTGAATTATATCAAAGCTCCCGATGATATTAAAATTTAGGCTTTCACTTACTTTGGCGTCCATTTTTTGTGTATAAACGGACAAAAAGCTCAATAGCTTGCTATTAATACCTTGAGCGACCTAAGTATCTATAAATTTTTTCTTCGAGCAAGATTTTTATAGATACTTTTACAGAATGTAAGAAAAAAGTTAAACTATTTTAAACACCCATACCCTAAAAAATGTTTTGTCTTTTGGCACAAGACTTGTTATCTATCGACGATCTCAACTAATACTATGCATTTAGACATAGAAGAAACTTTAATTATAAAAGGGAACAAAAATGATGCATCCAACCTATGAACCTATAAAAGGCATTTACGAATAGTAAGAATTAAATTGATGCAAAACTATTTAAAAAATCTACAATGCATTCAAATATTTTAATTGATGAATATATTAATAAAATCTAACTGCAACTATATGATAACTTAACATAACTGTATTGTAATCTTTAAGTAAAATAACATGCTCCCACAGATATAGATAGACCTAGATAACGCAAGTATCACGATCTGTATGAAAACCAAGCGTGCCATTTTTTGACTACCTATTATGACGTCACAAGCACTATTTAGTGATGGGAAAATCAAATCGATTCAAAGACGCCGCCGCGGACGGCGCCCCCCTCGTCCTACCCCCCGCCATGACGCCCACTGACGTCCGACTAGCGCTATGCTCCGATGCAGACTGAGTTCGAAATTGGCCACTTACGATTTTTGTACGTAAGCTACATAATAATATGGCACGCGAAGTAGTTGCTCTCGCGTTATCTAGGTCTATCTATATCTGTGCATGCTCCAGTAGCTAACAGAATAATCAAATGTTTTTCATCAAAACAAATATATTTTACTACGACCGACTTTTCACAATATCCAATTGTGCTTGTAGAAAGGTACTTCCGCAGAAAAAGATTCAGCTTTTATAAAATGACATAGGTCTGCACTCTGGCGGTTTTGGGATATTGGTCCATATGTTATTTGTGCCTTTAAATGTATCATTTAAATCCGTAATGATATCTATCTAGATTTTTTCGCGACCCACTTTCCAGAGTGCTTGAGTCACATCATCAGAAATTTACTTGTTAATTTTTATGAACTTTAAAATATCCTGATACAAGGCCGAAATCATTTCTCATAGAAATGTATTTGGCTTATGCCAGGCTTATAGCAAATGTAAAAAGACGCTGAAGGGGGAACGTCAGGGTGGCCAGCCGAATTCAAATTTACACAGAATATGATTCGCGACCATTGAATCCTGTTGAATGGTTATTCTAAGAAAAAGTCATTCAATGGATTTAAAAGGGTTGTATTGACGATTTTTTATATTTATAACTTTGTAAAGCCATATATTATACGGTCGCGAATCATATCTTAATCAACATACTTTCGACACTGACTGGCAAATTGCAAAAAACGTAAGAAACTTTGAACAGGACTGGCCTGTTGGTCTAGTGGTCAGTGACTCTGACTGCTATGCCGGAGGTCGTGGGTTCGATTCCCACCCAGGACAAATGTTTGTGTGATGAGCATGATCATTTGTTCTGTGTCTGGGTGTAATTTATCTATATATGTATGTATTTAGAAATATATAAGTATGTTTATCAGTTGTCTAGTACTCATAACACAAGCTCTGCTTAGCTTGAGACTAGACGGCGTTGTGTGATAGTTGTGGAATATTATATTATATTATTATTATTAATTTCCCTGGGGCTTCCTACCTTAACGAAGCAGACTTGTCTTCAGAGTCAATACTTAGATAACGGCTAGGTAATGGGTACTTTTACACCCTGTATACTTGTCCTTGACCCCAACTTACCCTTTGTTCCACACTTCGAACTTGATGCCGTGCCGCTTGAAGACCCGCAGACAGGCGCGGTTGCGGTTGATGGCCAGCGGGAACACCGCGTTGTAGTCGGGGTTGTTGGAGCCTTTCACTACTTCTGTCCGGTCTGATACTGGCGCTTCCTGAAATGGCATTTCAATGTGTTCTAAAGATTAAATCAATTATGGTGTTTTTTGCTTTTTCTATCAGGAACTTGAACTTGTCTGGACTTGTATTGTCGCAAGCGCGACTGCAGAGCGTGAGGTCCTGGGTTCGAATCCCGGGTCGGGCAAAGTGTTATTAGATTTTTCCATCAGGATTTTTTTCAGTAGCAACCACGGAGTCTGAATTTGTGCCTGGTTGATGGCAATAGGCTCACCCCCTATTACAGGACTTTAAAGTGTACTATTATGTACACCTCTGCCTATATTTTCGGAGATTACAGGCGTGATATTAAGACATGCTGGTTTTTCGCCGTTTCGAAAGCACTTGTGATGAAATAAATTACACAAAGTACAGTACCTGTCTGGGTTTACACCCACGCTTTACAATAAATCGCAGTCGTTACCACTGGTCCCGCTCAGTATATAAAAATAAAACTAGTAAATAGAACCAACCTGTGGGAATGGAAACTCGAACCTCACGTAGGTATCAGTATCCTTAGCCACATTGTAAGCGATGCCGCGCACGATTGTCAGCTCTAAGTCGTTCACGCCAAGGTCGGTGTTGCATTGCGTGATGGAGAACTCCCGCATCACGTAATGGAAGCCGGGTACAACGCGGCTTTTTCTGGAATTTGAAGATAATTTATTAAAGAGACTATAGCTACTGCCTAGCAGCAGCGCTGGATTCAGGATCTATGTCCTGCCCCCCCCCCCCCCCCCCTCCGGCAGGGTGTCCTGCCGCACAGCATTTGAGTTCCGAAACGCGATTTCCAATTACATGGGATTTAAATCTATACTAATATTATAAAGCTGAAAAGTTTGTTTTTTTGTTTGTTTGCTTGAACGCGCTAACCTCAGGAACTACTGGTCCGAATTGAAAAATTCTTTTAGTGTTTGATAGCCCATTTATTGAGGAAGGCTATAGGCTAATAATATTACATAACACATAACATCACGCGACCAATAGGAGCGGAGCATTTATGAAAAAGATTGCAAAAACGGGGAAAATCCAAACGCAGACGAAGTTGCGCGGGTCAGCTAGTATAACATAACTGTACACCCTATTTTGCCAGTTATGTTACGGCAGTGGTGTTCCTCTGCTTAACCCTTCGGAGATTACAAGTGTGATGATCCATATGTTATGTTACTATAGCCAAATAGTTATCGTAGAACTATTGATGTCCTATAACGTTAACATCGTTTCTGGAACAAAGACTAATAAGGGTGTTTTTCCACTGAAGCGGGGCGGGGGGGAAACGTGCAAAAATCAACCGATCATAATAAAAGTTAAAATCCACTTGTACGCGGAACTAATTTAACAATTTGCTTCGCAATTGCTGAAATCTTAAAAAAAAACTACTCACAGCATCTTCATGTCTTCTTTGACCTGATCATATAGTTTCTCATACATCTTCGCCTCAGCCACGTGCCCCATACTTTTACAATGGTTGGCGTACTCCCTGGAAAGTACAGAAGAATCATTTATTCACAAATAATCATAACAAAAAGAAAAAGCGGTCATAGCTCAGCATAATGCTGCGTCACCATGCGACACAGAGATGCAGCACTGGTTTCCAGCACCTGCCGGCGTTGATTTGATGATGTCACTCCAATGCAGCATAGAAAACGTTAAAAAGGCATCACCATCTGCCAGTCAACCACCATTTTCTCAACTATGTTGGGGTGGGCTTCCAGTCAAACCGGATGCAGTTAAATATCAGTATTTCACACGCAACGATTGTCTATCTGATGTCCACAACCCAGTTAGTACTGAAGAATACAATACCCCTGGGTAAGACTGGTTGTCAGACTTTCGAGCCACTGATAACCTGTACCGATTGTCAGATCTACAAACAAACGTGCTTTCTGAGGCACGGAGAAAACTCTGTGTGTATTTGATGGTCACCCACCCAAGGAACGACCTTGGCAAGTGCTGCTTAACCTTTAAGATCGACCCGTGCGGCTGTTATTATATAGCCACGGTAAGCAATAAAAAAATACATAATACAAGTAGATAAAACCTTGCTATTTGTTTCTGAGATTCCAGTTGTTTCAAAAGGCTGGTGGAGGCGTCATCGCTGGCTGATCCTGCTGAGGCTATGCTGCCGACTTCCACCCAGCCGTCGGAGGAGCCTGAGGGTTCGTCGATTGAGGAACTGTCTGCCGGTGCATCTTTTGGTGAGCTGTCAGATCTGTAGTTGGTGGAAAATGTGATGAGTGTTTATTTGTTTTGCACAAATGTAGTTTGTAAATTTATCAATATTTAAGAAAGCTTTTAGGTCTGTTCAGTTTGTTTAACAACAGTTAACTGTCGTGTAAAACGAAAACAAAGCATTTTCCGTTCAATGTGTTAAATCATCAACATCTGCCAAGCTTTTCCAATAATGTCGGGACAGCACCCAACTTAACCAAAGTCATCTTTGAACAGTACTTTTTAAAATTGAAATTAAAATTCTGATATTAAAAGATTTAGAGAAACCGCTAAGAATTATAATTATAAAATACATAAATAATCGACTACACATAGGAGTCTTTTTTTTCAATTTTAACGTTCCCCAGGTTCATTATACCAAAAGCTCATTTAATAAAACCGACTGGTCGCATGCACGACTGCTGAGCATGAGGTCCTTGGTTCGATTTCCGGTTCCGGCAAAATTTTATTAGGTTTTTCCATAAGGTTTTTTCAGTAGCAGCCACAGAGTCTAGAGTGTGCTCGGTTGATGGCAATAGGGTCACCCCCTATTACATGGGACTCAAAAACATAACTGGCGAAATGTGGGTGTACTATTAGATACACCTCTGCCTAACCCTTTGGGGATTACAGGCGTGATGTTATAAGACCGTTTATTTTAGTGATCATTTAAATATTTCTTCTCATCGAAGCTACTTACGGCTTTGCTTTAGCGGGCCGGGGCGGGGAGGGCACTTTGCTCATGTCAATGGTCTGTCCCGACCGCGCGGCTTCTATTAAAGTGTCGAACCGTTTCGCGATCCGAAGCATTTGTATTGCTGTGTCTGTTTCCCCTGAAAACAAAAAAATAACGAGATAACTAGTGCGCCTTGGTCTAGTGGTCGGAAACACGACTTCTGAGCAAGAGGTCCTGGGTTGGATTCCCAGGACGGGCAGTGTCATTTGGTTTTTCCATCAGAAATTTCTCAGTAGCAACCACGGAGTCTGGATTTGTGTCCGGTTGATAGCAATAGGCTCGCCCCCTATTAAATGGAACTTAAACTGTGTACTAATGGGTACACCTCTGCCTAACCCTTGGGGAATTACAGGCGTGTTGTTATGATATGTAAGTAGTGTGATCGATGTGGCTACCCATCAAAATTATGAACTTTCAAACGTATTTTCACCCCCAATGTACCCCCTCTTAGGGCATCATTATCATCGGCCTAGTGTTTTCGCAACTATGTTAGGTTCGGCTTCCAGTATTACCGGATGCAGCTGAAAACCAGTATTTAACATGGAGCGGCTGCCACGAGTTCCAAAAGAAACATAACCCTCCTTTTGGGCTTCGCCGCAGTCGGGTAAAAATAAACCATGGCAGCTAAGAGACGACCAGTCCCTACTGACAGCGCCCTTTCACGAACATGACGCATGTATCAGCACCATTAAACTCAACCAAAGAAAACTAAATGATTTTGAAGAGAACTAAATGATTCGACACACGCGCCACCATGACTCCACATGTTTCACATGACATGACTTCACATGAAGTAAATTTTCTTCTTTTAAGTAACCAAACGCACCTCTCTTCTTATGATAGATGGCGAGCTCCTTGAACTGGTGCTGTCTCTTCAGTAACAGCGCCAGCACTTGGTCCCGCCGCGCCGCCTGCCCGCTGCCGGGGTTTGGGTCTGGAGGTGCGGGCGCCCCGCGAGAGGGGGAGGGAGAAGGGGCGGCACTCGACTAAAAAAAGAAATAGTGTAAAAACTATTAATGTTTTAAAATGGCTGTAGGTATTTCTCATCATCTCCCTTGCCTTTTGCCAACTATATTACGGTCGGCTCCCAGTCAACCTGATGTGACCAGTATTTTACATGAAGCGACTGTCTATCTGACCTCGACAACCCAATTAGTACTGGGTAATACGATACCTACGGACCGGACCGGTACCGGACGTAAAGTTCTGTATGGTGTCCGGACGTAAAGAATAGCACCATCCCATATCTTCCCGTGGGTGTCGTAAGAGGCGACTAAGGGACTTACCAGAGAATGGGCAGCAGCGTTCTCTGTGCTTTATAACAACCATACTGCGATCGCCAACCCGCCTGCCAAGCGTGGCGATTATGGCAAAACCCCCCTTCTTGGGGGAGGTCTATGTCCAGCAGTGGACGTCTTTCGGCTGAAATGATGAATACGATACCTCTTGGTAAAACAGGTTGTCAAACTTTCGGGCCACTGGCTACCTGTAAGGACTGTCAAAGATCTACAGACGACAGCCGGGGGCCATGCCTGCATCGTATGCACAGTAACATAACGTTGCTCATTTTTGGCTTTCGTCACATTAAACCAATTCATGTAGTTGTGTTCATCACTTGTGGACGCTTGGTAGGATGTCAGCATAAGCACCATACAATAACAAGGTTCTAAGTATGGTCAAGGTTTTAAGGGCCAGCTGAACTCTCTAGACCCAAACAGTAACACACAGAGTCTATACTCACTGCCGTTCCTGCATCTCCAGTAGGCAAAGGTCCATAACCAGCCGGTGCGGGCAACTCATCCACTGCTATCTGCTGTCCCGCCTGATGACGTTTGATAGCGTCCGCATACTGCTTTATAATTCGATTCATACGACGAGCTTTTGAAGAATTGCCTTCTTCTTTAGCCTTGGCTTCCTGTGTCTGTAATGAAGACAATGAAATACTAATTAATTTATAATATCAAGGCATTTATGTTCATTTTTTCCATTCACTCAAAATCTAAAATCTAAAGATAATCAGGTTTTGACAAAAGATTATTCACTATGTGCGGCGTAACAGAGTATTGCTGACAATTTGACCTGCCTTGCACCTAAATACATTCCCCTCAAAATATTTAAAGGACCGGTTACACGGCTACTAATGAGGCACAATTAATTTAATTCTAAGCTAAATCAAAATAACACTAAGATGTAGTGATGACGAGCGGCTTAGACGTATCATCATCTGCCAAGCCCTTTCACAACGATGTTTGGGTCGGTTTCAAGTCTAACTGGAGCTGCTGAATACCAGTATTTAACATGGAACGGCTGCCTATCTGACCTCCACAGCCCAGTTAGTACTGGGCAATACGATACCCCTTGGTAAGACTGGTTATCAAACTTTCAAGCTACTGACTAATTGTAACGAATGCCAAAGATCTACAAATGACAGCAGGGATCAACGGCTTGACGTACTTTTCGAGGCACGAAGGTACATTGGCATGTAATGTATGATCACACATCCACAGGCCGATCGACCCGTACGGCTGTTACGTTTTAGCCACGTGCTACTAGCGGCTTAGATACTATTTTATGTAATTTATACGTTCAAAAAGCGCTGATTGTCAGCCTTCGAATAAACGACTATTGAGTTTGAGTACGAATATCGCTTTGTGGAGCATCATCTTTGTTAGTCATACCTGACTCTCTCTCTCTTTAAAGCGTTTGCTTGCTTGCTTTGACAGCGACGGATAAACGTTGTTACCGTACCGTCATAAGACACAACACATTAACCGACATATTCCACACTCCAGCACACACACTCAAACACCTATCACTGCCTACTTACTCATACACTGGATCTTGATACCATGCGAATCAGTACTATTATAAAAGGCCAATGCCCGCATTTGAAAATGTTCAATAGCCAACCAAAATTTCAACTTGACGAAAACTAGGCAAAAATTTAGGTAAATATACTTCTACAAGGTGTAAACGGACCCTTCACGAAGCCTTCGACCAAGCATTCTGTACATCAAATTAAGTAACTACGCATTTTTTTTTACTGGGAAACGTTTTTTTTTTGGGTGTAGTCACGTTTACGGTAGGACTCAACGTAACGCGCTCAAAACATTGTGCTGATGGATGCATTGAATAGTACGGGGGTCATTGAGGTATTTAAAGTTAAGTCGTAATATTAAAAACTTGTATTCAATGTGTGTACCCCAATATTTCCATAACTAGGTGTGGACCAGAACAAAAAAAAACCGCAATCACGGGGAAGAACAAGTACTTTTCGGCTTCGTTAAAGGTATTTTTACACCCATTCAATTTTTAATGGATTGAGAGCGAGGTGTGCTATAAACATATATTATGCGGGTCGGTCTAATTCAGCACAGCCAGGTGGTACAACATACACTTGAACTTGATTCTGACGATTGGCCTGTGCCGAAATGAACCCCTCAGATTGGATGTACGTTCCTAAAAATACAGGAACCGCTTTTCAGATATCATTAATCGATTCTCCTGCCCTTTTCCCCATTTATTTGGGGTCGGTGCAGCACGTCTTCTTCTTCCATACTTCTCTAACAGTCGTCATTTCAAGAGTCAGCGCCTTTCTAACTATATCATCTTTCTCACAGTCCATCCATTAGTTCTTGGTATTCATTTACTATTCCTTGTATCCCTTATAGCCATCCAGATCTTAATGAAGTTGGATTTATTAGGAATATTAATCAAGCTGATCTCCTGCATAAATATTTGTTATAAACCCCCAACCTTCACCCATACTTACTTTAAATGCTTCAAGTCTTTGTTGAAGCCCTTCTCCTAAGGTCCTCGCGGTTATTAGACCTGGAGGTGGAGCACTGGTTTCTTCAGCTGGTGTTTCTGGTGCTAAATAGTAAAATAATAAATATAACATAAAGTATAATCAGACCAAAATGTTCCTACAAGGACACATATCCCTCCCACTCTCTCTCTGAGAGGGAGTGGGCCGTCATCTACCACGCGGGGCCATACTGTACGCGGGTGGTGGATTACGGTGTGCCCTTAAAAAATCTAAGACATATGACATCCAAATGTCACATGTCTTGGACCAGCCCAGTTTTAATGAAAAACTTTTGCTTAACATTGTTTCAGCAACATATTCTTGTGTTACGAAAACATGTTGATGTCAACATGTTCGTGTACGAAAATATGTTGGTGTCAGCATGTTTTGTGTTGTTAGTTGCGTATTTATGGCAAATAAAAATTGCGCAATTGTTTTAAGAAATATTTGATGTTGCAGAAAAAATATTTAGCAGTTGTTTTTCAACTTATGTTTACCATCAATACGAGGTCTGCTGCTGGACAAATGGGACTTTTTTCCTAGTTTTCCGAGGGTTTCCTTCCTTTCCTTTGCAATCAGCTCAAATATTTCATAACCAAAATAAATGTAATGAAACTCGCTCCCACTTCACAATCAGATTTATTGAATACTGGCCGTTTTATCTACACATTTATCAAGAACTTGTAGAAGAAAATATTAAGAAGAAAATCTACGGCCAGATAAAAAGGTTTAATAGTTCACGAACCAGCGGAACGCTCGAACCCAACTTGTTGGTGCCTCTCTTGTTCCAACGAAGCTGTGATGAGTTCCACAGTTGGTAGCTCATCAAGGTCCATCGCATGGCCAGCATTGTGGGCTTCCACCACGGTGTCAAACTGCTTGGCGACTTTCATGAACCCAAGAGCCATGTACTTATCATTCTGCTTCTTCGCTTTGAGAGCTGCAAGCTTGAAATCGCTTTGGCGCGCTGAAAACATGTGAACGTACACTTTAATATGATGCCCAGATTTTTTCTTGAAATAATACGACATTTGGAGGACGTTTTAAAAGGATTCATTATGATAAGGTTATTTTAAAAAAATGTTAGCATTCTAAATCCAATCTCTCCAACGATAATAAAACAAAATACTTTGAAAACGTACCTAAAATAAGCTGCAACTCTTCGAATCTTTTAGCATTTCCATTTCCCGGTGCTGTACCGCGACTGGTCTCAGGTGCATTGTTATCAGGAAGAGTAGGTTCTGGTTCGGGCTGAGGAGGTGCGGCGGGCTCAGGTGGCCCCAGGTCTATAAGGGGCTGTTCAGCCTCTGCCGGTGGCACCTCCACAGCGGGTGGAGGCTGTGGCTCCTCCGGAATGGATCGAACCGGCTGAGGCCCGTCCGCTGCCTTCCCCACCATCACTGGTGGAGGGATATCCTCGTTCTTTATAGGTTTCCCGGCTTTCGCGTCTTTTAGAAGTTCTTGAAGAGTCTTGAGACCCCGGTTGAACCTATCGGAGGTAAAATAAAAACATGCCTTAGGTCTTAGGATTAGAAAACAACTAAAAATGATGTTGGATAAAGTCAAGGTACTGACAGTTGCTGAACTACTTATCCAAATCGACGTCCTGAATACTTGGCAAAAGGGAGGGAAAGTTATAATCATACAATACAAATGCGTAAAACACCCAAAGTGGCGGAAAGGTTTTTCTTTTCCTCGCCTCTAACCACAAACAGCATCCCAACAAAAGAGTTTAACATTGAAAAGACTACTACTAAGTTTGCAAACACCACAATTTGTTGCGTTTTCAGCAGATAATGCTTCCGCCTACGCAATCATGAACTGTGACGCCGTATGAAACTTTTATTTTCATCGGCGCCGGGTCACAGCGCATGCGTGGTGCAGCCTCCGTTCGCTGCAGACGTCACTCCGTATCCCCGTATCCCACCGCCATTTTAATGACCAAGTTTGATGGATGCTATGAAGATTTACGACCTGAATTATTTGGTAAAAGGCCTATCATGGCTTATTGTAGACCTATTAGAGCTTCAGCGAATGTTAGAACCTGTACCTGGCGAAATATTTATAAGCGCGTCAATTTTATTGATCCATTGATGTAACAGACACGGCTAATTATTATTTTGTGATACACATAAGTTATTTCCAGACATGAAATGGTAGATTTTTTTAAGAAAACTTAAAGTTAAAGTGCAAGGAGACTATAATTAATTTCAGAGAACCTCCACAATATTTTCGGAGTGCTTGGGATGAAAACAAAGACTCCCCAATGCTGAAGTAGACGTCTAGACAGATTTGAGCTCAAGGACCTTTCCAAATGTTAGAGTCAGCGTTCAGTGTTCTTTGTTTAGATACAGACGAAAACTAATAAGACTTTCAATGAGCTTTTCAAGAGATTCGCATTAAATAGAATCATTCATAGATTGATGCCAATTTCGCGCCTAATAGTTATAAATAGGGTTCAAAATTAGCCACAACATTGATTTTGATTGCTGGCTGCCTTGGTATTAAGTTTTATTTTACACGACTTTCCAATTAAAGGACTTTTATGTCTCCAGGGTTCATTATATCCGCGTTTGGTTAGCTCGCGAAACGCACGGCTGAACGACAAAGAACATAAGTTTATTTTGAGACATAAAGCAACGCATTTAAAATTAGCTTTAGTCATTTGTAATTTAACCAAGTTATCGCCCGGGCTTTATGTTATCGCTTTGCAAATCTTCCGCGATTTCTGAAGAATCAAGAAAATCGGGTAAATCTTGGACCTCAAAAGCCTAAATCGTTATTAAATGGGAGCTAATTAACATCAAAGCTCAAGAATGAGAGATATAATCGCAAAGCAAAGGGCCTAGATCGATACAAAATGTATTGCGCACTATCGGAAATGCACGGGTTGTGTTATTAATAGACGCGAGGATTGTAAAACCTATCACATTTTACACTGCAACACGAAATTCAGATATAAAAGACCAGAAAATTGAATTATGTACTCATCTTTTATAGAAATTGTAATAGGGCTCCGAGCGTGATAGTCACCGATGCACTCGTAGGAGATGCTTCCGCGTCAAGCCTCCGCGCAGAACTGTTAACTCGGACCCTAGTTACCCTAACTATGACCTAGATTGATAAAGTGAACAGAATATCAGTCACGTAAATAAAAAAACATTGCAGCCTGAATCAGGAACCAAAGCTTTTGAGAATTTATTACTGTTAAGGGATGCGTATACTGTTGTCTTGTTGTTGGACAATGTCGTCGCTGAAATGGAACTTATTTACTACTCTAAGGCATTATGGACGCCTTTGTACAGTATTTCTTACTTAGTGTATAAAGTTTTAGGAAAAAAAAAATACAAAACAAAGTACAAAATCTTCGTGCCCGAACGTGTTTAGATGAAACTTTCAGATCCCATTTCGAAGACGCTAAACACGTAGGCCACCAGAAACACGCATACATAAAGATATTTTTATAGTTTCAGTGTTGACGAAATAATGACTGGAACTTTATTTTAGGTTGTTAAAAAAAACAAAAAAGGAAACTGCTCAAAAGATTAAAGGGAGCAGAATAATAGTTTTTATCAATAACGACGTTTGATTAAGAAAACGTGCGAATGAATGTTTTGGTTTGATTTTGTTTTGGCGGGACTCAACGTCAAGCTTTGGATATACTTCCAAATGATTTGATTTCAATCTAAAACAGTAACAGACACTGCGATTCAAGTATAAGTATTCTTTAACGGCAATTTATTGTAGCGAAAGGCAAATCGGCAAAAAAAAAAAAATCGTTCCTACACGAAATTTATACAGATTTTGAAAAACACTACCAGTTTTTCAAAATCTGTATAAATTTCGTACAGGAACGATTTTTTTTCCTATATCTTGTACCTTTCGTGTTTACATATCATGATACACTCATGATATGTTTAAACAGGATAAGTAATGCCGCCATGAACATATCTAATGGTTTTTGGGTTTTTTTTACCCATTTGAAACAGAATTACTCATGTATGATCATTTGATCAATGACCAATCTAATATTTTTTTTGTTTTATGGGCATGCTGTGTTCTCCTATAATTGAAGGAACACACCTAAAAGAACATTTGTAATACTGTGTCCTATATTGTCTGTGTGTATTCTTTGTTGGAGATCCAAATAAATAAATAAATAAATAAATAAATAAATAAATAAATAAATAAATAAATAAATAAATTAAATGTCAACTTCACTAAGCTTACAGTTTTTTTTTTAAGCTTTTGATTCGTGCAACGAATATTCGCAAAATACGCGAATCGAATGCTCGCTGGCTCATGGTACGCGTTCTTTTTATAAACAAAAATATGCCATTTCACCTTAGACTGGTAAAGCTATTGTGATGTCGACTGTTTAGACACATGATGTAAGAGATACACGCAAACTATGTATTATCATGAATTTAGTACTTAGATGGTTCTTTACCTACTGTAAAATACTTTATCGTCGGTCTTTAAAAAAAAAAAATCTTCAATACATTTTGACCGTATTGACACATTTTTTTTTTAAATATTGAAATTTTGAATTCGAACTTCGAATATTTATGTTGGGGGATCTGGTCTATATTCATGTTCCAAATTTGATTGTTACAGTTTGCGCATCAATGTCCCTTATCATAGACTCATCTCATAGTAAGAACACACCCTAACAAAACTTTATGGTATACGCAACAAGTACGTGCTGAATCGCCAAGAGTTCGTTACTTGTTGCGCATGGCAGTTGATGCAGGCAGAATCTAGGTCAGAACCGGGTTCAGGTCGTACCGTAGGCTGATTTATGGATAGATGTGTTTATTTTCAAGAAATTCAGGGCTGGAGCTGGCTGGCTGGAACCGATCGATATTTTCAGGGATAATTTAAGTTCATGATTTATTGGTGGTGTTTGTGTTGTTATGCGTTTTTTTAATTATTCTGCAGTACATTATTGAGGTTTATAGCTAGTTGATGGCAAAAGGTTTGCCGCTATGTACATGGGACTTTAAACATAACTAGCGAAATATGGGTGTACTATTAGGTACACCTCTGCCTAACCCTTCAGGGATTACAGGCGTGATTTTAAAACTCAAACTCAACTCAAAGCATTTATTTCAATTAGACCATCACAGGCACTTTTGAATGTCAAAAAAAAAACAAAAAGAAGCGAAGCTACAGTCACAGTCACGAGGCATAATAACTTGAGAAAGTACTGTAGTGTGCACATTCCAAAGCGTAGATCTCTATGGAGAAGAATGGGCAAGAAACTCCATGGACACTCTTTTAAATCAAATTATTGTTACAAAATCTTGGTTACATCATTCATGTTGAGATTATACATATTAAGTTTGTTATGTTATAGCTCAGTGTTCCGAATACTTTTTGTGTTCAAGGTACATCAAGGAAATCGGAAAATTTTGGAGATACACCATAAATGAAAAAATTTTTACATAATAATAATCAACATTTATTATTCAATTTTTGCGGTGGTTTAAGTAGGTATTTTCCTTCCGTCTGTCTATTTAAATTTAAGAGATAAAATTATTTTTCCGAGGCACACCAACTAATGACCACGGTAGGCTACACCAGTGTGCCGTTTCATTTATTTCATAAACAATTCTTACATTGTATCGAAAATTCATTAAAAACAAACACTGGTTATCGTTTGTTTCTCGGGATATGTACACACGGCGGCACATGAAGCTATACATTTCCAGTATAACTTGGCCTCGCTTTGTATAGATTACCTATACAATGAGAGATTCGCATAAACTGGTTTTGTATAGCTTGATTGGCCGTCGTGCGTACGTATTGTTTGAATTCGAGATAATTTGTTTTTGTCGAGAACAATGTCTGTACTTACCCATTTTGTCAACTTCCTTACCTATTATTATGAAACGCAATGCAAACTTTTGTTAAAATCGTGTGATAATCATTACAAATAAATAAAATTGAAGTGTCTGTTTGTAATTTCAAAATGACAGCTTTTTACTGAATGCATATGACAGTATACAGGGTGTAACAAGACCCTTAACGAAGCCGTCAAGCAAACATTATGTTGTACATCAAACTTAGTAACTTTACGCAAATGTTATTGCTTGAAAACGATTTTTTTTTTTTAGTGAAAAATCACGTTTTACGGTAGGACTCAATGTAACGCACTCAAAACATTGTGCCGATGGATGGATTAAATAGTACGGGGGTCGTGGAAATGTTTACAGTAAAAATCTTACGTTAAAAACATGTATTTAAAAAGAAAACTTGTGAAAAAGTTGGAAGTTTGACCCCCAATATCTCCATAACTAGAAGGTTCTCAGGTATGGTCTAGAATAAAAAAATGATCACGATGACGGGGAGAACAAGTACGTTTCGGCTTCGTTAAGGGTCTTGTTACACCCTTTATACGGTACTTACTTAAATAACCTTCTTTTAAGTTTTGTCTGTCTATCTCTTTGTTCCGGCTAATCTCCGAAACGGCTGGACCGATTTTGACGGTATTTTTACTGGCAGATAGCTGATGTTTTAAGGAGTAATTAAGGCTTATATTTTAGAAAAAGGATTAGGGATCTGTGCAAACAAGTTAAAACCCTAGAAATTGTTAACAAAATCCGATTGAAATAGGGAAGTACCTGATATTTTTATAACAATTTCATGCGGACAAAGCTCGCGGGCAACAGCTAGTAACAAATTTCAAGTGCTGATTGAATCTGCGGTCAGTTGTGTCAACCAAACAATGTGATTCACGCGGGTTAATAATAACTTGCCCAGTGTAGCCAAATACGGATCACGATCATAAACAAATGAAAAATTTACAATCACAAATCCAGACTCAGTGGCTGCTACTGACAAATTCCAAATGAAAAAACCCAATTACACTTAACCCTACCTGAGAATCGGACCCAGGACCTGATGCCCCCATTAAACACTATTATAATGAGGCAGTCAAGCCATAACTTAATTTAACACGAAAATAGAAAAGAACTTGAAGGATACAAAACATAATTTGTATAATGTAATGTATATAAGTATTTATTCTTATATGTTTTAGTTATAAATATTTTCTAGTCTTTTTTTCTGTTATTGCACCTACTGTATAATTATTATCTCTGCATCACCCCAAGGTAGACTGGTAGAAAATGCCTATCGGATTAAATCCGCCTTTGTACAGTTTTTTTCCTTGTGCATAAAGTTTAATAAATAAATAATTTCACAGGACACATTTCACACAGATGACTTTAATGTAGGACACACTTCCTTTAAAATTCTTTAAAAAAATCTTAGGGTGTTACTACTACACCAATCGATCGATCATTTGGTGTAGTAGAAACTGTCGATCGACGTCGCCTTATTCATTCTACTATCGAGGGATGGCCTCGATCGACGATCGGTCGATTGGTGTGGTTACACCCTAAAGAATCTTACTACAATCATTTCTTAATTTTGAAATCAACTGTACAAGTGAGTAACCCTACCATAACCACATAACATCACGCCTGTAATTCCGAAGGTGACAGAAACTCTTTCGTCACCATCCATCATAATCATCTGCCTAGCCTTTTCTCAACTATGGTGGGGTCGGTTTTCCAGGCTAATCGGATGCAGCTGAATACAAGTACATTTTACATGTTACATGGAGCGACTGCCTATCTGACCTCCACAACCCAGTTAGTACTGGGTAATAAGATACCCCTTGGTAAGACTGGTTTTTAGAATTTCGTGTCACTGACTACCTGTAACGACTGTCAAAGATCTAAAAATGACAGCCGGGACCAACGGCTTAGCGTGCTTTCCGAGGCACGGAGGAAACTCGGTATGTAGGTAATGGGCAGTCACCCATCCACGGACCAACATAGGCAAGCGCGGCTTAACGTTATTATTTAGCCACGAGCTCCTGTCCTTCGTCACCCATTAATTTAATTTAAGTATCACTTCTAAGAAACGACCAGGACCTAACACGGGCCTTGAGCTCAAGTCTGATGAATATGAAAGACATTCGATAAATAAATACGTAATACGTAGCATATAAGGTCGTCATGTTTGAGCCAGGGAACCTTCCCAGAAGTGTGGAAACGAGCCAATATCACCCCTATCCATAAGTCGGGCCCAAAGTATGAAGTTGAGAACTACCGTCCTATTTCCATTCTGCCGATCTTGTCAAAGCTATTCGAGAGACTTGTCCACAATCAGCTGTACCCAATTGTTCATAAACAGATTATTAAGCAACAGCATGGGTTTGTCAAGAAAAGATCTACAACTACAAATTTGATTGAATACACTGATTATTTATTCAATAATTTAGACACACGTGTACAGGTGGACTCTATTTACACAGATTTCCGTAAAGCATTTGACAAGGTCGATCATAAATTACTTATGGACAAATTGGCATTCAACGGAATTCGCGGGGACTTGTATCGTTGGTTTACTTCTTATATTACAAATAGAACGCAAAAAGTGGTAGTTAATGGTTTCCATTCCAAATCCATATTTGTGTCATCTGGGGTGCCCCAAGGCTCGATACTGGGCCCTTTGTTATTTATTATATTTATAAATGATATTGGCATGTGCTTTTATAATTCAAAATATTTACTCTACGCTGATGACCTTAAAATCTTTAGACCCATAAAAACTACAAGTGACTGTCAATTGCTTCAAGAAGACCTTAATCGTCTTGCAGATTATTGCACTGAGAACAAACTCCAACTCAGTATCTCTAAATGTTATTGTATTAGCTTTACTAAGAATAAACATATATTTAAATATCCATATGCAATACATAGTGTAACTCTGGCAAGGGAGAGTTTGATCCGTGACCTGGGAGTATTACTTGATGATAAACTGCACTTAGACGCACATGTAGATAAAATCATCAATAATGCTTATCGCATGTACGGCTTTGTGATGAGATCAGCCACGGAATTTAAGCACCCTAGTACATATTTATATCTGTATCGATCACTGGTAAGGTCACAATTGGAGTATGCAGTACCTGTGTGGAACCCCTACTACAATAAATACAGTGAGTGTATAGAAAGCATACAGCGCAAATTTCTGAAGTCTATGCATTACCGTTGCTTAAAGAGTTGTTATCTCTCTTATAGTGAGCTACTTAAAAAGTACAATCTGCTTTCCTTGAGTTCAAGGCGTACTTATCTGGATACCAAATTTTTGTATGACTTATGCAATAACTTGTATGATTGCTTAGATATAAGTAACAGGCTATGTTATATAGTTCCCAGGACATGCCAGGGACGACAGGTGCGGGCACGATCTGTATTCGCCACTACTACCAGTCGTACGAATGCCGGCTTGCGTGCGCCTATTCGTCGCCTTACGAGCAATTATAATAAGAATTTCTGCAGCTTAGATCTGTTTGCTTTACCCCAGGGAAAGTTTAAACAAATGTTGCTTGATTTATTAAAAAACTAATGCGACTTTGTAATTTCATTGAGCAACACTATTAAATTAATTAGCATCATTGTTGGTGTTGTTGATGCTTCACTATTTGTACTAATCTTTTTTGTTATTTACCATATTGTCTCATTGTTTATCTGTGGAAAACGTGGTTGATTTCACATTTGTATCATTTTTGTATCTTATATTTTTTTTTTGTTATCCTTAATGTGTAATTGTTTGTTTTCCCTAATAAATAAAATAAAAATAAAAATAAAACTATTCATACCCGAAATATTTTCAGAGAAGCATCTAACGGCTATAACGAAGCCATTTCAAGGGATTTTTTTTTTATCTGAGCAATTTTTTTATAAAAAATAAATAATTTAAAATTAGACCCACAAAATAAATACTAGCTCCTTATTTTTAAACATCCATTACGTTAGTTTATTAGGTCGTATTTACCTCCTGTCATTGTTAGAATATGGGAGTAAAGGTTTTATGCAAAAAATCTAAAAAAAAATTTGAATTATAATAATTTCGTAAAAAAAATAATTATTGCTGTGGCGACTTTACGACTTATAGAAGTTACTCTTAAAATATTTCGTGTATGAAAAGATAGACCTTATATTATTTGGTTACTTAAAATGAGTCAGAATCACCACTGACTCATGGTTAATAGAAACAAGTTACGATGCTACGGTAATCATGAATTGTGAGAACTTATTAGCATGTTCTCAACACATAACCTTTTTTTCTCTTGTTTATTTTCGCTACTGAGTACAGTCCGCATAAAAAATGAGAGATTAAAGTGGAATATTTCAAAAAATTTGTTTAGGTAAGTACTTAAGTGTATTTAATATTCTCGTAGTGTATTTAATATTCTCGTAGTGTAAACTATATTCGAATTTGTTTTTTCCTACTGTACAGGATACAAATTATCATTGCAACGCGGCTGTGATAATCATTGCGTGATGCAAAATGTTAATCTACATAATAAAGTAATCAGTTATTTAAATATATGAATAGCAAGAACGTTTTTTTTTCTAATCCCAGCTTATTTTACCTCTAGCTTCCGTATTTACTAAAATCATTTTGACTGCCTACATACTTACCTAACATAAAATCTCGCCGTTTGCTGTCCATCCTGTCTGTTCATTTTTTTTTTACTTGTGGATATCCTCAATGGATGTCGAGGGGTCTATCAGACTCCTACTGAATAAAACCAAAAGGTGTTCCTCCTCGTCACTTCTGGCTGGGGTACAGGAACACAATTGCATTCTCCACAATCACCCCAGCAGTAACAACCACCGCTGCAGCCACAACACCCCAGCAGAGACAGAGGTGTGCCTACATTAAGCACAGCCACATATTGCCATAACATGTTTTAATTCCCATATATCTTAACAAGAGAAAGGACGAAAGTTTATGAAAAAGCTCCGCAATTTCCAAGCTTTAAAGACAATAGAGCTAGTATTGTAAATATACATACATTCAAGATAATATACGCATTTGTTTTGACCGTCTGACCTTACGCCGTAGACATTGTAGTGGTGTCGCCGAGGTCAACGCTCTAAACTTTGGAAAGAGTAACCCGCAAGAAATGTAAGGGAGACGGTTCGTACTTTTATATAACATTATTTTTAGTATATGCGAAACCTGAATATAGTTTGTTCAGAATAAGTAACTGAATCGATTCCAATAATTTTTAAACCATGTTATACTTTTCCCAAAAATATTTAAAAAAGTTAAAAGTTGGACACCGAGCGACTTTAAGTACCTATCGCAATAATTTAGGTACCTACTGCCAAATTATTATTATCAATGAGCTCAAGACGACGCTGGAGGCGCGCGGTGCGTGGTGACCACGATTTTGTGCGGACAACTGGATAACAGATCAAGCTTATAACTTTGTGATTTTTCATGATACAGTTTTGAAATTTTGTACATAGATTCTTTACATAAAAACACTAGACACGTGTATCAGGTTTCCCATATACTAAAACTAATGTCGTATAAGTGGACTTTTGTAAAAAGCGAATCCAAAATAATGGCTGTTTCCACGGCTTAAACTAGATTTATTAAGATAGGCACTATTATCAAAAACTTAACCAAAAAAGATATGAACCAATTAAATCATGAGTAAAAAATAATAAATTGGATTAGTGCCTCAGAAATAAGCGCACTCACACGGACAGACCGAGAAAAGTTAATAACCGCGGTCCCAAACAATCATTCTGACATTTACATACAAAAAAAGTATGCTGTCTGACGAGATTAAGGTTTCAACTAAGAGAAAAGAAATAGAGATTTTAAACATGTTTTTATTGTAACATATTACCGGATAGGTTATCATCACAGCAGCAACAATTTATTACGAAGAGCACAGCTCCGATGATTAATTCGTTGTTTTGCAACAATATAATAAGTGAATATAATTATAACAAGGAGGTTCATTGAACAAGAATTTGTTACAACATGTAAAAAACCCGACTACTGAAAAATCACTCTCTAATTAAAATCGGGGTTTACAAGGTATAATCGACTCCTCCTATTGTTGAAGTCGGTTAAAATGTAGCCTATGTTACCGAATCGGTTGACACCTTATTGATGAATAGTTTAGGCGCTACGGAGGAACATACCTACGTAAATACAAACATACATACATACATAGACTGCTAAAATCATAACCCTTCCTTTTGGCTTCACCGTAGTCGGGTAAAAATTGCATCCAAGATTGTCCTCAATTACTGAGCGTAAAATGAAAGCAAATAAATTGCTGAGTAAATTACCTTTTAGACAAGTCGTAAAAAATCTATAAGGTAACAAGATACGAAATATACTTCTAACAAAAACAGTTCGGTTTCTCAAAACTTCGAGTACAGACTCCGAAACTTCTATGCTTCGAGCGTTTGAAACAAAATGAAGAATCTTAAATGAAGATTTTACCTACCTTAGTCCTTGAAACGCGAGACATCTCATACAAGTTCAATGAAGATTTTACGGCCCGTATCGCGTCCCGAGCGAGATTCCCCAGACCGTCTGAAGCATTATACGTAAAAAAAACCGGCCGAAGTACTTCGGTAACCCAGGTAATCTCCGTGAGATCGTGGTACAAGTGTTGCTGGACTTGCTAAGGAGTTGGAGTGGATCGAATGATCTTTTTCCCACTCGAATGCAAAATTCGCGCTTAAATGTTAAGACTTTGCGAACACCAGCTCGATATTCATACGTAAAAATCTGACTTAAATCTAAACTTACCTTCTAGCCCGACTGCTCTCTCCATTAGCTTTAGCATTCTTCTCAGCTACGGTGTAATTGGTGATCCTGTCCTGTAACATGCTTATAGTACTGCTGTCGGTACTGAGCGGGGCTCCGGGAGGTGGGGGCGCAGGCCTAGTTGTGCGGGCGGGAGGGGTGGGCGCCTCGTCATCATCAGCTATGCCTAGGGCTTGGAGCTCGTTTAGGAGATCTGGGTCGTCGTCGTCACCTACAAAATGGATAAGCATTAGAATTTCGAGAACAGACTGATTTTTATTCTTTAAAAAACTGTATACTAGCTACCAGTGGTGTCCCATTGGTTACGGGTCTGATTTACATGCTGTAGGCGGTGGATTCAAATACAGACAGACACTTCGTTTTTTATAAGTAATTTATTTTATCACCACTGCTCACAAAAGGGTGAAGGAAAACATCGTGAGGAAACCAGCATGTCATAAGCTCATTATTACATCTAAGAACCCGCACTGGGCCCGCGTGGTGGATTGTGGCCCAGTGCTCTCACAGAGCGGAAGCTTTTGTCCCAGCAGTGGACACCCGACGCATATATGCTGATTATGATGTATAGTGGTGTGGCACACAGGCTACTCGTTAGTCACTTTTTGTCTTTGTTTCAGCACTTTAGTCGTTCAAGTACGCCATTGTACCTATGTGAGAGATTTTAGTTTGAATGTACTTTTGTGTGGTATCGTTAAAGTGGGGTCGACGGGTCTAAGGTCAATATCAGACGCTTGACATGAGTGTTTGTTTACTTTTGTTTCATTCCATGTTCACGCCACACCGATAGAATTACAGAGGAATGAACGTCCGCTTCTCTCGTAAATTTTTCGATCATTTCGTAAGCGAGTATAAGATGCCAAATGCCGAAATCAAAAATCGTTGGACAGGTTCACTCTTGAATGAATTATTTTTTCCTTTGATTTATTTTTAGGGACCGATTAATCGGGTTAAAAGTTTCGGTCGGTTAACCCGTATGGTTAATTAACCATTATACGGATTAACCATTTAAATATTGCTGACTAACCCGAACAAAAGTGATGAGGACAGAGCGTGGCGTGGTCACGTCACTTTCTTGCACATTTATTATGTACAAAAAAGAACTCTGTGCGTTAACCGGATAATTACAGCCTGATTAACCCTATAATACGGGTTAACCTTTACTCTTAGCTTTTTCGCCAAACCCTAAAAAATAACCCGATTGAAACCCCTAGGGTAACCCCTCCCCTCCCCTCGGGTCCCTGTTTATTTAATATTCAGACGCTTCACTAATCACTTAACGTGAAAGCACTGGTTGTGAGACACACAATATGGTCGGTCAATGACATGCGCTATGTTTGTTTTGGATTTGCAAAAGTAAATAAACAAGAGGAAACGGTTTTCTCACGGTATTTATAACAATGGACGATTTGGATGCAGGTTTAAGACTTTATAAAGTGGCACTGGATATATGTATGAAGGAGATCTCACTCAGCATTGGCTGGATACGGGTATAGCAAGAGAGCGAGAGAGAAAGAAATAAAACGATTAACTATTGACAAACATTTTTCAATTTAAGATGTAGATTTGTGGACTGCGGGACTGTTCGAAAGGGAAACCGCGGCCGTGAAACACAAAGGGCAAAGAAAGAACATGGATGTGTTTTAGTCAGTACAAGTCTGACACTCCCTTCCGCTCCGCCCAGAGCGAGAGGGGTCATTTGATGATATGCCAAAAGAAAAAAAAGAAAAAAATGTTGTAGATTTATAGAAGGTAGTCTCTAAAACTTATAAACCAATTTCAAAACTAGATTCACAGAAAGCTTCATTATTGCCTAATGCCAAAGGAATAGAATAGAATAGAAAAGGAAAGGATATGTTCAATAGTATAGTTAACTTCCACGCAGACAAAGCCACGGCCAAAGCTAGTAAATAATAAAACATGAACTAACCAGAACCCTCATCATCTGAAGGCACATCCTTCAAGCTCGCCGCTATCATCGCATCCAAGTTAGCCGCAGGAGCTGGAGGAGGTTTCCTGGGCTTGGGTTTCTGGCCACCACCACCACTGATAGCAGCCAGTTCTGCTTCCAAGTCGAAGTCATCGTCTGATAGGTCCAGAGGCTCATCATCATCATTTATGTCTGGTATGTCTAGGAGACCAAACTGTGACAAAAGAAAAAATATTTAATGCAAATAAAAATATTGATTGCCTCATTGTTGTAGTGGTTACAAACTTGATTTGATTCTAGGTTGGTAAAATCGCAATGGTCATCATTCTCTTGCCCTTAACCCAATTTATTTGGGGTTGGTGCAGCATGTCTCCTTTTTCCATACTTCTCTATTACTCGTCATCTCATCAGACACCTCCTTTCTTGCCATATCATCCTTTACAGAGTCCATCCATCGTTTCTTAGTCTTCCTCTACTCTTATACCCATTCACATTCATACTCCGGACTTTCCACATTCCTCCTCATTACATGCCCATACCACAATAACGGATTTCCACACAACTTTTCAGTCACCAGTGCCACTTTTAGTCTTCCTCTTATGTAATAATTTCTTATTTTATCCATTTGCGTAACAACACGCATTTCCTTTAGCATTCTCATCTCAGCCATATGCAAATGCCTTTCATTCATTCCTCTTGTGGCCCAACATTCTGATCCATAATTGTAAAATCGCAATGTATTTGTTCCAATTAGAATTTCATTTTGTTGTCCCCTAGGGACAGACATTTGTGTTTATAGCTTGGTTTGATAAAAATAAGTGTCTCAAACTTTTTGTCTATGGGGGATATATGAAACCCAAAACATTAATTTCAAATCAACCATTTGAGGGTACTTTTGAGCTGTCAAAAAGTTGGTGAGTCAGAAAGATAAAGCTAGTTACCCATTCTAAAGTGTAGTTTCCTATGTAGAAGAATGGGCAAGAAACTTCATGGTTAAATATTAGATATGTGGTCTGAAAATTATTCACATTAATGTAGAGACATCAGAGATGTACATTTCTGACCTAAGATGTTACCCAGACTATTACACATTATAACAAATACTCCATTTGTCTAAAGTGATAATTTAGTTCAACATGTAGGTGGGCACTTATTTATGTACACTTGCAGTACACAATGCTGTATTTCTAAAATACAACTCTGATTTAGAAAGATGTTGATTGTTGATGATCTGTTTGCGGATGGATGGACGAAGATTTTATTGGTATGTCAGAAGTACTGTGAGAGGAATTTGTGAAAGTGTTGTTAACCTTTACTTTGTTATTTTGTATATTTTAATATGATGTATAAATAAATTTTCTCTTTTATATTTAAAATTTTAGTTACCTTAATTGGTTGTAAACACAACCAATGTAATTAAATAAATAAATAACAATAAATGTTGGCTACAATATTGCCACTCTTCATTATAATTTATAAGGATGTACTTAGACAAACAGAATAGGAAGGCAAGCCCCTCTATAACTATTGGTTATATTCACAGTATGTATAAGATAGTCCAGATTCAAGTCTAAGCAATTTTAGACTCCAGACAACAAAGGAATAACTTGCAAAAGCATATGAGACTAATTCATCAATTGAAATAATTAAGAAGATTGTATCATTCCTCACTTCATTCATCCTACATGCATTGGCACAGACAATATTTGATTTGATCAGCCATTGTTATTATTATTTGTGAGAGAACAAAAGTATTGTCCTGTGAACCAAATACATACAGTAAGTGGTTAACAATGGGTCCCAAAGTAACAATGTTTACTTTAAGAAATACAAAGACGGGCTTCACCATACGACCATTATTTGCTTTTTTTAAATAAGGAACACAACATTAAGCCATTTGTTTACAAAACCCAAATCAGCTGACAACATTATTTACAGATTAACTTCAATTTTTCTTTAACTTCAAGATTAAATTAAGATTGATAGCTCCATAACCACAATGACTTGTTCCTATAAATAAACCTACATTAACCGCGCTAATAGAACCGGATGAGACCCTAAGAACGTACAAATAATGTGTATGACTCACCTGAGACAAATTAGTTTTTTTACCCGTTCTCGGCTGTCTGGACATTTTAAACTTTTAACTATTATTTTTCACTGCACTCAGGAGCTAACCGTATGATATCACTGTAATACTACTACGCTACAAAGTTTTATTGACCTTACAAAATAAATCCCCGATTATTATGTATATCGTATCGTCTGACAGTGTCTGGTTTGAATGACAGTGACTTTGGAAAAAAACAGTGGCTACTAGAGATGTAACTGTCTGTTTTATTATTAAATACTGTGGTGTCTATGGATGAAATCGATTGTATTAGGCGATTAATACTATAGAGTAATAAGCTATGGAGGCAGCAAAGAGCAAATTGCAGAACAAAATTTTCAGCTACTTTTTGCAGAAGGCGAAGTACACGCACACGAAGTGAAAACAACCACACGATAAAGAAACTCACACACATTGGCGAATAAAATAAACAGGGTGTAAACGGCCCTTCACGAGGCCGTCAACCAAGTATTATATACAGATGCCAGCACATCAAGCCACTATAATCTATACAATCTGTTCAACTTTATCGCTAAGCTATTAGGTTCAAGGTTGATTGTGAAAATTTGACAGTTTCGGGCAGCTTGATGCGCTGGCGTCTGTACATCAAACTAAGTAACTTTATGCAAAAAAATATTGCTAGGAAACGACTCTTATTTTGGGGGTGAAAAATCACGTTTTATGGTAGGACTCAATGTTACGCACTCAAAACATTGTGCTGATGGATGGATTGAATAGTATGGGGGTCGTGGAAGTGTTTAGTAAAAATCTTACAATAAAAACATGAATTTAAAAAAAAAAAATTAAAAAATTTGTAACTTTGACCCCCACTATCTCCGTAACTATAAGGTTCCCAAGTATGGTCTGAGCAAAAAGAATATCGCAATGACGATGACGGAGAGAACAAGTGCCTTTCGGCTTCGTTAAGGGTCTAGTTACACTCTTTAAACAAGTGTCCTTCAAGAACAAACCAACAGTGCTAGTGATGGAGCACAAAGAGCACCAAGGAGTGGAATTTTATTCGTCCTCCATGAATGAATGAACGAACAAAATTATTATTTTATTTTAGTATACTGGACTAATTTCACAAATAAACAAATGCCCAACATGATAAGTGACCTGAGAAACTACATAGATTAGTCATATAAACAATAAAATGTACGAATTTCCATATTTTGTATAACATTATTTTTATAATAGAAATATGCCCCATAGTAGGACCCGCAGCTTTCCCATAAGAATGACGCTACATGTGGCTTAAACTCAAAATCTTTACTTATTTATTTATTTAACATTATATGTACACTCTAAATACATAAAAGAAGAAAGGAACAGAAAATAGTACAAAGGTGATCCTTATTTCTAAAGAAATCTCTTCCAGCATTCCTGCTTAAGGAGATACTAAAAAAGAGATGTAGACATAGTGTGTAAAAGAAGAAGAGAAAATGGAATTCTTATAATACAAAGCAGAACTATTTAAACATAATAATATAAGAATATACTAACATACTTATAAATACAAAGACAAAACAACAATATTGTAAATACAATAAAATAACTAATAATAAATACTTATGCAACTATGACGAAATGGAAAGATAATGTTCTTTCACTCTTTTTTTGGCAGTCCCTAATGTCAGGCGGAAGTGAATTCCACAGCCGCACGGCGTGTACAGTGAAGTAATAAGACTGGAAGTTGGTAGAGTGTGGAGGGGATTTAAAGAGGTTCCTAAGATGCGTCCTGCAAGGTGCATCAGAAGGACGAAGGAAATTTTGGTGTTCAATGGCAGGAAGCTCTGGAGGCATTTCAATGAGTGGAACGTATAGTGCACTTTGCGACTAACTTCAGCAACATGGGCAGTCCAAGATAAAAGGAATCCATTGTCACCCCAGGTTTTTAGACTTGATTTCGTAATTAATCTGAACTCCATTCAGCCTGAGTAGAGACAGCGACGCAACATTGAGCCTATTCCGCATATACCTGCCGCCGATGATCAAGGCCTGAGATTTCTTAGGATTAATTTGCAGTCCAAAGGACCGTCATCATCCATCATCCACAGCCCGAATTCACCCACTGCTGGGTATAGGCCTCTCTTTTCTCGTGCCAATCCCCACGGTCCTGTGCCAGCCTCATCCAGGTTTTTCCCCCGATGGCAACTATGTCGTCTGCCCATCTCGCCGCCGGACGACCCACGTTTCTTTTGCCAGTTCTTGGACGCCATTCGGTGACAGCCTTAGTCCACCTGTTATCACTGCGCCTTGCTAGGTGTCCTGCCCAACTCCATTTGAGTTCCGTAACGCGATTTCCAATATCGAAATCCTTTGTGCGTTTCCGGATTTCGACGTTAGGAACTCGATCTATCAGCTTTATGCCGAGCATGGAACGCTCCATGGCTCTCTGTGCAACTCTCAGTCTGTACACAGCCTCCTGCGTGAGCGTCCATGTTTCAGCACCGTACGTCATTGTGGGCAGAACACACTGGTTATAGAGGCGGGACTTTAGACATAACGGAATTTTGGCTGATTTCAAAATGTCGTCCAATTTGCTAAACGCGGCCCACCCGAGCTGTATTCTTCGGGATATCTCTTTTTGTTGATGTTCTTTGCCAAATGAAAGCATATGGCCAAGATAGACAAAGGACCGTGACCACTCACTAATCAAATCCAGATCCTTGTTCATGACAGACACGGTGGCTTCCGCATCCTCCCTTAAGAATGATGGTAAAGATGCAAGTCATCGGCATAGAAATGAAAGAAGGAAGAGATGACTCTGGTGGCAGAGTTAATGAAAATAGAGAAAATAAGAGGAGAGAAAACGCCACCCTGAAGCACACCCGCACTAAGAGGGCACCAATCAGAGGAAGACTCAGCAAGACGAACACGCTGCGAGCGGCCTTTAAGATAGGAGTCAAACCAACCAATAGAGGAAGAGGAGAAATTGAGAGATTTAAGGATCCCCAGAAGGATATCGAAATCAACCGAGTTAATGGTGCTGCTAAAGTCTAGAAGTACAAGTAAGGTAAGAGACTTGTGGTCCATAGCCCAGCGAATATCGTCAGTAACCTTTAAAAGAGCCGTTACAGTGCTATGGCCAGTACGAAAACCAGATTGAAAAGTACTAAGAAGATCATTCCTAGAAAGAAAGGCCGTGAGTTGCTGATGGACAATGTGCTCAAGATCTTTAGAAAGATAAGTGAGGATGGAAATGGGTCTAAAATCGGTAAAATAAAAATTATGCAAGGCGACATTTATAATAAAAATATAGGACTTATTTAGTTCCATGCAAAAATAAAAATGACGTAATACTTTGACAGCCGTCACGTCAATACAACGAAAACATAAACATCTACCGGCTAGCAAAATTAAAGTGAGGAAAAAGTAGTAATAAACCGAATTGTAAAAGCTATGGGTAGATCAACAAAAATTTAAACATGTACCGACAAGACCCGGTGTAGGAGTAGCGATCAAAGAAAACCGTAGCTCACTTAGCGACAAGCCTTCCTTACAAGCTTTCCTTTGGGGGTTGCGGTTACGGGCGATGTAGATGCTGCTGCTGATGAGGTAGAAGCAGCAGGCACGAGGTCACTGAGAGTGGCAGCACGGGCAAGAGCGGGATAAAGCGCGATTAAAGTTTCAAGCTCACCCATATTTGAAATTGTCCGGCGTCACTTGTCAGGCGTCAAGACAATAATCTTTCCCTCCACAGACCAGCAGTTATTGATATTGAGATG
This sequence comes from Noctua fimbriata, assembly GCA_905163415.1. Taxonomy (NCBI): domain Eukaryota; kingdom Metazoa; phylum Arthropoda; class Insecta; order Lepidoptera; family Noctuidae; genus Noctua; species Noctua fimbriata. Next base: position 2,966,336 of record LR990928.1, read on the forward strand.
CTTGCGGGCAGCCATAAATACCTGGGTCGTGTTTTGGTCAGGAACTCGGAAATAGTAATACCACTGCCCTCGAGTGTAGTTTTACCGTCCCAAACTAACCGACGATACTCCATGCCACTGAAACGCAGCAGCACCGGTCTAGTTTTACCCTGGGAGGCTCCCAGCCCGTGGCAAACTTTCTTATTTAATTAATTTGTTTTTAATTAATTCCCCTTGTCCCGGCCCTATGCCAAATCACCTACTTGTTAGCCCCCGCGAAAAGCGATGCACAATGCATGCGATGCGATGCGCAATAGGCGAATCAACTAGTTTTAAATAACGTGTAAAGTCAAATGCCAATGTGCTTTGCAAAGGAGTGCGACGCGTCTCTATTACTTATTCCTCTATTAATGGTTTTTATTAAGGGGGATGCGCCAGGATAGTCTGCGAAATTTAAATTATCTTGGGTGTTTTGCAATTTGCAGGTCAGTGTCATGTTGAATTTTGATTAAAATGCCATTCACAAAATATGGCTTAACAGCCCTTTAAGTTCATTTAATTCCATTGAATGACTTTGTCAGCCTGAAACTGAACTGTGAATAGCAAACATCTTAAGGAAATTTTGCATTTGGCGGGCTACCCTGGCTCTTTCATCAAGAACATTTGAATTTCGCAGGCTAATTTAGCGCAAATTATCATTTATTTTAAACCGAAATGAATCTTTTACTTGGTGACTTTTAGTTGATATTAGAAAGTGCACCACTGAACCATAAACAAAGTAAAATAATGCAGTGTTGTCAGTTGAATTATACAAATATATTGATATATTACTTTCCGGGTTTTGACTTGATTATTTAATGTTTTATGATATGGAAGGTAAAATGTTTCTATGTTAAAACTCAAAATGCAGTGTTTAGTTTACAGCAACGTTGGAATATTAAAAAAATATATCAGTTTTAAAGTTTTGCTTTCAACACGTCTAACAGTATAAAAGTAATTCTTACTTCTGGCAACAAGTGCATCATCGCGAGAGTGACGTATGAACGGCAGAAGAGACGAAAACGAAAGAAAAGCCTTTCTGTGCCGTTGTTATCTTCTATCGTACCTGAAGAATGGAGACAAACGGCCAGGCTAATGGGCTTAAATCAAAAAAGAAAGAAAACGGAGACCTCAAGGACAACCTATGGTAACGGTTCACTGTTAATTTTACGGGTAACATGCACTCCCCATATAGGGATCCAATGTGTCACACCTACGTGATGTCAAGCCTATGAAGCTGAGAAATATGTGACCTAGCTGCGTTGTCTACCTTTGTATGTAAAATAACAGCGAAACATTCTCACACGGCGACAAATCCGCACATTTGTGTACACTTTCCCGTACAAGTACCAACCTCGCGATACTGATGACAAGGAATACTGTATGCTCGTCATTTTTGCAGGTCTTCGATACTAGAAGAGGTCCAAAACCAAGGGAACACAAAACTACCTTCAAACAAAAATGTTTTAGTTTTGGGCGACAATGAGACTGGTAAAACTACTTTGGTAGCGAAATTACAAGGTGTTGAAGACCCTAAAAAAGGTTCGGCACTCGAATATGCGTACATAGACGTTAGAGATGAATATCGAGATGGTAAGTGTGTGTTTTTATTAAATTAGAAGCAATTTTTATAAACAAACTAGGTTTTGAACATACATCAGTATAACCTACATTCTCAATACTTGAAGTATTATTTTCTCTGTCAAATAAATCTTCACATTGTTATTACTCATAAAATCCCTCAAAATCATGGAAAATATCATTTAATTGTTTACTGGACCCAGTATCCAAACATCAATCAATTCTTATTAGAATCTGTTGTGACTAAGTGTCAGTAATATTGATTATGCTAGATGAATCACCTGTGAAATGTATGTTGTTATGTCTAGAGCTATGTTATGCCTAGACAAGCACCTTAGTTATTGTTTTCTGATCAATTTGTTGGCCTAAAATCATAGTGTAGTTGAATTTCTGTCAGAATAAACTTAATAGTATTTAAACCTCAGTTGTCTAGTTACATTTAAACCATATAAGAAGATAAAATAATTTTCTGACACAAAATAAAGAGGTGAATCAAATAAAAGGGAATGGAGGAAATGGTCCTTACTAGATGCATAGTAAGACTTCTTTTTCTTTACAATTCTGTAGATGGGTTTCGCAGGTGCCTTTGCTTACAGCAGCAGTATGATTATACCAGAAACTTAGAACTTATTTACATTATTATCTTCTTTGTGTTTGTATAGCATTTAATAAGATTTTTATCATACATCAAACCTTGTGTTGTATTCATGGACAAGTGGCAAATGATCTGGTCAGTTTCTCCAGATTTCAGAGCATTTGGATGTTGTGTTATGATAATTTCTCTAACTAATGTGGTTGGGTAATATTTTGTCAAAGAAGGTTGAGTTAACAGTCATAGCCAGATTCTTTAAATACTAAATTAACATTAAATCACGCCTGTAATTCCCGAAGGGTTAGAAAGACGTGTACCTAATAATACAACCACATTTTGCCAGTTATGTTTAAGTCCTATGTAATAATGGGTGAGTCTATTGCCATCAACCAGGCAGAAATCCTGATGGAAAAACCCGAAAACACTTTGCTGACCCAGGAATCAAACCCAGGACCTCATGTTCAGCAGATGTGCTTGCGACCACTAGACCAACGAGGCTAAATTAGTCCTTATTTATTTCAGTATGTTTTTAAAGCACTCATTGAGTCATTGGTTTTAAACAGATAATTTGATGTGCCACATACAAAATGCATGTTAAATAATATTTACTTGAAAACATATCATAAAACTGAATTATTAGAAACTTTTTTAAAAACGCGCTTTTTATAATGATACTTATACTATGTAGGACAGCTACCATAAGCAATTATAAATCAAATATTTATGAGGATGGATATAAATTGATGATGTTGGAATCTAATAATTAAATGAAATTTTTGTACTAAATGTCAAAGATTATTGAGAGAAATAGCACTTCCTGTAACTTCTTAAACTCAATCACATATGTTTGGAGTAGAAAGAAAACCAATACTGGAACCAGAACCTTAAACTTCTGAATTCCTCTTTTTCTGGGAATTGCGGCAACTTCACATTCATATTTGACTTGCTAGACAACTATCAACTGAACACATAACAATCATTCCTTAGTAATCTGCCCCTGGCTGCAACAAATACATAAACTCACAACATTCTCCCAAGGGGGTAGACAGAAACTACAGAATGCAACGTGTTACGATCCTCACACAGTTACGCCTGACAAATATTCTAAAAGTGCCCAATACTCCCACAGATCAAACACGTCTCAGTGTATGGGTGCTGGACGGTGATCCAGGGCACACAAACCTCCTCAAGTTCGCCCTCAGCGAGGAGACATTCCCTCACACGCTGGTCCTCCTCACGGTTGCCATGACAACGCCCTGGGGTATACTAGACCAGTTGCAGAGCTGGGCCTCTGTGCTAGGCGACCACATAGACAAATTAGATCTCACACCTGGTAAGTCTTTTTTATATTTTTTATAGAGATTGTTGTTCTGATAGTGTAAAAATATGAACAAGATAATTTCCCTGAGATGTTATATCAAGAATTTTTGATCTTTAAACAAAACACTTTAAAAAATATTGAATGAATAATGACTATGAATGGTATTGTGATTAAACAATAGAAATACGTATCACATAAATAAATGAAATTAGGCTGTCTGGGACTGTAGTGAAATGCAAACATTGAAAATAAGTAAGAATATAAATAGTGGGTGGAACAAGGCTGCTAATCATGATCTACACAAGTATTTAAAAATGATGATGATGATGCCTTCTTGCTGATTTCGGCCACAGCGACTGCATTCGATGGCTTTCCAGGGTGGTTGTCGAGTGCTCTGAAGTGGCTAGCATATCCAACTTTGGCCAGAAAACTCTGAGCACAAAACGGACATGTCAGAACACCATTGAAGACATTGTAGGGTAGCTGTACCTACAGCTGGCCTAGCTTTAAGGTCATAACGCTTTATATCTAACTGCGACCTTCTCCTATCTTCAAAGGCGTTGACATATATTTAAAATAAATACACAGTTAACCCAACAGTCATGCATATAACTCTGCTTGCATACATGCTTGGGAGTTGAATCACAAACCTTGGTAAAGCATGGTGTTCATTACACTGTGTATAATTTTCCTTTAAAAATTAGAACTAAAATTCATTTCTTCAAATTATGCTGAGAATGACACAAGACATCCAAAACGCTCGACCTCCAAAAAGGGTTTTTTGGAGTAAAAAAGGCATTTGGTATTATTTATTCATCTAAAACTAAATATTCGGTGTTACGATATTAATTTGCATTCCATAATTAATACTTTAGTTCACTAGTTAGCCATATTTCTTATTTCCATACAGTAATATTCCCAAATTAATCAAAACAGCGAAACATTTGACAGCTATTTGCGACTTTGCCCACTTTCTGTACAAAGTTGCATTGCATGGAAACGACAATGAGCGCGCCATCTCTCATTATCTCCAAGAGTGACTCACGCAGTTGCATCCTTATTAAACATTCAAGGTGCATGCAGTTGTACTCGAATTACTATTCTTATCTAATGCAAGGCCTGGTGATATGGAAGTAAGTTATTAGAATCTATGGGATTTTACGTGGTCGAAAAAAAAAAAAGTGAGCCACCTTTCGAAAAAAAAACCGGCTGAACGCACAAATTCCTCGTTTTTTTTCAAGTTGGTATAAAATTACATAATGTTCGACGAGGGTAGGAGGCACTACTAAACGCTGTGTTACGAACTTACAATCCTTGCATCCTCCGTCTTGCAGTCGGGTAAAATATATACGCACGCCAGTTGCGAGTATTACGCAACTCATATGTAATCCAGGGTTATGTCCTCCCATTTCTTGGCAGAATGCATTTGCATCATTATCTATGATTAATACATTCCTTAACTAAACTAAACAGCTTTTATTTCAACGAACTTTGGAGTATTTAATAGATAGATACAGTAACACATTATTAATTTATAATACCCATCAGTGGCGAAGGTTCCATACAACTCGATTCCTACCGGCTTCCCTTTGAAAAAAGGCACAGTCAGTATTCTATAGACAAATAATATAATTACATTAAAGATAATGTACTCCGGCTTACCTCTTACAAAAATTGACCCTTCGCTACTGATAACCGTTATGTATCATATACATAGTTGTCATAAGGTCAGGGTATATATTAAAAGGTAGACACTACGTATATTATTATAACGATACACAAGAAAATCTGACAACAAAAGCACTTCGTCTACATAATCCTTTAAAAGCGAAGTAAGAGCTTTACCATCTGAGCAATAAGCTCACCGCGGAACGAAGGACCAAAACTTTCCTATCAGCCATGTTGATTTGGGATATGCATACAAATTACGCAGCTTGAAAAGTCGCGCCTGATTTTAATAATGCTCAATATCCTTCCTGTCACTATGCACGACGGCATGCTTGGCGCAGTGGCTGAGCGATTGGCTGCTGCGTGGGTGTCGCGGGTTTTATCCCCACTGATACTGTTCCTGCGCCATCCCACTGCTGACAAAGGCCTCTCCCCACACGGAACAAATATTTGAATGGCCTACAAGTAGTTGTTCCGGGTCTGACTGTTTGTGTATGTGAGTTTAAATGTTTGTAAGCGCACCAACGATACAGGAGAAATTCCTAGTGTAAAAAAAGAACTAGCAAACCAATTTCGTTCAACCAAAGGCTTTATATTACCAGAGCTGCTTCATAATTTTCTTATTCTATTACCGAATAGGAAAACGAACCATTTAAATAAGCGTTAACTCAATGTTTTGTTAGACGGTCGACCACAACAGTATTTTGTCCTTATTTAACTTTAAGATAAAACCGAACTAAAACCCTTTGAAGTTCGAAACTTGACTTTACTTAGACGAATTAAGTTACCCCTGTTGTGTAAAGTAAGCTGCTTGAGTGAATAATGGTCATTTTGACTATACTTAAATGAATGCCTTAACAAAATCGCATTATTGGATTTTCAAACTTAGGCTTAGCACCGAGAGTTAGAATTCCAAAAGAATATAAATTTAGGTGTTACTAACATAACATAACAACACGCCAATAATCCCAGTAGGTTAGGCAATGGTGTACCTTCGCCAGTTATTTGTAATAGGGGGCGAGCCTACTGCCACCAACCGGGCACAAATCCAGACTGCTGCTACTGAGAAATTCCAGATGGATAAACCCAATATCACTTTGCCCGACCCGGGAATCGAACCTAGGGCTTCATGCTCAGTAGTCATGCTTGCGACCACTAGACCAACGCGGCAGTGCTGTTACTAAGTATTCAAAACGGCTTACGTTATCTATCCTTAATAATTATGTTAAGTAAGACTCAAAATGTTACCACTTGAGTGAGTAAGAAGCCCTACACACTTACTTTTTATGACGATCGTGAGACACATTCCCGTTTTCGGTTTTACTCGCGTGTTAACAAAAAAATAATAAAAAAATAATGTTGCCTTTCACATATTACTGTGCTTTGAATACTCGCACTAAAACTTTTCGACGATAAAACTCTTAAACTATGAATGGGTATGAAAACCTTAACTTTCGATTGACACCCGGATTCAATAAAATATAGCACTGCTTTCTCCAAAATGCAGTTTGGCGTAAAGCCAGGTTTCCACCAAAGTGGTGAGGAGACGAGCACGATTCGATCACAGGATCAGGGACGAGGAAGCGATGTGAACATCAACCAATGTAATTGGTCGATTAGTGCACGTCTCCTCTTTGCTCCTGTCGTCTCCGTTTAGGTGCAAACCAGGCCTTAGTGGTCCACACTACGTAAGACCGCATAGCTTAGCCAGTCGTCGAATGTAGTAACAATCCTCAGCAGTGAGAGAACGACGAAGAGGTCGCAGATCTTTGTAGTTAATATAAACATATCATCCAAACACTGCTTTAAGCTTTCACGGTTTAAAACTAAACTTATACTATAATACCTAAAACTTAACCTAAAATATCGGGAGCTTAAAATAATTGATAATCACGGAAGATATCCCGCAAGTGACAGTATAAATTTAATATATCATCCAATGCCATTTTGGCGATCAGTCGCCTCGAGTGTAGCCGTGCTTGCTAAGCTTGTATAAATTGCCGATTAATCAGAAATACCTAGCGCAAGATGGCGAAAAAAATATGTGAAATAGAGCTAACAATAATTATAATCAATATACATACACGTCTGCAACTGCTCATCTATTTGTTTATTACAAAAGCGTAAACGCGGCATCGAGATGTACAATCGTAGTTGCGCAGCGACTGACCTAGGACGTGCGTTTTCTAGCAATAAAACATTGGCGCGACAATGCAGAAGCTTTCTAAAGGGATTGCCTCGCAAACGCTATAAATAAATAGAAAATTGTATAAAATATGTTCGAGAGTGTCGTTAAAAAAACATAAAGAGAACATAGCTTTTCTCTGTGAGGGTCTGCTTCCTGTCTAACGGGATGTTGCCGAATTCCAGTATTTTACATGGAACCTAGGGCCTCATCGTCATTTCAGCCGAAAGACGTCCACTGCTGGACATAGGCCTCCACCAAATGTCACTACATTGACCGGTCCCGTGTGACTCGTAACCAGCAAGAAGGTTCGCCGCAACCTTCACCAGGTCATCGGTCATCGGCATCGGTCATGGCCTGCAAAGTGCATATAATCCTCGTAGGGTTAGGCAGGTGTACTTTTACTGGAACCACATTGCGACAGATATATTTATATGTCCCATTTTGTTAAAGTAAAAGCAAAAAGCTTTCCGAAGTGTGAAAGATAATATGACTAGATAGGATGGCAACACTGTAATGAGGGCTGGTATATTAGAAGTACGGAAGAAAGCGCTATATGCGCAGACCCCAAACAGAAGTAAGGATGATGACATTGAAAGCTTTCCGGACCAAAAGAGATCTTTACTAACAGCAAAAGCTACAACGTAATCTCTCAGCCAACTCAAAGACCATATTTTTTTATCAAAGCTTTGATCATGCAGTGGTTTCCAAGAGTTGTAGATACTCAATCATCCAAGATAGGTGCTTGCATTGCATAATACCAGAAACAGCTGACGCTCAACTTATCTCCTATAATGGATCCCTATTTTACCGGCTTCTGCACGACAATTTCATCCGCGAAAACTTAAACAACGAAACTACAGTTAAAAATCCGATCCTTATTAACAGATAACATAGTCGTGCCGATTAAAATCTGTATAAGAAACTTAATGGCATCCCCAGTAATGTCTATTTCTCGTTTGTGAGTCAGCTATTACGTCACAACGGCTGTCTTATATCGCACGTTGAATACAAAGCGACCCGGTTTATTCGTATAGCGATTGTTTATTAGTTTACTTACATTTTTATTTAAATTATTGTCGCCACACCTGGTGAAGAACTGGTTTGAGTCGATGGAAATATCGAAGTTGTGTATTTATGGATAAGTTATGTTTACGGATGTTTGGTATCTATGGAAGTGTACTGTTTAAGGATATAATACAATAGTAAATAGTAAATTATGGGCTTTCCAAAACGATAATGGTTTTGCATAAAATCTTTAGTCTTATTGTTTGATGAATGAGTCGGACTCATCTACTAAGTTAGTACTTACGACCTTCCTGTCAACGTGTCGACAGCAAACTAAATTGCATCGGCTCTGGATTTTCCTACGGAAATACATATATCTGTCTACTTGTACCTATAGCAATCACTAATCTTTGGAGAGTCCAAAGGTTTCATAGGTAGATACGTGTCGTTTTCTAACAGAGCTTACATGTTTTCTGAAGCTCCAAAAACTTACAACTTCAGTCGACTTTTTTCTCTTTGAATAAACCCACACTGAGCCTAGCTCTAAAGCTTCATCCAGAAAAATCGTTACTACATAAGCTTACCGTAATGTCCTAACAGCAATGCGTATCGATCCTAATGCCAGCCGCAGTGTAATGTTGACACAAGTTTGGATACGGCCGGTGCGTCCACCTGATTCAATCGCTTGCTCGCTTACTCAGACTCGGAAGCGCAAACATTAATGGGTGTAGCTATACGGTGAATGAGCTTTTGGTGTAGTTCGTTTTTTTTTCTAAAACTGTTTTTGTTTCCGGCTTCGATTGTTAGCAGGCTAAAGTTTTGTAGGAAGCAATTTGTGTTTAAACTAGCGGCGAGATGGGTAGACGAACTTGTTGCCATTGCGGGCATATTTTGGATGAGGCTGACACAAGAACATGGAGCTTGGCACTAGCAAAGAGAGGCCTATACCCAGCAGTGGGTGTAGTCGGGCTGTGGATGATGATGATGATTAAACTTTTCCAAATATCTGGTGCTTGAATCATCTAAATGCGGGTAGCGCAATGCCGGTTTTTCTGTAAATGCTTGAAGGAGGCCTATGCCTAACAGTTGACAACTTTCCGTTGATGTAATAATGTCCTAAAGCTTTTCTACAAGGTCAAATTAAGGAGCAAAACTATACAGATGTAATACTAGTAAAAGCTGCTCTTATTAGAATTTTAATAAAGCTTGTGTATGACGAGCATTGTGTGTTGATACTACGATGCTTACTTACTCCTTTTGCCTCGTCCACCTTCATACATCTGGTCATACATGCACGCCGGTTGTGAGTACTAGGCATCTTACCTTTCTGAAGAACCTCACCAATAAGGTCTGTGTGTCCTTCTAGGGCGTCCCCGCCCGGCATTGCCACTCACATCTGCCTTTTAAATAGTCACCTTACACTCATCCTCTCTACATAACCCGTACGGAATCTAATTAAACTATCCGCTATCGATTTTGTTTGTTTACGATAATGACGATGCTTTTTATCTATGCCAAGGTAACTGGACAGTCCAGTTAGCGCGTTTTATTAATATAGTGTAGAAATGGTTATGTATGATGTCATTATTAAGCAATGCTTGGTGCTTATCGATTGAATTGGCGGGTTTTGGATTTCGAAGTTTATATTCGACAAGCCGTGCCCGATGAGGTTTCTCATTGGCAATAAGATTGTGATAAAGTAGATGTGGGTGGAAGACACCGATTAAATGCGCAACACTACATCCAAGACAGGCATCGCCGATGGTGGCGTTAAGTGTGCGACGTTAAAATGGGACTGAGAGTGGGTCACATTTCCAAGATGGGTCAGGACAGTTGGACCAGAATCGTCACACAGCAAGTGCCTGAAGACGGTCATCAATTTGGACTCGTTCCTGACTGATCGGTCAGAGAAGGCAAAATACAGAGAGAGTTGGAAAGGAATACGGGAAAGAAAGAAAGAAAATATATTTATTTGCCGCAGGGACATGACGTGCATCACACAAAAAAGCATTGAAAAGCATTTGCCCAACAGTGGGACAGAAACTGGTGTACCATTTATACCTTCCCAGTTTTAGGTTTGAAAGTTTACTCAAACAGTTGACCTGTATTTGACCGAGTGAGACAGAATGCCCAAAATATCTCGGACCTTATCTAGCCTTGATTCTCGAAACCTCTAACGTAAATAATAAACTACCTAGGAATATTTGAAGAGACATAACCGCAGTTGGTTCTGATTAACAGGTCATGCCCTGAACATACACAAGGTCTGGTCATAAATACATTATGTAGTAAGTAACAAATCCAAAAAGCTCTGAAAAATAAAACCTGTTTAGTAAATGAATATGACATCACGCCTGATTTCTCCGAAGCGTGAGGCAGAGAGGACCTACTGTAAGGCTGAGGCCTAACGAGCGTAATTTTTTGAGCTTTGAGTCGCGGAATTTACGCTGCATTCGGTTTCATACTAAAGTCTTGTTTGTACCACACGGCGACACATTTTGCGTTGCCGCCTTTGGCCATGAATCGACCACAAATCCAGACTCCGAAACTCCGGTTACTGAAATATTCTTAATAGAAAAAACCAATACACTTTTACCAGCCAGAGATTTCAACTCAGGACCTCATGCTCAACAGTAGCGCAATGAGACAGTCTAGTCTGTGCTTTCAAAATCAATACAACTATATTCACAAAGCTTTCCCTCTCCAACATTATGAAATAATATGACGAAATTAATTCTTAGTCACAATACATACAGTATGATGTTATACTCTTGACCTTAAACCTTTGACTTTGACCTTGAGCCATAGAGTAAAGAATTCATCAGAGAACTATATCTGTACTGCACTCGTAAACGGCAAGGCGCGGCGCGGCGTGGGTGATTTCATGGGTGTTTTACGCGACATTTTATTGGACGAGGGGGGTTGAAAAGGGTGACTAATTTGTAATGTGGGACGCAGTCACAACAATCTAGTATATTGAGTCTAAAGTTAATGTTATTGTGGGTGGATATTGGATGTCACACATTGTAAACAATTGTAGGTCTGTGTGACTGTGTTAGATTTTTATTTCAAAGTGTAAAGCTGCTTAATCCTCGATCGTCGATCGAGGCCATCGATCGATGGTAGAATGGATAAGTCGAAGTCGATCGACAGTTGTCTACTACACCATTTGATCGATAGACGTCATTTCTACCATCGATCCCCGAGACCTACCTGAAGACAGTTTGTATCCGACTGATACAGACTTTAAACACAGCGCTGTGTTCTTCCAGATATTTTATCTCTGGGTGGATCTCACCTTATCAAATATTTGATCGAAGGACCTTCGCCATTTACCGAAAAGGTGTGTTTACTAGTGCGTATGCATAAAGGCAAGTTCTCTAAAATTGAGAACTAAACATTTGTACAGGCGAATTAATATGTTAAATAAAAAACATTCTGCGAAAAAAAGCAACGTCCAGAAAAACACAAAAAAAGTCTAAAATAACTATACTTTCGGAAGTCGGTGACTTTGTCTGTTTCATTGACTTTTTTGCCACCGACTTCCGAAAAACGCATTTAACAATTAACGTGAGAAAAAAACGAATTTACTGAACCAATTTAATGAAATTTCTATGGAACCAATCGGGAAGTATATCCTTTCATATAAAAGAAGAATTTCTCAAATCGGTTTAGAAATGACGGAGTTATGAGGTAACAGTAAAAAAAAAAAATTAAAAAAGCAACTGTATTGAGAACCTCCTCCTTTTTGAAGAAAGTCGATTAAAGCCTGACCACCTTCGCACTACTCTTTCCATCTGTGCGTCCCGCAGGGAAATAAGACCGCCGAATCTGCCATTATTTATTTAACAACACACCAAGCAGTCATCCTTTTCCAGGCCATCCATTTTAGACCTATATATAAGGCCTAACTATTCATACACGAATTATTTTCAGGGAATCATCTAACGGATATAACGAAGCCATTTCAAGGGATTATTTTGTTTAATCTGAGTATATTTTTATAAAAAATAAATAATTTAAAATTACTGACCCACAAAATAAATACTAGCTCCTTATTTTTGAACATTCATTACGCTAGTTTACTACGTCGTATTTACCTAGTGTCATTGTTAGAATATGGGAGTAAAGATTTTATGCAAAAAGTCTCGAAAATTTTTAGAATTATAATAATTTCGTAAAAAAAAAACACTCAGATATTTTTTTTTTTCGCTGCTATGGCGACTTTACTACTTATAGAAGTTACTTTTAAAATATTTCGTGTATATACCTTATATACCTTCGTACCTAATAAAGTCTAGAGATCCGTCAGAAAAAAAAACAGCACAAAGCCCTGATATTAAAAATGAAGTTCTGTTTACTTATCTTTTCAACTCATTTTCGTTCTGCACACAGACAGCGTACAGACGCAGTCGTATCACCACGACCAAAGGTCGTGTTTGTCATTATATTTATCCGTGATCATTATTACTAAATATTTTATTAATAGCTTGCGATTACTTTGTTGTCTTAAGTCGTTGATCTTATGACTCTTATTATGTTTTAAAGTCAGCTGGTAATTAATTATTAGTCCGCCTAATTTGTAAGCTTACAAACTTACATATTTTGTTTGGGGTTGTTGGTTGCTGAGTTTTATAGTATAAAATTTAATAACGCTAGCAGTCAAAGCAATGCAATCTTTGGTCTTTCTGCCCTCACATAACAAAAAACTGAGATGAGCATCAATCATCAATATTTCCTGTTTACTATTCGCAGTTTGAAACATCGCGAGACAATTAATTAAATCGAAGACATGACATCCACACGCACCGCACTATACCGGTCCGATTATGGCTCACCCTTTGTCACAGAGAGGAGATCTACGCCCCAGGTCCCAGCAGTGGGAACATTATGTCTGGGCTAATTGTGTAGGACTATTTGGAGTTCAGCAGATTGGACGTTCCTTTGAATTAAACGCAGCGAAAGCTTCTTCGGAATAAATACACGCTGTATGAAAGCAGCCCAAACCGGAAGCTACTTACTTACTTTAAAATACAGACAACATACGAAAATACAACCATCTTGCCAAAACATATCCGTTGTCAAACGCTTAAAATGCGTTGGAACGGCGCGCGATCGATACCGAATGGCTGGTTTTGGTACCTACTAAAGTTTTGACTATGAAGGTTTTTAAAACTTCTCTTTAACATTAGAATAAATGATCTTGAAAAGCTACCTAGAATTATTTTTGGAGCAAATAGGAGATGTAAAAAAATTGTGGTAACTCCACAAGTTACTAATAACAAGTCTAAAAGAAACTTTGAACAGACATAAATACCATCCGTAGCTGTAATTGTGAAGCATCCATTAATCATCACCATAATGGTAATCATCATCATCATCATAAGCCTATAACAGTCCACTGCTAGTCAGAGGCCTTTCTAAACACACGCCGTTTAACTGGATCCTGGAGTGCTCTCAATGTCTCATCTACCTGATCAGCAATGAACCTTACAGATTGAAATGGCAGGAACTCCTCAGGTGGGTTAGTTGCGAAATGCTAAACCATTAAAGAGAAATATTTTTGTATATATTTGTAACCACGGTCTCGAAAACGGCTCTAACGCTTGCGATGTAGGAGTTTACGAGGGCGAAAATTCAATCTAGCAAGGTCTCATAACTGGGAAAATTCGTTTCCTCTATTTTCATCCGAGCAGAGCTTGATTGCCCAGGTTCTGAGTATATATATCAGAATCGGTTCAATTTATAAACAACAGAAAAAGCAATACAAAAAATAAATTGAATCCTATTGTCTATAAGTAACTTACCTATACATTATTCTCTCGCGCCCAGCTGTCTCTTATTGCTTTGGTCCGCGTTTACGAGTGACGCATAATATTCACCCCTCTTGTTCTCTCGTAATGTAGGCAGATGACGTCATTATTGGCGTCTATCCGGCTACTAAAAACGTCATACGATTCGAATAAAGACATTCTAACTGCAAGTAACGATTTTTCTATATAAACCTGTGCAGGAATACTCTTCTTGTTCGTGTCGCTAGCAATATGTACTTCAAATTTTGATAGCCCAAAACGTCACCACTTGCACGGCGTCATCTGTGGTAGCGCGGCTGGCATATTTTGTGGCCCAAAATATACAGCCAAAGTTACCCCTGGCCGGGCAGAATAGGAGGTGGAACAAAGTTTGCGTCAAAATGTAGATATGTATGTATTGAAGAGTACTTTAAGGCTGAGGGTCGCGTAAAATGAGTCGCGGAATTTACGCTGCATTCGGTTTCATACTAAAGTCCTTTTGTACCACATGGTACAACTCATTTTGCGTCGCCGTGTGGTACAAACAGGACTTTAGTATGAAACCGAATGCAGCGTAAATACCGCGATTCATTTTACGCGGCTCACAGCTCAAAAAATTATGTTCGTTTGGCCTCAGACTTAAATCGGACCTAAAATAACTACCGCAGCTGGGCTATTATTGATCCCTAATAGGCATATATTGATTTAGCAAAGTCTGAAGCACCGAATTTAGATCAAGACCTGCGATATAGATCGATTCCAATTAATAAACTATTAAAACCACCCTTAGCTTGGCAACTGGAATTACTGAACAGGAATAGACCCCACAGGATTACCTATTTGTTTAAATGGTACTTTCGGCCTTATAGACGCGCAAAATGACTTCCTTATTTTAATACCAATTAGCCACACTCGATTCAGATGAGCGCAGAGCCAAGAGGCTCATTGGTGACGATAAGCTGGTTGGTACCAGGCTTCATAGCCTGGCCCATCGGCGCAAAGTTGCATGTTTGTCGGTCTTTTACAGATTGTACTTCGGTGAGTGTGCTCAAGAGCTCCACGAACTCATTCCACCATCTCCTTTCTTCCATCGGGAGTCCAGACGTACAGCAGGTTATCACCCATACCTTGTCGATGTTCCACACATTCGCACGAAGCGCTTTGCTACATCATTTATCATGCGCACAGCCAAGGAGTGGAATTCCCTGCCTGCGTCGGTGTTTCAAAGTTCATATGACCCAATCTATTTAAATCGCGAGTTAATAGGCTTCTTTTGGGTTAGCTCGTTCCATCGTCGACCTCATCTCTGTCCTCAGGACTAGATTGAGGTCAAGAGTAAGCCCATTCAGAATAAAAAAATAAATAAAAAAAAACTCGTGGTCTTTCAAATGTGAATGTGAACCGGTATGGCTAGCATAGGGGTGACTTTTGACTCTGAGACATGACTATTAAAGATGTATGGAAGAAGAACACATGTTCCGCCGATGCCAAATAAATTGGGATAAGGTAGGAAGGATGATTATGACGTTAAGTAAAGAAGACCGCCATAAAACTTAATAATGCTATTACATAAAGATATTTGTTACTCATCCAAACATTTTATGAACCGGAAGAAAGTAAACCAAACTGCCAAATATAACAATATTAATGTTCCGTTTCTCCAAGATTAACTACTAGCATATTCGCTCATCCACTTTGTAATGTTAATTGCACGAAATACCGTTCGCAAAGAGTTTAGTTAATAACTGCGAATGTGTTTGTATTGAATTAATTTTGCAGTTTAACTTTGGCGTGCGGAATTTTAATTGATAGTCTCATCGAAATTGCAGTATCATTAGCTGTGCAATATGTTTGGTAGGAAAGGTGATTTTTTTGTTCAACTGTTTTGTGAGCTATTATTTTTAAAACTTGGATGGATTTTTTTTACTTTTTCGGTTTATTAAAAATACGTGCAGGTTGGCAGTCTGTTTTTGTTCTTACTCGGAAATTGACAGAGAGTGTGGTCCTACCGCCCTGTAGGACCACAAGTTGTCTTTCACTAACTTTTGCTCGCAGCTTCGCTCCCGTTATGTACGGAAATTAACCCACGGGAACGTTTTAAATGTAGCCTATGACACTTGGGGATAATGTAGTTTCCCCCGTTATTGAAAGAATTTTCGGAATCGGATCAGTGGTTCCGAAGATTACCGCCTAAATACAAACTTACAAACCTACAAAGAATTTTTTTTTCTTTATATTATTAGTATAGATGGATAAACATTCAGATTCAGGTATCTGTAAGTTTAAAAAAAAATTCAATGTTTCCGTATGACATTTCGCCAATCAGACCCGAGTGGTACTTTTTTTAGTGTTTCATTACAAACATAACCACACATTCTCCTCACATACAGACAGGCTGTCTGTATATAACCATCTTAAATGGATGTAAATCGTATCTTTTCCCTGTTACCCGAAATCTCAATAGAAAAACGCTTTCATTAACATTTCTATCACCATAATTCTAAATACACTCTCGTTCCTTTACAGAACAAAGGTTACAAAGTAAAAAGCAACAAGTACAGAAATGGCAGAGGTATACAGAACCAGGGGATGAACTGGAGCCCACGGCGTCATCCCCCATGAAGCGATCCTCTCGGAACTTGTCGGATGACTTCGATAATGGTGAAGATGACGACAGTCCCCTGCCCGAGGCCGTACTTACAACCAATCTAGGACTTGATATTGTAGTTGTGGCGACTAAGGTAAGGGAGGACAAGTTTTGGCTAGATTTTCTGATCATTTTAACATAGCTGCTACACTAAGACCCGAATTCCACCAAGGCGGGGACGAACGGGGCGGAGTGGAGACGTGCCAGATTTGAGTTATTCTTTTCGTGTGGTTAGTGCCTAACCTGGTGTCAGAGTTGTTATGCCGCCCATGAACCTCTGATTTGGCTTTACATGCAGTCAAGAAATATCACTCAGGCATGCTGGTTTCCTCACGATGTTTTCCTTCACCGAAGCAAGTGATAATTGTACAATACGCACTGACCGGGCCTAAGTCAGAACTGAAAGGTGAAGCGGTTTGTCCACCTCCACCATTTGTAACATTACCTTAAACGCGATCTACCGCTAATATTTAAGAGTCATGTTGCTTTTACACCAGTGTTTTTACAGTACTCTTGTTTAATAATAGCGTAGCATTAAAATAAACTTTATGACACGCTGCTATAATTCCAGCTGGTCTAAATTGCAGACTTGAAACTCTCATTTGAATTCCATAATATTATATTAAGTCCCACATATGTTTTAAAACTGACTGGAATAGAAAAGCTATCGTTTTTAATGCAATGCGAGACTTGCAACCAAGTTCAAATATTTCATTATATGTTCCAAAGCATACTGGGTGTAAAAAGACCCAGATCTTGGGTTGACGGCTTCGTGAAGGTCCGTTTCCACTTTGTATAATAGTTACTCTATAACAGGTAACTATACCCATATCTTCCCGTGGGTGTCGTAAGAGGCGACTAAGGGACTTACCAGAGAATGGGCAGCAGCGTTCTCTGTGTTTTATAACAACCATACTGCGATCGCCAACCCGCCTGCCAAGCGTGGCGATTATGGCAAAACCCCCCTTCTTGGGGGAGGCCTATGTCCAGCAGTGGACGTCTTTCGGCTGAAATGATGATGATGATGATGAACAGGTAACTTAACCTTCCACAGACTGACTACATGAGCACTCTAGAGAAGGAACAGGACTACCGCGACGAGCACTTTGACTTCATGCAGCAATGGATCAGACGGTTCTGTCTCCAATATGGCGCTGCTCTCTTCTACACCAGCGCTAAAGAAGACAAGAACTGCGACCTTCTGTACAAGTATCTGACGCACAGGATATACGGGCTGCCCTTTAGAACGCCCGCTCTTATTGTGGAGAAGGATGCTGTGTTGATGTAAGTAGTTTCTAGTAGTTATAACCTGCAGTAGTAGCTCTGAAGATTCTGCTTCCAATATGGCGCAGCCTTCTATACCACCGCTATGGAAGACAAGATCTGCGACTTTTTGTACAAGTATCTGACGCACAGGATATACTGGCTGACCTTTAGAAAAGAAAGCAGATTTGGAAGGTTCTTGTATTATTAAAAAAAAAATCTGCATAATTTGAGGAATCATTTAAAAGTCTAGGTCCATAGTGTAACCCCACTAACATTGGATCTTCAATGCTCCTGTTTTTGAGTGAGTAAAATCGGACTGAAACATTTATCTTAGGTTAGGTGCACTAGGGGCATTCAACTATTCTGTTATTTTTTGCTGCACTGCTGGGCAAAGGTCTCCCTCATAGCCTCACGAACGTCTATAAGTCGTGACGCCAGCGTTTTCTTACCAACCATTCTTAATCGAAACTTAAACACAAGGTTTAGGATAGGGGTGTTTAGAAGGATCAATAATAGGGCCGCAGTGTCCTGTATTTAATGAACACTCGGGATGTCTCAAATTCTATTACAGATGTCCTGACTTCGCCAAAAGTTGAATACCTTAGTCCTCTGATAAACATTGAACCAAAAGAAGATCATAAATTAATTGATAATATTATTATTTATTACAGACCTGCTGGCTGGGACAGCATGAAGAAAATTAGTATATTATATGAGAACATGCAGTCGTGTAAGCCAGACGACTACTACAGAGATGTAATTGTGCAGCCTGTTATACGGAAAGTAAGTATTACTTTTAAACCTGTCTATGTCTCTTCTTTTCTCTCTGGAGAGAGGATTTCAGACTTTATAATTGTAGTCTCTATGGTTACAGAGATCACTAACTTTAGATGCTACCAAATAAAATCTAACTAGTTTTCGAATATATTGGCTAAAAATCCATCTGCGAGTTTACTACAAAATCTTCTAGATAATATATGTCGAAATTCTTGTCACATATTTTGTTATAGTCACTTTTAAAACTGACGTTCTGATTATACATGTGGAACTAACACACCACCCACACAAAATGAAAATTAATAAAAACTTGTTTCTTCCAGAGCGGGGCAAACCGCGAAGCCGAAGTACAGGCTGAGGACGAACAGGCCTTCCTACAACGACAGCTGGCTGCACTACAGGCCGGCACGCCCGCGCCCCGTGCAGACTCGCCCTTACGAGCCACACAGAGAGCGACTGCACAGGTAAACACAGAATTTAGTTTTGTTCCACAGAAGCGCAAAGGTCTACCTTTCTTTTTTCCACTCAACTCGATCTTGCTCCTTGGATGAATTTCGCATATACTTAAAAATCAAGTTTGTCACACTAGAGGAACAATATTTTGACTTGGACCTTTTTATTTTCTTGATGATCGTCAGTAATAAAGCAAAAACAGTTTTCGTTGCTCAAGTAACTACTGCGGTACGGTCGTTTGATCAGCAAGATGGTACACAGTTTCCAAGTATCCATACTATGACATAATCCAAAACCTTATCACAATTTTCTCCCTCAGCTCGACGGTGCAAAAATCGGCATGGGTCCAGGCACGCCTGGCAACGAGGGTGTCCTGGCGAACTTCTTCAACTCCCTGCTGTACAAGAAGTCGGGGTCCCCGGCGGGACGCACGGAGCCGTCGCCCGCGGCGGCAGCGGCGCGCTCGGACGCGGCGGCGGAGCTGGACCGGCTGACGCGCGCGAAGGCGCGGCCACAGGGGCCGCCGCCCCCCATCGACTTGAACTCCTCGTCCGAGTGCTAGCCGCCTGGCTGTCCCACCGCTGTCTGTAGGTGAGTCCACTACCAGCAACACCGGCGGCGGAGCTGGACCGGCTGACGCGCGCGAAGGCGCGGCCACAGGGGCCGCCGCCCCCCATCGACTTGAACTCCTCGTCCGAGTGCTAGCCGCCTGGCTGTCCCACCGCTGTCTGTAGGTGAGTCCACTACCAGCAACACCGGCGGCGGAGCTGGACCGGCTGACGCGCGCGAAGGCGCGGCCACAGGGGCCGCCGCCCCCCATCGACTTGAACTCCTCGTCCGAGTGCTAGCCGCCTGGCTGTCCCACCGCTGTCTGTAGGTGAGTCCACTACCAGCAACACCGGCGGCGGAGCTGGACCGGCTGACGCGCGCGAAGGCGCGGCCACAGGGGCCGCCGCCCCCCATCGACTTGAACTCCTCGTCCGAGTGCTAGCCGCCTGGCTGTCCCACCGCTGTCTGTAGGTGAGTCCACTACCAGCAACACCGGCGGCGGAGCTGGACCGGCTGACGCGCGCGAAGGCGCGGCCACAGGGGCCGCCGCCCCCCATCGACTTGAACTCCTCGTCCGAGTGCTAGCCGCCTGGCTGTCCCACCGCTGTCTGTAGGTGAGTCCACTACCAGCAACACCGGCGGCGGAGCTGGACCGGCTGACGCGCGCGAAGGCGCGGCCACAGGGGCCGCCGCCCCCCATCGACTTGAACTCCTCGTCCGAGTGCTAGCCGCCTGGCTGTCCCACCGCTGTCTGTAGGTGAGTCCACTACCAGCAACACCGGCGGCGGAGCTGGACCGGCTGACGCGCGCGAAGGCGCGGCCACAGGGGCCGCCGCCCCCCATCGACTTGAACTCCTCGTCCGAGTGCTAGCCGCCTGGCTGTCCCACCGCTGTCTGTAGGTGAGTCCACTACCAGCAACACCGGCGGCGGAGCTGGACCGGCTGACGCGCGCGAAGGCGCGGCCACAGGGGCCGCCGCCCCCCATCGACTTGAACTCCTCGTCCGAGTGCTAGCCGCCTGGCTGTCCCACCGCTGTCTGTAGGTGAGTCCACTACCAGCAACACCGGCGGCGGAGCTGGACCGGCTGACGCGCGCGAAGGCGCGGCCACAGGGGCCGCCGCCCCCCATCGACTTGAACTCCTCGTCCGAGTGCTAGCCGCCTGGCTGTCCCACCGCTGTCTGTAGGTGAGTCCACTACCAGCAACACCGGCGGCGGAGCTGGACCGGCTGACGCGCGCGAAGGCGCGGCCACAGGGGCCGCCGCCCCCCATCGACTTGAACTCCTCGTCCGAGTGCTAGCCGCCTGGCTGTCCCACCGCTGTCTGTAGGTGAGTCCACTACCAGCAACACCGGCGGCGGAGCTGGACCGGCTGACGCGCGCGAAGGCGCGGCCACAGGGGCCGCCGCCCCCCATCGACTTGAACTCCTCGTCCGAGTGCTAGCCGCCTGGCTGTCCCACCGCTGTCTGTAGGTGAGTCCACTACCAGCAACACCGGCGGCGGAGCTGGACCGGCTGACGCGCGCGAAGGCGCGGCCACAGGGGCCGCCGCCCCCCATCGACTTGAACTCCTCGTCCGAGTGCTAGCCGCCTGGCTGTCCCACCGCTGTCTGTAGGTGAGTCCACTACCAGCAACACCGGCGGCGGAGCTGGACCGGCTGACGCGCGCGAAGGCGCGGCCACAGGGGCCGCCGCCCCCCATCGACTTGAACTCCTCGTCCGAGTGCTAGCCGCCTGGCTGTCCCACCGCTGTCTGTAGGTGAGTCCACTACCAGCAACACCGGCGGCGGAGCTGGACCGGCTGACGCGCGCGAAGGCGCGGCCACAGGGGCCGCCGCCCCCCATCGACTTGAACTCCTCGTCCGAGTGCTAGCCGCCTGGCTGTCCCACCGCTGTCTGTAGGTGAGTCCACTACCAGCAACACCGGCGGCGGAGCTGGACCGGCTGACGCGCGCGAAGGCGCGGCCACAGGGGCCGCCGCCCCCCATCGACTTGAACTCCTCGTCCGAGTGCTAGCCGCCTGGCTGTCCCACCGCTGTCTGTAGGTGAGTCCACTACCAGCAACACCGGCGGCGGAGCTGGACCGGCTGACGCGCGCGAAGGCGCGGCCACAGGGGCCGCCGCCCCCCATCGACTTGAACTCCTCGTCCGAGTGCTAGCCGCCTGGCTGTCCCACCGCTGTCTGTAGGTGAGTCCACTACCAGCAACACCGGCGGCGGAGCTGGACCGGCTGACGCGCGCGAAGGCGCGGCCACAGGGGCCGCCGCCCCCCATCGACTTGAACTCCTCGTCCGAGTGCTAGCCGCCTGGCTGTCCCACCGCTGTCTGTAGGTGAGTCCACTACCAGCAACACCGGCGGCGGAGCTGGACCGGCTGACGCGCGCGAAGGCGCGGCCACAGGGGCCGCCGCCCCCCATCGACTTGAACTCCTCGTCCGAGTGCTAGCCGCCTGGCTGTCCCACCGCTGTCTGTAGGTGAGTCCACTACCAGCAACACCGGCGGCGGAGCTGGACCGGCTGACGCGCGCGAAGGCGCGGCCACAGGGGCCGCCGCCCCCCATCGACTTGAACTCCTCGTCCGAGTGCTAGCCGCCTGGCTGTCCCACCGCTGTCTGTAGGTGAGTCCACTACCAGCAACACCGGCGGCGGAGCTGAACCGGCTATATGCTCGATGTCCATTTGCAATTTAAAACACTTGTCTGTTGAAAGTTTGTTCAAGTAACAGTAAGATAAAAAGCTTTAATTTCGTTTTCCAGGTACATGTAGTGCGGCGGGCACAGCTACTCGGCCGCGCCGCCGCTTGCGCGCTCACGCTCTGCATACGCCGGCCGCCACGCGCCACGAGCGGCAATGGTAAGCTCACATCACGATACCATCGACCAGACCACGTGGCTTCACTGGCGACATACGTATTCGGTTTATACTTAAATAAAATGGACGGAAATTGTGTCCTCACGGTTTTTTGAAAGATTGGCTATTTTTTAGAGATTTTTTTTAGTGTCAATGGTTATTTAAATGAGATTGGACTTTCCAAAATGCATAATAAATAGTATTAAGAGTTTCCGAACGTTATTGTCAGTTTTCAATTTTAATTAAACACTTCAAATGTTGGTCGAACTGGTACGGTCGAATTGCGGACGCAGCTCCGGACATGGACAACTCCTGTCGGTGGTTGGTGTCCACAGCCAGTCCACATTTTTGTCCGTAACAGTTAGACTGATCTTTATCTTAACAATGCTTATATTCCAATAACTTACAATTTACATCGTACTTATTTAGTTACGTTTGTCCGTTAACACCCATCCGTCAAGAATCTCTAGTTTAATCGTAGATACATCGAAACTGGTTCAGCATTTTCGTGTTATAAACACATAATACAGACATTGTTTGATAAATGAAACTGGCTGTTTATATTTTATGGCAGCTTCGAATTGTCAGTCTTTCAAAAACCGTTACAAATATTGATGAGAAGTGCATACTGTGTTTAAACTTGCCAATTTTACATTTTTTTATGTAAAAAGTAGTATGGTTATTTTGGATAGTAAATTCATGATGAACTTCTGCATATTGTCGTTCTATAATAGGATATTTTTTAGCCAATCGACATAGCCTATTGTGTCCTGTGGTAGCAATTCTTCCATAATAAAATGAGTTTTTCAACACAATATTTTTTTTGTATAACTTGTGCTTATTGAATCCAGTGATGCTTAAAAATTTAGAATAAAAATGCACGCAATTTTATCTACTCGGCTAACTTGAGTTTGTGCGACATAATCTTATCTTCGCATCAACTCGGGTGTAAAAGAGATATGTATATGTTTTTCGCATGGTCATATCTCGCTTCGACACGGGATAATGCGACGACAAAACTTTATCACGCTCATAAGCTCGGCTGAAAAGTATCACTTAACAAAATATATCCTTCGAATATTACAAGAATATTTTCAACACCTAAGTATTACTCCACACAGTACGAACTTCTCGTTGATATGCCACGACATTATCGCCTCTATTACCAACACTGGCGATTAGTGATTGTATTATGTAACGACAACTTAGATTTTATATTAATAATTGTAAAATTAACTCGAAAGGGCTACGGGCATTTTGGGTTTATGATGTAGCTGGTTAAAATTAAATATTAAAATACCTTAAAGCAATCTAAAAATGTTGAGAAGCTTAAAAAAACAAAGGTCAGAATTTTTACAAACAAATTAATTTTGCAATGTGCTTTTGATTTTTTTAATTAAATGTTTGATGTATTTTCACAAGCGTGTTAGTGATGAAATAACGCTATTATTGATGCATACACAATATAAAAGCCACAATATAAGCCAACCCTAACATAGTTGGAAAAAGGCTAGACAGATGATGACACAATATAAATAAATATGGCACCTGTGAAAGTAGGCTATAGAAACTATTTCGAAATGCCAGCTGTATGTCAGATTGCATAAAACACCTGGCTGCATTTGTGAGCGCCCTTGATGTCACAGAAAAAAAAGACAGCTGTGTAAACAGACCTCAAAAACATTTATTTATGCAATACAACCTAATTCCTTATCGTGAAAATAATAAGTAGGAATCAGGTTTTCAAATCTATCGAATTTGTAGTGTTGTAAGGGTGTTACCGCACCAATCGATCGATCGTCGATCGGTGATAGAATAGATTATTCGAAAGAGAGAAACTATCGATCGACGTCGACTAATTCATTCTACCATCGATTGACGATCTATCGATTAGTGTGGTAACACCCTAACCAATCTTTGTTTTAAATAACAAAATCTTTTACAATCTACGACCCAAAAATGCCCCAGCCCTAGGTATAGGAACAACGTTATTCATACATTTCCATTACTATCGAAACTAAAAGCGAGTTTAATTTAATTTCCTAATTAAAACGCAACGTTTAATTTGTAACATTGTTTATGATATTAAAATAAGTATTTATTTAGATAGTCTCTAGAAATAAGTGCTGGGGTACACGAATCTATTTAATCAATTCAATAAAATTTATATTTATACAATAATTGATTACTAAAAATAAAAATATACTTTATGCATTTCTATATCAAATAAATCTTCCACAGAGTGACGTAAAACTGTCAAATAGCTTTAAGCAAACAGAACAGACTTTGTTGTCCAAATAAAGATGTTTACTGTTTGACAGAGTCCGATATATAAGGTCTAACTATTCATACACGAAATATTTTAAGAGTAACTTCTGTAAGTCGTAAGTCGCCATAGAATAAAATTCTTGAGTGTTTTTTTTTTACGAAATTATTATAATTCTAAAAATTTTTGGGACTCTTTGCATAAAATCTTTACTCCCATATTCTAATAATGACACTAGGTAAATAAGACGTAGTAAACTAGCGTAATGGATGTTCAAAAATAAGGAGCTAGTATTTATTTTGTGGGTCAAGTAATTTTAAATTATTTATTTTTTATAAAAATATACTCAGATAAAAAAATCCCTTGAAATGGCTTCGTTATAGCCGTTAGATGATTCCCTAAAAATATTTCGTGTATGAATAGTTAGACCTTATATTTGTTACAGAAGATATTTTGATTATCGAAATTCATCTATAGTATTTCTTCTAAACCATGTTTCTTTGACAGTGACACAACAATTTTGTCTTTGAAATATTTTGTTTTAACTGAAATTAGATTTCAAGTTCAGCTTATTCACTATCGTTAACTTTGTACGTCTGCATGATCCGTGTGACCCAGCACTTACTTGTAATACGACACGAAAACATTATCCTAATGAAAGGTTTTGTTATCATCTGAGATTAAGGAAGTTCAGATAACGCGATCTTCCATGAAGACTGGCGGTGCAATGATACATGGTTTTATGCACAATGAAGTCACTATTTGTACAAACCATTCAACAGTGTATGGCTAATAATTATGTATGTTGTAAAACATTTTTTTTTTCTAATTATTTGCTCATCATTCTGTATTTTAGATTCGCTTTTCCAATTGGACTCAATGGTGACCTTTATTGTGTTGTGGTAACCGAATTTATTTATTATGGAAATATATTAATTATTTGTAAATATTTTTTTTACTCTCCCAACCCTATGTATTGTTTTTATTTTATTTTTTACATTGTGACTGTATTAGATTGGATTTTGTTCACATGTGGTGCAATACTGAACATTCCAAACCTGGTTTGGTGCTTATTGTAATAGTAAAATTATTATTAATTATAATGGAGTTTCATTTAACGTTTCTTGCCTGCGCTCTCTTCGAAATTCGTTTCGGTTAGAAACACTATTTGCATTAAAGGTCACTATTATTCCAAAATAACATTCTAATTTAAACCAAAAAACGCATTCTGTAAAAGTAGATAAAGTACGAAATCATATCTTAGAGTACTTAAACGATTTAGCAAATCCAAATGATAATAAAAGTAACAGAAGTAAGAAGCATGGCTTTTCCTAAACTTAATAAGTATTTATATCGATTAATAAAATATCTTTCAACTTATAACTTATTAACGTGAATAGCTTAGGTATTAATTAATTTTAGCGACGTGTTTTTTGACAAACTTATCTTAGATGCACTCTTGTCTTGATCTCCGATCTTGGATTTGCCTAATGGGTTTTGGCAGCTAGAGGAGTACAGGTATTGTTAGTGATTTCTTTAATTTTCTGTTTATTGATACTTTCAAAGTTATATCTCCAAATCATGCATAGTAAATGTACAGACGCCAGCATATCAAGCTACCCGAAACTGTCAAATTTTCCCAATCAACCTTGAACCTAATCGTTTAGTGATAAAGTTGAAAATCGATTAAATAAATTTGACAGATTGTAATAGCTTGATGTGGTGACGTCTGTACAACGAGTATTAATCGCCGTTCTGAAGTTTTAAAATCAACATGGGTTTATATGGTATTCTTCCAATTTGTTTATGTGGATGATATAATGATTTGTTCAATTACAAAAAAACCAATGAGTGATATATTAAGAAGGGTAATTTTGCACAGCAGAGCTATGCGAGGTAATAATAAATTTGTCAAAAAACACAAAATATGTTATAATAATAAACTCATTTGTATGATAATGGAGAAGTATTGGCAAGTTTTGATATGAAATATTTGTACAAGTAAATGATGTGGTTTGAAGCTAAAAGGCTGGATTATTGTCTATTTTTATAAAGGGGATTAAATGTTAGGTGGCTAAAATGCATAATTTTAATAAAAACATAGAAATATTTGTGAGCTGTGAGAAGTTTCTTCGACCACTTTAACCGGGATCTGCGGAAATGTTGCTCCAAAATATTGTTACGTTGAAATAATTCCGAGTTAACGTGGTCGTCTATTTATACGTATAATATTTATGATGGATAGTAATCAAGTATTTTTATATAATTGCATCGTAACCTTATGTAACTGAATCTAACACTATGTGAAAATTTAATGTACCTACCCTGATAATTCGGTGAAAATTCTCGAACACAGATAACTTTTTGCTCATTTATTTTCTATTTTTAACATTTATGTACTAGTCAAATATCAGTTGGTTTTATATTGATTAACGACTACCTACATCTCTTTCTGTGATATATTTTTTTATGTAGAACAAACTAATTTCCTTGTAATCTGTTCTGTGTATGATGTATTAGCCACATAACATCCTCATATAGGCATAGATTTTTTTGTTTCCCGCTCAACTGTTACGAGAAAGACAAATTCCTTTTTCTTTTGTTGAATTTTGTTTAGTTTAAAAAAAAAAAAAACGTAACATTAAATATTTTATGCATTATTTTTCGGATATAAATTAAAAAGTATTTATTTAAAGAATAGACTATAATAAATAGCTGGCTGTTTAAAATACAATGCCATTTCGGTTGTAATTAATACAGTTGAAGCTATAAGGCTTAGTGATTAGTTAGATTCTCAAAAGATAATTTTTGTTACGCTTGGCAATAGGTTAGATTCCAATAATTAATAGCAAAAAAACATTTTAGTTTAACTATGTTATTTAAAAAAAAAATATTACTAATCTATAAGCGATGCGCGATGGTCTAATGACCAAGATCGAACGATTTATTTGTATTTGAGTGTATAAAAGTATTTATGATAATATGGAATTTTAAAAATGTAATAAAAGGCAGACAGTGAGCATCCATATGTACTGGTGACATCTTTGTTATGTTTTCCATCTCACTATTTGGGTGTAACTTTAATGTACATAGGAGCTTTGGGGGCCAAAGGTAGTTATCAACTAAAAAAAAAAACTAAAAATCTTTATGGTTCCAGATTGGAAACCTCATCCAATCAAAATAAAATACCCATTTATGTACTAACGAGCTCACTGACGGTCGACCACTTTTCAACCTTATTATTTAGGACATAAGGGTGACTGTCAGTGAATTCGGTAGTACGCTGAAAGTTGACTCAAATAGAACCTATGCCTCTACCGATCTGTTCTGCTCTGCAATTATAGTAGTAACTGTATTCTGTTTCATGCTTGCGGTAAAGATAGGAAGTATTTGCTGTTTACATTCTTCTGCTACATTCACCTACAGTAATTTTGCATTACGAGAATAATCTGCTGTCAAATCTCAATGTTAGTTAACAGCAACAGAAATTAACAACAGATTAAATTAAGAGGTTTTAAAAAATCAGAGGTAAGAAAACTAAAAAAAATAACTTCTTTGACCCCCAAAACTCCTAAATCCTATCGCACACTCATCTCTGTAAATAAACTTTCTTTACAGAGCAAATGCAGTGAATTATCAACACTTATTGTAGTAGCAGCGGTTATGTCTAATTATAAGCTTATAGGCGATACTGTACATAATTTGAATAAACTAGCACGGGAACTGTTCTGATCAGTTTTGTGTTTTATTTGCCTAGTTAATTTAGGGACTTCCTACCTAACAAGCTAACTGTGGTACGTAGTATTATATTATCTGTGCTGTGGTGAAAGGATTGGAGGACACCTCTGCCTTACCCTTTTCATACTTGACAATAATATTGTGTGGGATGAGCTGAAAAAAGCAACATGCATCGATACGTAAGTTTTTCGGCCAAAGTTGGATATGCTAGCCACTTGAGCGCACATGTAAGTGCAGCACACCGGAACTCTCGTCAAACACCCTAGATTAAGCCACCGAATGAAGTCGCTGTGGCCGAAATCGGCTAGATGGCTTCATCACGCGTAAGTATTGTGCGTCCATCGAAGATACAAGATTCGTAAAGGGAAGATCTCTCTACTACATCAAACATAATTCAATTAGATAGGTACTATAATATTTCATGATTAGTATCCAGACACGACCACAATAAAATGACCCAGTATGCATAAACCCTAAAAATAAATCTCTCGGTAAAATCTTTATACATTATGGGCCTAATTTAACCTTTTGAACACCATTGTCACATATACGTGACAAGTAAGCGCGAGCCCTTTACGCCAACGACACAAATTGTGACAAAAAAATTGCAGTGCACTGGTGCACCATTACACGAAATAAACAATTAACAAGTGGACAAAAAATGGCGACACTTGACATCTGAATTTTTACACATAACGAAATGTTTCTTATTAGTCAAAACATATTTTAAATGTAATCAAATAAAACAACAAAAAAAAAAATTCAATCGAAGCAAGTGTTATAAACGCACCTATTTGAAATGTCAGTTCAAACGTCACGACATAGCTGTAGCAGTGATGTGTATGGAATTCCGATTTATATTTCAATTCAGTTAAACTGAATTCTTTATTTACTCATGAAATGTTTTTTAACGGAAACATGAACTAGTAGTATAAAACAACTTTTACAAATCGCACAGTTACATACATCTTGTCAGTTTTCGATATTTAAATCGAAATAAGTCAAACCAATGCTAGCCACTACCTAAAGAAATCTAATTGAAAGAGACTTTTGAGGAATCTTATGATATACTGGACCATTTTATTTAAAAAAAAAAACATTGAATTACATATTATAACAGAACAAGAAGTGAAATCGATTACCGAATATTCAATAAACTTTAAGTATCAAATCGATTGCTTGTTATCGATAATTTTTGCACATGACTATCCGTTATCATTCTAGCTGTCAATTTGTCATTCCGTTTCATTGTTGCGATATAATTGATGACGGGGAGCTGTATGTGGTTACGGTAGTGTTTTTACCTTAGGTCCGTAATTATTTTCATGATTACAAGGAGATAATTACCGCGATAAGTGCAACAATAGGTGGTTTATTCCGATACGTTTTTGTGCCCGTGAACAATCTCAGTGCTAGTGTGTAACGTAAGAATCTATTAATAGTTTTTTTTTCATCAAATCTTTTAGTGAAATTAGTGTTTGATATGGTTGATATATAAATTCGAAGTGGCGTCCAACGAGATGGGGCAAAGTCCGAGCTCCGTGTTGAGCAAAAGCGGGCGCCGGACTTCGTTCCGGAGGTTCGTGCGGCGGAGT
The DNA here is from genome assembly GCA_905163415.1 of Noctua fimbriata. Taxonomy (NCBI): domain Eukaryota; kingdom Metazoa; phylum Arthropoda; class Insecta; order Lepidoptera; family Noctuidae; genus Noctua; species Noctua fimbriata. Next base: position 2,996,640 of record LR990928.1, read on the forward strand.
AAACTGAACAAGTCTAGTTTGAGTCACACATTCAGTTTGCCGCCTTCGGAGGACTATCCGGAGCTGATGAACGTGAACACGGCTACGGAGGAACAGCTGATGACGCTGCCGGGGGTGAACAGACAGCTAGCGAGGGAGATAGTGCGGCATCGACAGATGATAGGCCGATTTAAACGAGTAGACGACCTCGCACTTGTGTCAGGTAAATTGTAGTGATAGCCTCGACAGTAAAGTCACTTTACCTCACTTTTTACATGCCAAATCTGTACAAATATTACTAAAGCAAACAAACATGTTTATAGCAGACTTCTTATCCACTTAAAGTTTACTAATTCAGAGATGAGTAGGGCTTCCTAACAAGTATGTCAAGGCCTTAATTCATGCATGAATAATTGATAGTTTTTACACACATAATTACTTTGGTAATTGCCTACAAATTGGAAGAGTAATTTGATGGAAACTCTGAAAAAGACAAATATATGATACTTGGCAAGCATTTGTTTAAAGTACTAATTATCTACTGGTAATTTATGTACTCATTGTGTGCTATTAGAATAGAGTAGATAGGGCCATTTATTATTAGGTAAATGACAAATCCAGCAAAAAAGAAAACAAGAATAAAAATTCTACACAAGATAATAAACATTCTGATCAGAGTTAAAATCTAATTGAAACTTCTTGTTGACACTCATTAGTTAAACATCAAAACTTGGTTTTAGGAAAAAATGTGTTAATTGAGATAAGAACAAAACAATAACTATGAAAAAAAAAACTTTAAAAACCAAAGTTATCAAAAACAAGGTAGTAATCACTATAATTGACTAACTTTGTTAATTACTTCAAAGTATTTGTTTTAGTTTTTAAATCACTGTTTGTTGAACTTTATTTAAAACTATTATGAAAACTTTAGAAAAAATTCAATTTATCTGCATAGAACTATTTTATCAATCTTAAACATTTTTTTTGATGCATTCTATTTTAAGCGAATCGTGGATCTGGGAACTCAACTAAAGTTATCTAAAAAGAAAACTGTGTTGAAGAGAACTGTTGTTTTGTCGTGGATCCACATTCCCGCAGTTTAAAGGGATTGTGCGGATCCACATTCCGAAATACCATAAGTTAAGGGATTCAAAATACTATACAGCACATAGATTGCAAAGGCTTAAATTAGTTCTAGCAGTATAAAATGACTGATAACATTTTATTATGAGATAATGAGACTGATAAAAGTTTGTAAATCATGCTAATGTGTGATTTATTATGATTCGGATGAAATAATTTGATGCAAAATCACAACTGATTTACATCCAATCATTAAAACTTTCTAATTCCAATACATTATTAATATTCTGTTTCTAATATCTGATATTACTAAATTAATATGAAATCTAAGTGCCCCCATTTTTGTTTTTCAATCTTAGACTTGATCTACCTGTGAATCTTGCTTACTTTGCTATTGTAGGATCAATCAATCTACAGTTTTGCATTAAAAGCATTTATTGATGAACGTCTTAGATAGCCATAACAATAAATTACCTAAGCTTGTCAAAGATGCAGAAATTTGCTAGCTTCACTCAATTTTTAATAATATTAATGTTTTACTTTTTAAAACACTTGTTTAAAGTGTTGTGAAATCAATTTGTAAGAATTGTCTATGCTTTTATTAGATGCCAGTACAATAATACGTGCAGTTTTTATTTTATGAACATCACGCCTGTAATCAACAAAGGGTTCCTAATAGTACACCCACATTTCGCTAGTTATTTTTAAGTCCCATGTAATAGGAGTCGCCTCCTATTACATGGGACTTAAAAATAACTAGAAAAAAAAACTAATAGTAAGTAGTAAACTAATAGTTGGCAATAGGCTCGCGCCTATTGCCAACTATTAGTTTTTACTTGTATGCTCTAAGATAAATCAAGACTTCTAATAACCTATAGTTTCAGAAATCTGCAAACCGATCATCTCTGAAATAGTAATTCCCAGCTAAAAATAGATGATCATTCCAATAATTTACCTTATAATTAACATTGTCATTTCCTTTTAGGTATAGGTGCTGAAAAACTAGAGTTACTAAGGCCTGAAATATGCACGAACATAAGGAAACAGATATCTAGAGCAAGTTCACGGACACAATCCTTAGACAGTGTACGAATACAGGCCGAGAGTAGACTGTGCTCCGTAAACTCATCAAGCGTGTTCCAGTTACAATGTGTACCGGGCCTTAACCAAGAAATAGCGGCAAACATAGTAGACTACCGTAACAAAAGAGGCCCCTTCAAATCATTAGACGATTTAATCAAAGTCCGTGGTATGGACATTGTTAGGTTAAGTACAGTTAAGCATCACTTAAGTTTGGAACCGAGGAAGTGCGAGAGTGTACAGCATTTAACAAATGGACACGTTAACGGATGGAATGATGTAGAGTGTATGCCAAATGGGGTCTCAAGTACCCCTAAGACGCCCCATAGGAAGAGTCTATCAATGCCAACAAATGCCAAGTTTCCTATGACATTGCCAAACGGTTTTGCCACGGTACCAGTGAATGACATTTTGGATTTGCTATCAGCCTACTCTCATAGGCCAATTGTGGAGGAGATGTTCACTTATGAGCGAGATGGAGTGAGATGCTGTCGACTGGCTTCTTGGAACCTTCATCAGCTTAGTGTGGAGAAGATCACAAACCCTGGAGTGAGGGAGGTCGTCTGCAGGACTATTTTGGAAAATAAGTGAGTATTAAAAAAAATATAAACATCTAATCTTCTTTATCGTGTGGTTAGTGCCTAACCTGGTGTCGGAGTTTTTATGCCGCCCGTGGGCCTGGCTTTACAGGCCGTCACGGAAATATCTCTCAGGCATGCTGGTTTCCGAAATCTAATCAAACTACTATAAATCAAAAAGCGCATACAATCAAGTTCATAGGCGACTCGAGCCTCCCTTTTACCAGTCCAACGTATATTCCGGTCTGCCGCCCTATATTTTCTTGATATAAGCACTATATTTTTCTAGCCTGCTGCCCACATCTGTAAAAAAGAAAATCAAACTCATCCAGGATGCTAAAATTTTCTATAAGTAATTATTTCTTAATTATACCAAAACTAAAATTCATAATTCAAAAAAGTAAGTTGAATATCATTTGTATGACTAGGGCAAACAAAATCTGAAATACCTAACCGAACGGGCAGGGTGTTAACATTTTCGAGCTCACTTTGCTCGCTCAGCATGTTCTATATGCTCTGAAATCTGAATTTATGCATAAGTTGACAAAAACTTCTCTACCTAAACGAATAGTAAAAGAAAATTTAATCTATTCGATGTGCCTTTGTAGTAAATTTTTTGAGCTCGCTTCGCTCGCTCTTTTTAATAATTTTGTCATAATTTCCGGGACGGAAAACCTTTAGCTTTAGAATCGAACAGGACTTATAGTATAGGACCTACCTAGTAACACATTTTAAATAATTTAAAAATGTTTTATATTTTGACCTTCCTTGATTAATGATGAAAATAGAGGGGGTGGCGAATTTCCGGTCGGCACTCACGCTACGCCACTGACTAACCTATAGTGTAGCTGCGGATATAGCGATAAGGTGGATTTGCCGCTGCGGTAACTGTATCTTAACCGGGTAAAACCCATGCTGATATAAAAAAACAATAAGTAACTCTACATAATTAATTAAAACAAATGAGTCTAGCCACTTAATATCATGTTAAAATATCATTACCGTTATAAATCATCAATATTAGTTGCCGTCTAATAACAAATAGATTACTCTGTACATTGTTGTGTCAGTATGTTTGATTTATAACACTGATTGTCTTAGCTTTCACTCATGTGTTCGTAATGAACGATAAGTTAAAGATTCTAGCAATCTTTTATTTTATCAAAATGCTACCTTTATGAAAAGATAAAAATAAGTACCTAAGTATTTACAAATCATTTGGAACCATAGTCTAAACCTGATAAGACGGAAAACCGATATACGTAGATACACGATGGCAATGGTATCGTTTTATAGAAACTTTTAGCATGGATTTTCCCAGGGTTGAAACATTTCGAATAAAAAAGGGGTTTTTACTAAAGTGTAAATCACACTGTCAAATGTATGAAACAATTTTTTTTTTATAATGACCGTCGATAATCTTTTACGCTGGGAGTCGAATCGATGGTACATGGCACGGCACTGATGCCCTTCCACCTTGTATAATTTAGTTTATTACACCACAGTTGTGTAAACAACAATTATAATATAATTTTCCTGATACAATAGTCAATACTCGTAATATCATTCTATTTTTTTTATTGTTCTATTTGTAATAGTTATATTATTATACAATTTCCGTTTACCTTTTTTTTTTTTTTTTACGACACTAGGTTTGATATCGAGCAATCCACCGTTCAAATGCTGGAGACAAGTCTCTCCATACATATCTATTCCTTTTTCTCTCTCACTCTCTCTCAGTAGCGTTCTCTACGTCCTCGTGTCATGTGTCCAAGGCAGTCGCGTGCTTAGGGGCCAACAATACGGCAAGCCCAAAGGCAAGCAAATTGTTCAGAACCCCTATCGTCATTAGTAGGTTATAAGGGCAAGCTAACCTTTTAGGCTTGAATGAAAGTTCCACCACTATGTAAGTGCTATATTCGTAAGACTCTTGGACACTAACAAGTGGGCCAACACGAGTCTGGAGCACAACTCTCGCACTGGGTGATGTAAGGACCCATAATCTCCAATTTTGCGGTATTACATCATCTGCCTAGTCTTTTTCCAACTATTTTGGAATCCAGTCTCACCGGATGCACCTGAATACCAGTATTTTACATGGAGCGACTGCCTATCTGACCTCCACAACCCAGTTAGTAGTGGGTAATACGGTACCCCTTGGTAAGACTGATTGTCAGACTTTCGGGCTGCTGCCTACATGTAACTAACGACTGTCAAAGATCTACAAATGACAGCCGGAACTAACGGTTTTAAGTGCTTTCCAAGGCACGGAGGAAACTCAATATGTAATGGGTGGTCACCCATCCACGGACCAACCTAGGCAAGCGCGGCTTCGCCTAACGATCGGCTGTATTTAGCCACGAGCTCCTCTCGTATTGTATTACATAAGGCAGATATTAGTAGAAAGACGATATGCATTTGAGTACCATTTTGCCACCTACCACCACTGTGTATTTCCGAGTCTACAGTACACTTTATAGCCTGTTATTTTCATGTTATTCCTACTAAAGTGTGTTATTTACACGTTTCCTGTCGCCGTAACAAAGACTGTCAGTCATGCTTCACATTGCTCAACTTTAACAAAAACGTGCCTTTTCAATTTACGTAATTATAATCATTAGTGGAGTGATTTTATGAGTTGTGATTTATGATCATATTTTGACGGTATGAAATTGCATGATACGAAATTCCACTGTTGGATTAAACCTTCCTTTTCACTGAAGGACGTTAATAGCCTTAGTTTTCTTCCTGATTGTTGAGCTAGATTATTCTTGAGGCAAACCTGTCTCACTTCTGCACAATCTTACGGCAGGGATCCACGTCCGGAATACTTCCAATCTGCCCTGCTGATGTTTAGATGTCAATACCTTCAAGCTGATTTCGGCCATGACGCCAGCAATCTATGGCTGTCATTGTGGTAATGTGGTGAGGAAATTCGTTCTGCTGTTCTCTCATCTGCTTTTATATGATTATCATATCCAGCTCATGCGGTGAACTTAGGGCTCAGTCAACTCAGCTTACAGCAGATTACAGCTGAACATACGCCACTCCCAGCGCCACAACACCCGATCAGACTTCTGATGTTCTGGGCCACCTAGCTAGGGACTTCTCCAGACTACGCATGCTGATATGCGATCTCTACTATAGGACTCATCTGCACTATTGACGGCGTATGTATGTATGAGTATCATTTAGGGTTATCACCTCAACCTCTTTTTCTACATTCCTAAATAACCAGACTCTAATCAACAATTTTCTCGCAGGTTATCATTAATAGCCGTTCAAGACGTGTTCGAGGAAGCCGCGCTGAAGATCATCTGTGACGAGCTGAACTCGCCCGTGTTGAGGCGGCTCCGGGAGTGGAGGTGCAACAGCCAACGCTGGGAGTACTGCTTGTCTGATCGAATAGAAAGGTATGTTCTAATGATTATTATTTATTTATACCTAGCAGTACGCAAAACACGCGTTTTGGACGTGAATTACGGACATCAGCCCGGTATAAAATACAATTTATACATAGTTAGTAACACTACTTCGCACGGTGCCATCTATCGGGTCCAAAACTGTCCTAGCTTCGACCAGCTGGAACCAACCATACACATTCACAAAATTTCATTGAAATCGGTTGGGTGGTTTCGGAGATTACGGTGCAAAGAAAGAAAGAAGAAAGAAAACATATTTATTTGGCACATGACACAAATGCGCACAACAAAAAAAAAAAATATCTAAACAGAAAAAGAGATAGTTCAGCAAACTGCCGAGCAGCTAGTGCCCGCCGACTAGGCAGATGATGATAATTATGTAGAAAAGGCGGACTAAGGGAGAGGTTTTCAAAGCACCTTATTTTAATGAAAATTAAAAAAAAAAAGAAACAATACCACAGAAAGGAAAAATAGACCATCTTGTATACACTTTCGTAATACGGCTTTTGTAAGGGTCGCCTCAGTCTAATCTCGAAAAGTAATTTCCTAAAAGGATAATCTTATTAAAGAAACCTCGTTATAAAACAAGTTGTCCCGTGCAAAAATAGACCTAATTCTGCATTAGGTCCGACTCGAAACACCTATTTCTGACATCTATACTCTATGCAAATAAATAAAAATTGAAGTATCTGTTTGTGATTTCAAAATAACGTGCATTTGAAAGTACCTACAACAGGTACAGGTACGGTAGGTACTTATAACAAAAAACAATTTTTAAAATTTTTGTCTATCTGTCTGTCTGTTTGTTCCGGCTAATCTCCGAAACGGCTGGAGCGATTTTGACGTGACTTTTACTGGCAGATAGCTGATGTTATAAGAGGAGTAACTTAGGCTACTTTGGATTCGGGTTCATTGCAAAAAAATTAAAACCCTTGAAATTGTTAACAGAATGAGATTTAGGGAAGGGTGATTTTTTAATAATTTCACGTGTATGAAGGTCACTGGCAACAGCTAGTATTTAATAAAACAGAATTTTAAACCAGTAAACAAATGATTCCAAGTAAAATCAGTCCCTACGTCAAAACAGTACAACATAGTTTAAAATCGATTTGCTTACAAAAAAGACATCAACTAATTCAGTAGTAAATTGATCCACATTCATCGATACAAATTACGGCTACTACCACGACATAGTTGGGAAAAGGCTAGGCAGATGATGCACTCGTTGCTCGCCAACTCGTTTCAAGTTGCTAGTTCTACTCGCCTATCGAGTCGCAGTAGAACAGGTGCCCTGTAAAATGGCTTGCGTGCCAAGAATCTCTATAAAACACAACGTGACGCTAAAAACACGTGTTTTCAAGTATTTAAAGATAAGGCAGCAACAATCGAGATATATATTACAAGTAGGTAGCGATTAGATTGTATGTCTTATTGAAATCGAAACAGATGTGGTTTTTTATGAGACTTTTAATCAAAGTCCAATAGAGTATGTGATTTAGCGTGATATTACGCGTTTACTCAAATATTAGAGGGATCTAGGATTTGATCCTGAATGTAGTTAAAAAGCGAGAGCAGCGGTGGCCCAGTGGTGGCGGTCCCGACTTAAGAGCAGTAAGTCGTGGGTTCGAACCCAGGCAGGCGCATTACTTTGTGTAATTTATTTCATCACCACTGCTCTCAAAACGGTGAAGGAAAACATCGTGAGGAAACCGGCATATCCTAGAACTAAAAATTCGAAGACTTGACATCTACCAACCGCGTGGTGGATTATAGCCCATGCCCTCTCATAGAGAGGAGGCCTGTGTCCCAGCAGTGGGAACATTATAGGCTGACTATGCTATGTAGTTAAAAAGCTTTTTTAACTCGATTCAAGATCTAATCCTGGAAAGTAAGGACGTCTTTTCTACATTATTTTTTGTTTCAATACAATTGCGGACATAGGAAAGAACCTTGCAGGATAATTGCGAAATACATTTACCATGAGAAATACCTTTCATTTTGACTGTACAACATTCATTTATCATCATCTGCCCAGCATTTCCACAACTATGTTGGGGTCGGCTTCTAGTCTAACTGGATGCAGCTGAATACCAGTATTTTACATGGAGCGACTGCCTATCTGACTGTACAACATTCATTGCGTTATTGAAATTGTCAAGTAGACGAATTTAGCGAACGTCCGAAGCACGAAGCAATTTTTATGAAATCTTGGATAGTGATTTAAACTGTGTTACGCACCTGAAGGTGTTGGGTTTGTTTTGATCTGGAAAGGAACTCCTAGAGCTATCGTGTGATAATGCTAGATTCTTTTTTCATTATATCAAGGGGCCTTTACCACCCAATAGGGCAGTAACAGGCTTATTATAAGAACAAAGTATATACTCTTCAATTTTCAATTCACCAGTATCCCAAGCAGTCTAGGCTACAGGTATTTGAAGTCGCTACCGGTTCAGTTACGCGATGTCACGCTGACTTACACCGCGCGACTGAACACGAAGGCTTTCATTTAATAGCTGAACGACATGCGATTGAATAATTCTAATACATGTGCTAGGTAGACACGTAGCGTTGACTGCAGGACCCACTCCCACGTAGTTTTAATGAGAAGACTTTTTTCTGAATCCTTAACATCAGGACCTTTGACTTCTGCCCCCGTAGCATGACCACCGTAGACACGGATTACTTTGACGGAAGAATCGACAAAATGACAGATAGTGCAAAAAAATCTGTCATTGTGTCGACACAATCTGTCATGGGTTATTGGAGGTAGGGGACACAAACGCTGAGAGAAGGTCTACCCTGCTGTCTACGGGGACAGCAGGGTAGACCTTCTCTCAGCGTTTATGTCCCCTACCTCCAATAACCTGTTAAACTATAAAGCAAGAGCACAGTCGCTAGTGCGATCGTAGGACCACATCGATCACTTTCCATCAGGCATGATCGAGGTCCAGATTATGCCGATCAGGCAATGAAAAAACGAGAGAAGAAGATTCTGACCTCATTCCCAGTGGACGGAACTAAACCATTTCTGTGCTCCTCCATTGACTCCTTAAGTGGGAAACAATTGCGTTTTCCTCATCCGTTCGTCACCCTCGCGGTTCATGGCAGCACACACCTTAGTGTTATCGTCCTCGTCAAGGTTATAGCCTAAGCTAAGCCACGGAGATCGACCGTCTTTATACAAAGCCCTTTAACTTAATGAGGTTGTTCAATGTCACCTTAATAGGAACTCACTTGTTGCATACCAAAGTAGGCCGTAATATTAAACGTAGCTAAGTTGCTTTTTATTACACAAACGCGATGGTTAAGAAAATATGATTCTCGTTGTGGTAATACGAGTTCAAAAGCACCGTTACATCTGTTAGACAGGATGCGGGGTACATTAGTGACCCATGTCACAGAAGCATTTACATAGAAGGAAGTCCGATTATGGAAGTTGCGTTAAAAAGCCTAATAACTGGTTGAATGTGCACAAGCAGTGCCTACCGATGGGAGTTCAACTTCCATACTTTCATCCTATATTTAATAAAGCCTCCCCGAGCGGCGTTGAAACAATTCGTTCTGCGATTCACCCTGGACAGCTAGCACTCGGTAACGCAGTCTAGCTGACTAATCCTTTGATCATCATCATCATCATCATTACAGCCGAAAGATGTCCACTGCTGGACATAGGCCTCCCCAAGTGTCGCCACATTGACTGGTCCCGTGCGTCTCGCATCCAGACATCCATCCTTTGACCACAATGACCCAAAATAAAATGTCTTTAGAGGATGAATTTTCAAAAACCCCTCCTTCAGTGTCAGTGCTTACTATCGTTGTACAGGGTGGAAGGGAAAGAAAGAAAACCATGTTTATTACAAATTTTTGATCGGAAATAAAAATAAAAAAACAGCCGTTCCATGAATTTTGACCATGTAGGTTTTTTAGGAAACAGCAGATTCTTTTTTTAAATATCGATGAAAAATGTCTATGTTATGTGGGGGTTCAGAATGATGTACTGAATACGTGGTAACCGTTTGTACGTCGGTTTCCCGTCTACCTTATTATATTATTATAGCTAGCCCAAATTGTCCCAATGCTGGGCAAAGGCCTCCCTCCACTCCTTCCAAAGGTCACGCTTCTGTGCTACTTCTTCCCAATTCTCAAGGAAGACATCCAGTTCGTTTCGTTTCTACCTTGTATAAAAAAAAACTTTTAATAATTTCACATTTTAGACTCGGAGGTTGAGTAATTGAGCATTGTCTACGGCGAATGAAAGAATTTAAGATTTTTTGTACTCCTAAGTAGTGTCAAATACTAAGATAGTCCTCGGCCTTTAGATCTGACCTTCTAAAGAGCTCTTAGTTTAAGAGGTTCCATAAAGCTTAGCGGGCTAAGTCTCCTACAAAATATTTTTTGCTTATTTTGCTTGTAATTTGATGTTTCGCCACGTACGTAATGCTTATCTAATCCTTGATTAGCACTTGTCAATTAGGAATCCCTTGGAATGAGGCGAACGTATCTGAGGCTCAAGTTCAAGGTCTTTACCAATGAAGTGTAATTTATAACATAACATCACGCCTGTATTTGTCAGTGGGGATAAGCTGGTCCCAATAGTACTAGCTGGTATATTTTAAGAAGACAAAGATTGTAATTACGAAATATGGGGTGTAACCAGATCCCCATGTATCTCTACTTGTATAGGATGACTGTACTTGGTGTGTAATTAGCGAACGATACTTAAATACACCAATCACTGTGCTCATAATTATAGACAACTTTTAATATGGGACCAACTCTATAAAGCAGCTATTTAGTACATTAATTTGTTTTCAGCGACATCGAATAACAGCTTTATTAAATTCGCATTTACTGCTTTGGTCCCGTAATGAAACTAGTTTATAATGATGAGTACAATCACGTGTTTAAGTATCAGTCACTAATTACCAGTCTACCTATAAAAGACGACAAGTTATCAGCAATAAAAGAACAACTTTTGGGCTGAACGAAGCCAGCGCACATTAAAATCTCAAACTATAAAACACAGTACAATCTTTATTCATGGCATAACGTGACGTACGGTCTACCTAGCGGCTCCAATCGCAATCACGTGTAAATGCACGTTAGTAAAACTGATAGCAGACGCTTCAGTTTTCGTTCATTTTTGCTGTTCAATCGTCACCATTATTCACTAGGCAAATGACAGAGCTGCCCAGGTCGCTACGAAGAAAAAGATTTGGAGTGAATAGTATTAACACAAAAATAACTTTATTTCTAGAAGTAAATATTATATACATTAATAAATTAAATAACCTATATTAACCAACTTACTTAAAAATAAACTTAAAAAATGGCGTCAAAAAACTCCTCAACGCCGTCAACTGGTAATGTACCCAAAAGATTGGCGGCGTTGCCACTTTGTATGGCATCGCTAAGCCTTTGGTCAAGGTAAAAGCCAGCCTTTGAAAAGGCTGTGAACACTCGGACCCCACGGACCGTTTGGGGTTGAAACTCTTTCAACCCCAAACGGCTCGAAAATATAGTTACCAATAAGGTTACTATATTTACGCCGCTTGAGGTTCTCTGCAGCCGCAGCGGCAACCCCAGCACAGTACATGTGCTAGGAAGATGGGATGGCGCAAGAGTATCGACACAAGTTGCATCCCATACTAAAGGCCTACCCATCTTCCATGGAAACAAAGACATGCCGTCCGGTCTCTTGCCATCGTCGCGTGCCAAGCCATTGGGTTCTAATAAAGCTGGAACGCCGACGGTGACAAGAGCTCGACGGATGATGTCGTTTAAGTTCGCGTGCCGTGCAAAGCGGCCCCCACTTTGGCTGCATGAAAGGCCGTGGTGTCCAAGGCTGTTGACAGCTTCACCACAGTGACAGCGATGAGGAGAAAAACAAGGGGCGAAAATTAGTCAAAAGTGATAAATGAATTTACTAGTCAAAACCATAGATGTTTTATTTCTGTGAGTGAACCGATCCAACAATGTTACTCACGCACTCAACATCTTTCGTTTCCTTACCGATTGATCAAAAAACGAAATGAAAGGACCAGATGAAAATTCCTATATTTATAATTTTGTCGGTATCTTATGAACATGAGATGACTCAAAAAAGAACAGTTTCCTGAGTTAGTGAGCTACTCACTAGAGTGAAGTATCTGCGTCTGGTATCGGCTAAACAACTTATATTTGTCTGCCACTCTGCCAGGCGAACTGGCAAAGTGTATGATTTGATGATTCGGTTGATTGTCGGGCAATTTGTTTTTATGATGCCGCTAGGGAGCGAAAAGGGGCTGCTATTGCTAGTCTAGGAGGAATTGGAGACGTTCGTGAGATACTTCGCTTGTTTCCTAGTGTCTTTATAGCACATATCTTAGATGTCTGAAAGTGTTGTGCGCCCTCGGAAAATTTTAAAGGTCTTCTCCATATCTCGAAACAAAGGCGTGGAGATTGAACATCACGCCTGTTAACGCGTTGAGTTTAGCAGAGATGTACTTTTAAAATTTTTAGTACACCTACGTTTCGCCAGTTATGTTAAAATTCCATGGACCTTATTACCATCAATTGGGTACAGTTCTAGGGTCCGGGCTGCTACTAAGAAATTCCAGATGGGCTAATAACACTTTTCCCGACCTGGGAATCAAACCCACGGCCCCATGCTGACCAGCAGCACTTGCGCTTGCTTGTAATGAGGCAGTCAAATAACAGTGCAAATGCAAACCAAATCGAATATCTCAAATCTTTTATTCGCCTTTCTGGGGTGACATTTTTGGCTTGACATAAATCTATTGCCATGAATGGTCACTGAAAAAACCAGGGTCAAAGTCCATTCTTGAATGAAACATTTTACGATATCAACAAAAACAGCTAGCTATTCTTAGCTGAGCCAGACGTACGAATCTTCTCAAATCTGCATAGAAACAAAACAACTAATGAGTCACTTGCTACAAATTTATCAACAGTCTAATGTCCTTTGGTTTCTATAAAAAGACGCCCTTGTAATTCCCTTGCTAGGGCGCTCTGTCACTGTATGAAGATAAACAGTAAAGCAACAGGCTCGTTTTGTGAGCTTTTTGTAATGTACTCATCATCTGCCTAGCCTGCATGCAGCTGCATACCGGTATTTTACATGGACAGACTGCCTATCAGAGCTCCACAACCCAGGTAGTATTGGAACTACGATACCCCTTGGTAAGACTGGTTGTCACACTTTCGGTCCACTGACTACTTAACAACTGTCAAAGATCTAAAATTGCTTTCCGAGGCACGGAATAAACTCGGTATGTAATAGATGGTCACCCATCCACGGACCGAAAAGCAAGCGCGACTTAACTTGAAGATCGACCCGAGCGGCTGTTATTATTTCGCCGCGAGCTTAACTTTAACTTTTGGTAATGTACTACACACTTAAAATGTTACCAATTGCGTCTATGCGACAGCCCCGACTTAGTCATGAGTACCTGAAGCATGCTTAAACTTCGTCAACAGCATTTCAGACTGGAATCAGCCACTGCTGGTTACAGGACCATATTCCCCTTTCTTCTGCCAAATTTCTCGGTTCAATGCGTCCCTCATCCAACTGTTTCCCGCGATTTAGACGATATCGTTAACTCAGCGCGCTTTTGGAAGACCCTGGGTTCTTTGCATATGGACGTGAGCTGATTTCGACCATTTGTTCCTAGTTGAAATACTGTATGTTAATACTTAATATGTCTACTGTGACTCTGTCTGCGAAATGCACTACACATCGTTGCGTTTTTATTGCTCGTCGCATAAATAGAATTTGTAATTGAGTGTCGGTACTTGAATCTTTCTGTTCTGAGCTGGTTTGTAAGATTAACTGAGTGTCAATTTGCATTCTATTGGCGGTTGTACATACACTAGATGGTATGTATGTATGTTAGTCTTACGAGGGGCCTCTTTGGTGGGCTGTGTTGCTGGGGACTTTGTTCCTCCACTTTTTCTCGCCAGCTGGAACACTAGGGTGACTGTCTTATATAATTTTTGTCTGGCATTTGTAGATCTTTGACAGTCGTTATGATTAATCAGAACCCTGAAATATAATGCTACCCACTTACTAGTTTATGGAAGTCAGATAGGCAATAAAACTACTAGTGTTAAACTGCCTCCGATTAGACTCGGAAGCCGTCTCCAACATAGTTGGGAGAAGACTAGACCGCTGATGGTGACGTTCAAACACATGACCCTCCTCAGCGGGATAATAAGTAATTATCAGCCTAATTTGAATAAAAGACTTTTGATTTCGTGCAATGCTTAAAAGTGAAGTACGGATGAAATGCCTAGAACTGTTGTTAGGGAAAATTCTCCGTTGTAAAAGAGATATTAAATCTAGATAAGAAACTAATTGCAATCTGTTGTTTATGATGTTACACAGATACTGCTTTGTATGTATGTATCTGTTCGTACAGGCATATCATTATTCAAATGTATGTACAAATTAATTGGTCTAGTTATCTAGAATAATCACCATTTTGAATGGAAACCGGCATGTCCACCAAAAATTCGAAGACATGTTACAACCTGCGCCTTGGATGATGGCCTGATGCCTCCTCAGAGAGAGGCTTGTGCAGCAGCAGCATGAGAACAGTATCGGCTGATTATGTAACATCTTCTTTATACATATAGTTTTGGGGAACCTGCCTCATATAAGGCCATTCAAAGTTCAAAAATTCATTCAAAAAAGGGGCTAAAAAGTGATAAAAATGCATAATATGCTTGTCACTCACAAGAGTTTGAGCAAAAGTGGATAAGCCTAGCTGAGCTCAAGACAGCGTGCCTTATCTCAAATCACGTCATCACTAAATACTTATCACCAGACGAAGTATCTAGTCAAGAACAATATATGAGGGAAAAAACATAAATGTACGAACTTTAGTAGCAATTTGTAGGTATAATATTCAATTACAAATGCCATACAGGTCCATCCCTATTTCGTGGGACATATTATCACAACGGACGAAATGTGGGGTGCCATAAATGAGGTTTATTTTGCAAATTTTACAAGAACTTTTACACGTCCAGAAAAAGTATTCAAAACTAGATAGGTCAACGAGGTCGGTGTTTCCTATTTAATTACTCTGTGAAAAAACACCCAAACAAACTCAGGTGTCTGAGTTGAAGTCCAGACATAATCTTGGTCAATTTACATATAAGGTCTAACTATTCATACACGAAATATTTTCAGGGAATCATCTAACGGCTATAACGAAGCCATTTCAAGGTAATTTTTCTTTTATCTGAGTATATTTTTATAAAAAATAATAATTTAAAATTACTTGCACCACAAAATAAATACTAGCTCCTTATTTTTGAACATCCATTACGCTACTTTACTAAGTCGTATTTACCTAGTGGCATTGTTAGAATATGGGAGTAAAGATTTTATGCAAAAAGTCTCAAAAATTTTTAGAATTATAATAATTTCGTAAAAAAAAATACACTCAGATATTTTTTTTTCGGTTCTATGGCGACTTTACGACTTATAGAAGTTACTCTTAAAATATTTCGTGTATGAATAGTTAGAGCTTTGTATATGAAGACCATGCAAATTAGAGGCCGAGATGGTCTTTTGAGCACACAGAATTGAGTGAACTTGTCCGGTCAGTAATCATTTAACTCAAGGAGTGCAAATCACTTGTATTTTCCACTTCAAATAATATAAACGTGCTGTTATGTTATGTAAAAATTTCTTACAATTGAAAACACTTGCGTTGTTGCCCTTTGTCTTTTTTTTTTCCCACGAAGCGCTTTGCTACATCATTTATTATGCGCACAGCCAAGGAGTGGAATTCCCTGTCTATCTATTTAAGTCGCGAGTTAATAGGCTTCTTTTGGGTTAGCTCGTTCCATCGTCGACCTCTTCTCTGTACTCGGGACTAGATTGAGGTCAAGAGTAAGCCCATATAGTATTAAAAAAAGGGTTGTCACCTAATGTTTGTTTTCCATCATAACTGCCGACTATGATGGCGGGCTATTTAAATTATTTATAATCGTCGACACTGGTAGAATTGTAAACACAGAGTTATAATAACTATAAGCAATTGAAGACTTAATTGGAAGAGACATGCAAGCCACTTGTAAAATTATTCGAAACTGCGCACACGCTGACATACGATTACGAATTGTTCTGGTCTAACTTTAAGGCAGATGTGTGTGCAAGGGAGTTTGTTCCCCCACTTCTTCTCCCCAGTAGGTAGTGGTGAAAAGCTAGGGTTTTTGGATAAAAAATGCAGATTTTCAACACATTCAAATATTTCGGTCAGTGAGACACTACGTCTAAACCTTGTAAACACTCCATTCACAACATATTCCGTGGTCACAATAGACACAATAGTAAATTGTTTGGAAAAAGTTGATCGATGCTCTGCACGTATTTGATTAGATTATCATATCCTTCTCAGCTGAATTAATTAACGATTTTAAATCAATTTTTGAATAAATTATCGGCTAGTAGGCAAATATTCTCTAGACATGTGGCCTAGATATATAAATCTCGCGGTACCAGAATAATTTTGAAATCAATAAACCATTCCTAACCCCGTGGACTGTAGCAAAGGTGACATGACAATGAAAGCCTAGTATTCATTGTCGAATCGGAAAACTTAGGTAATGTAGGACGCTTTAAAGGAGACTAGCTTCAGCTTAGTTCTTCTCAGGGTGGCTGGTAGCAGTACTATGAGAATTTAGTATGCATACTGACACATGCTGACTGCCTCGTTGGTCTAGTGGTCGCAAGCGCTACTGCTGAGCATGAGGTCCTCGGTTCGATTACAGGGCCGGGCAAAGTGTTATAGGGAAGTACCAGTTCCATCAGGAGTTTCTCAGTAGCAGCCACGGAGTCCGGATTTATGTCTGGTTGATGGCAATAGGCTCACCCCCTGTTACATGGGACTTAAAATATAACTGGCGAAATGTGGGTGTACTATTAGGTACACCTCTGCCTAAACCTTCGGGGATTACATGTGTGATGTTATGTAGGTCACTTGCATAATCAGCCTTTACGTTCCCTCTGCTGGGACACAGGCCTATTCTCTATGAGAAGAAGTGGGCTGTAATCTCAGCATGCAGGTTCGCGATAGTCCCATGTGTTCGAATTTTTGGTTATAGGACATGTTCTCGTTTCCTCATGATGTTTTTCTTAACTGTTTATAGAGCAATGGTATTGAAATAAATAATATGCCTTCCTGGGTTCAAACTCGCAAGTAACGCTGAGCCACCACACGCTGGCTGGCTGGGCTGGGATGTTTCGAATTTCGGATAATCAAGACGAGTAGTGTGCGATTAGAGATGCCTATGATGATGACACATTGTAATAAAAATTTACACAACATGTTGCACTCCAGTGTTGCTAATATTAAAAAGTTTTCAGCAACATAAAAACATGTTGCTGCAACTATGTTTTTGTTTACCAATAATAAGATTTCTTCAGTTTAGTGACTTTAGTTATGAGAATTGATAACTAACGATTACCTCCACATAACAGTCGTTATCATTAAATCCAGTGCTTTAGTACTAAAATTGTAGGATTTTTTACCAATCTCAAACTCTCAATACTAAAAAAGCCATGAAAAAAATATTAATAAGAACATAAAACATATCGTGACCATGGTTTTCTGATAAACTGTAGGTATTATCTAACTATGTACTCAAGATTTTTAATCTTATCGGAAACAATATTCCGTATTTCTACTGAAAAGTGCTTCCATTGGGTTATAAATAGTTCAATATCGATAAGTATCTCTGCAAAGGGCTCTACAGCTGGTAAACTTCACAGTTTACCCGCTATAGAGTCGTGGGTGGGTATTCTATACACAAAGAGGGTTACTTCAAGACTTCAAGAGAAAATGCACCAGCGTTTTCCTGAAGATCAGATCCTGCTTGCTAAGCTTGGTGACTTGGCCAAGGTTTTCTCAAGACTAGACTGTTCTGCGAAACTAGCTCTGTCAATTCCTTCTGGTACCGGTTATTTTAGGTAATATTGACAGTGGCAGCCATATTTTCAGCAGTTGAAGTTTTGGATGATGGCGTTGATGAGATGATATTATGTTAAGATTTTAAAGGACTATCTATGGTTCCAAGTCCAAGGCAGCTAAATATTAAGATTTTGGTCAGCTCCTTTTTCTTGCTTACCTAATATTTGAATGGAGACTCATTTAATGACTTCTCTTTTTTGAAAGTAAGTTTTAGTAAAATCACCTTCAATTTAAGTTTGCTGTACTCTTCAAATATTACCATTCTGTTAATTCTTCTTTACCCAACTGATTTCCAAGTTCATCACCGTCCACATTTCCGCTTTATAAATTCCGCTCGGATCAATCGTTACGTCATACTCTCATGAAAAATTGAAGTCTAATCGATCGTTTGCGACTGCCGCACTCCGCAGTGACCATTTGATTCAATTAACTTGCCGATTATTATTGCACGACCTGTTAGCGTGGACATGGATGGTTCATATATTACATACTACATAAACTCACGCCTTATCCCCATGAGGGTAGACAGTAACTACAAAACACCAACTGCTACGATCCTTACATAGGTACTATTTTTGTTTCGTCTGGACGTTGTGCCAAATATTATTACTTAGACAGGAAACGGGATATTTACCAAGTTTACTGTTTTTGTCGAGTTCCCGATATTTCCCGTCCCCGTTTCCTGTCTAAGTAATAATGTTAGTGACCATGATAGTTTAAAATCTTATATTGTTGTGCCAAATATCTGAAAGAGGCCGCGACATGAGGGATCATTTGATAAAATTGGACTTTAAATGGAGCTGTTGACAGTCCTTGGCGTATATTCAAGGGTTATTCCGATCAGCCCCCGTATTCACAAACCATTCGATTCGACAAGTCGTACGTCTATCTTTTTTTGGCATTGCGAAAGCGAGCGAGACAACTACGATTTTCCGAATCGAAATCGAATCGAAGCGTTTGGGCAGATCCCACTATCTAATCCTATTTCGAAAACATAGAGCGATACCACATAGATAGTTTAAGACTGAGATACAATAGCTGTGTATCAATTTTGGTCTACAATAAAGAATATGCTATCCATATACCCGATTTGTAGTTGTTTCAAGCTAAATTAGCAGCGTTACATGCGAAAATATAACATGCATTCAAAAAATTAACCTTTTTCGTATCACTTTAATGATCAAGTTCGAATGAAACGCGTTTATGTGCTTTTATTGGAGAATTTAAAGCGATTTTCATAATAAAATAAAGTGCGTGTCATTTAACCTCATTTTAATGCTCGTGTCTGATAAACTGCGTTTCCACATTATATTTGTGTTGCAGCGTTCGCATATAACTTTTTTAACTTCATACTTTATTATAGACAAGTATGTCAATTGAATCCATGTAGTAACTATGTCTATGGGTGTCGGTGTATGTCCGTCCATTTATCATTATTTTCAACCACTAAACCTATAGTTATCAAATTTGAAAAATTGGTAGCCCGGGATCCTATTTGAGGCTAGAGATGGACACAGGCTTCTTGTGGTCCTAGATCGCAGACAAATTCTAGTTAAAAATAAATAATTTATTGTCCATTAATATTTGTTATCTCTTCTTAAATATATATGCAACATAGTTACAAAAAGTATTTCGCAGACAGTCCGGCTGTCCACGCCGGAGCATCCCCAAAAGATAAGAACAATATAATTTTACACTTTGACACCAATATATCAAATGACTATCTATCCATATTCGCGTACTAAAAATAAATATTATAATTATTATAACTCGAATGTATCTGTCTGTAGATCTGTATGTTACGTTTTCACTCCTTAACGGCTAAAGACGACGACTAACAACTTTTTTTTTGGGCTGTAACAGGTACAACTCAAAGGAACACACTCAAAACATTGTGCTTATGAATGCATTGAATAGAACAGGGGTCATGGAGGTTTTTAAAAGTATAGTTATAATATTAAGAACTTGTATTTTTTCTAAACTCGTTTAAAAGTTTATCGGTAACGCGAAGAGAACCTTCTAGTTACGCAGATATTAGGTAGGATATATATTCATATGGTTTGGTCCAACACAAAAACAATATCGGCGGGGAGAACAAGTGCCTTTCAGCTTCGTGAAGGATTTCTTTAAACATGCTTTTATTAGCTTCACCTGTAATTTGACCCACCTCCCGGTTTCCGATTGAGTTGAAATTTTGCATACATGTTTAGTTTGGATGACAATGCATGGTTAGCTAGGTAATATGGTGGACTCTCAAAGATGGCGGCCTAGTTATTTTTTATGCAGTCCCATGATTTGAGTATCAAAAGAAAGGGTTTGCTGAGAAGAATACTAGAAATAAAATGACGCCACTCCAAAGCGTTTTTGTTTTTTTGAACTATAATATTTTATTATAGCCACATAAATCTCACAGACAGTTCGGCTAACCTTGCCGGAGCATCCCCAGCCGATAAGAACAATAACATTGTGCACTTTGACACCAATATTATAGCAAATGACCGTCTATCTGAATAAACTGAAGCCGGCTATGATAACAACCGTAATGTTATCATTTAATTGTACAGTGTCATTCGGGAGCTAATTGAATGTGTTTAATTACTGTCAGTGATGATTAATCGTAGCTGCCTCACTAATATTATAAAGGGGAAAGTAAGTTTGGTTGTCTGTTTTTTACTTTTTAAAACACTGAACCGATCATCCTGAAATTTTGCATATACTTTGTCAGGTGTACAGAAACGGACGTAGGGTAATTTTCATCCCGAAAAAAAAGTTCTGTTTTCGAGAAAACAACAATAACGTTCTTATGATAATAGATGGCGCCACGTGTCTTTCGACTCATGATTGAATTATCACCCAAATCCTCAGATTATCCTCATCTGTTTGTTTCTGCATCACCCAAAGGTTGACTGGTAGAAAATGCCTATGGCATCGCCTCTGTACTTTGTGCTTGAAGTGTTAAATAAATAAATTATATTATTAAAGAAACTTTAGTAGTGTGTTAAGTGTTTAATTCTCAAATTCTAAATTAACGCGAGGGAATCCGCTTGCAAAAGCTAGTTTATAATAGTTTGTAGTTGGAACTTTGTAACTTTGATAGTGTTGTCATTGCGGCAAAGGTCGCTGGAAAAGATTATTGGTATCAGTTGATTAATGTTCGTTACCTTGTGTTTAACTAGATTTTTTACAGGTTTGTGATTAACAAGATAGAATACACGAATATTCAGATTATTGCTATAGCTTCTCCTCCTAGGAAACTTATTTATTTTAGCTTTTATTTGCCATAACTATTACATTTCTCACAATACAATTAATTCAACATTTCATAAACATTACATCTCGTATAACATTACATCTCGTATAACATTACATATTTTAGTATTTAATTTCTTCCTTAGTATTTAAGTTTCCTAAGAAACTTAACGTTTATCTTTTTTATGTTATCTGCACGCGTTGCATGACTACCGCAGAAAAGCGTTTTGTCGACGGAAGAATCGACAAAATGACAGATCAACAAAATAATCTGTCATTTTGTCGATTCTTCCGTCAACAAAATACTTTTCTACGATGGTCATGCTACGCGTGCTTTTTTATCAACCAGTCTTATCAAGGAGTATCGTATTATGTAGTAACTGGGTTGTGGAGGTCAAATATGTGGTCGCTCCATCTAAAATACTGGTACAGCTGCATCTGATTAAACTGGAAGCCGACCTCAACATAGTTGTGAAAAAGCTAGGCAGATGATGTTTGCTTTATGAAACTCATAGAATATACAGGGTGTAAACAGACCCTTCACAAAGCCGTCAACCAAACATTTTGTACATCAAACTTAGTTACTTTACGCAAAAATTATTGGTGGGAATCGACAAGTTCCTTTCGGATGTGTTAAGGGTCTATTTACACCCTTAATGGTAAAATATTCTTCTGCCTGTTGCTTCTCTATTACAAGGAACTCATTGACATAACAATGCGATTATCTTACTGGCGAAATAAGGCTTTGCAGTGGTTAGCGACACTAACAATACAATCGTCGTCACCTACAAAACATTCGCCACGGCTACTTTACTCGATAACTTAGGCTGAAGTGCATGAGTAGTAAATAACTGTCTTACACCTACATTTCGCCGGTTAGGTTTAAATTCTTTGTAATAGGGATGAGTCTAGTTTCATCAACCGGCTACTGAGATATCTCTTATTCGTCGTTCCCGCGCTGCTGAGGATCGCGACCACATAATATGACACGTCTCCAAGCCATGTGGTCTCCTGCAGTGTGAACCGCTCGGTACAGGCTGCCTCCAGCAGCTTTCTTAATCGCGTCCGACCATCTTACCGGTGCTCTGCCTTGCGCGTGTTTATCTTCTACCCGGCCCAGTATCATAAGCCTTTTTTAACTGAAAAACAACTGATAAAAAAAATCCAGTAACTCTGGAAATTGAACCCAGATCCTCGTGGTCAGTAGTAGCGCTTTGCGACCACTAGATTATCGAGGCTGTACACAATTCTTTACTAACTATATTTTCTTTGTTACAGCCGACAACTAGGCTTCATCTACGACGCGGTGACCAGAGGCATCACGGTGGAAGACATAGACTTGGACCAGGTGTGCCTTCTGACAGAGGCGCCCGAAGCTCGGGTACTTGTCAGCGAACTGACGGCGCTGCGAAGCGAACGATATATTATCGCACCGCAAGGTATGTGGAACTTTGCTCTTTATGAAGTGTTCCATCAGGATTTCTCAATTGCAACTCGGATTCTGGATTTGTGCCCGGTTGATGGTAATAGGCTCAACCCATATTACATGGCACTTAAACATAACTGGAGAATTATGGGTGTAGGTACGCACGGCGGCCAATCAAGCTATGCAAAACCAAATTAAGCTAATCTCTCATCGTACGGGAAGCTCTTACAGAGCGAAGTCAGGTTATACTGGTTATGTATAGCTTGATGTGCCGCTGTGTGTACTATGTGTAACTTGTAGACTACCTCGTTGGTCTAATTCCCGGGTCGGGCAATTTGTTATTAAGATTTATGCCCGGTTGATGGCAATAGGGGGGCTATCACATGGGTCTCAAACATAACGGGCGAAACGTGGGTGTACTATTAGGTACACCTCTGCCTAACCCTTCGATGAAACACATGTGTGATGTTATGTTTGTGAAGAGTATTCGTTGAAAGAGTGGTTCAGGAGTAGATATTGACGTTATCTTCTTCATAACTTAACAATAGGTACTTAATTACTTATCCAATAAGGTTCCATTCTCTGTTGTATCGTTAAACACATGGCAGCACATGAAGCTGTACATTTGTAGTATAACCTGACCTCACTTTGTATAGATTTCCCATACAATAAGAGATCCGCATAAACTGGTTTTGTATAACTTGATTGGCCGTCGTGCGAACACTGCACGTGAGTATAGCATTGTTGCACCTTACTAAAAAACTGTTTCGTAAAGATTTAACAAACTAGAATTATAGCACCAATAACCTTATATGTACCAGTTATACGCCCACTGCAAGCCCCACGAAAACGGCGTTGATTATAACACACTTTTACTTACTACGTACGTAAAAAAATTCTAGAAGCTAGAAGCGTGCCACTTCTCGGTGTCCGATTGAACTGAAATTTAGCATACATATTTAGTTTGGATGACAAAGCATGGTTAGCTAAGTGACGTCATTCTAAATCCAATATGGCGGACTCACAAAGATGGCGGACTAGTTATTTTTTATGCATTCCCATGATATGGGTATCAAATGAAAGGGTTTGCTGAGAAGAATACGAGAAATAAAATGACGTCATTCTAAAGCGTGTTTTTTTAGTTTTTTTTTAAACTATATTTTTTAATTTGCTGGAAGTAAAATGCCTTAATTATGACCGTCAATAGGAAAAGTTGCATAAAAGAATCACACAATAGAATTTATCTCAACAACACACAACTAGATAATAAAAATGTAGTATTGGTCACGCTATGCGTTGCCCCTGCGCATAACTGCAGTGAATCATGTTTGTCAGCATTAGCTCTAAGACAATGTAGGTATAAACCAAATAAACCATTTTTGTTGAATAAAACCTGAGTGTTACGATTGTAAACTAAAATTTTTGTTATGTTACACCGCTCGCATAAAACGTAACCACTTGTATCAATGTGACAACACAACATAATATCACGCCTGTAATCCCCGAAGGGTCAGGCAGCGGTGTACCTAATAGTACAATCACATTTCGCCAGTTATGTTTAACCTTTTGACCGCCAGATCATAGCGCACGCGCGTGCCCTCCACGCCTAGCCACAATTACCACAATCACATATTTGTGTCGTTTTGCGTACAGGGCACGCGCTTGCTTGTCACGTATATGTGACTATGGCGGTCAAAAGTTAAAGTCCCATGTAATAGGGGCAAGCCCATTGCCATCAACCGGCCACAAATCCAGACTCCGTGGTTGCTACTGAGAAATGCCTGATGGAAAAACACAATAACACTTAGCCCGACCCGGGAATCGAACACTCACAGCTACACATGTAATCAGTTACCTGAACCATGCTTCTATCTTTCTTTTCTTTTTTAAATACACTGTCCCACACGAGAAATTTCCGCTGTATTGTGGGTGCTTTTACAAACATTTAAACTTTAATACACAAACAGCCAGACCCGGAACAACAGGTTTTGTGAACGGAAGAATCGACACAATGACAGAGAATTCTTTTGTTGATCTGTCATTTTGACGATTCATGCGTCGACAAAACTCCTTTCTACGATGGTCAGGACTGGATGGTAGGACATACAAATATTTTTTCAGTGCGTTAATCGAACCTGCAACAGGCAGCCATCACTCAGCCACTGCACCAACCGTGCCGTCTTAGAATTCGTGTGAATGCTTTGTGTATGTGTTTGAACCGCATTTGTACAGACGCCAGCACCTGAACTACTACAATCTGTCAAATTTCTTTAATAGATTTTCAACTTTACCGCTAAAGCATTAGGTACAAAGTTTATTGGGAAAATTTAATAGTTTCGGGTAGCTTGATGTGCTGGCGACTGTACCTAGTAGAAATACTGTATCATCATCAGCCTAGCCTTTTCCCAACTATGTTGGGGTCGGCTTCCAGTCTAACCGGAAGCAGCTGAATACCAATATTTTACATGGAGCTACTGCCTATCTGACCTCCACAACCCAGTCCGCACTGGGTAATACGATACACCTTGGTAAGACTGGTTGTCAGACTTTCGGGCCACTGACTACCTGTAACGACTGTCAAAGATCTACAAATGACAGCCGGGACCAACGGCTTAATGTGCTTTCCGAGGCACGGAGGTAACTCGGTATGTAATGGGCGCTCACCCATCCACGGACCAACCTAGGCAAGCGCGGCCTAACCTTAAGATCGACCCAAGCGGCTGTTATTATTTAGCCACGAGCTCCAGTATACTGTATATTAATACTAATAAATGTTTACAGTACTGCAGTGAACCATTCGTTTGTCCTCATCAGGTCTAAGTCCAATCGTTTGTGACAGATTGTTCCTTATCATATGTCTAACGTTAAAGATAAGACTGGCATGGTGAACAGGTGAAATAAGATGATAAATAAAGTATTGAAAATGTAACATTCATCTTGAGTGGATGTCAATGTTGATAAAGATTTCTTAGGTAGCATTGTTCTGGAGTTTTTTTTTTTGTTATGAGAATATTATTATGATAGATGGCATAACTACCAAGATTGGCGGTTGTACCTATCCATGATTACAGTTTATTGCAACATCTATAGTATCTATCTGTCATAATCTAGATTTAGTATTATCCAGGACAAAAACCATTAGTTCTACTTCGTTGTGTCGATGATTCCCTTCCATAATTTTTCTTTTTCCTTCCCTTGTCCCATGTTACTTGGGGTCGGCGCACCATGTTTTTTTCTTCCATTCTCCCCTGTCAACCGTCACGCTATCATTTACACCCTTTTCCTTCATCTTTTTCCTTTTCTACCCTTCCATATTTGTTGAAGTTAAATTAGCTGCGACCAAAACTCTGCCACATCGACGGCGTTGGGAGTGGCTTCAGACAGGTCTCTCAAAGTGCTGGTGGAGTGACTTACTTCGATAATAGTCAACATGGCCATTACGGGTTTCAAAACTAAAAAAAAAAAACAAAAGAATGACTACTGTTTATTCCAAGAGAAAAACAGCCAATATTTTCTTAATTTGCAATTCATCACAGTTTCCAAAAAAAAAAACAAAAGAACGCTCCCGTTCCATCAAATTCAAGTCAAGGCTTCCAAATTCGTATGTTAATATTCTAAAAGTAACCAGTGCACATGGTTTGAGTTTGCGCACGCGAAATGCATAACCGACTGCGGCCGAGTTTCCCCGAATCGAGCATGCGTGAATGTTTACATCGTGTTTGGTAAATAACCGGCGAGAACTGCACTGAAACAGTGGATATGTTTGAGTTATGTAATCCTAGTTTGTGTGGCTGGTGGAAAATTTTTGACGATAAATCGTTGGCTAGCTAGGTTTGAGGATGTCGATCTGCAGCATAGACTGCCAGAACCTTCCCTCTTACAGTAGACGTTCTGTGTTTTAAGTTATAGTGACTGCAGCAATTAAGAATCAGAGAGAGCGAGCTTCTTAAATCGTTGTTCTAGAATCATCATCTGCCCAGCCTTTTGGGTCGGCTTTTAGACAAACCAGATGCAGCTGAATACCAGTATTTTACATGGAGCGACTGCCTATCTGACCTCCACAACCCAGTTAGTACTGGGCAATACGATACCCCTTGCTAAGACTGGTTTTCAGACTTTCGGCCTTGAACTACCCGTAACGACAATCAAAGATCTGAATGACAGCCGGGACAGAAATCCTTAGCATCACTAATATTGATTGTCACACATCGTAATACCTAACAGTTACCAAACGAATAAAACAGCAGCCGAAAGGAATTCCAAGCTCACATAATTGAGCATCGATCTGAGGTTCTGACCTAACAATGAGTCGTCGCCGTCTGAATCTGCATAATTGGCTCAATTCAAACGACCCATGTGCACTGTGTTTTATTGCTAACTGAGTAACCGCTGACGTCGGGATTTAAATGAGTGTGGAAATAAAAAGTAGCGCAATTGTCTCTGTATTTATGCGACAAGGTTGTTCATTTCGTAACCGTGGTTGAAGAAATGAGAAGTATGTCGGTCGTTGTACTGCCACTATATTAGCATAAGACTATACCTGTTCGCTCCTAAGGGTTAAGGACAGAGACCAGACTACTTACAGTACACCTACATCTCGCCAGTTGTATTGAAGTCGCGCACGCCTTTTGCCATCAACCAGAAATTCTTGATCGAAAACCCCAATAACATTTTTCCCGACCTGGTACCTAATCGAACCCAGGACCTCATGCACAGTCATAGCGCTTACTAGACCTATACGGCAGGTAATAAATCATAATAGTAAAATCACTTGATATACACAGAACGTTTTAGCACCAGACTTGAGCATGGCTGGTGCCACATTTATTCACCATGCAAAGTTTGCACTTGATCAAACAAATTGATAAGGTTATCATCGTTGATTATCATATCTAAGATAACTAACCTCTTATGTTCTTCAGAGCCACAGATTATGTTATGGAAAAACCCAGTTATGAGATTCTAGAGAAAAATTGGGGAGCACTTTTATCTGTTTTTTTAGCATATGTTTATATTTTCTTATCAGAAACCAATTCGGTTTTGGACTTCCTAGTAGGAATCTTCTTAACGTGTCGATGGCAATCTAAATTGTGGTGTCCAGAACTGAGCTTGGCGCCTTCAGTAGCGTCCATCAGTTCCTTTAATTAACAACAAGACATGTAGGACACGATATTAAGTGCCCCATCGTTTGTGGAACAGCACCACATTCGCACCCCAGAATCTCCACCCGAGCAGGTTTTCCTTGCTGCGGCCAACCTGTGTCCAGAGTCAATTTAAAGACTTCTAGGTCAGCCATGGCAACTCATGTCCAGGTCGGCGATTTTCAGCAGGTGGAACAAATGGGTTTGGTAGGGATGCGCTACCACGCCACAGCTTTAGTTTTTTCGTAAACCGCTCGCCAGTGAGGGGTGAACAAGAAGTGTGAATAGATCGTTGGTGTGTTGGTCGCAAGTGCTAATACTGGGCTATGAGGTCCTGGTTCCGATTACCCCCATTAGGTATTACTCAATAGCAGCCTAGATTCTGGATGTGAGCCCGATTGATTGCAATAGGCTCGCCTTCTATTACGAGGAAATAAGACAATGTGGGTGTACTTCGGGTATGAATCTGCGGTCTGCCTAACCTTTCGGTAATAAAGTTCATTATCATCATCTGCCTAGCTTTTTCCCAACCATGTTGGGGTCCGCTTCCAGTCTAACCGGATCCAGCTGAATACATACCAGTATTTTACATGACCCATAACTCGTTTGGGTTAGGCAGTTATGTTATAGCAAAATAAATAAATATCCCCAAAGATCTCCTCGAAGTAGACAAACTGTAACAGATGTGTACAATGGAAACTTCAGTGCCAGCCTAAATGCTAATGTATTCTCTAATTATGCAAAACGATGATACAACTCGATCCTAAAACAGTATTGGCTATTTCTTTGTTTTGTTATCAACTGAGTCATGCTTAAAAATAGTACTGCAATGTCTAATGACAATAGCCTATAATTTTCGATATTTTGTATCTAAAATCTATGTTTGTTTATTTGTTTCATAAACATAACATCACGCCTGTAATCCCTAAAGGGTTACCAGAGGTGTACCTAATAGTAAACTCACATTTCCCTAATTATGTTAAAGTCCTATGTAATATGATTTAGATTGCTACTGAGAAATTTCGGAAAATATCAAAAATATTTTGCCCGACCCGGGAATCGAAACAGGACCTCACGTCGCGCTTGCGACCACTAGACCAAAGTGCAGTGATTTATTTTTTAAACAAATATGGCGCGCTAAGTTTTGCCTTTGATATCGAATATTTTTGAATTGAATATTTAAGTCCCACAGTAGTTGTTGATGTACCTAATTCTTATCTTATATGTTCCTTACAAAGACCAATAAGAACGAAACTTTACACTAGGCTCCATCTATGTGAAAACCTAAAAACGTCTTGGCATTAAGTTGCGAGATAGACGTAGAAAGTGTAAAAACTCGTGATTTTCATAGTATTTATTTGCCAAATAAAACTTTTATGAAAGACTAGCTTTTGCCCCCGGCTTCGCTTGCCTTATGGTGGTTTTCTAAATTATCCCACGGAAAGGTTATAAATATAGCCATAAAACACTCGGGAATAAGTTTACTTTTCCATTATTGAAAGAATTTTCATACAAACTTACAAACAATTTTTACCGCTCTATAATATTAGCATAGATACACTGTACCATTTATATGACGACTTCATCATCAGTACGATTCCTGGCTAATAATAGGCATGTCTGATTGCCTATTGAAGCTTGTGGCCGCCAAATTGATGCAAATGTCTGCCCGTCTGGCTACATTACGTAATCGGTAGTAGATTGATCTACACAGGTAGGCCACTATATCACTCGCGCCGTCACGTCTGCTGGTTAATTTTCTCTGCGCTTGATTTTCACCAGGAAAAATGATTTCTTTTTTTTTTATATTTCCTTAATCACCTAAGAATTTGTGTTCGTGTCTGTATAATAAATTGTTGATCAACAATGGGGTCTATCTGAGTTTATGTTCGAATAAATATATATGTGTCGAATCCAGTTATTAGTACGGACTTGGAATGAATCGCAAGTACGCCAGTGGCGACATCACGCGACCTACTTACAAGTCTACCCACACCACAGCGTGCTTCTACAGAGCCCTGATGTTTACAGCTCGAGGCGAGGCGACATTGAATGTCTGTCTGAAGTTGTAATTTCAAGTAATTTGATAGTTTAATAGAAACAGTGTATCGCATCCAGTGTATTTTCATTGCACGAAACGAATCTTCTGCCCACATGATTTACGAGCCTAACGGAATAAATCCTGACAATCCGTCATATGAATATCTTCAAACTACTAGTCCTAACCACCATCATACTCTTCCTAAATCCATTGCAATTGCCTTCATTCTGCCATTTCACAATTATGTAAATGTAGTCTTAGTGGATGCAGCCGAGTACCAGTATTTGACATGGAACGACTACCCATCTGATCTCCCCAACCCAGTAACTAAGCAATAGTAATACGATGGTAAGACTGGTTTTCAGACTTTCAAAAATTATCTCCATTCGACTATTGGCAAATCTGAGGGAACTTATGATAGGTGTCCTCGAGGTAAGAACATTATGAAAACCATAATTTCCACTTCTGACTTCCAAATACGGTTTTTCTACTCCTCCGCTATACTTTTCTGATGGGGGATCCAAGACAGTTAAATTGTTTCTCTGGGACTTCGTCGAGCTTCATTGTCTCGGCGCTTTTCTCGTGGTCGCCACTGTTGATTCTAGCTTTCAGGAGTTACAGTGGTTTGGGAATAGTGTGACGGGCTTGTCACAAAAAAAGAACATTATGAAATAGCCTGAAAATTATTTGACTTCTAAAATACGAAACGGGTTGTAACCCGTTAAACTCGTCTGTGTACATAGACGAGTTTTAAAAGCAAAGGAGTGATGTCACTATTATAATGTAAAGTCATTTTAGCGGTTATGCTTATATTATTATGTGTTGATAGTCATTGTGTGAACATAATAAACTATTTTACATTGTTATGTATTATTTTTGAAGCCTGACACTGACTGACTTCGCCTGATACTCACTGTGTTGTTATAATCATAAATATTTGGAATTCAATTCCAGACTTTAGCTTTGTACGTAGATAATCGATGTTTACTCGTACTTGTATTTTATTATCATTATTTGTTAAATTTTTGCTGCTATTGTGGATTTAGTTGTAGTCAGTCACACAAGGAAATAAAACAAAATTAATCCAACATCCCAAATAATTGAAATGTCATTTTCGACTAAACATAAACATATTTTGAGACTACAGGGGCACAGGGCCCATCTAATGCTTTAAATCTTTAACTATAGCAATAAAGAACAATATAAGGAGCTCATGGCTTAATAATAACAGCCGCTCGGATCAATCTTCAGGTTAAGCCGCGCTTGCCTAGGTTGGTCTGTGGATGGCGTCCATTACATACCGATTTTCCTCCGTGCCTCGGAAAACACGATACGCCGTTGGTCCCGGTTGTCATTTGTAGATCTTGGACAGTTGTTACAGGTAGTGGCCCGAAAGTCTGACAAACAATCTTAGTCAGATAGGCAGCCGCTTCATGTAAAATACTAGTATTCAGCTGCATCAGGTTAGACGAAGCCGACCCCAACATAGTTGGAAAAAGGCTAGGCAGATGATGAATAAAGAACGATATTACCTTGTACTCGTCATATAAGTAAAACCATTACCATCTGTTTTCTTTCACAAACAGCTGTGTGTTCACCCATTATATTACTTTATTATATCAACATACTACGCAATCTGTAATAATTTCTATACCAGCACCGTTGACATTAAAACTCTAATTAGCGAGAAAGCACGTTGCCAAACACGTGTTAAAATTGCAAGAACAATCATTTATTTATTACACAAGGCTAGCGTTCAAAGGCAGTTATTGTGTTAATTTTTTATTGCCGTTTTATAGGAAAAAACTTTTTGTTGCTTGGTTTTTATAAAGTTTTAAATGAGAATAAAATTTATACTAGACGCTTGGCCTAGTTTACAACATTCTTTATGTAGTGCCACTGCTAAACATGGGATCCCGGGTTTGATTACCTGGTCGGGCAGTTTTGTTGGGTTTTTCGATCAGGAACTTCTTGCTTGCAGCCCAGGCTACGTAGTCTTCTCTTAACCTAAAGGAAATCCGGAAATCCTGGGCAAAATGTATTTTTTTTTCAAATCCTCGCTTATTTTTCGATGACCATACTCCATAGCCTCACTTTTGGCTTTCACTTAACCACCTAATATCCCAAAGAATGTCAAATTCTAAAAATACATCATCCTCATCTGCCTAGCTTTCCCAACTATGTTGGGGTCGGCTTCCAGTCATACCGAATGCAACTGAATACCAGTATTTTACATGGAGGGACTATCTGACCTCCACAACCAAGTTAGTACTAAGTAATACGTTACCCCCTGGTACGATTAAAGGCCTGCGCAGACGAGGGACTATTTTTCCGCGCACAATTTGCAACAACCAGTGGACGTCAACCAATAGATGAAAAAACAACATAACAACCAATGAGCAGGAACCGTCATTTCTATCCGACAGACATAATAAAGTTATCAGTACAGGTGGCCTACCATGACGTCTTAAAGCAGGAGTAATTCGAGTGTGGAAAAGAGATGGCGCTAGACGACCTGTGTAGCTCTGTCTCTTTCCCACACTGGAATTACTCCTGCTTTAAGACGTCATGGTAACCCCCCAGTAAATAATATTCTTGATGCTCAAACTTTGATCAAGGAAAGAACAGAAAAGCCAGTAAATAATATCAATATCTTTCATCCTTTTAATATCGAATAGAACAGATTACCTGCTATATTAATCACAATCTTCAAAGTTGAATGCAGCAAAAAAGGCAGCAAATACATCTTGTAGTCTACAATGGATGATTGCCAGCTTCAATTCTATCCTAAATAGGTTTCGTTTGAAGGCTAACATCTAATCTTATTTCGTTGATGACATAATTTCTGGTCACTGTAATCTTAATGACGGTGGAAATGTCGGCAATCATAATATATTTATTATATCAACGATCAATGCTTCACACAGGTACCATGGGGGCAGGCAGAAATTACAGAACGAATCCTGCTTTGATCCTTACATACAGAAAGTCTTCTTCACACACACACTCCGCTTTTATGTCGCTCGCAGCAAAGGCAATCTCCAATGGTTTCGATCTTCAATGTTTATACTATAGCCGACCTATCATCATGTGCCGCATTCCCAGCACACATTAGGACTTCAATTTTGTTATTACTTAGACAGGAAACTGGATATTTACCATGTTTACTGTTTTTGTCGTGTTCCCGATTTTTGTTGTTTATTTATTTTGTGGTTTATCCGTGATCATGGTGCTTGCAACAGCGCCGAAATATCGGGAACTCGACAAAAACAGTAAACATGGTAAATATCCCGTTTCCTGTCTAAGTAATAATGTTAGTGACCATGATAGTTTAAAATTTCAATTTTGTTGCTGAAAACAGCCAAAAATAAATTACTTTTTATCAATCATTTTTTCCCCTCAACTCGCAAAGAAGGAGAAGGTCTATTGCTGAATACAGCAGTATTTTCTGTCGTAGCAACCCGAATTGCAAACAGATTGCTGTTAGCAGTGGGAGTACAAAATTCTTATTCTTTTTTGTACATACAAAATTACATACAGATTGCATTTGATATTAGTAGCTTATGTTGAACAGAATCGTGCTCTTTACAGCAAACCCCATAGGATAATGAATGGTATATCGTTTGCCACTACTAAAACACTAAACACAACTATTCACACATTTCACACCTAATTCGCCTTAATAACCTAAACCAATTACTGTTACCTAACTGCCTTGAGCGTACCACTACCAGCACAATCACTAATCCGGATGATCAGTTTATTGGCATTATCTTCTGTACACCGCTGTACGATGAGTCAACTGATAACGACTGTTGTTATAAATAATATTGCTGTAACATTTATAACGCTAACAGACGGTATAATAATATACAATGGAGTCTAAACGTACCTATTCAATGGAGACATGAAAGGGTACAAGTCGTGTCTTACAGTTCATAGTTATCTATTATGAATTATGATCAAATATTGTTTCAATATAACCAGACTAGCTTTTACTAGCGGCTTCGTTTCATTCGGTAATTATCTCGCCTGAAGCTACTACCGGGATTGAAGAAATGCTATGTCCATCCTAACTCAACAAATCCGTTCAGCTGTTAAGGCGTGAAGGCGTAACAGACAAACCTACTCATTCTCTCATTCATATTATTAGTTAGAATATTTTGAAGGTAATAATGAGCAACTCAGTAACTCGTGATAATAATATCCGTACGGGTCGATCGAAGGTTGAGCTACGTTTCCTGAGGTGAATGTGTGACCATCCATTTCATATCGAGACCCCGCCGGCCTCCGTGCCTCGGCAATCATGTTAAAAAGGCGCTGCGGATGATGCAACGATGACCATCATCATCTGCCGAGCCTTTTCCCAAATTTTTGACTTCTGATGTGCAACTCTAATTCAAAAATATGTTGAACGCTTTTAGGTCTTTTAGACCTCAGTATAAAAGAGAGCTAAAAAAGCAATGACATTGACATCGTGCACTGCTACTTCGATAGCTAACCTTGCAAAAAATCTCTTAACGAATATCGCCCAGAATAAAAATCATGCTTTTGTTCGTGAAACGTTGACATTGACCATCTCGACGCTTTCGCCTTTAAAAGGCCCAATAAGGTTTCACACACCTTTATGAACCTGCGATACAGCTTCGCCGTGCGACCTTCAAAGCGGTCCCTAAAATTGCTCACAGAATGACCTTGTCACTACTTTTAAAAAAGGAATGGTAACCAGCGTAATGTAGGATTCCCCCAGATTGATGAACCGACGACCTCTAAAGGTTACTGGATCAGAATCGATGCCGAAGGGTAGGACTGGGTGACGCAATTTGGGGGAGACCTGATGTCCAGCTACAAACAGCAATAAGGTCAGTTTTGAATACACTAGCTAAAAGAGACTAGTGTAAAGCCAAGTAAACAATGATTAGTAAGTAAGTAAATCAATAACACAACCTGTTATAGTGCGGTCTAATTTTAACTTGTCCGAGTTACCTGCCAACCGGTCGTTTGTTGCGACGTGAGGACACGTCATTGTGTTTTAGTGCCTTTTACATGTCACGATTTGTGTTAGGACGACTTGGAAATGTACTAGGGTTATTTTTAGAACTTTTTTTAGTACTATTTTTTTCGTCGCTGTTTTATTAATTGACGTTTTGATCTGTAACTAAACTACTGTTTCTGTGGAAGTACTGCTTCCGTATCTATGGTAGCAATTGTGATGGTTGTATTCCTATTTGGACCACCATGCAACACTACGACACCCTTCGCTTTTTCTAAGGTTGTTGGAGTTTCTATCAGTTTCCTTTTGTTCTCTTTTACATTGAATTTGAAACAGTAGTTATCGTTTCTACAGTCCCATTTAAGTACACCTTTTTTTAAATGCCATGGACTTTTAAAAACATTATCTAACGTTTTTCCTCTACCGGTTATCTTCCACAATAGTCATGCTGATTTTCAAGTTCACATAGTCTTTTACATTGAGTCACGATTACAAAGTATATAATTAGCAAGCCGGGCCTTCATCTTACATGAACAAGATGTAATGGAGATTTTACTGTTTATTTTGTTGTTTCACAAGTATATGCTTCCCTTGACCTTTTGCTGGCACATTTAACCGGAAACATTTCCGATGCTGTACAATAAACCGAACATCAGTATACACTGTAACAAGACCTCTATAAGCTGGCCTCCCATTCTATTAAAACGGTATTTCTAGCTAGACCAGCTCAAACTCATCATGTCACAACCAACGCGAGTTTGACTGTACATTATTATTATCATACTTTTAAAGAATGTAGTTTTCATTGGCTTTCTTTGGCATCCGGTAGTTATTGTTTATTCATTTTGTTTCAGCGTGTACATTGTTGGAACTTTGCCCAATGTATTGTAGAATTCTAGGCTAACAAGATAATAGATGGACTAGATTAACTATAGTTACTGGAAATTGGACAGTTGCATCCTCTTTTGGGTTAGTAACAATATATTGATCTCGTACATTCGTTTGCCAAGCCTTGGATTAAGACTATGCAGCAGATACCATTGGGTACCTGTGTACCTACATATTTCATTTTGAGTTGCAATTTTGGTCAGTTCGGAAGTCGGGGAAGTCCCGTTAAGTCTTTCTTCTATTGTTGTATGGCCTAATGACCCTTTTTTTAATCATTTATCAATTACGTGATATTCAATTAAAATGAAATTGTATTTGTAGTTATACTTATCGTTATAGTCGCAAGATCGATCAAAATACTTTGAATTTTTATAATTATCTTCACAATTATCAAAATATCGTATCCCTCCGCTTCGTGCGTTTTTCGTTAATTGTGATAGCGATGATGACTAATACAATATTTATTATAATGATTGATTGTATTTTTGTAGAACAGGTAACCTAACTCTTTTATCAAAATACTTATCTTCTTTAAAACGTGTGAAAAGACAGGCTTTGAGGCGGTAAATGCAGTAGGTAATATATATCCATATTTTGGCTGAAACCTGAATGGGTTAGGACATAGAATAGTTTTTTACCCGATAGTACAGTCGCCAGTGCATCAAGTTACTACAAACTGTCAATTTTTCTCATTCGATTTTGAACGTAACCATCAACATTTTATGCTTTAAAGTCATTTTTGGAGAAATTTGACAGTTTGTAACAAGTTGATGTGCTGGTGACTGTCCATTCCCATTTGATAATTTCCGACCTCGCGGGAAAAGCTGCTGGCATGAGCGCTTGTTGCCATAAAAATCTATCAATAGGAAAATCAGCATCCACTTCTATGCTACACCTAAAGCAAAACAAAAAAGAGGAAGTAACTGATTAGCAAAGACAAACAGCGTATCAATATCGGTACAAAATCGTCGCATATAAACGGCAATGCTAATTACTGAGCCATATTCATCGTGTCGACATTCACATTCAACTATAGAGGCAGGACACACAACCTTACTACTATCATCACAAAGGCCAGTTCCGTTTGCCGAAATCGGAGAAGTTGACGGTCGTAAGCCATATTTGTTGGTGTTTCGGTGAACGGTGTCGGCGGAGTAGGCATGTATGTTAAGTTGATTATTTTCTTATTCTTTGTTTACTGTTTGGTTTTTAAAAGGAATGTGAAAGGTGAGCCAGGTTATGAGTGATACTGGCTATTTCATTTGTCCAGTCTTCTTTTCTGTTACATCGTCCATTGAAGACATAGATGTTCTCTAAGCATTGCCACAACAAGCGGTCTTGCAGGCTCCGCATTCAGCCGATTCCTGCGACCTTCTCCAAGTTGTCAGTCTTCCTTTTATGTGGCTTTCTGTAGTCTGCAGAAGAAAAAAAAAACATCCTAATTTCACGCTTCATTGATTCGTCTTACCTGCTGTCGCATCATGTCGAAAGTCAGATTTGAACTTATTTACTTCTACAAAAGGTCTGCAATAAATCTTACGGTGCTGGAATATCTTTTATGAATATAATAGAGTTCATGATGAAAGTTTGGTAATAGACTAGACTCTTTACTCTTTGGGGCTATATGATCTAGTTCCCATTAGGTTCTAATTCATGAGTGAAGACTTATTTGAAGCAGGTAATTCTGGAAAAATTGGGCACAATTTCCCTTGTTCAATTTGAAACGGGTACTTCTGGAAAAAATGGACACTACTTCCCTTGTTAAATTTGTCCTCTCTAATTACAGGCTTCCAACTAATCAACTATCACTAGTGGTATCCAGTTACTGGTAGTTAAGTAATTTGCAAATAGTACTAGTTATACAAAAGTATTCCACAAACAATCAACTAGAGTAGTAAGCAAATTATAGCTGCCATAGAAGGTAATGGCATGGTATGAAGCAACAAGTTCATACGTTCTCTTCACTGTTATTGATTTTAATACTCTGTTTTAATAAAATACTGGTATTATGGGATATTACCTGTTGTTGTTGAATTTATTATGAGTACCATCTATTAACCCATGCTTTTCTGTTTTGTTTTTAAACCGTATTTATATCGCCAGCTAAGGGGCTTCGGATTCGATATAATCACGTTTTTAATGCACCTCTTCAGCTTCACCTTCAAAGAAATAATAAATCGTTACTTCATCATCTGCCGAACCTTTTCCCAACTATGTTGAGGTCGGCTTCCAGTCTAACCGGATGCAGCTGAATACCAGTATTTTACATGGAGCGACTGCCTGTCTGACTTTCACAACTGAGTTACTGGTTAATTTGATATGCCTTGGACTAGTTGTCAGGCTTTTGGACATCTGACTACCCGCAACGACTGTCAAAGATATACAAATGACAGCCTCCGGTAACAACCGGTAAAGTACATTATGTATCACGAATACAAAAGTAAAACATAATTACATAACCATGGTGATGTTCTAAAATAAACTAAACATAGTAAATTATTCTGTGTAAGTTCTTTAGGATATTGTTGAAAAGTATCGGAAATACTCAATTACAAGTGTCAAACGATAAATGGTGTATTGTGAACATTTTGCTAAGTCACGTTTCATTGTCAAGTACGTGGAGCTACAAATTATTGTGTTATTTTTTGTATTAGTGTAACTACGCAGTACAATACATGGGTATTTGACTGTTGGCATTTATTTATTTATTTATTTATTTATTTATATACACTTCAAGCACAAAGTACAGAGGCGGACTTAATGCCATAGGCATTTTCTACCAGTCAACCTTTGGGTGATGCAGAGACAAACAGTGGTAGGTGTAAATATATGCAAAAATTTAATTTATTATTTAGCTAAACTACAAGGATATATAAAATACTATAACGATATATCAAAATACTATAAATATATATCAATATATTATATATATGTAAATAGAAATTTACACGGATATACTAAAATAAAAAGACAAACAATGAAGAAAACATTAACGCTGTGACGAAACTGCCAGCTTTTTATGAATATACTCGCGAACTTTAATTTTGAACGATAAACGATTAGTTGCCATCCTGATTTCCTGGGGAAGCGCATTCCACAGAGAAATAGACTGAACGAAGAATGATCGGTGAATGAAGTCAGTGCGGTGAGAGGGACATTGAAGAATTCGGTTTTGAGATGAGCGCAGACTCCTATTATGATTGGCACAGATGTATTGAAAGTGGGGAGCAAGGTAACTAGGGGAAGAGGGAGAAATAAGGAAAGAAAACAAGGTGGTTAGCGCCCTTTGCTCCCTACGCTGACGTATGGGCAACCACTTAAGTAGAGACCGCTGCTCTGAGACATGATCATATTTACGTAGATTGAACACGAATCGAATGCAGTAGTTTAGAAGACGGTCAAGTTTGTCGAGCAGATCCGCATTCAGGTCAAAGTAGCACACATCACCATAATCGATAATAGGAAAAATTAAGGACTGTACAAGCATTGTTTTTGTATTAGGGGGTAGAAAGTTTTTCAATCGGTATAGAGCCCGCAACGTACCAGTAACCTTCTGGCTGACACGAGCGACTTGGGTATGCCATTTCATAGATCTATCAATATGCATGCCTAGATCCTTTACATCAGCGCTAAATGGAACGACTGTGCCGTCAAAAAGAACTGGTGGCAAGGTTGTGCCGTCCAACTTACTGAGACTGCGAGAACTCCCAATGATGATCGCCTGACATTTATTAGGGTTAACTGACACACCAAATTTATCGGACCAGGTTTTTATCGACATCAGGTCCCTATTTAAACTGGTGATCAGATCAGCTATTTCGTCAACCCTCCCCTGACAGTACAACTGCAAGTCATCGGCATACAGATGATACGCACACTGAAGCTCAGAAGTTAAGAGATTAATAAAGATAGAAAATAGAAGAGGACAAAGAATACCGCCTTGAGGAACGCCAGTTTCCAAATCACACCAACATGATGAGGAATCCTCGACATGAACTGACTGCTGACGTTCCTGAAGGTAAGAGGAGAACCATTCTAGTGCTCCGGGAGAGACCATAGCATGGGATAAAATGGCTAACAGGATATCGTGACTAACGGTATTGAAGGCATTTGAGAAATCGACCAGCACAAGTACAGTTACCTTGGTGTCTTCCAGTCCTGCCCTTATATCGCCAGTCACTTTAAGAAGGGCGGAAACAGTGCTGTGCCCGGGCCTGAACCCAGATTGAAGAGGGCTGATAAGCGAGTTCCGATAGACAAAATTAGAGAATTGTTTGTGCACACAGGCCTCAAGCACTTTGGACAGAAAGGGAAGGATCGAAATGGGACGGAAATGGGTAGGAAGAGAGGGATTAGGGACCTTAGGTAGTGGACAAACATAGGCTTTGCGCCACAGGGAAGGAAATACTCCGGAAAACAGGGAAAAATTCACAATATGGGTAATCGCAGGTAGGAGATCATCCAGAAGAGTAGTGATCATACCACGGGTGATATTATCACAACCCACTGCTTTGGATTTGATTGAGAGAATGATTTTTTTGATCTCTCCCGGCTCAACTGGAACGAAGCAAAAGAGGTTAATATGTGGACGCGTAAGACCAGAAATTAAGGCTAAAGTTTGTTGCTTGGTTAAGCGATCCATGGTGGTAGTAGAAGAAAAATGACGGTTAAGCTCGTCCAGGTCGATAGAATTTGGAAGGTCTAAGGGTCGCGGTTTGCCGATACCCAGAGTTCTAAGAAACTTCCAAGTATCGGCAGAAGAGGAAGAAATTATATTATCCAGAATGTGGCGGCGTTTACCGTTGCGTATCATCTGATTGCACCTATTCCTTGCAACTTTGTATAGTGACCAGTACTCGTCAGTGCGATCCCTCTTGAATTTACGAAATGTACGGTCCCTACGTCGCATAGCCATCCGTATCCCTTCTGTCATCCATGGAGCAGGAGGACGTTTCAATTTAACTTTTTTAATAGGAGCATGGGTATTGTAGAGGTTGACCACAATATCATTAAATATCGCAACCTTATCGTCAACTAAAGTGGCTTCCAACATAGGCTCCCAATCAATCAAGGATGCATCCTCCTTGAGCTCCTCAACATTCATCCGCGCAAAACAACGCCTGTACAGAACCTTGGGTTTGGGTTTGGGAGGTTTCAGGATATATGAAAGGAAAATCATGTCGTGATGAGAAAAGCCAGGAGCGTCATGTTGACCATGGGAGGGTACGAGGGAAGGATTTGAGGTGAGGATCAGATCGAGCCAGGTGTCATCACCAGCAGTGTTATGGTGGGTAGGTTGGAGCGGCAACACGTGCAGACTAACCGACTCGATAAGATGGAGGAGTTTAAGGGATCGAGGGGCGTTACGGGCAAGTAGATTAGTGAACTCGGAAAAATTTTGGTAGGTACAAATATTAACATCATCTGCCTAGCCTTTTCCCAACTATGTTGGGGTCGGCTTTCAGTCTAACCGAATGCAGCTGAATACCAGTATTTTACATGGAGCGACTGCCTATCTGATCTCCACAACCCAGTTAGTACTGGTTAATACGATACCCCTTGGTAAGACTGGTTATCAGACATTTTGGGCCACTGACTACCTAACGACTGTCAAAGATCTACAAATGACACCCGGGACCAACGGCTTAACATGCTTTCCGAGGCACGGAGGAAACTCGGTATGTAATGGGTGGTCACCCATTCACAGACCAACCTAGGCAAGCACGACTTAACCTAAAGATCGACCCGAGTGGCTGTTATTATTAAGCCACGAGCTCCTCTAGGTACAAATATTAAAGGTATATAATTATAATAAGTAAGAGTCCAGTTGACCTTACGACCTCATAGAAGTGCTGTGAATTTTCACACCTACATAGGATGCTTACGAACATAACCCCGTGCCTTTTCCCATGAGGGTTGGTAGAACCTGCCTCGTTGGTCTTGTGCCTGCTGAGCATGAGGTCTTGGGTTCAATTCTCAAGTCGGGCAAAGGGTTCTTGGGTTTTTCCAGCAGGAATTTCTTAGTAGCAGCCACTGAGTCTGGTTTTGTGCTCGGTTGATGGCAATAGGCTCGCCCCCTATTACATGGGACAACGTAACTGGTAAAATGTGGGTGTACTATTAGGTATACATAACACTGTTGGTAAGAACAGAACGCCACTTACTACGATCGATCCATACATACTGCTTTTGCTTCATCCACGATCATACACACACACATCGGTAACGAGGACTATGTATCCTATCCTAATCCTAAGTAAAAAGGCGTTATTCTACCTGTTCTTTCTGAAAATCATCACCAATAAGGTCAGCATATAAGGTCTAACTATTCATACACGAAATATTTTCAGAGAATCATCTAACGGCTATAACGAAGCCATTTCAAGCGTTTTTTTTAACTGTCCATATTTTTATAAAAAATAAATAATTACTTGACCCACAAAATAAATGCCGGCTCCTTATTTTTAAACATCCATTACGCTAGTTTACTACGTCGTATTTACCTACTATCATTGTTAGAATATGGGACTAAAGCTTTTATGCAAAAAGTCTCATAAAAATTTTGAATTATAATAATTTCGTAAAAAAAAAACCACTCAGACAATTTATTTTTTCGTTGCTATGGCGACTTTACGACTTTAGAAGTTACCCTTAAAATATTTCGTGTATGAAAAGATAGACCTTATATTTTCATCTAAACGATGATTTCCACCAAACGGCTCGGATCAGAAAGAAACGAATGGATGCGGCGACAGCCGATCGCGTCCAGCAGGATGTC
Source organism: Noctua fimbriata (assembly GCA_905163415.1). NCBI lineage: Eukaryota > Metazoa > Arthropoda > Insecta > Lepidoptera > Noctuidae > Noctua > Noctua fimbriata. Next base: position 3,039,282 of record LR990928.1, read on the forward strand.
GACGCATACGATCAGCCCCGTACCGTCGGTTGAGAACGTATACGTTTCTACGCCTATTCAAATAGTTTAATTTCTACCGTGTTGACGTGTTCTGATTTTCGATCGCATATGACGGCAGGCAAACGGAGCCGATCCCGCGACGCAGCATACTTTAGGCTACGATCGCGTGTTGCGGAAGACGCCCGCGGTCAAGCTGCTTTGCGCGGCTTGGTAATATAGACTTTAAATACTGTGTACAAGATTTAATATCGTTTTAAGATTGTAAAATGCGTTCCTATCCGATGCGACGAGCCATTTGGTTTCCACCAAATGGCTCGTCGCATCGGATCATCCTTAAAGTGACCTTTACCGTGTTCAATCCCGCCTGCCTTGGCTAGTCTATTTCAAAATTAAATCTACAAATTATATTCTGGATTTCTAGACTAAAGCTATCTGCGCAGTTCCGGCTGAGGTCCATCCGGGCTCCGGAACTGATGCTCGGGACGGCTCAGGCGCCGGACGTTCATTAAAAGTTCAAAAGTTTCATGCAAAATGTTTGCAAAACGTATTCATACCGTCCCTGACGCGACCCTGGGCTAAGGCTCGGAGCCAGAAGGCCCTACCCTGACTGTTATTCATACCTGAGATATTTAAAAGAAGATGGAGCCGAGTTATAACATAACATCAAGCCTGCAATCCCCGAATGGTTAGGCAGAGGTGTACCTAATAATACACCCACATTATAGCCGAGTTATAATAGTTTATGATATTAGTTAGTATAGATGAAGGAAAGGCACTTGTTCTCCCCGTCCTTGCGATCCTTTTTTTGTAAAGGATCATACCTGGGAACTTTCTTGTTACGGAGATATTGGAGGTCAAAGTTCCAAATTTTTCACTAGTTTTTTTTTAAATACTATGTTTTAAGATACCATTACTTTAATTGCCTCCATGGCCCGTTTACTATTCAAAGCATCCATCAGCACAATGCTACATTGACTTTTACCGTAAAACGTGATATTACACCCCAAAAAAAAGGCGTTTCAAAATGCATAACTCGTACATAATTCTTGGTTGACGGCTTTGTGAAGGGTCCGTTTACACCCTGTATATTAAAATAGGTGACGTCTTGTGGAAACGGCCATTAGACAATATGCAAATAAATACTAAGTGTATAACGTGTTTATGTAATAAATATAAAGTAATAAACTTCGAACTTTGATACACAACATCCCTTTTTGCAGATTCAGAGTTTATGTTATCTTTATATTGCATTTGTTGTTTATTATGCGGATAAACAAAGGAAATTTGCAGTAGTTTACAGCTGCTGTGGTTTAGTCATCGATGTGTCATACAGCTTATCTAATACCGCACTTAAGTTCAGAATATGCTCATACAATGATAGAACACTGTGCACTGTCAGACTTTGTTATTTTCAATCCTTAGACTTTACAGTTTTACACACACTACTCTCAACTTTACCCACAAAACATTTAAGTTGAAAATTGAATCTCTTTCAATCAAATTAAATTAACTAACGAAACTCGACAGACGTGATAGGTGTCATAAACAAAAAACAAATTATTTGATGTTTTTTTGGGGGCAATGGACGCAGATAGTCTAGGAAAAAGAAAATATGCAATTTTGCAAAAGTTTCCTTTAAAACTAACAACAGAAAGCTAGTTTTCTTTCACATAATTACTTTTAAAACTCTGTCAACTTATCACCCAGTTGAATGTACCAATAGTACAACTAATCCAGCTATATACTAACTAACTATATACTGCACAGCCAGTATAAGCGGATCTATCATTGTATGTGGGTATAAAAATATCCTGAACGAAGCCAAAAGGCACAAGTTGTTCTAGACCATACCTGGGAACCTTCTAGTTACGGAGATATTGGGGGTCAAACATCCAACCTTTTCAAAAGTTTTTAATGTTATAACTTTAAATACCTCCACGAGCCCCGTTTTCAATGCATCCATCAGCACAATGTTTTGAGTCCTACCGTGAAACTTGATTTTTCTTCCCCAAAAAAAAAGTCGTTTCCCAGGACTAATTTTTACGTAGCGTCACTTAGTTTGATGTACAGAACGCTTGGTTGACGGCTTCGTGAAGGGTCCGTTTACACCTTGTAAATTAACGTGATATGTCGTCGTGTGTACCTACAATTCCTTCTATAGAAGACTTCAATGGGGATTTGTCGTAACTTCAACAACTAAATGCTTGATCTTTCGTATGACGTAAATCGTCAAGCCCTTGTCAAGTGTTAACCTTAGTTTACACAGAACAATGAAACCTTCCCACAGGTTAATGTTTCTTCTCAGACACTATTTACATTAACATCACCTTATAATATTATCTTGAATGATTTCAGCTCTGCACACGTAAGATTCAGAATTTTCTAGATTTTTCTCGATAAGATTTTTCTTCTTTGTTTAAATGTTTCTTAAATAATCGTCTTTGTAGTGACAGACGTCTGGTTACTATCTTTCTATTTAATTTCATCTTGTCATGGAAACCCGTTTGACGACAGACAATGTAAACTGTCGTCTCACCGTATTGTGATATGTAATTAAAAAATACATCCACTTGTGCATAATCATATGATTCAACTGCAATGAATATTACACACTTGTTACTGCAAAACATATTCTGTGGCACTCGGCAATAGTGTAGTGTTCTAAAAGAGTTTTTTTTTGTCTCCTGCTGAAAAGGAGGGAAGTGTAAATTATGTTTTTCGTACTCCTCCGCTATTGTTATCTGATTAATTTCGTTGCGGGGTCCAAGACATTTAAATTGTTTCTCTGGGACTTCATCGAGCTTCATAGTCTCGGCGCTTTTCTGGTGGTCGCCACTGTTGATTCTGGCTTTCAGGAATTGTAGTGGTTTGTGAATAGTGTGTATCTGTTACAAACCAAACTATTCTACCTATTTATAATACAAGTAACACAAAATCTGTGGACTCCAATCAAAAAACTAGCTCTAATGAAGATATGTAATTCTGAAATAAAAAAAAAACATCTTCTATAAATTCTCCGTGAACAACAATCAAATCCGTCCCAACCTCCTTTCTCTTTCTCGACTCCACTAAGCCTGAATAACAAAAGTATCTCTCTCTCTTTCCAGCGTTCCTGCTCTGCAGTCGACCGCTAATCGTCGTGAACGTGCACTTGAAGGAGAAGTTAGATGCCAGTGACGTCACCAGCCTGAAGAGTATAGCAGACCTCGCGGTAGGCGGCAACATGGAGCTGGTCTTCATCGGGGAGTTCCGTACGAGGAGTAATGTGCAAAGTGAGTAGCTATCTAGTTGGTATTTTTCTTGTCGGTGGCCGAAGTCACTTGGACTTTGGTTAGACAAAGTTTCGCATTTATTCGTTGGTTTTGCAAAAGTACACAAAGCGAAAAGGTTAGGTGTGCAAGCAAACATAACACGATGAACATTGTAGCCATGATTTTGTTATCAAGTGTAGTTGAGTCACATGCATCAAACAATATAATCTGTCAGTTCGTATAGAAACCGCTTATGTGTGTAGGTACTGATAAAACAAAAAAATGCATAACTATGTGAAAAAGTAGATCAATTTCGGTACAAAAGAGGTATGAGTCTGCTTTACCTATTGACAAAATAATCAATATTGATATACCTGCCAATAAAACAATGGAAATTGATGTCAAGTTCTGTACGCCCCATGTAGGATAATATTATACTAGCTTAGTTTTTACTATGGGACAAAACCCGAAATCGCGAAAGAAAAACCTCAGCTTCCCCGCATTTTGACAATTTATGTGAACACAAATGTATGGGACGACTCATTTGTCGTTGGTCCCGTAGTAAAACTTGTTTATAATGATGAGTAGACAGACCCCTTAATAGGCTTAGGGTTAACAAAAACTAAGGTTGTATATATCTTTAGGTCGTAATTTCTCAAAAACACGAAATTAGCCTATAGTAATCTATTCTTTACGAACATAAAATCTAGGTTTTCCCTCACAAAATAACAAAATTTACAGCAGTAAGCTCAAAGCTTTCCACGGGCGACAGTTTAGTCACTTAATTATTAATACCGACAAGGACGTTGCCGTGGTGATATTTTGTAATTCCACACTACAATGTCAACCAAAGCTGTGTTTTACTTATTACGCGTCATGTTGAAATAAATCTTGTATATTCTGATTTCTTTATTTATTGTTAAAAGTTTTAATGTGAAGATAATTTTGGGAGATCACTTTTATTTACTTTACAACAACTACTCTATTATAAAATATACCGCTTGCACCACGAAATCCTGTTTGCGTTTAGCACCAAACGCAAAACACCTATTTAAAATCATGTTCTGATTGTATTACTCGCTTAAAGATGACAATGGCAGAATTATTTTTTACTTAAATGTGGCAAACGCATTTCGTGAGTTGTGGCTGCGGTGCAAGCGGGCCTTATAGTGCATAAAATCTAACTTGATTATAGGGACTAGTAGCTTTGGCCATATCGAAATAAATGATTACAAATGCATATTTATGCAGTCAGTATCTTACGCTATGTAAATATGGGTATTAATTAGGACCAATTAAATTAAACTATAAAAAAATATCGGCTAAATTGTGTACATCCTAACAGCTGTCATTTTGATCAAGTTAAATAAGAAATAATAGATATGGTTTTACAGTCAGGTTTTGCGACCAAAATGCCAGACATTTTTTCAAATAAAAGACATGGAGTTTTGAAACATTTTATGACTGTGTGATCGGAACTTAAAAACCATGTAATCTCCCTCTATGTAATCAGCCCTCTCTGTTCTCTTAGTTGAAATCTTTATCGCTATCAGAAAACAAGACATGTTTTATGTGAATGCTTCGCCAGTGCGAACGCTTAGTAATAAATAATCTAGCATATGACCAATTCATGACTTTAAATACATTACTATCTATATCCAGCATAACAACAAGAATCTTTAGCAACAATGTAAGTAAACGATAAAAAACAATAGGATTACTACTGATAAGCAACTGTGTATTACCGTTCAAACAATTAGTATTATCTACAATAATTAACCTATCTGTATTAGCATACAGCTGTGAACTATCATACGTCATTCGTCTATGTTTGAATTTCACGTGCGCACACGCACGCAGGGATTTTTTTACTGCCATTTCTTGAGGAGCTGTCTGTTCAAGGGTTTTATTCCGGTTGGTACAACCCGTTTGCCGCGGCGAGATTTCCCATCGACAAACGAAAACTTCCATACAAAAATTCATCTCCTATTTAGACGTCTAAATGGAACGAATTGTCAAAAATATGACCCCAATCTATTTAAGACACGAGTTAATAGGTTAATAGGCTTGTTTGACCTCATCTCTGTCCCCAGGACAAGATTGAGTTAAGAGTAGGACCATTTAATATTTTAAAAAAACCTTTGCTATAAAAGAAATTCTTGTGCAAAATTCTTGTCAGTGAATCAATGAATTTAATATTTTTATTAAGTAGCTAAAAATATACAATTTGTTGGACAATGCTTCTTCATTAACCTGATTAAAAAAAAATGAGAATAAAGATAACTGATGATTCTTTGTCTCGTGTTCAAACTTTGGACTACATTCTACTATAAGCTGAATTTAGCAATAGCCTATTCTTTAAGCTGATCGTTTGTTATGTTGCCTATTGCCAAAGTGATAAGCTCCGCAAATTTAGACACAGAAGTTGAATTTAGAAAATACATGGGAATTATTTTTAAAATCTCTTAGTCATCATTTTCTTTACTGTTTTAAAGTCACGTAGATACATGACGCATATCATTTAAAGCTTAGTCACATAACCAAAAAGCTTTCCTATTTTTAAACGACATAACACACTGAAAGAAATTATAAATACGGGTTCTATGAACAGTAAGACAACATGCTATGATAATAATTGTCGTTACAATTTGCCTCATGTTTAGATTATGAATTTAACCTTCAGACATTTCATTTGTCCACTTGATTGACAAGAGGAAAACCGTACAGATTTTGCTTAGGTATATGTATGAATTACAGCTGCAAAATGACGGCCAGCATCATTTTAATTCTCGTTTATATTTTTCAGCATTCAAAACCTGCCAATCAGTACTGAACGAAGATATCATCACCACAGTCGACGTCAAATATACAGGCCAAAGCAGCATCCTATGTCCTGGCATGCTGGACAGTACCAACTTCAACGGACATTCAGGTGCTATCAAAACAGGTTTAAGCCATTTAGCCATACCTCGAGGCTGGTCCTGGGGTGGCCCAGCCTCCCCTTTCTGTCCAATTTGGGCCGAAATCAAAGTCCCAGATTGACAAAAACATACAAATAAATATGGCAATAACAAAAATCTAGCTAATTTTGTATCCTCGGCTGTTCTACTCTTTCTACAATGCCTTCTTGTGGTGTTATTGCAATTATATTTTAATTGAAATCAGACGGCCATTTTGAAACGTCAAAGTTGGCGCCAATTTTCCTGTCAATTTTAAGGTGTCAAAATGTATTTGTATGTATCCTATTTATGGTTTTAAGTGTTAGATTTTTAATAATACGTGATAACCCAACTATGTGGGCTTTAGGAATGTTTAAAATTGTTAGCGTGGATTTTATTTTTAATTTAGTAAGAAGGAAGTCAAGATGGCGGTTTGACAGTTCGGGTTTTTAATTTATTACAGTATAAACGAATTTTTAATCAAGACTTGCTGTGTTTAAAGTATACCTATTGCAATAAAAGCTACCTTAATGTGTGTACATTAGTAGTGTAGGACCAAAATATTGTAGTCCAATTTATGAATATTGCCCAACCAAAGCATTATCCAGGCAATGTGAACACCTATCTGCAAACTATTAAAATATAATATTTAAATGAATTACCAGTTTAGCTGAATATGTTGAATAAATGAATTTGTAATATATTTATGTAAATAAAACGTAGTCTTTGCGGGGCATAGACTGAAAGTGTGCTTTTTAATGTTAAGTAGGTAGATTTAATAGATATTCTTAATTTATTTTTCAGATTTCCGCAAAATATTATAAAATATAGTGTATTTTTTTTCAAGTATTCCTTTTACGCACTTTTTGAAACAGTTACGATAATAAGGTAGTTTATTTTTGTAACATTCTTGCAACGGTGCTTTTAAATCAAACAAACATAGGTAAAGAAAAAAAAAAGAAATAACGTAACGTAAGGGATTTTGAGCGTGTTTTTGAATTTGCTATGTTGAACTGAGCACCGAAAGTTGGAAATTCAACGCACGTTTAATGATACGTTCTTGCCCCTACGTTATTTCAAATTCAAATTAAAAGTTCCTTACCTCTGCGCTATCTTGTCAAAGGATTGACGTTCTCGTTCTTGCTCTATGCTCATTTGTTCTAAATGCACCACAGTATTCTTGTTTTTATTTTCCAATGAGATTAATATACCGAAATAATGTACCTGAACGGTTTTCCTTGTTAGGTAGTTATGTGCTGGGATTCGTACATAATGGCTTAAAGAATACGAAATGATGTTGTCAAATCTAAAATTATAAGCCTTATTTGGTGGACCAATACAAAAAAAAACAGTCCTGAGAATAACATAGAATTTGACAACCGTTTAATTTGGTAGGTACTAATTAAATTCGTGGTTTGCAGTCATGGCGGTCGCTTCGAAATTGTACCTTTAATGTGACACCTACACACCTATCTCTTTTGCTTACAGTACTTATACCCCCCAGAATCCATTACGTACAAAACTCAATAACTGAAATAACGTATTAAAAGCCAGCTCGTTAAGGGTAGGTCATAGGTATTCTGCTGCATTGTGATCCGATTCTTACGTAGTAAGCTGAAAATAACAAATGAAGTAATTGAAAGCCAGCATTATAAATAAAAGACACACAGATACGAAGTCCATGGTTTGTCCTGCACAGCTGTCGATAAACTAGGCAGGGAATAAATGGATGTTGAGTGTGTCATGGTTCTGTTGGCGCATGCATGACATTGACAGGAGGCCGCTGTTGGTAAACACTTCTGAAATTGTCTACGGAAATTTTATTATAAAATCAAGATGGCGGTGACAAATCGGGCTATGGTCTACAAGAACCATGACGCATTAGAATACACTTCTGACTGCTGTATTTCTTTCGCTATGTATAAAGAATAAGTGATTGAATTTAACTAGTAAATAAACGCTTTCTATGTAATAAATGTATATTTTGGCATTCAATACTAAGATTAAAATAAGATAAATAAAAAAATCGACTTAATATTTTTGTATTATGTGATTTTGATCTCGTATATAGTAAAAGGAAATTTTGGTAAGTAGATTCTATGAAATTTTCATAATTAATTTGTTAGCTTATTTTCTGCTGCTATCTCCTAAATGGCTGAACCAATTCTTGCGACATTTTCTAACAAAAAAATCACGTATTCTTTATCTTTCCTAAAAATAATATTATACATAATATGGATAATATGTTTTAAGTCATGAAATATTAATGTCCGTGAACTATAAATAATTATTAATGATATTTAAATATGATTTATGTTTTTTTTTTGGGTATTTAAGGGGTCCACTAAACAGATGTTACTGTAACCAGAGATTCCGCATTGTCTATGGTTTATCAATTTTGTGATAATAAATTAATTTTTAATTTTGTGGTATTATCTGAATATTTTGATGTTTTATTACATGGTGTAAATTATTGATGAATTTTAAATAAATTATTTAAATTATGATTTGATTGTTTTAATTTATTTCTGTATAAGTATTGTACATTGTTTCTTAAAACACACACAATACTTTAATCTATAGTCTTAGTGTAACACTAGAAACTATGATATATAAAAACCAAAAAATTTTATTGGTTAAAATTATCACGAGTTACTTTGATTCGACACACCACTTGAGCTATATTTCTGTTAAAAAGTAGCTTATCTGTATCTTAGGTTTAACCAGTTGCAAACTTGAATCATTCTTCTTGTTATCCAAGAAGTTGGGACGTGTCTAAATTTAAAAATTAAAACCTTTTTCGTAAAATATTGGTGCAACAAACAACAAAATCTGACTTGTCATCGCTGTCACATTGACTCGACAATTCAAAGCTTATCAAAAGGCAAAAATCTCTTCAATTTATTAAAACTTGAAAGCTTTTACTTATTTAATCAATCAAAATGCCTGACTTAAAAGCTAGAATGGAGAGCATGCTTTTTAATTACCAAACCACAAACCGCACAGATTTCCGCAATGGTGCAATCCTACCTCCAACCTTTACTACTTATAAAGAGAAGAATAAATGCGTTCGGATAAGGCCTCCGCCGCTTAAAGATCATCACACCCTGACCAAGTGGAGGACTACCTCTGTACCATTCAGCTTGATGCACTCGGAAAAAGCCATTATTAGAACTGACCCTACTAAAGTGCAGCAACCTTTCGTAAGTTTATAAACGAGATAATAATACTAAAATAAGTAGGTTAGGTATTATATAATTTTTATTAGGTGGCCAGAGAATCCGCACATAGGGAAAAGTGAAATGCTATGGGGGGGGGGGGGGGGGGAGCACCTATGGCCAGGCAAGTGACAATGCAACTTGACTAAAGAAAAAAAACATCATCATTAGCAAATTAGCCTTTTCCCAACTATGTTCGGGTCCACTTCCAAATGGTTGCCAAACTATCGGGCTTTTAACAATCAATCTACGAACGACAACCAGAACCAACAGCTTAACCTATTTACCGAGACAAGGTCTCGGTATATTAAGGATGGTCACCAATCCACGGGGAATACTGGTAATCAAGACTCATTTGTCTTCATTGCATAATCAGCCTATTTCTCGGACGTGACGGTTTCGTCTCGATGTTTTCCTTCACCGTTATGAAATTAGCGGTGATGATATAACTTACACAAAGTAGAACGCCTGTCCGGATTTGAACCCACTATCTCCACAATAAAATATTTTGAATTTGAATTTGAACTTCTGATGATGCCATGTAGCCGATTTCGGCCACAGCGACTGCATTCGATGGCTCTCTATAAGGTTGTCGAGAGCTTTGGTGTGCTGTTCTATCATGTGCTCTCAAGTGGCTAGCATACCCAACTTGGGCCAAAAAACTCCGAGCACAAAGCGGATATGTCAGAACAGCATTGACGAAATTGTAGGGTATGGCCTAGTTTTAAGGTTATCACGCTTTAAGTCTAACTGCGACCTTTTTCTCTCTTCGAAGGCGTTGACCTGCCGATGCACACAACATCTCCACTCGGGCCGATTTTGTGTCTACTTTTCCCACACTAAGGGGTCAATTTCGCATCTTTTGAAGTGTCTATTCTGAACATCCTTGTAACGTAAATCAAATCAAATCAAATCAAAATCATATATTTCAAATAGGCCAATTACAGGCACTTTTGAATTGTCGAAACAAAGACAACAATGAAAAATAGCTACAGTCGATAGTTGCCCATTCCCTAACGTAGATCTCTATGGGGAAGAACGGGCAAGAAACTCCATGGACACTCTTTTAAATCAGAATACTTTACAATAACTTGGTTACATCATTTATGTTGAGATGGTACATTATGTGAGAACGATGTAGCAAGATGTGTACTTTAAAAGTGTCCATAGTAAAAATAAAATAAATAATTCCAACAAACCGTGGCAACCAAGAGATGACCAGTCACAACTGACAGCGCCCGTTCACGAACATGACGCATGTATCGGCACCATTCAACTCAACCATTTTGAAGGGAACTAAATGATCCGACACACGCGCCACCATCAGCGAGACATTTGAGTGAGCATGACATACTCTTAACCGCCAGGGCACATTCAAGTCAAGAAAATACGCAGGTTTCCAGCGAATGACAGCTTTCTAGTACAGAGTGCTCACACAATATGGGCTATGCGGTTATATAATACAAAAGAGATTGAATTTATACATTGCAAAGATAGTTCTACAATCTTCAGCAGCTCCAACATACTGTTTAATGCTAACCATTTATGCGCCCCTGTCCTTGTGGAGCAGGACCGGCATTGAGCCAAGCATTTTTATCAGCGATGTAATCGTTCAACTTGTAATATGCTTGCTTACATAGTGTGCGTTTAATGCATGTTTTAAATTAAGTTTCATTCAGTTCAAGAATACTTTGTGGAATTTTATTATAGCATCTCAAACAGTACCCCATGAAAGATGAGTCTACTTTAGCGAGTCTGAAGCCTGGCTGAACTAATTGGTCTCTATTTCTAGTACCGTAATTGTGTCTGTCGCCTCTTTTATTAAAAAGATGTAGATTTTTTCTTACATACATTATGTTTTCATATATGTATTGACAATGTACCGTCATGATGTTAATTTCCTTAAACAGTTCCCTTAGAGAATCACGCCTTCGAAGATTATATATGGCTCTGATGGCTCTTTTTTGCAGAATAAATATAGACTCAATGTCTGCAGCCCGTCCCCATAGCAAAATGCCATAAGACATTATACTATGAAAGTAACTAAAATAGACCAGTCTAGCGGTATCTACATCAGTATATTGACGGATTTTTCTAATAGCATATGCTGCTGAACTTAGCCGCCCCGCTAGAGATGTTAAATGAGAACCCCATTGTAGCCTTGAATCAAGCGTAATCCCTAGGAAAACTGTTTTATCTACAAATTCAAGCTTATATTTATTCAATACTATATCACAATCGCTACCTTTAACATTCGGTAAAGCAAATCTAATGCATTTCGTTTTTTTTTTCATTTAATACTAAATTGTTTGCTGTGAACCAGTTATGGACCTGAAGTAGGGCATTATTCACGTCATCTAGATTTTGGGCCCGTCTAATTATCTTAAAAATTAGGGAAGTATCATCAGCGAATAACACCATATTTTGAGGTTGGTGTTTCAATAAATAGGGTAGATCATTAATATATACTAAAAAGAGGAAAGGACCCAATATTGAGCCTTGTGGAACCCCCATTTTTACTTTTAAACCCTGTGTAAAAACTGACCACCACGTTTCCGAGTTCAGAATAGAAGATACGCTTCGCCAGTCTCTCTTCGTGCATTCTAGAGACATGCCCGCACCACCTTAGCTGACGTCTCATCAAGTAGGCCTCTATGGCAAGGACCTTGGCTTGCCTTAAGACGTTCGTATTTCTAATGCGGTCCGACCATGTGATGTTCATGATGTTTCGGAGTCATTTAAGATGAAATTTGTCCAAGGTCCGTATATGTCCACGATAGAGACACTACGTTCCGACGAATACAGAAGATTGGGAAGAACTATTGCCATGTACACAGAGATCTTGGTAGTCAACTTCAGATCGTGCGAACTGAAAACTTTGGGCTGCAATTTGCTAAAACTGCTGCTCCAGCACATATTCTCTGATTAAACTCTGCGTCGAGATCCCCTTTATTGGTTATTTGCTTTATTACAGGGTTGATACCACTGGGCCACTCTGTTTTCGTCATTGAAAGGCCACGTTGGTAAGAAGTTCTTAAATTGGACAATTATACATTTTGTGACCTAGGTGAAACCACCGGATGAAGAGTTGGAAGAGGCCATCAAGACCCGCCCTCGTCTGGTGATGACGCCCGCAGTCAGCATGGATGACATCAAAGAGCCTGCCGCGCGCCAGCTCCTGTGCGACTACATGTATACCTCTGCAATGACTACTGCCACGAGAGAAGTGAAATCTGACTACTTCATGGTGAAATCGCCTCTGCCTGGCTTGCCCGCGCCGGCCAATCCGGTTTGTTAATTTGATAACTTGTTAGTTGTTGGTTAATCAACTCAGCCTACCACATTCCACTTCCGGAAATAAGTCTCTCCCAAGCTGTGCCAAAACACCCTTTTGTTTTGTCGTTTTGTTCCGGGGTGGAAAATGGAAGGGGGTTCTTCCTATTTTTATAAGTATAGATGAATTTATTATAATAGAAATAAAATTATTTATTTCAAAATTGTTTATAAAGATTATTGGAAATTCATGAGAATTTTCCAAGGGATGAGGTGGATTTTTTTTGGGTCTGTCAAGCTGCCACTCATACAGTGACGCGAGGACTCTCGCCTCTAGGTCCTAGGGCGGCGACCCAGCGAGTGCGGAAGCCTCCTTGTAGGAGATTGTGCGATACCCACTGATAGACCTGACGGCCATCGCCCTTTGCGGTTTTTGCAGCATCAGGATGCTACCGGCCATCAGGTCAGAGGCCCACACCGGGGGCCTGACCTATGCATTTCGGATCTACTCTGAACAAGCAACTTAGCAACCTTTTAATTTATCTAACCGATGCGTGGTCTCCTCTACAGAACTTATTTGCTCCTTGGACCGTCGGTCCTTTGACAGATGCTAGCAAAGCTTCACCCACTGCTTCATCATCATCATTCCAGCCGAAAGACGTCCACAACTGTATGTCCAGCAGTGGACGTCTCCCCCAAGTGTTGCTACATTGACCCACTGCTTACTTTTTCAAAATAACATTTCAGATAAAGTTGCCACCACTGACCCCTCCGTACGTGTCTCCGGAATGGCGTATGAAGTCGGTTCCGTGGGATAAGAGGCAGCTGAGGACCTACTGCGATGCCACTAAAGAGTTCTGGCTAGCACAAAAATTGCCTCCGTACGTAACAATTATGTTTAAAAAGTTCTGTAACTGATAGACAGATAACGCCAAAATGTCATAATAAACTTTTTTGAAAAAAACTTTGTCCCACACTAGGAATTTGTCCTGTATCGTGGGTGCGTTTGCAAAACATTTAAACGCACATATACAAACAGCTAGACCCGGAACAGCCTGTAGGCCATTTAAATATTTATTCCATGTAAATCAAACCCGCGAGACTCAGCGTAGCAGCAAATCGCTCAGCCACTGCAGCATCGTGCCGTCCATATAAGATGCTGCACCAAATTAGAATCACTTTACATTATTTTTACTAACCGATCCCAATCCGCGACTATGCTGTTACGATGCCTATAAGTTTGCGTTGCAGTTATGAGCATGGAGAAGGGAGTTTCATGGAAATAATCTCAAGTGGCTCGACTTGAGGTGATACTTACCTACCCTCATCCCGTACAGTGCTTAAAACTATGTTTGCCTTCCTGCCCCCGTAGCATGACCACCGTAGACAAGGATTTCTTTGACGAAAGAATCGACAAAATGACAGATTGTGTCGACACATTGACAGTTTGTATGAGACAGCTGATTATTTTTCGCAAATACGATGTGGGTTCCATAGAGCAAGTTGTTTAGTTCCATGGTCTGTACGACATCCTTAAATGTGACCTAACCTTTCTGATGTAACACGCTAATGAAGAAACATTTAAAAGATTTTATTTTCTATTCTATAGTTGCCGAGCGTGTAAAGAAACAGCAATAGTTGACGCTGATAGAAAAAGGAGTTTCCAAATGCAGATTGGAAAACGTTTATAATGTGAGTAGTTATGTAGGTACAGATGTGGTGCCTATGGTTAGGTTAGGATTTGACTTGATTTATAAAAGAAATGAAAAATCTTGTCATGAATAGATTTAATTTTATATTTATTTATTTTTGTTTTAATTTTCTTTCGTTAGATAGCTTTTATCTGAGAATGAAATATTTGACTATAAAAAAAAAACTAAAAAAGGGGAATTGTGTCAATTTATTTATGATCTTACTCTAGTTTTTAGATTTCGAGTTTTTTAATTATTAATTTGTATTGACTATCTATGCACCTAATAAATGCTATTATTTTTATAAAAGTTTCGTGTTTTATTTGAGAAAAGCGACCCACAACCCATTCATCCTTTACATGGTTTTTACGACTCGACAAAACATCGAGTTTCCTTTATAACATTTGTTTAATATTTATGCAGGTTATAGATATAATCTTTCGGAATAAAATAATTATGTATCTACCTAAGTGGTCGTAAAAACCGCATCAAAATTCGTTGCGTAGTTATAAACGCACGGAATACAACTTTAAATTATATGTAGCTAAGCAGAAGATCTGGGAAGTTTATCAGTTTTTTTTTCTTCATTTTTACCCCTCGGGTCAGTTTCCGTGATTGAGAAACAGGTCTCAGCAGTGCGACGTTGGCTCGGGGCTTTGGCGATCCGCGAAGTGATGTCCTCTTCGGTCCCTCGCAGACTCCAGCCTCTGACAAGGCGTTCCCGAGGTACGTAGATTTGGGAACACGTGCCACTTCCTCTGCACCAATCAGTAGCGGTAAAGAGTTATTCACGACAACAGTACGCATCCCTTAGTCTTCCGGAGGATTCTTTTGAGTCCTGTTTGTCAATGCCTCCTGGTTCAGGTCATCCAACTTAGCTTACATGTGCCGTGTGTATAACTCAGCAGGCATATGTTCTCGGAGTATCCAGGTCTTCGAAGACGTTCGCTAAACACCACTCTACCCTGCGGCGCGGGTTATTGAATGTATTACGTGAGGTCGACAAAAAAACGGAAGCGCGATTAAGATGCAAAGCAAACTTCAGCTTCGGCAACCGAATTATTGAGCCAATAGTTTAAGCAGCCAGTCGTGCCTTCAGTCGAGTGAGATGGACGTAAAAGATATTCTAATTGTATACGCGGCTTCTTCTTGAACCAGCTGCTACCTACCTCCTGTTCCCTTAAGTTGCCGGTGTTCGCAGCCTGTTGAGCAGTCAGCGTTTTGGTAGGCATTGCATGTTTAGAATGGATCGGTCGGCATCATCAGGCATATGACGATGAATCAATCTAGTGAGCCTCTCCCAGTCGCCTGCTGGTTTGTCCCACCCACCTTTTCAAGGTCGTTGATCCATCTAGAAGGGGGCGTCTCATAATACGTTTGTCGAGACCCAGTCTCCACTTCCTACTACAAAAATGGCAAAGAAAAAATTGTCGCCCCTTGTAAAATTGATCCGAACTTTTTCATGCACGTCCTTTGAAAAAAAATTACTGCACTTCTTTTATCAATGATAATTCTTAGCACTTAATAGTTCCATGGCAAAATGGCAAGTTGACACCAAGTGACTCGTTTTGATAGCGTTTTGACATGATTTTAAAAGTATTTTCGTACTCTTTTTGCATTTTGATCAATTATGATATCTCTCATCGGCTTTTGTTACTAGAATTTTATTTTTTATACTTTTTTAATTTTTATAACACAATTTGTTAGAATGCCGAACACTGAAGAAAAAATTGAGGCCCTTCTCTTTATGAAAAAAACTACTTACTTAAACTCCTATCAGCCTCCGGAGATGAGACCTCTGGTAAAAACTAGATACCGGCCCCGGGTCAAACGTAGAACGACCAGACCTGATTATGGCCCAATTAAGAACTTGTGTACCCTGACGCCGTACAATAATCCAAATCCAAATATCCCATTTGACTTGTTTCATAGGCCTGACCCTATAATTCGAAGAGACCCAAGGAAAATGCAAGAACCACACGTAAGTTTTGGCAGTCTGTTTCTACGACATAAAGAGCCACACCTCTCTGGCCCGTCGAGTACAACTACTTCCCGTAACCCTCCAGGACTTAAATGAGGCAAATTATAGAGCCGTCCTGGTAGCTACGTACTGGTCTGATAAAATTTGAGTCGTCGATTCGAGAAGATGTGCGTGCGTTTTTGTTTTTGATACTTCTGTGCTCAGCTTCTGTGTTTCACTTAATAAAGCTACAAAGTACAAATCATTTACCTACTTAGTTATTTTGTTTCACCCTCATTTACAAATCCACACTAAGAGGATTTTCACTGTTCATTCTAGTTATGTTTTTTTTTTACAGCAAGAAATACAGGATGAGGATCGAGCGAAAGTGCAGAAGTCTCGCCTCAAAGTCGTAGGGCAGGGTCCAGCGTGTGATTTAGATGCTTTAGAAGAGCCGTATGTTACACAATTGCAATTATTTACAATCCCTCTGTACGGGAAAGACCTCTTCTCATACAAGCAAGAAATGACTTTGAACATCTCATGCCAAATTATGCTAATTAGGAAAGTGCTCTCCACGCCAAGCCACAATTTCACCTACCATTTTGTCACATATTTGTGTCGGTTGGCGTACAGGGCACGCGCGCTTGCTGGTCACGTATATGTGACAATTTAACGAAATTATCTAAAACTCACTACTTGTAGGGTTCGTCAAAAAATGATCGACGATATCTATTCGACGACAACGTCAAGAGCGCAAAGGGAGGCGGTGGCGGGAGCCAACTTGGAGTTGGAGTGTGTCAGGGCACCGCTCCCAAACGCCTACTCGAAATGCAGACCGGTGAGAGAAATTGTTTTTTTTTATTTGTACCTATAGGACATCATACTTTCAATCATAATGTATGAACAATTCATCTGTTCGACAAGGTACCTAATAAAATAACGCAATGAATATTGTTGAAAGGAAGAACCATATGCTCGTAGTTCGACGCGGTGTCGATTCGCGTCGTCGGCACAAAAGGAGGTGCGAGGTCCTTTTTGTTCTTTTTATTTCAACCTCTTTCTGCCTGTCTCAACTCGATACCGAGTCGAGATATATGGTCATCCCGTTATTCCTTCCGTATTGCCATGTTCCAGATGTCCATTGAACCTCTAACAGAGCCCTTCGTGTCTCCGGAATGGCTCATGGACACAGTCACGTGGGACGGCGCACAGTTGAGGACTCACATTGATTCAACCAAGACGTTCTGGCTTATGAGGGAGAAGTCGTTGTGAGTGTCACTATTTATCTCTACAACTAGTTTGGGCACATTACTAAAGGCGAAATTACCAGTATCTGAGCTTGTAGATATTTTCGAACTAATACTCTGACACATCATCGTCACCTGTTTCCCAAAATTAATGGTAATGGTTTATCTATAGTACACCCACATGGCCAATAGTTGACACCATTTAACAATAATTCCAAGACTCAGCTTCTAAAAACACTTTATTTTAGACCAGAAAACCCGATTAATTTACAATTAATTGCAAAATTAGATTTTTTGTTGCTTTGAAAGCAATTAATAGTTGAGTCATTGAGTTGACTAAAAATAGTGACGTTACAGCGTAATATTGCTATACAAAATCTAAGGTGGTATCTCGTTTTGACGTAAAAAGTATGTCAATATGTCATATAGGTTACAAAATCCATACTCCTAAACCAGTTACTAGTTACACTATAAATATGGTATTTTCATCAATAATTTCTCAGTATTTCATAAAGCGGTAGTAACACGCATTACAGGTAGACCGTCGAAAAATAAATCATTTTCTTTCGTCACTGTAGAATGGTTTAACACGTAAAAACGAAACGAAACGGTTTGGCGAAGAATAGAAGTCAAATACGATATACACACACAGACAGACAGACAGACAGATTTTTTACATCTTCCCTTTGCAATGAGCGTTCTCCAAATATTCACATAAGTTTTCCAGGTCTAAAAGTTTTTCTCTCTATTATAGTTGTGCGGTGTGTGAGGACACTGCCATGAAAACAGCGATGAACAAATACAAAACACGCAACTGACTTCAACATAGCTTTATTTTGAAAACTTAAACGTATAACATTAGTCGTTCAATATATTGTATTAAAATTACAAGAGAGGTGCAGAAGTAATAAGGCTGACTGCAGATGACGGAATTTATGAAAGTTTGATAGTTTTTAAAACTACAAAGCGAGCGATTTGCGAAGGGCGGTTTCAGACTAGCATATTTTACCGCTCGTAGCAGCTTCCACGCGCGACACATTTTGCGTTTCAAAAAACGCGCGTGCACGCGTTTGTTCCGGGGTGCTCGCGCGGGGTGAGTGGGCATGCAGGGGTGTCCCTCACAGACCGCGTTTATACTTGCTATAAAATCGCGTCAACGGTCGTACGATTTGCCGCTGTTGCAAAAGGCGTAAATGCGCCTACACGAGCTTATACGCGCCGAAAATACGCTAAGCTGTAACCACCGTAACAGTCAATCGGAAATCGCCTACTTGAATTTGTTTTCGGCTACCAAAATTTACCGCTTGGCTCATGCGACACGTGTATTGCAACAGCGACTGCGGAAATAACAAATTAAAGAAGTTTTAAAGACCATGCCACGAATCACCGCGACGCGACTTGCGATTGGTGATGGGAGTCGCAGTATCGGAGGCCGCTGATAGTTACTCACTTATGGAAATCTACACTATTGCCGAGTAGCATACGATTGTTTATGGTAATGTAAACTTGGATGCCGACAAAGTCGCGAGCAGAAGGGAGAAAAAAGAGATGTCATAAGGGCGACGAGGCCCTTAACCCTTTTGACATCTCTTCTCATCTTCGGGAATGCTATAGCACGCAGCAGCATCGACGATGCGATCGGCAGCATGTTCTGTTTCCCGCTCTAGATAATGATGGCTCTGAGCGACATAACAGGATGGAAGCATAGAAAAGTGCGATTCGCGCTGCCAGATGAGGTTCAACCCTAATTTTCCAGTCATCTGCATTCTACCTTTGATCATATTGTGAACTAATAAAAAAAGTTGTGTTATTATGAAATGAATTATTACTATTTTGGCATCCGTTTGGTTACTTAACATGAATTATGCAATTGGATGCTGAATCTACTAATTCTAAAAAACGAGGAAATTTAATCCAAGTTACATAATTATTGAAGTATTTCATTTCTATAACAATAGTGAGAAAATGTTAGACTTAGTACTGGGGAAAATAAGATAGTGCTAAACGCTACAATATTATTTTTGTCAGATTTTATGCTTATATTACAAGATTATTTACTTCTGCACCTGAACGTAACTTCTATAAGGCAGCGGTTAATCACTTTTAAAAATTTACATGTTTTAACTATGTGTTTGCATATTATTCATACTTAAAGCATGGTCACTTTGACAATAACTGACGATGTTGGAACCAGAGTGATCTAAGTGTCATTTTTACCAATACTGAGGTTATGACACAATGGCTAGAAAAATCATAATTCTTCCATGCCACACTTATCTATGTGCTCTTCAGTGCTTTCTTCCTTGAGGGATCACAACATGTCACTATAAAATTGGTGCGGACTAAAGTGAAGACCATGTCACACTGATCTAAGTACTGAGGTGCATCTACATACTGTTGTGCCCTAGATCACTCTGGTTCCAACGTCGTCACTATGTTTGAAGATTCAGCTTAAAAGGTCTTCAAGTTTAGCAATATTTTAAATCTGTTCCATTAATTTTATCCTGATTTATCTGAATGATTTTTTTTTTAATGGGAAGATCGTCTTTCGGAAGTATTTTGTCTGGAATACAATGGTTTTTATAAACTCTTGGACTTTCTGAGCTAAATCATTTATGCGCATTATAAGTAATTTTGGCCATAAAGTTAAATTGTTTTATAAAGATGGAAATATCATTTGGCTAAACATTTTTTTAATACATTTATTTTAGTCGACAATTTTATTTTTTATATAAGGCGTGTATAAAGTTAAATGCTTATATACTCGTTTTATTGTTAATAAAATGAATTGAAAAAGATACATTTTTAGTTTCAATTAAAGATTTTCTAATAAAAACTGATGAAATGCGACCAAATAACTTACATTTAACAAAACTATTCTAGAACGATACAAGCCCTAACAATAAGGCTTCTGTACACTTTTAATCAACAATTCCAAGTACAGGGATATACTACTGGAAAAGTGCTAATTTTAGTCAATAATATCCAATCGCTATGTTACCCTATGGGCGGTTTCAGATTGGCGTATTTTCGGCTCGTTTTTTGGGAGCGCGTGCACGCCCTTGACTGGTACGAGCGTTAACGCGCTTATAAGCTCTTATAAGCGTGTGCCGCGGAAAAGCCGCGCGTATGTAGCGCGCGTGTGCGGCAGTACGAATTTATACGCGTTACAAAATACGCTAGTCAGAAACCACTCTATGAAAATGTTTCTATATAACTGTATAAAAAAAGTTTCACCGTTTTCATACAGTTACATTACAAAGAATCTAATCGTGCCGCTACCGTCTGACATTGCTGTGGTTTTCAACCTGCGGTTAGCGGTTGGCAACACATATTGAACAGCCCCTGGATGATGGTAGTGCGATTCAACAAATAATTGCTCTTTTTTCTAGCAGTGTACAGAAGTCATAAGATTCATTAATAAAACAAAATTTGTTAGCCCCACTATGCCTTAGAAAGTAAACCTAAATAAATCAATATCACATGTATCAACTATTTAACACTGACTAATGTTAACGACGGAATCTTGATCAAGCAAACTTTTAGGGAATGACCACATTTTCCGACGAGGAATCGGCCAGAACCGATCACATTTGTCTCATTTAAGCTGAAATCACATTTAAACGCACAGATCATCATTGTCTTGTATTTTTTTCCCTTTTTGTCACTTAGAATTGCAACTCACTAAAGTGAGAGGTCCAATTGCAAGTTAAAGTGCGTCCGATGACGTCACACATCGACTTAATCGAATGCTTGCGACCGGACTTCCCGCCCCACCAAATGAGCCTTTTACGTGACAGAATGACATAGAGATACTCGAAAACGCTGATCCATGCGTGCAAATTTGATTTCACCCTAATTGCCATGCTTTTTGTCATCAGCTCAAGCTGATTCTACGTCGGGAAGTGTAGAACCATCAATATCATATTCCATATTATCATACTCCAATGGATGTGGAATGTATGGAGTAGTTCTTCATTTCAAAAAATAATCTTATTTCCAAATGTGATACTGATCCTAACATTCAAGTTTGGCAAATATTAATTCAAAGAAAGAATGAAAATTTCTTTATGATAAAATCATTTAACAAGATGTTTTTTATTCGATTGCCAAAAAAACTAGTTTTCTATAATAATCGCTCAATGTAAGAGCAGATATAATAAAATAAAATAATTAATTTCATCTATATATTTCGCAAAATTATGCTTGAACAAGATTACTTTTGCAACAAAATTTTCATCAACATTACAACAAAAATTATACAAATTATCCTTATTTATAGATTTCATTTATTTTTTTAGGTATTTTTGACTGTTTTTATGTTTTATTCAGTCTCTTAACATTAAGTCCACATTAAATGATTAATATAATTTAACAAACAGGTTATAATTCTTTTTTTTTTTAAACCTACTAGAATACACAATAATTACTATGAAAATTACAGAAACAATGACAGCAAAACATGTATAGGATTGGTGAACAAGACAAGACATTTAAAGACACTTGTATTATTATTTTTTGTGTTATCTTTTGACATTCAGTTCAAAACACCCAAATCATTTCCTTCTTATTCCAACATACAAGTATCATATTGCTTTCACGAACGCGCGTCAATCGTTCCAATTTATACTTTATTACAATGTCATAAGGGTCCCATGACGGGCGCTCGCGAACAGTGTTTATTCAAAACTAAGCCTTAAGTTCTATCTATAGTTTCTGGTCAGGGCGCCTTTCATCAGGTCTATGTGACCCTTCAGAGACGAGATATACTTTAGATAGCAAAGCAAGCTCTCTTAAGCTAAACACAGCAAAGTTTTATACGAAAATGAACCTTATTCGTATTAAGTAAATGTTCACATTTCTGTGCTTCTTTAGCTTTAGTAAAGTCCAAGGCTACGTAGCCACTGTCAGGTGACTTGCTTAGCGCCTCTAGAGCCTCACGAGTCGCTTAGCGAGTAGCGAAGCGAAACAAACGTTCTAGAACAGGCCCGTCCAACATACGGCCCCAGGCCACCTAGCGGCCCGCATAAGTCTTTCATCCGATCCGCGAGCTATTTAAGACTTCAAAAGACGTAAATATTGCGCACACATACATTTAAAAAATGTCCCTAAGTCAGTTATTCCCGCGCCATATTTATCTACCCGCCCCTCCTCACCTACCCGTGAATGCAGACCGCATCTTCACAGTCTTGTCCGGCGAAGCTTGTCTAATTTAAATTTAGAGGTCACTTTGCATTTCTTTTGGCCCGCTACGGTTACAAAAATAATAAACTGGGCTCTCTATTCTGTTCTAGTATGTTCGCATATAGCCGCACTGCGCGATTGGCGCCTTCGATAGCAGGTAACCAGATGTTAAGTCACCAGGTTCTAGGCGCTGTGTACGCAGCCTTGAACTTAACTAAAGCTAAAAACAGTAGCGATAGCACAGGTATATGCACATTTACTTAATACGAATAAAGTCCATTTTATAATAAAACGCTAATATACTTCGCTTGAGATAAGTCAAAGCTTGCTGTATAAATCAGCCTGAGTGTCTCTTTATCAAGAACTCTGAATCCGAAACTATGCAGATAGACCTTCAAGCAACTTCAAACCCTACCACCCTAATCTCAATGTTGGAATTCAAACAAGAACCTCCTCATCGCATACCTACCTACCTCAATCCTGATCCTCTCCGGTCATCCATCCATAGCAGTCACCAGGCATATGTTAGCGAGGGCCATGACGGAGTTCTGACGGACTTGAGGATTAGGGTCCTTGATCAGCTGGAGAAGTCGAGTTCGGGCTGTTCGGGTGATGTCGGGATCCAGTTCGGTATCTTCCGGATTCTTCTCGCGTATGCGGTACAGTTCAGCATAGAGGAGACCTGGGAATGAAGAAAGATAATACTGAGTCGTTTTCTAACGTATAAAAAGAAATGAGCTGTTGATGCAGAAATGTGGTGTTGCCCCAGAAACGATGGGATACTTGATATCGTGTCCCGCCTGTCCTGTTGTTTGCACATTACAGGAGCTGATGGACGCTACTGAAAGTGCCAAATTCGTTGCCAAATTTTGGGCTGACGCAATTTGACATCGACACGCTTAGAAGAAGAATAAGTGCAGTTCTCCCTCAGAAATAGTAACTCTGTAGCCTCTTTGGTTTCATTTGCACATTGGGATTCTATAATTACATTCGAGCTAGGATATTTTTTTATCCCAGTTCTAATGTGATTATTTCTGACCTCCACACGCAGGCTAAAACAACGCCAAAAAGTCCGTAGTTTCACATCCTTTTTACCGTAATAGAATTTTCCTCCAAGACCCTAATTTTCTCTAGAACCGCTCGATGTGCCAAAGCTTAGGGAAGACCTATCTTTCGGTTAAAATGATGATGATGAAGGCTCTCGTTATTAATCTTTCTACTAACCACTCAGCACCCCGCTTTCCCAAGCAATAACCCCGATAGCAACTCATACAAACACCTTACTTCTTTGGGGCGTATAATACGCCCAGTTATGTCTCTATACGAAGTTTTATCTTTCTTATCAAGTAATAACGGCGGATGTGGCTTAATCTGGCACAATGCAGGTAATTAATAGGAGTCTGCAGATTCTTCAGTACGGTCGCCGGCAACTCGTCGGACAATTGTCTCAGCAACGCCAAGAGGAACTCAACCACCATACTACTATAGGGCGTATGATACGCCCAGTGTTACTTCATACTTACCTTTTTTTAAGATGGGAAGTCATCAAATGACCCCGCCCCGCTCTGGGCGGAGTGGAAGGGAGTGTCAGACTTGTACTGAATAAAACCCATCCATGTTCCTTCTTTGCCCTTTGTGTTCCAGGGCCGCGGTATCTCTTTCGTACAGTCCCGCAGCCCTGGCAGGCATCGGCCCGTGCGGACCCCTACGTGGTTGCTGACATCTCTTTGAGGCGCGCGTGGAACACGAACGCGCCGTCGACACGGCCTGTCGTCATAAGACGGCCGGACGGCGAGCTAGCCCAAAACTCGCCGTCCACAGGCCCGCGCCTACGGTGGCCGGGGGCCACCACGTGACCCCCGACGCCCAGGGCGTCTCCCGCGGCGGCTGGGACGTGAGGCTCTTTCCCTCTCACGTTCCGCCACCTCCTCCACTAGCATGATTGCTTCGCAGAAGGACTTCATACTTACCTAAGGCCCTCATTTTCCCTAGAAATGGTTGATGTGGCGAAGCTAGAGGGAGATGATGATAATGATGAAGGTCCTAGTAATAAATCTTCTGTTTTCAAGCGAAACTCGTAACGTATTCTAAATTGCATTAGGTTTGGGCGTATTATACGCCCAGTTGTTTCTATACGAAGTCTTATTAACTTACCAAGCAATAACGGCGGATGTGGCTTAATCTCCTCCCTAGCACAATGCAGATAGTTGACAGCGGTCTGCAGACACTTCACCACGCTACCCGGCAGCTCGTCGGCCAACTGTCTCAGCAACGCCGAGAGGAACTCGTCCAGGTACAGTCGGCCTTCGTCTAGCAGGTGCGTTTGTACGAAATCGTTGGATTTCTTCACGTTGAATGTTTTGAATACTTGTTTGAGAGTGAATTTGCTTGCCTGTGGATAACGAAGATATTGATGAGTTTTAGACTGGATATGGTTTATTCAGGGGTCTGGGAAATAATGCTTTTAAAATTGATTTCTCATAAAAGGTTTTTCTCACAACCTGAGCAGGTTGTGTGTACATAACTAATGGCATATTATATATCATTAATGTAAACCTAAAGTAAAGAAAGTCATTAATGCCCTTGGCTTCAGTCTGGTAGTATTATTGTACTGAATTTCAATACCGCCCGCTGGGCATAATGTGATTTGAATTTGGAACATTAAAATTTTTAGCAGAGAGTTTTTGCTTCGTAGGTTTTAGTTGCCGTCGATGAACAAAATTATTAAATTACTCAACTTAGTAATATAATGTGAAATAATAATATAAGAAGAGATCGAGGAAAGAGGAACCTAGAACCTGGATCAAGGGATCTGGATTGAGGTCACGAGTGGGCCTTAAGGCATTTAAGATATAAAAAAAATTATGGCAATATTTCGATATGCGTTGTTTCACTATTTATTGTAAAGATGCACTTCACTTTATACGGGGACTGTTCGAGCTCAACGTCTCTAAGGTTTGTTAGTCATCGAGACCTTACAAGTTCGAATAAGTATCAGCATATTTGGAGATCGAAGTCTCCCTCAAATTCACAAACAGCGCACTGAATGTAGTGCTGTGATGTTCTGATATTTTTTATCGAGATCTATGATTAACCCGGGGCTATAGGAAATGCGGGTTACCAAAGAGCGGTAGACTTTTTTTTAAGCTTTTTTATTAACCATAAGAAAAAGAGAAGAAATACAATAATAAAATCAACTCACCCTCACAACATTAGGATTATTATCACACAGATGCAGCAAGAAGCAAGGCAGGGAGCTGACACCCTGATCCACCAACGCATCAGACTTCACCCTCGCCGCAATTATCCCGAACAGCTTGATCGAATGCTCCCTTAGTTGTGCGCACTCCGTGTTCATGAACGGGCGTATTTTCTGGGATATAGAGAGCAGTTCCCTGTCGTATTCCTTGTCCAGTTTGTCTAGTTCCGTTAGGAGACGGCTCAGGCCTTGGATCGCGGCTAGGGGTACGTTGTCTGTTGGTGCTCTGAAAGGTGAAGTTAGAAATGTATAAACATAACATAACACCATTCCTGTAATCCCCGAAGAGTTAAGCAGAGGTGTACCTAATAGTATACCCACATTTGTCAGTTACGTGTAAGTCCCATGCAATAGGAGCGAACCTATTACCATCAGCAGGGCACAAAATCTTGTAGAAAGTCCATCCTTGAATAAATTCGAAAAGTACTTGTTTGAAAACTCAATAATAGTTCACTTTGCCCGACCTGGGAATCGAATCCAGGACACCATTCAGCAGTCGCGCTGGCGACCACTAATCCAACGAGGCAGTTATGGAAAGCCCAAAAGGGGCCAAAGCCCAAAACAATTTTAAAGTTGAGTATTTAGAGGAAAAACTCTAGTAATAGCTAAGGGGCTTTTAGTTTGATATGCAAAGGTTTATTCTGTTTTTAGAGAAGTGTGATATTTTTAACCCTACAATAAAATAACATATGCACTTACATATGCCACGGTTTACATGTGTTTTCAAATCTCAAACCATTATTACTACAGGAAACGGGATATTTACCATGTTTACTATTTTTGTTGAGTTCCCGATATTTCGGCGCTGTTGCAAGCACCATGATCACGGATAAACTGAAGTTATTGCGGGTGGGTGTTTATGAGCAGACAAATCGGTCTACCCTCTTTCTTGTTCGTTTTTTGCACTCAGTACCGCTACCACTGTCACTCGCAACTCGATTCTGTTCCCGACATACGAAACTCACTGAGTCCGCTCGCGAACTTTTTTCCGCACTTTTTCGCTTTTTACATAGCTGGACCACTGGATTCCAGGCTCTCGACAGTTGAAACCCATCTTCCCGGTTGAAGTTCCTATATTTGGTAATTGCAACAGCGCCGAAATATCGGGAACTCAACAAAAATAGTAAACATGGTAAATATCCCGTTTCCTGTAGTAATAATGTTAGTGACCATGATAGTTTAAAATCTTATATCTCAAACCATTGCCTATTTTTGCCAAAATTTTTTTTTACTCTGGAAATATTTCTACAATCTAACTTACTGCGTCTTCTGCGCATCCACGCCCTGACTGAGCGCTTGCAACGCGGCCGGCAGCGCCTGGTTCCTGTGCTCCGGCTTCAACTGCGCGATGTTAGCAGCTCCTCGCAGGCAGGTGGCTCGTACGCGCTCGTGCGAGTCCTTCCAGCCCGTGTTGAGGGTCGCTAGAACTGTTTCTATGAGGATCGGGTTGTCGTTGCATCTGGAAGAAATCATGTAGGACAATTAAGACATCATTCATTACACAAAATGAAAAAAAAAAAGGGCGCCAGAACAAAACTTTCGGAGTCTTGCCTGTATGGGGGACGTTCGTGAAAATTCGGAAACACGAAGATTACCGAAGCGCATATCTTGTCTGGTTTAACTGTACCTGTAGTTCAGTAAGTCTGCTAACAACGCGAGCGCAGCACATCGCTGCGGCGGGAGCGGACAGCGGCCGTACGCCGCCACCCGCGACACCACGCGCGACAGGTGCTGCGGGCACTCGCGACACAGCGCCCCGCTCAGTATGGGCGCTAGGTCCAGGAGAGTCGTGGATGAGTCGCTGTGCTCTATGCTTAGGCATAGCGAGCAGGCTTCGCGGACCTGTGGGAGAAATGACAGCTATTATCTTCATGCGAATATTTTTTTATGAAAGTTTGCGCATTGCATGCAAACCAATTTTGAGAAATGACAGTCTTATGAGCGTTTACGAATTACGGCATTTCATTTCTAATTTTCTCTGATAACTTTTTAGACTTATGTACCCTGCTTATGCATATGAAGTTTCATTAAAATCGGTTCTGTTAATCGTAAATCGGTTAATCGGTAGGGTTATGTACTAGATCTAATTTCCGTCCATTTGAACCTTTTTTAATTTGGATGGAGCTCAGATTCTGATTAGAGACAGTGCGCAAACGTTCTAAGAATTTGTATCATATTGAATACAAAAATTCAGTCGGTATGGTGTAGTTCTTGTAATAAAGCTCAAAATCACATCAGAAGTAAATATGATTTTAAACTGATATTGATACAATTTGCATTTTTTTTTTTTAATTTAGCAATGAACTTGAACTAAAACTGTTAAGAATTTTCTTTTAGTTTCTTTTTATTTTTATTTCACAAGATTCAATAAGGAAAATTGGGGAAAATATAAAATGCAAAAATATATAACAAACCTTGTGACAATCGGCCTGTTCCAAAAACGCGTTAAAAGTCTGCACAGTTATCTTGGCAGGGGACAACTTGATGGCGTCCCTATTAGGCACAAATCCAAATCGCTCTTGATTCTTATTGGACGGCGGGGAGTACGCGGGCGATTCCGCATTGATGTAGCAAGCGAGCGTCGTGTATAGCACGGCGAAGAGGTCGGAGAATTTCGCTATGCAGGTCGGTTTCATTGTCTCCTCTTGGAGCATCTCTCCGAAAGCGCTTATGAGCTGGAAGATTTAAAACGAATTGTTTGGTTATTGGCCCAAAGTCTCAGTATATTAACAAGATTAACTGTAGGTTTTGTAACAGTGTATATTAGAGGTGATGGAAAATAAAGTATTGGCGATGGGCAACACCAAAAGTTTGGAAAGCAAATTATATTAAACAATATGGGCACAGTGGTCATGTAACCGAACACGGCTTAGAATGCTGCATAATCCATAAATGAAAAAAATATGTCAGATAAGTTAGTCGGGCCTCCTCGGGTTCCGAACCTGTCAGAACTTCAGAAGTGGTGAAACGGGCAATTAGTGTTAACCATGGTATAATAATATACTTCGCCTGGTATTCTCTTCCCACGATAGCCCAAGACTACGTCACGATAAGTGTTGCCATTGATTGTCCTTTTCAGTTAATTTAGGGACTCTCATTTAGTGAATGAAAATAAAAATAAAATACTAATTAGCTTAGGAATTGGGGGAGGCCTTTGCCCAGCAGTGGGACGGTACAGGCTAAATAATAAAAAATAAAAATAAAACTAGCTTAACTATTTAGTAACTCGTGTGATTTATCTATTTAGTTTTAAATTAATTTACATATTAAATTAATAGTTCATAATTGCTTTGTTAAGTTAAAAAATGCATTTTGCTCGGGTAATTCAATCACACACCGTGGCAACACATGACAGTATCGCAACTGATGACGTATTTTTGGGCCAATCACGTGACCCAGCTGTCACGGGAAGAGAATACCAGGCGAAGTATATTATTATACCATGGTGTTAACCTTTTCACCCCCAAAGCATAAACGCATGCACGTGAACTCCACAAGCCAAAATTTCCCCTACCGTTTTGTCACACATCGTTTTGCGTATAGGGCACGCGCTTGCTTGTCACTTATATGTGACTAAGGCGGTCAAAACGATAACAAACCCTTAAATGGGTTTCCCCTTTGAGAACTTGCTTTTTAAATATCAGTTTAAAAATCAACAATTCAGTACTAAAATGAATGAAATATCATTACTTACCGTTAAGGGCTGGAGAGCAGCAATATGATGTTCAGTAATATGGTAGGGATCTTCATACAGTTCCACTGACGTCATCAGACGAAGGAAATTGTCTGTGATAGCGGCAGATTGTCCTTCGTCGCGAGCGAGGCTGCGCCAACAAGCTAGCACACTCCTGAAAAATTAAAAATTTATGAATTCCCTGCTTTATGGCCTAAATCTTTACTAATATTATAAAGCTGAAGAGTTTGTTTGGTTGAAAGCGCTAATCTCAGGAACTGCTGGTTCGAATTGAAAAATTCTTTTATTGTTGGATAAACCATTTATCGAGGAGGGCTATAGGCTATATAAATCACGCTACAACTAACAGGACCGGAGCATCAATGAAAAATGTTGTATAAACGGTCAACAGCTAGTAAGGTAATAAAGGTCTACTGATTACATAGAACTACAAGCTAGATAATTGTTAAAGAAAAGAGTAAGGCCCGGTTTCCACCAATGAAGAGACGAGAGGACCAGTGCGTGTAGAGATGTGCTAGATTGGAACAATCACAGAGACGAGAGACGCGGTGTGGATTTCAACCAATGTGATTGGTCAGTTCCCGTAAGTCTCATTTAGGCTCTGCGCTGGTGGAAACCGACACTTAGCACACGCGTGACACACGTATTTAACTCTTTTTTTTAAGATATGGTTGGTTCCCGTCTATAAATATGTAGTTTCATGATTGCAAAGAAAAAAACAAAAATAATAAACTTACGGTTTCAACGGCAACTTCTGCGCCAACAGCACAGCGATAACTGCATTAGAATGATGACGCGTCAACGACGTCATCGGCTTCATCAGCTTCTGCCTCGCTTCCACGCCCACTTCGGTCATCGTCGCCAATAGCACTTCGATAATCCTCTCAATACTCTGGTACAAATCCTGACCCTTACTCGTGAAGTACGCGTCCAAGATCGAACTGATCCCCACACTTCGGAACTCCTGGTCATCATACATCTCAAGCAAGCTCTCTATAAACTGCATATTGTGATGATGAGGTATTTTTGGAGATATAGTCTCACATAACGCAGTACAATAATCACTGATCATGTTTAAATCGTTTGTTAAGATATTATTTTGGAGATGTCCTAAATTCGACATGCATTCGTCATCAGGTCCTATCGTATGTCCTTCGTACAAATCTTGGATTTGAATGATCACTTTTATACAATCTATTGTCGTTAGTCTTACTGGGAAGTTTGTGTCTGCGATTCCTGGGATTATCAGCCCCAATAAGTACCCCATTTGACCGAACTTGCTCGGAGTTTCGTAGTTCAATTTCACGTTTTTGATGTAAGTGTCGAAAATCACTTGGAGGATCATGATGGATGCTGTTCGGATCTCATCGTTTTCGTGTCTCATCCATTCCATCAGTAAACTGATTAGATCATCAATTGTGCTCAAGCAAGTTGATTGGATGATCAATTCTTTGATTAATTGGTGTAAGAGAGTAAGGCTGTCGTTTAAAGTTTTGGCTAGGTTGTCATTTTTGTCACCGTTGCCTTCGATTTCGTATTTCTTTTTAAACGAAGATAATTCACCGAAGATACTGTTAAACAGAACCCTCAGTATTGTGTTTCTTTCTTCGGGCAGAATTCCTTTTTGCAACTTCGTCAGCGCTTTTGAAGCCTTTACGATAATCGGGTAGAGTTCCACATTGCGTTTATCCAAATTCGTGTTATATATTTGCTCCAAAACTGCATTGAGCAACTGCCAGCGATTTCTAAGCACAACATTGTGATGTGCGGCTGGATGTAACGCCTTGCTTATCTCATATAGGGTGGTTACACTGGCCTTGCAGAGGTCGAAAGGAGGGTTGGACTTCAGAATATCATACAAAATTGAAGTCACGTTGTCCCCTAATCTTGCTAACACATGGACATCCAGACAATCCACAGCTACTTTCCCATAACATGTAATAACTGCATATCTAACTATACCCAACTCTATTTCATTCTTGGAATGTCTTGAAGACAAGAAATTAAGGATCTTACTGCCTCTTCTAGATTCATTTTCTTTATAAATCGCATCCAACTCATTCAGGATAAATTCTCCGTGTTGTCTCGAAGCGATTCCTATGGCCTTGCTGACGTAATTACTACTTTCCATTGGTATAGACTTCAAAGCAAGTAATATGATTTTGAGGATCTTTTCAACGACAGCAGCATTAGACATGTGACATGATAAAACAGCTAAGTACTGTAAGGAGACCCCTTTGATCATTGGCGACTGCTTTTTGGAAAGAATCTGCTGCGAGATCAAAGTGGCGATGAATTCCACCCATTTGTTGCTGTTAACCTGTTCCACAGCGGACACTAGAAGGTCTAGCAACATACTATGCCACTGTTCTACAGATTCACTCGTCTCAACAAATTTTAATAGTCTCTGGATTTCAATAGTCCAAGAGTTTTTCAAGTTCTTATGAACATCGCCGGAATATTCTTCTAGAAAGACTAGAATATTCCTATTCCTTTCAACCTGGTCTGGTTCGACGACATGTGTTAAGCACCGAACGAAGACTAAGTCGGGAGAGCATTTCATTTCAATTTCCTTCTCTGATTGATCTTCTGCGATTACGTCAGAGTTGTTCTGAAGCAAAGAGGTCAGGCATTGGCAGACTGTTGCCATGGAGGAAGTGAACTCTTCACCCGTCAATGCTATAAGCAACAAGTTCCGTAATTGAGACCGAATACTTGTAACTGTATTGCACATTAGTATAAGGGAGCTTTTGCAAGTATCGTGCAAATCTAAAACGTCATGTCTAGAAACGTTAGCAGGCGCTTCGTAACCACAATGCTTTATTATAAACTCCACCATCGTGAAATCTTCTGGAGTGGTTATACAGTTCCTATAGACAAGCCCTACTATCGCTTTCACTAATAACTTCTTCATTTTCACTCCTTGCTCCATTGTGGTCATAACTTTGAGTAAAGCGATGAATTTCACCGCGTAATTTTCGACGAAGACTGTAGAAGATGTAGTCAGATGAGTCAGGATGATGACAGCTTTCATTCTGTCTTTCTCTTGGTTATTCTTACACTGGTGGAGAAGACTTTCTATAGTTTGTTCTGGGAACTGACCAGCCATATGATCAAAGCAACGAAGCACCTCAAAATGATTCTTCACAGTGTGAGGCTGATCGTAATCAGGTTCTAACAAAACCAAGTTGAACAACACATGGTTAATAGAACTGATGACACTGTCATTCAAACTCAATTTCGGGTTCAACGGCGACGGAGAAAGCAAGTACGATATACACTGACTTATATAGTAGTAATTGATCGCTGGTTTTCGGTACAAAGACAGCAATGAAAGTACGAACTTATTAACAGTTTCGTTAAACTGTCTTTCCGATATAAGTCTCGTTATAGGTCCTAGAGCTTCAAGAACGGACTCAGATACTTTATGCTCATTCGAAGCAAGCCATTGGTTGTATAGTACGTCGAATATAATGGTGAACTCTGTGACGAAATTGTCTTTGATAGATGTAATGTTGTCGTTTTCGACGTTGTCGCCTATTTGCTCTGATACGGCGACTGCGAAGTGACCGAAAGCTGGAAAGAAACATTTGGTTTTAAAAATGAGAAAGCTTACCTAAGAATGTGTTAACAGAAGGATTTTTTTTAATGAGACTATTGCACAATTCCACGAATAGTATATTTTATTTTAGCCCGTATTGTGCCACGCCTGGGCATAAGCCTTCCCCATTTCTTCCACAAACAGTATGAAATACGTAAATGCAAGTGCATTCTTGGTATTTTATTTCGGTTCAGCGACGATTAGGCATTCATTTAAGTTTCGGTTAGTGCTAGTGAAAATAAACACATTAATAGTTTTCTAAAGTTATAGTGTGTCAATAACAGTAATTTCATCAGCACTCGTCAAAACCGGAACAGAACAGATGTTTTGCTTGACAGCAGAAGTTTCATTATCGTTTTCAACTTCTATTAAACATAACATCACGCCTGTAATCCCCGAAGGGGAGAGTTGTACCTAACAGTACACCCACATTTTGTAAGGTATGTATTTAGTCCCATGTAATAGGGGGCGAGCCTATTTCGAGCAACCGGGCACAAATCCAAAATCCGTGACTGCTACTGACAAATTCCTGATGGAAAATCCCAATAAAACTTTGCCCGACCCGGAAATCGAACCCAGGACCTCATGCTCAGCAGTCGCGCTGGAGACCACTGCACCAACTGCTATTAAAGCCTTTGTTTAAACTTGTTTGCAAATAAACAACATATTATCTATACATAACTATTTGTAATTAAAATTCAATATAGATAATAAATATAAATCCATTCCAACCTTGCAGTTTTATTATGAGCGATAAAACATTGAATTAAGATAATTAATGAAACATCTGCTATTTATAACATTTGTTCAATTGTGTAGTGTTACATTTTATGTTTACATTAATCGAAAACTTGAATCTAGCCTTGTATATATTATTTTATATTCTAGTCACATTTACCGGCCTTTCGGGAGGTACTTCTGAATGATCGCCAATTTTGACCAGTTTCGCAAGCACTGGCTAGTGGCTACCATCGAGATGACTGACTTTCAGGAACAAACTGGTGGTGCATCCTGGTCACATATTAACTGGTCTAGCCAAAGACACTAGACATTGGTCTCTTTCTATTCCAAATATCCCTAAAACGACCGATCTTGTGTTGTGTATGTTTATCCATCGTCTGTTTTTCGGATGTTGGATATTTAAAACACCTGGGTCGTTATATAGAAAACTAGCGATTCGACCATAATTATTCTACAGATATCACCAATGATCAGACAATTGATGGGCTCTCATTGGTTTATATGTTGGGATATGCAAATGCATGCGAGCAATGGAGCGTAGTATCCTTGGAGTTAAACTTACTGAGCGTATAAGGAACTCGATATTGCGTTGCAAAACTGAAATTGCCGATGTAGCTCATACGGCTGCTAAGCTCAAATGGTATGAACTAAGCTGGCCACATTGAGGAGCTATGTGCTAAAGTAACCAAACAATGGGTCCCAAACAGCAGCAAACGGCAACGCGGCAGGCCCAGAAGGAGATGGCGGGACGAACTCGACTCTTTTCACTAAGATTGGCGAGTAACAGCACTGGATATGGATAAGTGGAAAGAGGGAAGGGTGGCCTTTGTCCTGCAGTGGGACGCAAACGGCTAATAATAAAATAAGTATCTAGATCTGGCTCGCGAAGGTGTCGACATGTGGGATGTGAGTACAGCAGTCATTGTGCCGGTAATCGTGTCGGCCAATGGCTTAATAGCCAATAGCTTAATAGCCAATAGCTTATAGGCTTGATTCAGATAGCAGTACTTCTGGACACGGCGCGTATCGTTAGGCGGTTCCACTCTCAAGAGCCTTGACCACCGGTAGCTCGGACCCTGTTCCCGATGCCGGTGGGCAACTATTATTTTATATTTTTAAATGTTTTTTTTATATTGTTTTATATTAGAATATTTAAAAATGTAAATAATATGTGTTAAAACGAATAAAGAAGATAAAATAATGCAAATTCATTATTGCTAATGCCTACATAACAAACCATTCATCGCTAGACAATCAAAAACTTACCATAAGCAAAAGCCTGCTTCAACCCATCAGCCTTGACCAGAGAGAGTAGAGGCAGCATTTTGCTGAGGATCTCCTTAATGTGGGGTACCACTCCGTGGGTGTTGACTGCGGCCAACGTGCCCAAAGTGTGGGCTATCGTGTAGTGGGGCACTGATGCTGGGGACAGTTGGTTGATGAGGGAGCGAAGGACCTGAAGAGAGACGGGGGCAAATTAGCTTGGTTTACTTTTTAGGTATAGAACATAGGCTGATGAAATTTTTTAGAGCATTTTTTGTTTTTTTTATGATTTGAAATCATCAAATGACCCCCCTCCCGCAGCCGCGTGCTACTTTCGTAAATATTTTGGGATACGGATACGGTCCTAGAACTAACGCGGTAGTTGAAACGCCAAGCGGACGGAAAAGCAGCATTCCAACCAGATGTTCAACTGGTCTTGGTTGGCTAGCTAAATTCAACATCTTATAGTTATTTAAACTATAGACGCTTTCTAGAAATGTAATAATTTTGGTGTTTATGAGTTAAGTCTTTCAACTGAGCTGAAACCCAAATTTTTCAGAATTTTATGTCAATGTTACTGTCTCTATTATTTTAACACTGCATAAACGTACAACCTGTCAGGTGTCTCCGATCATGAACCTGAACAACGAGTTCTAGAAATTCGGAAATATAAAACGGTATTTCAATAGGAATTGACGTGATCGGCTGAACCATAATCATAGAAAAGTTAATGGAACAAAAGTTGTACATCATGGTCTGAGTCACCACACGAGAGATTGTACGTTTATTATGTTATACTATTATATATGTGCACAATACTAAAACCCTCCAAATTAATAAAATTCCTGTGGTAGATATATTTTTAACTTTAATTCTTGAAATTAACTGATTATTTAGCTTCACACACACATATTTGTAACATCAAAGGCACATTAAGCGTCCACAAAGTCCTAACAATATCCCACAGGTCATTTGCTTTAAAATAACCATAATCCACGTAGGTATTCCGATGCTAATTGAACCAATACGTGATCAACCTTCACAATATTCCATTTAAATTGATTTCTTCGCGAGGACTCATTAAAGCGGTCGGTCTATAGATGAAATCATCCTTATTCAGAAATTTTGGTATTGTTGCGACATCACTTCAACGGCTAAATCATATGACAAAAGCAAATGTACACTCTGCATCTCAACTCATCTATGACAGCCGCCATCAACTACAGGAAATGCCCACTCTTAGCACCAATTTAGGGGTTTGAGTGGCTGAGCTCCTAACTGGACAGATCACTGTTGCAACTAGGTTGATGACGTGTTTCACATTGACACCACTTAGAGAGAACCATTACATACCGAGTTTCCTCCGTGCCTCGGAAAGCACGTTAAGCCGTTGGTCCTGGCTGTCATTTGTAGATCTTTGACAGTCGTTAGGTAGTCAGTGGCCCAAAAAGTCAGCCAGTCTTACCAAGGAGTATCGTATTACCTAGTACTAATAGGGTTGTGGAGGTCAGATAGGCAGTCGTTCTATGTAAAATACTGGTATTTAGATGCATCCGGTTAGACTGGAAGCCGACCCTAACATAGTTGGGAAAAGGCTAGGCAGACGATGACCACTTAAAGAGAACGTAGCAAATACTGTAGGTAAGCTGAAGTTGGTTAAATTATTCTTTCCAAATATTATTATGCACATAGTATGGGCTTGCATCTATTGTCGCATATTAATTTCAAAGCTTCATCTATGTATGGCCGTCAAAATAATTTGGTGATCAATAAACGATAACAGTGGCACGGGTATTAATTTGGTTGAATCATAAAACCAACAGATGTAATAATAATCCTTTTGTTCTAGCTCTGACGTAGTTGGGTTAAAAACTATAAAACATGTGTTTGAGTCGTCATCATCTGCCTAGCCTTTTCCCAACTATGTTGGGGTCGGCTTCCAGTCTAAGCGGATGCAGCTGAATACTAGTATTTTGCATGGAGGGACTGCCTATCTGAACTCCACAACCCACTTGGTACATGGTAATACAATACCCCTTGCTTAGACTGATTGTCAGACTTTCGGGCCACTGACTACCTGTAACGACTGTCAAAGATCTACAAATGACAGCCAAGACCGACGGCTTAACGTACTTTCCGAGGCATTGAGGAAACTCGGAATGTTATGGGCGGTCACCCATCCACGGACCAACCTAGCCAAACGCGGCTTAACCTTAAGATCGACCCGAGCGTTGTATTAGGTGGTAATTTACTACTACAAACATCATATTCCAGTGAACCTAGGTTAAGGTAATATTTCAATAAATATCAGCAATCCAAGTTAACATAATTATTGTTCCAGTGGTGTCCCCCCCTAATAAACATAAAAACAGCAAGAAAACCGGTCCTTCCTATTCTAATTATCATCATTCCATAGTCTTTTCATCACAGAACAAACAAGATATTCACCAGATCCAAATGCTCATGTCCCACAGCAACCAGTACAGCGGAGGCCCCCATCTGTACCACCGGCTCGTAAGTCACATTCTCCATCATGGCACGGAGCATGGCTGTCACTAGGTTGGTCGCCGAAGAGGGCTCCAACCTCTTTACTTGGTTCACGCATGTTTGTTCTAAAACTCTGCAAAGACAAGAAATCACGGTGAATGAAAAAGATGAAGAGTGCATGCAACGGTTTTAAAATTAATACCTAATGACATCATAACGAAGTAACAGCAGGCCTGTAATCCTTGAACGGCTAAGCAGAGATAGTACCCTTACATTAAATTTTACCAGTCTTATTTAAGTCAAGTCACAAGTAATAGGCGCCATCGAACCGGCCACAAATCCAGGTTTCGGGCAGCTACTAAAAAATTTCTGGTAGAAAGCCCAACACTGTGCTTGCCCTGTGAATCGAACCTACGACCTCATATTCAGCAGTAGCAGTTGCAACCACAAGACCTATAAGAATGTCACAGAACTCTAGAAGGTTATAAACAACAGTTGAAATGTGTGCATGACATCATTATTTGCATTTCAAATACATCAATCTAGGCAAATCTAAATAAGTCTAAATGTTTGGATCAATAATAACAAATCTGTACATGACTCAGTTTATGATTTTTGGATATTTTGCTTAAGCAAATGATTTTATCAATTAGATACGGTACAACGGAAACAATTCAATCCACATAGAACATTCTTTCTTTCCTCTTCTTTAGTGTGTGGTTGGTTCCAATGGGCCTCTGATTTGGCTTTACATGCCATCGAGAAATATCACTCAGGCATGCTAGTTTGGTTCCCTCATAATGTTTTACTTCACCAATGCAAGTGATAATTATACAATATGCACATGAATCCGAAAAATCTGACACGGCAGTCGGACTGTCATTGCACGTTGATTTTCTGGCAAAGATTTCTTTTTGTCTGTTTATAAGTGAGAACAGAAAAAAAAAATGACATAAAATATTTGATTTGCTTTATAAACTCAGAGTGAAATGGATCCTTTCCATTAAATTATGTTGAATTTCATTTATTTCTAGAATGCCAATATACTTTCTTTTCTTTAGAAAAGAAGCAAAATATATGATTTAAATTCTGCTAATTGCAAGGATAATAATAGTAAATGAGATATTACACAGAGTAATGATTACATAATGAAAACCAATTTCAAATTGTTTTTCCTCATAACAGTATTCATCTTTTTAATTTGTCCTTATTAATTTAACTAAATGTGAATTTATTATCATTTAAAGCGGTTTAACAGATCATTAGAGCTATTTATAATTTGACCTTATTGTAGAACCAAAGGGTTATGTTATGTAATATTATAGAAACAATTTTCTTATATGACCTTATAACTTGATTTCATACTTCATTATGTATTTTAATTTATACATGGCATTGAATTAATAAATGACAAAACATATATTTTAGCAAAGTAGTATATTTACTGATCAAGATATCTGATATTTTCTTATCCATATCATCATCATCAGATATTTCTTGTTGTGCCAAAGTGTTTTCTAGATGTAAGCAGAATTTTATCAAAATTTGATTAACATTTTTGATCATATTGCTTAAGATGAAGGTAGAAGTAAAATACTACAGCAATTACTGGATTTAAAAGGGAGTTTTGTCTACATGGCTCTACTTTTACTTTACTTAGAGCTTGAGTCAGCCAATCAAACAGTAATTAAATCTTTGCTCAATGTGAATTCTGTGCTATAGTATTGTTTTAGGCCTATGAGTCATAAGAGGGACTTTACCTGTACGCTGAAAATTTATGCACATTTAATTCTTTTTTTATCTATATTTTCTGGTAATCAAGTTAAGACTTGAATAAGCTGTGGACACTGTTATTGTTTGCATCATTACTGTAATTCAGTTTATCAGCTTGATGATTGGGAGACAGTCATAAAATACCTAGCTCAAGTTACATGAGTACAACAAAAAGAGCTCTTAGTCACATGCGATAATATAATTAAGGTGTAAGGTATTTAGGGCGATATTTTTATCAAGGTGGATAAAAGATGCTGCAAATTGCACAATAAAGAAACTATTGACTGGTTATTCCCCTATCGTAACAACAAGATAAACTTATAAATAAACTACAGTATTAACTCATGATATATATCAAACAATAAATAACTCACTTTACAATGTTTCCAAGCTGCGTAGGGTTTACTTTCACAGTATTCGTGTAAAACTCGCAAAATATTTCTATCACTTCATTTGGATAAGTATTCGCTATTTTAGTCAGTGATTTTATTACAACATTGTTCACGGAGTTCTCGTTATCACCGACAGCGTTAATTAACACTGTCACTGTATCTGTAAAACGAAAATAAATAAGTTTTTAGATAATACTTTGAAGCCATACAA
Source organism: Noctua fimbriata (assembly GCA_905163415.1). NCBI lineage: Eukaryota > Metazoa > Arthropoda > Insecta > Lepidoptera > Noctuidae > Noctua > Noctua fimbriata. The sequence continues at coordinate 3,079,469 of LR990928.1, forward strand.
GTAAACAACGTAAAGTTTTCATTTATACCTTTGAGAGATTCGGATTTTGACGAAGACATTTTCACTCAATCACATATCCTTGAACTTCTTAAAAGAATTTCGCTAATTATTTCTGTTTTTCTTATTTAGCCAACGACAATCTGCGAAATTATTAACGAAAACATGACACAGCTGTGCGCAAATTTGCGTCACAATGACATAAGGTGATTGGTGTTGCTAGGTTTTTATTAAAATACCAACCAAAAATGGTTTTTCACAGCTCGCAAGGTTGGCCCGATATTTTATATTTCAAATTCAAAACAGAGCGGCAACACTATGCGCTTTTTCTATTTTTGTATAATACATCAGTATAATCCATAAATGTGCTAAGAATACAAATTTTAAACGTTAAATCTTTAATAATAAATGTTGTTTTGAAAGATGCATCCGTTATTTCAGTATTTGACGTTGTAGTCCGTAGACGTTGTTGCCCGGCGTTTTGCTGAACTGGTCCTATTTGGCGTAGCTATGAGGCACACAGTGTTACCTTCATTTTTTGTTTAGTTTATTTTTTATTTCTTGTATTATTTTTGTTTTCTATTGTGTGCACTTGTCGTGGTATGTGCCAAATAAATATATTTTCTTTCTTTAGTCCATGTTTTAAACTACTAGAATGGTAGATTTTGTATAGAGCAAATTGTCTATGGTAATTGACAATATCTAAAGTAGTACTTACACTAGATTCCCATCAACGAAAGTCTGTGTTTAAGGCAAACCTGGTAAATGCAGAAATCTTTGAAAAGTCATTTAATGGGATGGAACTGCCTTTGAATTGAGTGAATATTTAATACCAGAATTTTATAGAACAAAATATTTGCTTGTCGAGAAAACTAAAACAGATCATTGATTTACAAACACTTTAGTACACAGCAATACTTTTTTTATTTTGATTAAATGATTACTAAAACTACTTTACGGAATCTTTTATTGCGCTTTTGGTTTTTATTTGTAGTCAAAGTTGTACTCGGGCGATGAAAACTCTTCTTATATGTTTGACATTACATTTAAATGTTGCCAAAGGAAATAAAAATAAAAAAGGAAAACAAAGACATTTTCGAATGATTGCCAAAGACATTTTAAATATTTACAGACATGAAAGTAGGCATATACATAAAGTAGGCATAGCCATTTAAAATAGGTACCTAATGAGTAATGACTAAGAAGCGATGGTAGTCAAACAATGCGATTACCAATTTTTAAGATAAAACAATTTCAATTATGAAATATAGTCTAGATCTGTCATTCCATTGGACCAATTATTCAAAGTTATTGTCTCTAAAATAACAGTCTACTGAGCGTTTAAATAACCAGCAGTGCAGGCAGTTGCAGTGGCATAGTTTATAATCCGTTCTAACGATTTTAAAAATGACCAAATTACGAATTTGGAAAGATAATAAATAGAAAAAATAAATAAAATAAATGCAAGACAGAAGAAACCAAAAATATTGTAAAAAAACATACGAGATTTTTGAGTTACCATGCGGCACATCTGTTTCAAAATTGTTTAGTCTATGCTCTTCCTGTTCGACGGTCCGACGGGCGTGCGACGAGAGAATCGTTTTCAACTTCTCGCAAATCGTGGATATCGCGGTCGTGCGATTTCATTCTACGAACGGGAATTATTCCCACATAACGAAAAACTCGTAACACACCATTTTCTGCACATTCGTGTATAAAAACAAAAAACGACTTTCACCGGATACATCGATAATTTGATTAACGAAAGCAAGGGGGGCTCACAAATTATCCTACATATCACTGAATTTATCACAATGTATCCGTGCGTTTGGTCAGTTACCGATATATCTGTGTGATGTTCTGTGTTGTTCGTTTAAGTGACAAAGCAAAAGCGTTGGCTCCCATTCGAGACTATTATCCTATTCGTGATTACCTTGGGCCGGGAACAGGCCACTTGGTTTAGTCGCCGCGGGGACTCCAAAGCGGTAAATACGGAGGTGCAGATCCTGCTTCGCATCATTTATCGTCAGGATTGCGGTGAGTACGGTGGCGACGCGGTCCGGTCACCTTTTCATACACTTATTACGAGTAGATATCGAGACGAGTTTTGAATTTTCGTACTTGGCATCTGACATTGAAGTCAGTCCGATCAGGTGCCCGTAAGTCTTAAAATAGCTATAAAATGTCAAGTCTGGCCTGGCACCGTAGCAATCAGCTGATCTGTAGCGTTTTAATTATAACGAATTAGGTAACTAATTGTTTGTTGAGACTCGCTAAGATTCTGATATCGCCGGGAGCATAATCGCTTGATTATTGTAATGTTGATAGTGTTATCTCACAGATAAAGTGTTACATATATTGGCAGTCTTGACACATTCCCAGTGATTTGAACTTTGTCCTTTTTGCAGATTTAAAAATGGTGCAGCAAGATTTGACTTAGGCAAGTCGGACTCATATGTTAAGTGGTAGTCAGGAATGGCTCGGGGTGGCTCACGGGTGTGAGCTCCGAGAGAGCTAGGGACAATCGTCAAGTGTAGTGTTGTGCAGTGTCTAGTCATAGTGTGTGTGTGAGTGACGGTGGAGCCGGGATGCCCTCCGTGATGTTGTCGGCCGTGCTTGAAGAGGAGCCCGATCTGTATGAGGCGTTCCCCCCTCATGTTGACCCCACTGGTATTACGATTCTCACTGATAGCCCACCAGGTGAGATAAAATTTCATTACATTAATAACTTAATAAATATAAAATAACATTTTCTTTTCACTACCATAGAGTAATACTATTACTTTAAGTCTACGACTTTCATCAATCAATGACTTTCAGACATTACTAGATTACTGAAAGATCTTATTATTCCTGAACAAATATTCTTGTGTACTATTAATAAGAACATCTTATATAATTTGCATGAAGGTCAGAACATTACAGTCACATGTTATCATAGTTTTTAATTGAAAATGATTACTTGATTAATTCAATTCAATGTTGTTTGTTTAATTTGATAAAAAAGGCTCTTCTACTATTTTTTTATCTCTTTAGTTGTAGAATTCTTGAATATTTTACAAATTGGCTGTTGCTAATTACTACATCAATAGATATGATTTAATTTTCTTATCATTGAACAATTTATTGTAGAATATCTATTGTATTATAGTAAAAAAAGGTGTAAGAAGTTATCTTTAAGACTTACTCTAATTAACAGTAGAATAGTTTAATTAATATTAAATTATATAGAGCAGACTTAATAATAAATAATGGCTTATTTTGAAAGCAAAAATACCAGCTCAAGTTGTAAGTACCAAAAAAAAAACAGCAATGGCAATGGATTTATTTTTTAGAAAACAAAAACTCAGTAATTAGAGCCTATGTAACATCAATACCAAATAATTAATGTCAACTTCTTGACGTTTATGTCCTTTTTGCACAATAATGTTAATTTAAGAAACATGAAATATTGTCTATTCTGTTTTTCTATGTCCCCATGTAATAAATCCTTTGTGGTTATAATTAGCTTTGCATGGTTCTTTATCAAACAATAGACTAACTTATTTTATGAATTATGAATAATTGCGGAATATCGTTCTAGTTTCGCATTTTTATTGTTTTCTTTTCTGAGTCACAGAATATTGTGTATTATATGACTCACGGCTTTTTACCAAAATAGTCTTACACCTTGACTTTTGGATGTTTCTTCTCGAAACAATGCATTTCCGATGCTTCTGGCAATTGAATCGACTTTCGGGAGTTTTCCGGGAACATTTAGGATAACCACAATCGGGTTTGGTTCGGCTCTTCCCTGAGACTTGAAGATCCGACGGCGAAAGAAAAAATCACGCCTGTATACCTCAGAGGTTTTGGCAAGTGTTTTAGTTGAAAATTGAAAAATTATCCCTATTCCCATACCCTTATGTTCTGCGCTGGTAGTTTTCGGCTTTCACCGACGCAGCGACCTTGGAGCTATCCTATCTCAGAAACCGCAAACTTACTACTTTACCTAAAAAGCGAAATATCAAAATAGAAATGAATTTACTCGTCTTCTGGTAAGCAAACCGAAGCAACAAAATGCTGGTTAATCATAATAACAGCATTCGTTAGCCGAACGACGTTTTAGTCAGCAAAAAGACTTTGAAAAAATATTGTTTTTAAAGAAAAAGTATCGTCTTTCAAACATGAAGAATTACCTAGAAAACCCAATCCAGCCAGCTCAGAAATCGGGCAATACATCAGCAAAACTCCTCACGTCCGTGTTTTTGTAACCACCTCATATTGTTGCGTGATAAATCATTATAATTTCAATTGCTATTAATTATGTGCTTAAAGAAATTTTCAAGGAATGGAAACTGGTGCGTAAAAGGCAAATTAAGTGATTGAAGTAAAAGAAATGCAGTATTTGCTGTTTCTGTTATTAAGTTTCCTGTTAATCAAAGAAAAACCATAAGCCTCATTGGACTGACGTAAACGAAATTCAGACAAAGTTAAATCCGTTGGGCTGATTTATTCCGGGGATTTTGTGAACAATGTCAATTATTACTCATCGACGTAACATGTACAAATGAAAAACTTACGGGGCATAAGTTCTAAATTAGGACGGTTTTGCAACTGTACTGGGTAAATGATGTGTTCTAAAATCAAGATACGCAACCATACACCTTAGATTATTAGACAGGTTGAGGTACAGTATCACCCCAACGAATCTAATAAACATCACATATTTAACTTAGATACTTCTAGTATTTAATGGTCTCTCGGGCACTAAAGCCTTGAAGATGAAACCATTAAATACTTCGTCCTACACATTTTGCGAGACACAGGAAGACACTAGGCGGAGCCATCTTTTGCCCAACCCATAAAAAGTCTAGACCTTCTTATCGCCTTCAGTAATGATCTTTTAGCAAGGTTGTTTCGTCACCCGAGCTAGAATCCTCATAACTAGGTTCCACCCGCATTTGGGAACGTTTTGGGTTCCAAACTGCTGCCGAAAATGTTCAAGATAATGTTACTGGGCTATAAAAGATAGTTGTTAACACTTAACTGGGCTCCTGGGTCCTGTTAAGATAACGGGTTGGATTAAACCCGAGTTTATTATGCTTAGTTTGGTTTATTCGTATTACATGCCTTCGGTATCGATCTGTCACAGTCGACTGGCAGGATAGTACGAAATCTGTATTTATCTCAGGAATAGAACAGCAAATGAGTGCAACTTAAAGGATGAAAGCGGTAGATAAAAGCCATTTAAACGATTACATCCAAGTCGATTAGCCGAACAGTAATTGAGCAATCTGCTGATATCCCTTCATTATGTCTAATCTACTGAGAAAGTGGAATGAGCAGTTTCTCTAAATTCGGTCGGTATTTTGCCATGGATCATTTCTCAATAAGTTTGTCAGGCTGGGCTGATTGAAGGGAACAGGCTGGCCCCCGGAAAACATCAGCTCTATCTTATTAATTCCCACTTTCTTGAGCAATTCTTGCAATAGAAAGATCAGGAATACAAAGTGGTCCCACGCTGTCCTCTCAAGACCAAGAAATAACTCGTTCGATCCGCTTCGACATCTAGTCTTTTCGCCATTGAGCATATTCATTGACTTCATGTTTCTTCACAGTTGGCGAGTTTCCCTGAATGAGTGTAATCATTGTTTGTGAAACACAGGCTTGTTGTGCATTGCACTGTCTAAACACTCTTAGCCGTGACAATAGTGACTTAACTTTAGCGAACGGAGTTCATGTTAGCAACGCGGTGCGTTCTATTGTATTAACGGGGATTATTTTGTAGTTGGTGTATTCAAGTATTGAAGAATTTGATGATTTTGTTGCCGAATTACGCCGTTTTTATTTTGAGGAGCTTTGGAGGACAGCAGCAGCTGGATTAGTTAATCGGCCGTGATAATTCAATAGAAGAAGTCACATATGGGTTAGTAGCAAAAATCCTGTAGTTTTCTTTTTTAAAGCTATAGTATCTTTGTGCTCAAGGTTCTCCGAGATAGTTATTCTTCTTCAGATTGTTTCTTAAGCCTATAGACACTGACTTCTTGCTCGTTTTGCGAAGCTATAGAAGCCATTTTGGTAGATTCATGTTTATCATTTACAACCGGATGCTAAAGTGTCCGTGGTACCTTCCTGATTAAGACACCTTTACACAAACACGAAGTATAACAATGTAATACGATTCAATTTTATTGGAAAGGCAATGGTGTCCTTCTATGTGCTTACAAATATACTGCATGTGTGAAAGGAAGGTCTTGTTTAGTGCTGAACTTAGAACATCCGTTGAATGGTTATTAATGGTGGCCCACAAAACCAGTGCTGAAAGTAATCTATCCTCTAGAAACTTATCTTTTAAAAGCAGGTGCTCTTCCTCCCTTCGAAGTTTTAAAACGGGATAAATGGGGACATTTAGTTGGAAACTCTCTCGCAATACATTTTGAAAGTCTCGGAAGTTTCTCGAACAGTTTTGTTGAGAGCATCTTGCAACATATTGAATGCGTTCCCGAAGGAGATAAAGATCCTTACTTTAGGGTCTGTTAACTGCCCTATAAAGAAGGCAATGGGCATATTATTATGGTTACACTGAACAAAAAATATCGCACCTTTTTATTTGTTTGTTATCACTTTTTATTGCAAAATGTAATGTGTTACAATAAATGTCTGAAAGCATTTCCTTTTGCGTTTATTTTTGGCGTTTTTATATTGCCGTCCTTTACTTTGTTTAAATGTCACGGGTATTTGGAGAAATTTGGCTTTTTAACGTATTTTTCCATGGATAATGTCTCACGTAAGTTTTGTTACGAGAAAATTCCAGTTTGATCATCTTCCTGGATACTGTTGATCTTTCATTTAGACTTCAGACTATTAGCTAAACAACTTTTCGTGCAATGTCAACTAACACGCCGGTCATAAAACCAATTTAATATCGAATGCTAAATCAATATTTTGAGCAAAAACCGTGATCTACTGAAGTTCGTACACACCCCTGAATCAGAAGTGTTGACAATATTAATTTAATTTTATAATATCAGAAATGATTTGTGACTCCTTGAAACATACTCTGACGTCAGTTGCGTTCAAACACTTACAAAATAATCACTACCTTTTAACTGAGACGTCTAAAAACATTCTTGGAGGCAGTTTTGTAGCAATTTCGTACTTGTTTTTGCTAAAATTCGCTACTAAAGAAATGAGAGGAGAAAGTGCTTCTTTCTAATGAATAATAAGCGTTTAATGACTGTAATTTATTCCAACCTCAGATTGAGAATGGATGCAAGTGTTTTTAAGAGTGTTGCCAATACTAAAAATAAATCTAGACGAGAGATTTGTCTTTTAAAAGTTAATTAGGCGTGAGGTCTTTAGAACGAAGGTAATAATACGCGGAGAATAATACTCACGTTCGTTTCGTTTTTTTTTGTAATATTAAAAGCAAATGAAGACGGAATAGAAACATCTCGAAAATTGAAACTATGTTTAATTAAAGTCATGAGAGATCGACTTTACTTAGGGTACGTGAGTAAATATCAACGACGAAGGGTCTATTAACACGACTCATATCAGCTTCCCTTTACAAACATGGCAATTAATAGTGCCTGTTACGTATAAGGTATTTACAAAGGCGATCGCTCTTTGAAATATACACTCCACGTATTTTGAATAGGGCCTAGGGTTTCGTCTTGATTAAAAATCGTCACAGACCTTGAAATCTTTTAAAGGTCATCGTGTTCCAGGCACAGGACTGCTTTATAGTTTTCAATACGTCTATCTGTTGTGTTTTCTGGTTTATCTGTCATCATTATTATTATGAGCCCAATTTAGTGTTGCCCAAATGCAAGAACAAGACGAGACTTAGCCAGTCTTGGTCTTGGTCTTGCGCCAATACACCTGGTCTTGGTCTTGCGCTCCCAGTCTTGGTCTTGGTCTTGCAGCAAGAGTCTTGCAAGTCTTGCAATTACCTATTAGTCTATTACTATTTATTAAAGTTTACTTTAAATCTTAGAAAAACGTATTAGAATTGGAACATTGTGAGCTTGAATTAACATAGCCATAGTAAAGATCAAGCAGATTAATAAATAACTGAAGATTTGATAAGAAATTCGAAAAATCAACTGACCTATATGTCGTTTTCCATGGAAGTAACTGTTTCTTAATAAACATTTATGATTTATAAGCTTACATTTGCTAAAACATGTAAAAAAACAAATTAATTACAATAACTTGACTGTATTTTAAAGAACAATACTTATCTGTCTAGAAAGAGATTGAACCCTCAACTTATAAGAAATTTAATAAAAGAGTTTTACGATTTATCATTTATTTGAATAAAAAATAAAATACAACACAAATCAACAGCTTTATCATTAGGTTATGATACTTTATATCAATTTTTTTGACCAAGAATTAATACAAAGTAACCATCTGGCTGACTCATCACTTAACCTATTTCTATGTTTTCTAATTACTAATGATGCTTTAGAAAATAACCTCTCAGCAGGTACTGAAGTTGCAGGTATTGAGAGAAAATCACGGGCCATTTTCGATAAAATCGGATACTCTGTATATAATCAAATAGTGTCACAAATGTTATGATTTCGGCGTGGCGGCAACGATTGTTTTAGATTTCAAAAGAAGCCGCCGGCGCGTGTATCATAACCATGTACTTCCGAAAAGCGGCAAATTTCTTTGAGAAGTAAGTACAAAACCTTTGATGCCGCATTATCAAAGTGCCGATGGTTAAAACATAACTATGCATGCACTCAGTTTGATTTTAATAGATATTTTTTTATTCGCTATGTTTATGGTATTAGTCTTAATGCGCATAGGTCCAGTTTTTCATATTCTTTGATACAGTTTTTTGCGTCTCATAGAATTCCTAAGCGTACCTACCTATACACCGAACTGTTACACCTAACTACTCAGTGAAATAGCGCTAAGTCCTAGCTGCAAGACGCAAGAGTCTTGCAGGCTATGTCTTGTTCTTGCTCAAGTCTTGCACGGTCAGTCTTGGTCTTGGTCTTGCTAAAAATACGCGGTCTTGTTCTTGGTCTTGGTCTTGCAAAAACGCAAGAACAAGACCAAGACTGCAAGACCAAGACTGAATTTGGGCAACACTAGCCCAAGTTGTTCTACTGCAGGGGAGACCTCCTTCCCATGTTTCTCTGTCTTCTGCAATTTTAGACCAATCCTTTAACAAGGAGTCCAGCTCATCGCGCCATCTCTTTTTCCCATCAACTCAATCTGTCTGAAAGCATACTTCTTGGCTTGCTTCAAAAATTCAATCTCTTAGTGACATTTCTCATTGCTTTAGTCTTCCATTTCACGACTGGCTAGAATTAGCATATTATTATCATGTAGACCTATTATTTCATGCAGTTATTTCTAGAACATTCTACACATTTCAAAACAATAAAGTCGATTAATATTCTAGTCCCATCTAGGTCACAACACAATGTTTGATATCAATGGAAGAGGCAAACAATTCTCATCTCCGTAATAAGGCGTTATCACTTAAGAAATCTGAGCTGGTGATAACAGCAATATCTAAAGTACTACTGATAAGAGACCTAAATGCGTGAATTTATAGTTTTCTTAGCCATTGTAAGCTGTATTATCTCGGGAAGGAAAATACCGATTTTTATTAAAATGCACTAAATGGTGACGCGTTTTAGTTGTCATAAATGAATCATTGATAAAAAGTCCCGCGCGTCTAGTGTTCCCTTTTAAAGTAGTGTCTTTTATATCCGTAATAACTATGATAGTCGGTTAACGGTGGCTTTTTAATCTAGCTAAGAAGCTTCAGAAGAAAGACTGCTTAAGCTGAACATAGGCCTCCCCCAACAACGTCATAACTGGTCCTGTGCCTCCCAAATCCAGCTGATCCCGCGTCCTTTACGAGATTGGTAATTTTTTTATGAAAGCAACCAAATTGAATCGTAAACCATTCACTTTATGTCTGCGTCTGCGCCTTTCAATCATAGTAAAATCAATTCAGTTGAACCGTGTTTGATTGCCATTAACTTTTCATGATGAAATGATCTAGATGTTTTATTTTATTAGTCATTGTTTTCGGCATTTAGCCCATGCAGAGAAAAACTAGACTATATATGATTATTCTCACGGTTTCCTAACAAGGCTTCCTACAAACAAATTAAGTTGTTAATACTAAGTTCCTTGGTAGTAAAATAAAACATTAATTTTGTTACGGCTCATTGTTACTTGAGAGCTATAAATAACGTATTTTATTCACTTAAGGCTTACCCAGCATGCATACTCGTAATTTACCTTGTTTTGTTATTGCATGACATAATGCTGAGACAATTTCCTTGGAATAAACATCATCTTTACAAATAGACCAAGGAAAATTATCAACGTATCATCTGGAATCTGGATATAAAATACCAAAAGAAGCTTGTAATAAAAACAAGAAGAAATGAAGAAACTAGGTGAACCATCATAATCACGTGATTAGCGCAAAAGCGTGCAGCGATGGTCCGATGCCATGCGCTTGCGCAAGGTCGGTGGAGGGGGGGTACCACGCCACCTCACACCTGGCGAAAGTACAGACCCTAATCGGCGTGTTTTGGAGAATAAAATCGCCACACCTGCGTATTTTGAAGGGGTATGCAAAGATGGCTTTTACAAAGATGGGGTCTACCCGACCGTCAATTCATTGTATTGAGACTCCGGAGGGTAATCGCATTTTTTTGTTATTATTGAATCTGTGACCGAATATCCATGTTCCTCAGTTGCGCGTGCAATCTCAAGGTCATCTAAGTAGGCGCACATGCCATGTTTGCGTAGTGGGGGAACACGCCACCTGGCGAAAGTACAGACCCTAATTGAGATGTTTTGTGTTCGTGAAATAATAACTGCTATTTAATGGATTTTGGAACTAGGCAAATTAAAGGCGTGTCATTTAATACACCGTTTAGCATAGCAAAGTATTTGCAAATAAAACGTACACAAGGAATACAGAGGATTTGATTCCCGGCAGTTGAATTGTAGTATTTACCAGAATCTAATCAATAATATTATTGAGCGATAAAGTTTAGAAAGCATAATCTCAATAACATTTGGATAATTGAGATTATGATAACGTTTATCACTGTTATAATTAGTAAATACAAGGAAAATTTACCCCAAGCAAGAAAATTTACACAAGGCGAGAAAATAACTGCTTACTGAGATAAGGAACAATGAAATAACTGTTGAGGAAAATGCAACATGGTTTCTGTAACAATAGGTTAACCACCTGTCATGGCCTTTTAATGTGATCTTTGAACCCACACAGTACATTGTCAAATAGAGAGAGAATAGAATAGAGCTACTCTTTGTATCCATGCACCTGGAACAAGGATCAGATACACAAGGACCAGATTTCTCGTTGTAAAAAAGGGGAACCAGTACTGGTATTTTTATGCCCTACTTGGAATCGATGTTAAGGGTGAATCTGAAGAGAAAAGAACAAAAAAGCTGACTCACCATATTCGTGCCCTTGTCCGATTTTACTTGGGGTCGTCGCAACACTCCATTCTTCCCTGTGTCAATCGTCAAAAAAGCTGACTAACAATGTAAAAATATCCTTACAATCATTATAATTCTCGCGATAAAACTTCGAACAGATTTATCTCGGGATTTCCGTTAAGAGATCCGTATGCTGTGGTCTACGTGACTCTGGGCACTTAGATATCGCCTGCCTCTGCTCCGCCTTCAATAATTACAGGTTTCAGTAATTAATAACATCATCAGTTAGCTCTACCATTATTTTAATATGGATGTTTCGAGGTCTATCTATAGTGGTTTAAAAACTGCGTCAGTCTTGAATGAGACAATGATGCAATCTTGCCAAAAATTGGAAAGGTCATAACTCTGGGCAGACATCGTCGAATATTACTTCCCATTGAATAGAAAGTGCCCTTAAATGTTCTCATGGAGATGATGACGTAACTAGACATATACTTTGCAATGAAACGCATGAGAGAGAACAGATGCGACAATCTATTGCGTAACTAGTTGCAATGTCCTTAATTTGACGGGATAACCTTCCCAATGAGAGCATATTATCGATCCTTTTACGATATTGTTTTATTTTGGATAAAATGAGGTGTTATCTATCGCTACACAACAGTGTTTGGATGTTACACCAGTAAATTATAATATAAAATACGGGGTACAGTCGCAATCAGCTTAGTCACGATTCAGCGTAAGAAGTCATCAGTCAAGCTCAACTGGTCGTTTTTACTTAATAATTTCAAATTAATTGTTTAATTAATCGCATTAATGCCTTTGTGGCCCAGATCGGAGACCCAATTTTTTATCGTTTTTAACAAATCTGTGTCAAAAATTATTAGTGAAAATTGTAACGTGCTCGGTAAATTCTGTCGTCATTTACCGAGGAGGCTATTATACATAGTTTGAACAGTGATCTTAGTGACAAGATAAATGTGATTAATTATGCTGCCTATTCTGTGTTTGAGTCATACTTCGTAAGATAACGAGGTTCATTCATGGTGTAACTGAAAACAATGCAAGATTTCTTTATTAGATTTTGCTTTTATAATGTCGGTAGTTCAAAAATTGTGCAAGTCAGCTACGATGGAGGGGGTGTTGGAGTGGCCTAAGAGTAAGTGGTTTTGATATTCCTAAATAATCTAGACGCCATTTTATTATGTTGTTGTTCCAAATCTCACAAAATTTGAATACCCTCACCTTTGAGGTTTCACGTTTTATCCAACGTTGTTCCCAGTTCTCAGAATTTCAAACAAACCCCAACGTAAACAATTAGTACTCTGAAATATGAAAGCGCACGTAACGTTCGGTCATAGAAGCTGTACAATAAATCTTAATTCCGTTTCTCAGTGATGCATCGGGATCGGTATTCCGCGTATGCGCATGAGTCGATGTTGCCGTGAATTTTGGACGCTTTTCAAAATGTTTGCATTTCCTTCCTGATTTCAGAGAATCGGAAGATGCTTGCCTTGAACTATTGAGCTGTTTATTTATTTACAATCTCTGTATATTTTTAATTTGGTGCGTCTTTGTTGCTTGATTACATTTTCTTGTTACGTTGTCAGGTGATGTTGTTCCTAAAAGTACTCGTGCGTTACTAAAGAGCTTGTAACCGGTTTTCATTTCTTTATCTTCACAATACGGCAAATTATTTCATTGTTTTTCGAATCCAGTCTCGCTGTGAATTGCTGGTCGCAGGAACAGTCGTTGTGGTGATGTTTGGGGGAGGCCCGTCTTTACCAGTGGACGTCTTACCGCTAAGATGATAATAATCTCGTTATTACTTGTTACCTTGGTCTGCTCGTCAACTGAATTATATCTGGCTATTAAATTGCTGAGTTGATGATGATAACTATTTACTTCAGCGGCTTCGTTAGTTTCGTGTGATTCTGCACGTATTATGAATGCCTTCCATAATATTGTCTTCTCTACGACACCCATTGAAAAATACGGTGTTGTGAGTAATTGTCGGGAACCACACCATCTTGTGCTACGTCATAACTTTTAACGTCATATTCCCATAGCTTATTGTTGTATTCATTGCGTATGAGGAAATCCTTTTCATTGAAAGTATTGTAAACCTGTGTGAATAATCGTTGTTACTATGCATCTTGTAAAGGAAAATTGTTTGGGAAAATTATTCAGTCACCGTTATTAATTTGATGAAACGTTTGGAATGAGGTAACACTTTCCTGCGGTTAGTCCTTTAATGTATGAGTCGGTGGTTTTATAAAGAAAATGAGCAACAGGATCTTGATGAATCTTTATAACGTCACACTGAAGAGTTGGTGCTCATGCATGCATGATGTTTCGCACATAACTCAACATTATCAACCCACAACGGCCCCACTGCTAAGACGCAGGCCTCCTCTATGTGAAAGGTAGGGCCATAACTACTTTTTTGTGTCCTTGAATCAAAAATCGAAGACGTGGACATCCACCTACCCGTACTGGGCCCGTGTGGACACAGCTCATCATCAGCTTAGCCTTTTCCCTATGTTGGGGTCGGCGTCCAGTCTAACCGGATACATCTGAATACCAGTATTTTACATGGAGCGACTGCCTATCTAACCTCCATAACCCAGTTAGTCCTGGGTAGCTATTACGATACCCTTTGGTAAGACTGGTTGTCAGTTTCGGGCCACTGACTATCTGTAACGACTGTCAAAGATCTACAAATGACAGCCGGGACCAACGGCTCAGCGTGCTTTCCGGGGCACGGAGGAAACTCGGTATGTAATGGGTGGTCACCCATCCGCAGCTATTCTTGATAAAGCAACTGGAGGAGAATTCCATTAATCAAAGCGCACTAGACGCCTTTAAATTCAAAGGATTCTGTTCAGTATTGCTTTGAGTACTGAAGTACAATACTCCCTGTCGCATGTAGTGCGTCATCTTGTCTTTGATGCTGTTTTTTTTTAAATCTAATGTTAATACTCCATTGACGTCATCTGGCGCCAAAATACAGCTTTACTACTTTCATCCTGAAACATTAAAACGGTGATTAAGGATGTAACGGTCCACGAATCCGGTTTAGGGTACGATACAATCAGGAAAATGAGTAACGACGCATTATCTTAAAGATTTCCCTGTACGGATGTAATGATTTGTGCAAAAGCCTTTGAGTCATCGTATTTATTTGTTCATGAAAGCGACAACGCATTCCTTATCTTCTCTTCATTCTAGACATTACAAGATTATGCTATTAAGTAATTTTTAATCTTATTTTCGTCTCGACTGTGTATTTGAATGAATAAAGTAATCTAATCTTTACGTTACGTTTGAAAAAAACGTATTATGACGGTGGTTTATTGTAAATAACATGATAACGTATAAATATACATGTATATATATATTTACAGGAATAATTATCATTGATATTGCCTCCGTGATCAGTAACACGTCGAGTATTGACGATCACAAATATTATGTGAAATTATTATTATACCTGTAATGGATGCTGATGAGTCGAGCTAGGATCCACTATGCTTCTAATGATAATGAGGATTTCATTTTAGTGGTTAAATACGGTGTATTAAATAAAATAAAAAAGCCTTTTATTTCTTGCATTGAAGAATTATTTAAAATACAGATTTAAATTAAAATGTGATATACGCATGAGCCCTTCATGTACGGAGGGTGAAGGCCACCTCCCGAGACCCCGGCGGTCTCGGTCTTTGGCTTCTCACAGCCAGTTTTTCCCTGCAACCTTTCGAGTGATATCGTCTGTCCATCTAGTTACAGGTCTTCTCGGTCTGAACATACGGTGTATTAGCAGAATGATAATCCACATGGCTTTATTTCACTCATCAAGCTGTAGAAGAAATCTACACTAATATTATGAAGAGGAAAGATTTGTATGTTTGTAACGAATAAACTCAAAAACTACTGGACCGATTTCAAAAATTCTTTCACGATTAGAATGCTACATTATCCCTGAGGAACATAGGAAATATATATTTCTAAAAATGTCCACCCGTGCGAAGCCGGGACATTTTGATATACATATAGAAATATGTGTCTTCCGTGCTTCTTAATGCTTGTATACTACAGGAGTCGATGGACGGTAGTGATAGTGCTAAACTCATTGCTAACTCCTAAGCCGACTCCGCGCTAAGAATAGCAAGAAGGATGTGTCACAGATACCATCATCGATCTTCACCCGACTTCACCCAAAGCTGAGCGGGAGCATATACATTTTTGCCATCGCGAGACATGAGATTGGCACAAGACCGTGGAAAAAATGTGTAATTCAGATAAAATTATCAAAACAATGTCGGTTGCAGCTGAGCAGAAGAAAACAAAACAATAAACATGAGTAAAGTAAGTAGTGCCATCTGTCAATGATGATGCAAAGTGTCGGTAAACATTGGATAGATTGAATTGCATTGAATCTCATCCGACCTCTGTAGATGTCAGTTGTGAGATGCTTACCAGTATGCGAGTTATTTTATTGTAGGGCTGTCTATACTGAAATAGGAAGATAATTCTTTTAGCTGTTGATTTGTAATCAATTAATGCTAATTAATTCTTAAGCGGCGACTCACTGTCTCACAATCTAGCTGTGTAATGAATTTATGTGCATATGGGCACGTTCAAAATAGGTTTATTGATGGTTGCGGTTTTGGGATCCTTACTTAGGAATGAAAAAAAAAACGGTACATTTATGGGATCACCCGTTTGTCTGTCACAGACCATTTACTCCCAATCAACTGGATCCATCAAATTGAAATTTGGTATTGAACGTATTCACAATTCTGTTGTAAATAGAGGAACTAAATTAAGATGTCTCTAGGCAACAACTGACATGCATAACAACATGATGGCAGAAAGTAATGTGCCCGCATTCCAACTTGTAAATGTAAAGAACTTCATATTATAGCAAGCGTATTAATTACTGAATTAGTAAATATAGCAACATAATATACTATGGAACTTGCCAAGTTTGTTAATAAATTAACCCATTGGATGCGCGGGCGACGGTGCGCGGTTGACGTGGTTCCGACGTCATACGCTAGATGCTGGTTAAGAAATTAAAACAATAAATTAATGAGCTTGTTTGAGGAATTCGTACTTTATTTATGAGTGTAAACCGGCCCACGACTTATGATAGTAAATAAAAATAACAGCTAAGAGCGGTTTGACAGAATGCTGTATATTTTTTTTAATTTTATGGCGTCTATGGTTATTCAGGCGAGCACTAGAGATCTAATTAAAATATTCATTAAATGGCACCGGAAACAAATATGAAGCACTGTAAATTCCGTTAAGGCAAAATCTTGTACTTTACAAGAATTTCCAATATTTTGACTCTGCTTGAACACTGTTCCTGTTTGATGGAAATGTGGGGCCGGCCGAAAATCAATCTGTGTTACAGGATGGACAGACAGCTAAGAATTTTATCGTCTTAGCGCATTAATTTAAATTAAAAGATATCATTAGTAGCCCTGCACCACCAGTAATAAGTTTGTAAACAAACGCACTGTGGGTTTGCACAATCTTAAAAGATAAAAATACACGCTGTACCGCAGAGTATATAAGGCTATTATACAAATGATGGAGTGAATCATGTGCATTGATATTTGAAATCTTAAACAGACGTCACAATGGTTTAAAACAGAAGGAAGGGGAATTGTGAATTTTGTGTTAAAAAATGGCCATGTAAGACAGATAGATATTATATTCTAATTGTACACTGAAATGAGGACTAAGAAGATGAGAATATGAATTCGGTTGCAGCAAAGAATGGAAGAGGAACTGAAAACGGGCTAAGGGATCATGAGTCATACGACCTGCAAAAGGCCTGGTAATGAGAACATATTTTCAGGTCACTCCATATCTTTCGCGCTCCGTTGGAACAAAAGCAAAAAGTTGATATCTTTAATGTGAACTTGTATTCTTGGACTTGTAAGCTGGTATACAGTACACATAATCCACACCTGTGCATAAATCACTACATAGTATAAAAAAGTCGCTTCCCGCTGTCTGTCTGTCCCTATGTATGCTTAGATCTTTAAAACTACTCAACGGATTTTGATGCGGTTTTTTTAATAGATAAAGTGATTCAAGAGGAAGGTTTATATGTATACAAAGTGGAGCAGGACGATTGAAAATCCTTCAAACCACGTAAAGAGTGTCGTGTTCTTTACCAGTATAAAAGAAATCAATCAAATCCAATGAATACTTTAGCCACAGGAAATTATTGTTCATTTTCTTATTTTACGACATGATGTAGATCTGAGTCCGTAATAATAGGTAAACATTGTAAGGTCAAGAACCTGTGCAAAACGTACGATTCTATTCTCTACGTCTCAATATGCTTGAAAGACAAAGAAAGGTGTCATACCATTCCACTCTAACGCGCCCCGCCCAGTCACACAAAATACTACAATTAGAAAGAAAAAGAAATATTACTTACGCAAATTATGCATTAGTGGTGCATAGACCATTGCGTATGTGTGTGTGATCGGATTTTTTTGTCAAAAAGTCTCGGACTCGGTAACTACGTCAGTCAGTGCATAGCGGCGCCCTTTGAGGAGAGCACACGCCTAATTTTTTTATCACGAGTCGAGCAGCGCGCGCATTTTCGTGATTTTTAAAAAAAAATTAAGATTAAAGACGATTTATGATGTTGGATTAGTGCATAGGTTAATGTGACTTATTGTTAAGTGTTAGTGTAATATTAGTTAGTTAATTAGGCATTTAATAGGTATAGTTTCGTGACTTAGGTTAGGTTTGAAGTTTTGTAGTTTAATTATGCCTCAAATAAGGTACCCAGCTGCCGTGTACACCGACATGTTACTTACGTAAGGAGAATGTAACCAAAATGCAGCTTTACCATTGCATACATATCGGGAGAGATATGGTGACACACGAACGTTTGATGGTGTACATTCTGATTGTGATGTGATTAATTATTCAATCAGTGATCTTTTAATTAACAACGTGCAACTTAGTGAGTTTATGCCGCTAATTTGTTGTTCTCCGACTAAAATACCTACCTTCGACTACCTACCGCCATCGCTGCGCAACCGGTCAGTGACTTTTTGTAGATAAAGCGTGTTTGCTTTTTATGCAGTCGCTATTTATTTTGTTTGAAAATTAAAATTTTTAAATTTTCAATTATCCATTTTTTTATTTTTCGTGTTTTAAAATGTTCAGATGGACTAGTACTGTGCTCGTTTTAATTTATTGTCGTGTTTCCGGATACACTTTGTATATTGCACCCGTGCGAAGCCGGGGAGGGTCGCTAGTGAAATAATAAGAGACAATGTCCCCAAAACGAGTAATTTAACTTGATATCTAACAACTGACTCATTAAGAAATATTTCCGGAATTATATGAACGATGTAACGATTAGCTTGATTTATAAAAAAACAGTGGTCTTCAAATAAATTAAACAACAAAAAGTGGATTGAATTGATAAGATAGAAGATAGACTGGTTTATAGTATTTTATGGCCGCATAAAAAACTTGGTTCTCATATCAAGTAATTCGTTTTAAATTAATTAACATTGCACGCGTTGGGACCACGCCACGTCATTTTTAAAGAGGTATTTTGTATGGGAATAAAAAAATACATCACGAAGTTTATTATTTTCCCTCCTTCTCGGTCTTCTGCCGCATCTGCCTTGCATTTTCCTTTGGGACCAATCCACGGTCGGGGTCCAGTCTAATCGGCACACGCTACCATTTTTTTACATGAAGCGACTGCGTATCTTTTATAACTCAGTTACGGGTCCTCCGCCTGCAAATTAAGTTAATTAAGATCCTGTATGTTATGGCCATCGTGTGATTAACAGTTAGAACTTGCAATAAAACCTCGGAATGGGAAAGGAGTCGACAAAAATAGCCTAAACAATGATAACGTTCTAAATATTCGTCCATTTTCTTATTTAGCTCTACGACTAAAATAATTATTGGTTATTTGCGCATGAAGATAAGTGTAGAAACTACTCATTGTTAAACAATACAACATTACTGTATAAACACCATTATTACATCGCATTTCCAAATTGGCATGGAATATTGCTATTTAATACATTGTTTGTATATCAATGGCTTGTTATAATATCAATCTGGTTGAATGCAGAAAACAGTACATTGAAAATTCTGATAACGTCTATAGCCGTCTGTTCTGTTCCTGCGATAATGCTATTCATTGTGGATACGTTATTAACACACACTTAACTTAGCATAGCAGCTCTATTAATGCAACGTTTTCTAATTATTTGAAATCATTTTTGAACACAGTGGAAGGGTCATCATGACAGACTTCCTTTTTTGAAGGAAAAACATTGATGACTCTGCAATCATGTAATGAATGCATGGTATATGTTTGTATCACGATTACCGCTTATGATCATAAGGTTCTTCAACCTTATCGCCTACGAAAGCATTTACTTGGCCAATGGATCCTTGGTTAGCCCTATGATGCTTTATGAATCCCAGAAGGACCACGACCGGACATCTCAAAAAGTTAATCCTTCACGATTTTCAGATTTAACTGATTGCTCTCTTCAAAGTCAAATTGCGTGTGACATTCAAATTGTAACCGAGTTAGTAACAGCTCAATGGGGTTAAAATAACAGATTATCTAGATAAAAACAAACCGAAAATAGCAGAAGATTACTCCATCTGATAAAACAAACTGTATCTTAAACCCAATAATAAACTCTGGTATGCTTACGTACTTGCAAAGCTGACGTCATAACCGCCATATCAGTTCTTGGAAAATTATAATCAATACGAAAATCTACGAGAAAGTTGTTTGTGTCTAGAATTTTTGGAGCAACTTTACTAACTGCCATTATTTATTTTGCCTGCCAGGTTTTTGGGGTCCAAAATTGTAACATCCGATATTCCGAGCTTAGTCAGAATTCCAAACAGAGAATGGTTATTTAAATCCCAGAATATGGTTCAGATTCTGGTGGAACTCCAAATATCCAGATTGAGATACATATCCCATTCTTCAAGGATCAAGCAAGAACTTCTGGCTGAGTCTTGAACTGCTTCATTGTGGACCGTTTGTCTTCATATCGTATTACATTCAATATCTTCAAGAGTTGAAGCCCTGTGTTTCTAGATTTCCATTAAATTGATGAAGTAATGTTCAATTCATTTTCCATGTATAGCGCGTTTAGAATATTTCGTAATACTGCGCAATGTCGCGATCGCGATGTCTCTACGCAAATTACCATAAATAAAGGAATAGTTACGTACCTTGATCGTATTAGTAATATAGCCTCTAGAACCTAAAATAAATTACTAGGTTTTATAACCATCGAGATAGGTTATAAAATCGTAAGAGCGTTCTCCGTACTGCGATCGCCAACCCGCCTGCCAAGCGTGGCGATTATAGCCCAATTCACCTTTGGTGGAGGTCTATGTCTAGCAGTGGACATCTTTCGGTTGAAATGATGATGATGATAACCATCGAGAAAGGCTGCTTTAGAAACGTAACGCGACTAGAAAAAAAAATCCTGGTGAAAAAAATTACAGTGACTCTGAGTGGAGTTTATTTTAGTCAGGCCTTTTGCCTACCTATAAATCTGTCTCTAACTTATGGTAAAGAATAATTCTTTATTCTAAGGAAGGGAAAAATATAGGGAAAAGATAATGCAATGAAAGGGTTTGAATATATTTCACAAATTCTCTAGATGGCTCTAAACAAAAAAACAATATTATGACTTTAAGATGAACAATGACAATAGGCTCGCTACTTACTATATGGGATTAACATATCTGGCGAAATGTGGGTGTACTCAATTCGGTACACCTCTGCCTAACCCTTCGGGGATTACAGGCGTGATGTTATGTTAAGATGAACAATTCCTCGCTCAAATCGAGCTAATTGCCTATCACTTAAGAAGAAAACATTTATTTGAACAACATCGGAAGTACAGCCACTTACACGCGAGGGATGGCCGGAAATTAACAAACTGACTAGAAACATATACGTCCCTATTAAATGAGTGGGAGGTGTGAACAATCTGTTAGTTTTATTTCAATAAACACGATAAGAAAACTGATTGTTTAGTGTAATTCATTCTTTGTGTGGACTATTTAATTTTCGGATTGGAAAAACAAGAATTTGAACTTACTCACTGTGAGCAAATATTGCTTGCTATTGCGTTATAGTTATGACAAATCTTCGGAATTCATAAATTCTGTTCTTAACTAAAGAAAAGTTAAGGGAATCGACTGTCTTGGTATGGACATGTGATGAGAAGGAACGAATGTAACTAAAAGAGTGATAAATATAAACGTTGATGGATGGAGAAGGAGAGGAAGACCAAAGAAACGATGGATGGATTGTGTGAGGAATGATGTGAAAGATAAAGGAGTAAATGATAGCGTAACGGTTGACAGTGGAGAATGGAATAAAAAAACGTGTTGCGCCGACCCCAAGTAACATAGGACAAGGGCAGGAAGATGATGACTAGGCGAGTTCCAGTTATAGATCAGGAAGAACTATTGTTTTAGTAGGCCCTGAAAATCTGAAATAGATTTCAGGAATTCAGGCCCCCAGGACCAGCCCGAAATACATGACTGAAGGTTTTACATTAATCTGACAAACAGTTTCAAGAATTAAACAACCTACGAAGAACATTCATCGTCATCCACAGTCAACAAACTAACCCAAACATTTGTGAGGTATTTATCACTTAATAAAAAAACTGCGTAACAATATTATCTACCACATTATTCATTGAACATAACTTAGACGTAACGATAACTTTGTAAGTAAATAATACCTAACTTAAAAATAAATCATCTTATGTCAGTCAATCGCAGCGGTTGGTCGGCGACTGCATTGTAGATAACCTCGTCTTATCATACTTGTTTACTTAACACCTCGATGTTAACCGGCGGTATGAACGGCCATGTTGGATTTTCTTGGTAAGAAAGATGACGTCACGAAGTAATAAGTTGTGCAATGAGCACTATAAAAATAATAAGATTTTGGAAGTGATATTAACAGTATTACAAAATTGTATAAACGCTGATTAGTTTTTGAGATTTTGTGTTAACAATCTTAAAGTGGAAGGCCGCCATAGTGATTTAGACCCTGAATGGCCCACATGTAAGACCGAATGCTAATATTAGTATACACCACAAATAATTTACTGATAAAAGAAAATTATTGAAAAAACTAAGTGTTTCCAAATGATAAGGTTTATTTTTTTATTTTTAAGGTTTTTTTCGATCGGCGCGTTATGTAGATCATTGAATTTAATGTTATGTATTTTTGGGTCTATAATCTGAATTCCCCTTTACTGACAGACAACACAAAGCCTAAACCTCTATGTTAGGATGCGATTTTTAAGGGGTTAAAAATGATGAAGTTTTGCTTTTCAGCTCGTTATATTTATGACAATAATAGTTTAAACATTTTCCACGTAAAAGTCTTTCGGTAAATGTCACTAAACATTTCGGCGGAAAAATTGGCTTTGCCAGTCACGATCGGCTGAAAATTGAGCCCCTGAAAGCTTTTCAATTGCCTGAACGCTTGGGCGAAGGCCCGAAGTTTTATAAAAGCGAGATCAAAATCTAACTCCCTTTATTTACTTGCCTCTTTTTTCTTGATCTAAGAAAATTGGAGGATTATTATGGCTTAATTTTAAGTACAGTTGTTATTGTTTATCAAATGATTTTCACCATAGGTAAGAGAAGGCGATCGGCTCGTCAAACCGCGTTTAAGAGCAGTATCATCATTGTTACGGAATATTGAAACTGATTAAATCGCGTTTAGTTTTGTTTGTGAAAATTGCCTTAAGTAGGTACTAGGGTTTTGTTCAATTTTACAAAGCTATCGATAATCTATTTACCTTAACGTTGAACTCCGAGGTGGTTACACTGTTGATGACGTTAAAAGAAGTTATTTCAGTTGCTGATGGATAATCAATAGTCGTACATTTTTAATTCCAGTGCCATTGCCCTCTAACGACTTACATACATTGCAACTTTGATTAATTTACTTCGAACTTACATCTTGACATTGGTATTTAGATTGTATGTTAGGCCGAACAAAGGGCGTATCTCCAAGCGTTTTATTTCGTTTCGCTCCCAGTTCTCGGCCTACGATTACGTATGCAATACGAAAATTTCGTTTTATTGGCTCCCGTCCAAAACGTTGCGTTTTGCTTTGATTTCTGTTACTATTTATACGACTGTTCATGCTGTTATCGTGTGATATCTACGTGTTGTTTACTTGACGGTATGTACTCCGTTTTCATGAAGATTTTTCATATTTTTTTAATGGTTTTAGATTATTTAGAGTTGTTAACAAGTAGACGACTGGTGCGATATCACACTTCAGTTTTATTTAAGATAGAAAATAAACAAAGTCCATCGCCATAAGAAATCAATCAACATTGAAAATCAATTAATATAATTATTTTGATTAAAAAACGTAATTAAAAACATTGGGTCTGTTGTACCGGCACGCACGTCACACGGTCAAATAAACAATGGTAGTGTGACAGTGTTGGGGCGCGCTATCGCATTTTCCGGAGGCTGGCGAGCTTGCGGCGGCGGGCGGCAGTGCGGCCGGCGCGCGCGCACCGAAAGCATGTGCCCCGCGCCAACTGTGCGATGTACATAGAACCGGCCGCGTTTCGCGCACCCAGCGCGGAGTCCCTCGCCGTCTCCGAACCCTCGCCTATCTGGACGCAGTGCTTACCCTCACCCTTATTCGCAGGCAAGAAAGCACCCCTCAAAACATTCGAGGAGATCCAGCCCCTCATCCAGCAAGCCCGCAAACGCGAGCTCAAGCTACTCATCAGAGAGCACTCCTGGCCGATAAACAGCCCCGTCCGCGCGTCCCTCTGGCCCGCGCTCTGCAGGCAACATCAACATGGAAAGTCTATGCTCGATGGATTCTACTGGGACATGGTTACACAGGTCAGTGCTCTTTCAAATTACGCAACTTGACAGCGATAGGTTTTTTTCCAAGGTGTGCGACCAACTTCACTAACTTGTTTCGCACATAAAGAAATTCGTTTTGAACTCGCAAGGTAACGTGCGCGGCGCGGCGGGAGCGTTATCTCGCGAAACCGGCAAGCGCTTAATATTTCCAAGGTCATGTCTATTTACTTTGCACAATACCTCCCAAATAGGTAGATATCGCGCCCCCAGATAAGAAGGTGACGTCCCCGCCAAGATCTCGGGAGGTTTCGGCGCGTTTTTATTCAAGTGCTCTCTTTAGATTTGGCAACAAGTGACGAGTGTGCTTGTGAGCGCTTCGATATTCAAGTCACATGGCTGTTTGTTGACCACAAAACGCACACACACAGGCGCAAATTGTCCTTGTAACTGAAATGTGCGTGAAGTTGTCAATAAAAGTCAATCTGGCCGTCGAGGCCGTGTATTAGTGTCATGTGGAATAGCACGTATACGTCTGTTTAGTTGTTTTTTCGAGTGGTAGGCTTGTCTGTCAGCGCGCGGGTCCTTGTGTACAACATCAACGTGCGCGCGCGCATCCTCGCGTCACAATAGGAGCTCTCGCGCATCTTAATTAACCGCCCGCGGCCGAACAATGGCAGAGTAATTATACGACAGGTGGCTGTAGCTAATAAATACAAGTACCGTGAATTTATGAGTTTATTGTTTTTAACTTGTTGCCGCATTTCTTTTGTTTTGTTGATGTAAAGTTTGTAAAACTAAATAAGACAAATATCTTCTTATTTATAACATTTTTGTTTTTTTTTGTACGAAATGCACAATAACGGCATCATTAATATGCACGTAAGAGATTGGCACGGCATCAAGTCAGCTCGCTCACCTTCGCCGCTGCGCACGCGTCGCCCCCCACCTGCACACGCGCATGTGGGTGTGTTTTATGACTGCATTGAAAGAGCTTTCCAGCTTGTGTATGAGTGCTTTTCATTTTATGATGGAGTAGGTTTAGCTCCTTATTTGGACAAATTATTGGGTGTGTAAATAAACCTGTTTCGGACATCATAATATTGTTCTGTTCCTTTAATTATGGCAAAACAATAAATTATTACCTCAGTTTTCTGGGACAAAATTCATTATATGCCTAAAAATAATATCAACTAAAAAAATAAGCTATTCTCTGTAACAATTTTGTATTTGTTCCACATAATGTCCGTAGACAAACAGCCATAAATGATATCTAAAAGGTTTAGCTAATTACATATTTATTGATCAAGCCATCAATGACACGGACTCAATAGTATATTGACTTCATATGTTACTGAGTTTGTAGTAATTTACTTTCAAAAAAATTTTGTAGCTTAAGCTCCTCAGATAGATGAACAAAACTCAGATACGTAGCAAAATAGGAACATTGCACTTATCGATGCTTGGAAAAAAACA
Source organism: Noctua fimbriata (assembly GCA_905163415.1). NCBI lineage: Eukaryota > Metazoa > Arthropoda > Insecta > Lepidoptera > Noctuidae > Noctua > Noctua fimbriata. Next base: position 3,105,299 of record LR990928.1, read on the forward strand.
TATTTTTTCGCGGGATTCAGTAAGTAGTCCTAAAGCTAAGCACATTAATAAGCAGGTATTATCGCAGATGGTCTTTGCCGAGAAATGCAAAATGGTATTTTTCTTATTTGTTTTTTTGTACTCTATCACAATGCTGTCCTTTTTGACCCAAAGATTGACTGGTAGAGAATGCCTTGTGGTATTAAGTCCTATGTACCACTCTTGTACATGAAGTTTAAATAAATAACTCCTGGAATATTGGCCGAGTTTTCTACTCAGATTTGCCTCAACTAACTCAATGCCTAAAAGAACTTTTTATTCCGAGATCTTAAGTAGTCATGTTTGCAGCATAATCGGATATTTCTCTGCTCACGCCAAAGTCATTGTCGTACTCCGTCCTTCTGTTCTCAATTACTTCTGTTGGACACTTTACCATCCACTGTTCTATTCACGTTTGATAGATCTCAAGTTATGTCATTAGTTAATCATCAATGAAATTCTAAAAATGACGCGTGCCCAACTTGGAGCACAGCCACAAATTTGTCATTACTTTCATCTCCTATATTTATAATGTTGCCTAAATTGGCACTGCACGCTAATTCCAAGAAAGCACAAACGAGATGTTTGTACACAATTACATTAACATCTTCACAATTTTCTATGAAATGTCTATTGTTGTCATACATTGACCCAATTTATTTCAGTGACAAATGTTTACTTGCATTGGAACGTGTGTCAGTGTAAGTAAGTGGGATGAGTCACTAGGACAGGTGCCATCCAAGGTAGCAAGCCAAGTGTTCCGGTTTTCTCAGAAACGGGAAAGGCATTCCATACCGGACATTTTGGTGTATGTTTTATTGTTATCTCGGATTAGTAACATTTGGCAGGAGTTCTTGTGGTGGATTTGATTATAGGAAAAGTTCTGGCCACTTTAAATCATGTAAGCTGGGATGGATTTCATTTCCGCTCATTGCCTTTTACATCTCAACATCTTTCCTTTGTAAGTCTCTTCTACATCATCTGTTAGTAGTTTTGGTGGGTCATCATTTTGGTTTACCATCTAAGCTAAGTTGGATTTCATCTGCGCTCATTGCCTTTTACATCGTTTCATCTTGTCATCATTAATTTCTTATTCATCGCCCTCCCCATTTCCATTACCTCGTAGTAACGACCAAGAACATATTTCTGATCATCATAACTAAAATTTAGGCTCATATCGTTGTAAGTAAACAGTATGAGTCACTGGGACGTCCACGTGCCATCCAAGGTTACAAGCCAGGTGTTCCGGTTTTCTTTGAAACGGGGCAAGCGTCCCATACCGGACATCTTAGTGTACATTTGTTGTTGTTGATTACAAATATTATTTGGCAATTTCTGCAGTGTGTGTGGTAGGAAAATTTTCGTGGGATGAAATCTTCGTTTTAGTTCACGCCATCATAGTTTAATAAAAAAATGTAAACACGCACGATTGTTGGCGTAAAACTTTGACTTTAGATATCAAAATTCATCATTACCACTGCTTATTTTAATTGAATTATGGATGAATTCTTGACATAATTAAATCAATTCCTGATATAATTAAATGACGAGTTAAACATACCCAATATGGAGCTTGGATGTCCGAAAACTACATATTTTTATGATTTTTAACCTCGGCCAGCACTGCCGTAAAAATGGCGCTGACCGTATTTACGCACTTGGATATTTATAAGAGTAAATTATGAAACTTGTGCGCTAAATACAAAAGTCTTAATGGCGTTGACATATGAGCTTTTCATCCAACTTTCTTAATTAACGCACACTAGTAAATGATAAATGAGCAGAATATTAAATATTTACATAAATAATGAGGATGACTTATGACTTAAATGTTAGCCCCTTTCGGGGCCGATACCAAGCCAGCGGAGGTTCGTGCCTTGAGCTCCGAAAGGGGACCGTACCAAACTTTATGATGCTTCTCGTCTTCCGGACTGGAACCAAGCTGTACTATTAGTAATTTGAAAGGTGGAAACGTTTACAAGATAATATTATCATCAAAATATTGATCCGTTACCGCAGTGATTGGTTTTGTTATCGCCATTTCAGGCATATTATGTTTTCCTAGACTGCGGATTGAAACGATGACTCATAAAATCATCCATCATCATCATCATCATTTCAGCCGAAAGACGTCCACTGCTGGACATAGGCCTCCCCCAAGAAGGGGGGGGTTTTGCCATAATCGCCACGCTTGGCAGGCGGGTTGGCGATCGCAGTATGGTGTTATAAAACACAGAGAACGCTGCTGCCCATTCTCTGGTATCAAATCATCCATACAATTCACAAAAGGAAGTCTATTGCAAAATAGACATTGTATTGTTAAAGTTGTCTGCGGTTGCAGTACTGTTATCATTCAGCCCCCTTGACCGCAGATCGAATACTCGCACCCATCAACAAGTTCAGGTATTTGGAGCAAGCTATTCTTTTCAAATACGTCTCTAAGGTTGATGCACGGCGTTGCCAAATATGCACTGTGGATGTAACAATATTCAGCACTCATAAAACTGTAACGTAGAACAATTTAGCTTCATATATGCGGGGTGATAGAAATGTTTTACACTGCTTGAAAACTGGGAATGATGAATGAATGATGTTGACGGTTACGTTATGTTATTCCCTGCCAGAGCTGTTCTGAAAGGGTCAAAACGTAATTAGGCATTACGCCACCGTATTGTGTGCTAGTCTTTAGTTATCCGTGAAATTCGCTCGAGGGCCGTTCGCAGGAACTCGTCGTATGAACTCTGGTGCAGTGCCAACGACATACGCGCCTTGACCTCGCAATCCGTCACACGCTGTCAGTCACCGATAACGGTGGATTTACAACGATATCGCTATCCGTCAGACTGTGCGAGTGGGACGGAGAAAGCCGACGAAAGTATCCGAATGTCTTGCGTTGTGGTCTTCATGACCTAGACATTACGACTTGATGTGACTATCTGATTGTAAACACGAGATATTTATGGACTTGATGAATAGATGGGAAGAGAAATTCTATAGTCGTCTGACCACAATATTTTTTTTCTTTATAATATTTACTCTTGTCGAGATCTCGAGATCCCGAGTCTAATTTGTTAAAAGACCTCTTTGTCTGATTTCGCGCTTTGATGACTTTGCCTTTGTGCCTTTGTTTTGAACCCTGGGATTTTACAAAGTGCTTATTTGGCTAAATAAAGACTCGTTGAGCTGTCTAGCAACAGAGCCCTCTAAATTCAAGCGCTACTCAGACGTCCCGCGTCATGCCGTAATCTCATTAAGAACCAAATCCGATTATGACGGAGGAAAGCCTGACGTCCCGCACTCCCGCTATTTCACATCAAAATACGATTCTAATTAAATCACAGAGGAGAGAAGCTTTACATATTTTGGCAAATAGAAGAGATGATTTGAGCAAACTCCGTAATAAGCAAAGGGATCATCCTTTCTGACTGTAGAGCATCTTTAGGGGTCTGAAAACAGTTTACCCTAATGAGAAAATATTATTTACTATTTACCAGTAGCGAAGGGTCAATTTTTGTAATAGGTAAGCCGGAGTACATATCTTTAATCTGATTATATTATTTATCTACAGAATACTGACTGTGCCATTTTTCAAAGGGAATCCGGTAGGAATCGAGTTGTATGGAATCTTCGCCACTGCTATTTACTGTACCTCATAAAACCGGTTTTTGTCGATTAATTTCCATTGTTCAAATATTAATTACATCTTATTATTATTCAACGTCGGATTAAAGTCAAAAGTGTGATTAATATCAATTAGTATCAGTGCAATATTAAATGGAATTATTTTTATCTTGGAGCATTTGGATATGCCCCAATTACAGAGTAATTAGGGGGTCTTTAATCAAGCTTGCGGGAGTTTTGATAAATGTCAGTGAGTGAGGAAGACATCACGTGACGCGATTTCTTAGCTATGTCACTGTGTGGTTTTATTCGTGCGCGTGAGCAGTGAAACGCCTGATTAATAACCGCTGATAACGCGCGAGAGGCGTGTCGAAACCACACAAGAACCTACTACAAGTTTTTGTTTTCATCGTCTTGATTATTACGTTTTATTGAGCCCTCTCTTTTCTGTATAGTGCCGTTGTAAACTCTCTTATCCTCTGCGTTCGCGGAAGCAGATTATCAACTATTCGGTGACTTTTACTTTCGTCAACAATAATAAAAGTTATGTTGTATTCATAAAAAATAATCACTTTATCGATTATTGTTTCTGCAAAGTTAGTCGTTAAATTGACCCATTTTGATTTACTGTCACATAAAATCATTTCGTACCGATAATTGATATACTTACATAGGTAAACCCGCGCGCGCGATGGCGGAGAGCCAAGTCTTAAAATAGACAAGCACCATTTTGTTTTCTCACCTTCTGCTACTTGCATTGTGGTCACGTGAGTTGAACATCAATATTTTATTTAACTTTATATAAAACTGATGTATTTTCAATCTGAGCTCATGTTTAAGAGAACAATGACTTAGGAAAAAATCCGAGACATGAATACAAAACCAGACTTACGGATGTAGCTACGAATAAAGAGGAACACTTTTGTGACGTTGCAATACTTTGGACTAAGAAAAACAAAGCCTTTTAAAAGAAAGATAGGTAAACATACAAGCTTGAACAAAAAACGGCACCAAAAACATGTGAAAACAACTTGCTTTACACGCTCGAGGAGGCACGTCCTTGTGATCGAGTCAGCTGATCTGACGGCGGACCAGAGAATATTACTGGTTATGACTAAGCCGAACAGCGGCCAGTGCGAACACAGGAAGTACACAAAGATACGGACAGAAAGATAGAACCTATTTCCTGCACTTACAAGAGTTCGCACGCACTCCTCGACCTTGGGCGTCTATCGAGTTAATTCACTCATCTAGTTGACCACAAACGGTATTAAAAACGATCATAGAATTATTGATTGGTACAACAACCATTGTTTCGATGTTAACGCAGAAAATCAGGTTTATTTGCATATGGAATTTATGTCTGCGCTTAAAATAGAAATTGCAGGAGTCAGAGCAGAAACTGTTGGGTAACTATGTAAAGTACTGATTTAATAACTGCGCCCGAAATGTGTGGACGAAAATATAATGGAAAACAAAATATGGGTTGCGATAATATTGATGTGAGGGAAAATTGTTGAGCGGAATAGCGATGAATGAATGAAAATGTGAATAGTTCATGCTCGGCGTATTTGTGGATACGGATTGAAGCAATATACTGCGATAAGATAACGTTATTAAAGATTAATATTGTGTATAGAAACGGATAACTTATCCCAGGCTCTTTTTATTTCAGCAATACATATTTGAGTTCCTTGGTCTTTTGCCTTATTAGTCAATTATTTAGGCAAATCTCGTCGTAGTCTTTCATTCCTTTACTAATTCATTTGAAAAAACTCGCAAAGCACCATAAAAGTCGCCGAAACCGGCTTCGGTTTAGTAATTCTTGCATATTCAATGCCCGTATCTGTGTTGGAAAGGAAATGTCTGAGGTATTTAATCGGCACAGCAAACAAGTGCCTCTACTCACCAGTGCATACTCAAAGTGCCACATCGATCGTAGAATTATTCGAATGCGCCAAACCACAGCACTTGCGGTTCTGTCCGTCTAATCGAGTTTGCGCAATTGCTACCAATTAACGTTGCAGCTCACATGGGTATTGAGTAATTGCTTGGTAACGGACCGATAATTGCTTTTACATCTTCTCTATTGTAGTTATCATAAGCTCTTATTCAACCATTATTATCGTCGGCCTTTTTGTTTAAGAAAATCTTTAATATCTCTTTTGTCGGAGTTGTGGCTGTTATATCTCCTTGTGCTCTAATTTCTTTTCAATCTGCCAGTTCTTTGTTGCCTTTCAATTTTAGTTCTACAATTTTTTTTCTTTTTTTTTCTTTCGAACCTTGAATTTCTGACTTACAACGGAAATTAGACTGTTACTTCGTTTACCAAAAGATGGAAATTCGACCTTGTGTTCTCCTTGTTATTTGGTCTCATTAAGTAAATAGATCTGTTTGCGTAATGGATAACAATGTTTTCCCTTTGCTCTATCTGATAAATTGGCTTACTGAACACGAAACTCGAGATGTGACTTAGATAGGTAATGTTTTGCTCCGAAATGGTAGTATATAAATACGTAAGATTTGGTTTCTCGAATTACTTTAGCTTTATGACAGTGATTAATTTGTTAGGGTGATTGATAAATGGTGTGACACGTGAAGTCAGTAGTGGCCGGGTATGTTTGTCAAAGGACCTAAAGCCGTTAGACCAGACGAGTCCTAGTGTAGCGTGATGCGCCCTCCAGCTAGATAGACCAACGATCTGAACACACAAGGTAGCTGGGCCACACTTGATGCGAAACGCGGTGAACCGGGTGATATGACCCAACTTGGGAGCAGCGTATGTAGGTTGTGATATATTGAAGTAACTGAAATTTAATGTCTTGCAGTACACTGTTCTAATTCAGGATGCCAAAATAAAACAAGTATTTTATCAGGATTTGTATTTACATTAGAAGCATCATCATTATCTTCGATGTTAACTTGTGCAAGATTACACCCAGTTACAGTACCGGAATTGAGTCATTTGACTCGAGTGACACGTTCAACTTCCAGAATGGAGGCTCATTATAATCGTTGAAGCAATTTAAAATCCATTACTCTTAAACGTCGGGTGCTAATTAAATTAACTCTAAATATTGTCAACTTTACAAGAACGTTAAATCTTAATTGAAAAAAGAGTTTTTTAAGTGTACTTATTTTTCTCTATGGACATTTTTACTAAACTAGAGAATAAAATACAATTTGTTAAAGGTGATGGTAACACAGAGGAATGAGGAACGAACCCTTTCCCTATCCCATGAACCTCGTAATGGTTCAGGGCGAGTGTTTAACAGTTCTGTCTACTCCGTGGACAATAAAATTAAAGGATGAATCAAACACAAATAGTGGTCGGTTCTGAAGACATTGAATAAAGGCTGTTGGGTAAAGGCATGAAGATGACGCATCTTAAATGGTACCAGATACAGAGACATGAATTAATAGAAAACTAAACGGTCCTCATTAGATTAATTCAATTACAAAATTGAGTATTTGCAATTGAATAGGTTTACGAAAGGGATATATGTGTCATAGAGAAAACAATGACTGTTGAAGTTGCAAAATTGATATTAGCTGATAAGGGAAAACTAATCACAGTGCAATTGTTTGTTTTAAAGATAATCAAAACTAAAAATAGGTTTGTAATTGTATTCATATCAATATATTTATATTTAAAGAAAGCTTCTATCATTCCGACCAAGCTGTAATGACGCTGCAGTAAATAATAACTAATTGTAAAAAAGCGGTTTTCTCTATTAATAAGACATCATTAGGAAATCCCCGTATTACAGCATGTGGAATCAACACAAAATACTAAAGACTATTACAACTAGATATTTATGAAAATTAAAATGCTCTAGGAGCAGCAGAAAAACGCAAAATAACAGCTGTATATCAGCCCACGCTACGAGAAAAATTCAACGCAAAACCAACGGAAAGGATTGCGCATTTTGAAATAAAACACCATTTTATCAACTCTTTATTCATACTTCGCAAGCGGTTTTGTACATAAACCTGAAACTTTTCTACCTATCAGCATTATATATGACACTATGTATCTAAATACACAACCACAAAAACATAATGCTGCCGTAGACAATCCTCAAGTTATAACTGCCCTAACCCAATTGCATTTTTCTGAAGCACGTTCGAAACGTTATCGGCTTACAGTACAGTGTTATCGAGTAATGTATGCAACGCATGACTATTAAAATGCATACCTAAATATTAATGTTGACTTTATTATGTAAGAAAACTATGTGCAAGTTGTTTTCGTAAAAGGCTAGATTAATTACTTACGGCGCAAATACGAGGTACGGAATTTTCTTTGTGTAATTTATTTTTATGCGGTTTTGAGTTTGGTCAAGTGTTGAGTAAGATGATGAATAATCAATATTTATTTTTATAAATTCGATGTTGGTTTTTGATGTGATCATAATGGAAGCTTGGAAAACGAAAAGGTTAATGTAATAGATGAAGAATCTGCTACTGTAAGAAAAGTTACTGAAAAGGCTATAACAAACAACGGAACCAAAAAAGATGAATATAGGGAAAAAAAATTAATCTGCAAAACTTCTAGTTTGTACCAACAATACAAACAATAATAAAATTTAAATCATCTGATTTGAATTCAGTGAATCATGATTTGTTATTAATATTTATGGATGAACAATGATAGGTCATTCATAATAGTTATTATAGTTTACACTGATAATTAGGATTGAGTTAATTACATAAATTAAGGAAATATGAATGCAGATGAGAATAAAAGTAATGATATCGGGCAAATCTGCCGAATTTAATTAGAAATAACCTCTTAGAAATCTACTAAGCAAAGTATGGAGAAGATTTAGCCTTGGTTGTATTACTAAATGTATTATAATGCTTTTTCCGTTGTACTCCTAATTATTTGTGGTCCAACTAACAATCATAACAGAACAATGCAGAACATATTTAATGACTCAAGAATTACAGACCAAGTAAAAACCCTAGGCTATCTTTGAACCTACAATAATTAATCACAAGAGACACTGGACTCGTAAATCTTAGAATATCTTACCAAGAAACGTGAACAATAGCACGTAAATATACAAAATATGATGTGATAACTAAGGAATGGTTGAAATCGAACTTTGTTCGTATCATTGTATCATTATCGCATGCAGTGACTGTCGCCAAGATGTTTACTGCTGTTTTAATTAATAAATTAATAGTATCGGCATCATATCGGGTCCCCGAACCCAGTTGGTCACTGTGTTTTGAATTTTATCAAGAGTTATGCGTTGCAGTCCCTTGTTATGATCATTATTAGTAACTTTAATTACTTGTTGATATTGGCTAGTTTTGCGTAATTTTCCTGTTCGATTGGATTGCCCACATTGTTCATTATTCTCATCTCCTTCCTCTTCTCCATTTTGCGCTATGCTTCCTTGGTCTGTGTTTTACTGCTTTTCATTTGCATTTCGTTCACTTGCATTGCATTTTTTGTTACTCTACCTTATTTGGTTTCGGATATTCAACATCCTTTTCCGTTTGATTTACTTTATCTATCGCTTGAATAGTAATGAGTTTCTTATACGTGTTCTAGAGTTGATTAGAATGAGCAACTGAATGAAGTTGAATGGTATTATTTTTGCCTAATAATGTGCAAATGACGAACAACTTCGACAGGTTCAAGCTGTAGATCAAGTTAAGGAGGAATAGGAGTAGTAGGTATTGTGATGCATGATGTGATTTTTGGGTTTAACTGTTGTTTATTAAAAGAGGAGTCTGGTTAAACTCAATCTAAATAAAGCATGTTTTTCACAATATTTATTTCGTGTCTGATTCCCTAAGTTTTTGTATTAAGACTGAAGAATACATTTTCTTCTTTCGTCTTATGAGTTTAAATTAGTGTTTCATCCAGTCTTAGAAGTTCTGCTATTCAAAAATTAAACCACAATTTTAATTCATTTAAATCTTGCTCAAAACATCAATTTCAAAACAATGTTTTTATATTAGCACAAATATTTTGAGACGCGGAAACGTTTAGTAAACAAGGCACTAACAGGTGCACTAACAACTTATTCTAATGCCATGTGTTGTGCAACAATCTCAGCACATTCACATCCGTGTCGGAGCTAATATTGCGCAATGGAGCCACACACTCGTTTCCTATTTATTAGGTCGATCTATTTCAGTACGTTATCGTATGAACACTGCCAATATTTATATCATTTGCAAAGAGAGTTGGCTTTACAATGTTCTTTGTGGTATGGGTAAAATAAACGGGTTAGATAGAAGTTTAATTCTTACAAGATTTATCGTAGACAATATTATCTTTGTTACTATACTTGGTCCTATCGTCTACCTTTATCTAATTCATCATATTTTCATCTTGTAAAATTATGATCTCTAATCTTCTGGAATTTCATAAATTTTCTTTTTCTTTCTGTGAATAGTTTCCTATAAACTGTACAAAACCAGTTTATTTAGTTTTCCAACACCAGTACACTGAAGTTTCGCGTCAGCTATCTTAGTTTACGTTCAATTTGTTGCAAACTCGGTGAAATGTTAAGCGCTCGCTGTGATCTGATTACAACACTTTCCTCTAACCACATTGTTAGTAGTTTCTGATAGGAGCAATTTTCCTTAAGCTTTGCTCTCAAGTTCTTCAATAGTTTCTCCGCTGTATTAACTCTGTGCTCTTCAAGATCTTTATAATCATAATCAGTTTTTTCGTCAACGATAACCATTGTCATTGAAAGGTTATCATAATTCCCGTCAATTTTTTTCTCATGTCTCATCTAACTAAAAATACAATGTAAATCAACACTGATGACCCATACGAATTGATAAAATATGTAAAAATAATTTTGCACGGACTATATTCGAGCTTCATTAAATTGATACTCACTGATAACCCCGGGTCATTTGTTCCTATCACATTATCAATCAAACTAGGTACTGTAAACAGGCTTGACATGAGGTTATCTAATCAACACTGTTTACAACCATTGCAAACTAGATACGGAAATTGTCTTCTTTTATGATTATGACACATTCGGGTCTAATTGTCGTTATGCGATCTATCGAAATGGGCCAATGGAATTTGCCGACGCTACCAAACTTGTGTCTGTGTGCTCGAACATTATCTTTAGAGTGCCACTCGTATGATTTAAAATGTTTTGTATAATTGTGATATGGCTTAGTAAACGAAACTGAAATACTGTTCTTATCTTCCACATTTAAAACCTTGTCTGTTATTATTCAGGTAGCTTTATTTAATTTTTTACGATATTTGCGCTCGCTGCTAAATAAGCAGATATGTCTAAAGACTTCGTAATCTTGAAACTTCATGGCGTATTCATAGCCTCTTCTTGTTCCAGATGTTACTTTTGTATTTATGCAAATCAATCTCTTCAACCCTAGTCCATTCATGTGTCATTTACATGCCGGCGCGTTGCGTGAATGCTTGTACTGTGTCTTTGCCTCGCAGTTGTTTATGGGTTCTCAACTAGCGCCTGTCTTATATCTTCCCTTTTGTTTTTCTTGTAATTTGCTGTTATTGCTTCAACTGTATATTAAATTATAACACCAGCTTCTAAGTGCTTTAGTGTCGTATGTACTCAATGCTAATATCTAGCCTCGTAGATAACAGGAGTGTTTTTCACAATCGACTTATTGCCAAGAAAGATTTACAGTCGCTCACAGTACGATGGTAAAACACGAAGTTATTTCCGACGGAATCCGCCTTGTGGATTTGCTCCGCCGAAAATAGTATCATCGATCTTATTCGCACGAGAGAATAACAGCGGCCGCGTATTTATTTATACAGCAGCATATAGGAAAAGTTCTGCCTTATTCTCTGAGTTCATTTACATATTTATGCCACTGTGGTATGTCGGCGGGAACCCTTTGTTGCCCTTTGAATTTATATATGAATTTACTACCATTATATTGCCAGTTGTAAAGAATACTGATTGAATTATGAATGGTCTCTCTTGATGTAATCATAAAATCGTAGAAGAGCTGTAATCAAACGTCTTACACAAAGCGCATCAAATTCGCAATTTGGCTGATGTCGGTCCACTTTATTCAATTACGCGTTGATTGTCGGTGGCAAGAGGTCGCGTCGGGTTGTGGCTGTACTAATTAGGGCCTTAACGCTTCGCCCACGCACGTGCCCATTGTCGCACATGTACCTATAATCCATGTCCACTTGTCCATATACAATACACCTTACGATTCGTGTCAAACTAACAATTGTCCAATTGTCTTCTCATTCATCTTGAGCAATAGTTCTTGGAATAATTAATTCCATCTGGCTTATTACTTTGTTTTGTTCGAAAATTGTTTTTAGTTATAAGCTGCAATTGTACACTTATGTGCACACTAATTATCTAGCTTGAAGATGACATAAATCCAGACGGAATAGATATCAGTTTTGAAAACAACACTTAATACAGTGCGTCAGATTGCTATGACTATATCAGTGGACTCGTTGAAAGCACTCAACAATTCATAACATTATTCATGTCAAACATCAAGGTTGAATGCAAATGTGCATGTTGAAACAGATAGATATACAGATGGATTCCAGATTGGATTTGGTACAATCCTCCGTAAGACCCGAGTGATGGGCCCCGTCCGTCATCCCACGTGCGCTTCGACCTCAATACTATCAACGCATTGGCAATACAAACATTATGTTTATATTTACCTTCGTGTTATTATGGCGTGCCAGCGAGTAAATGCCAAGAAACACTAGATTAATTTGCAGCTCCGATATCAGCAACCGCAACCAATTTATTTACTGCGTTTCGTCATTGTCTAATTTCACCTCGTTCAAATTACTGAGATTACCGTTATTTACGCAGTCCACGTGACTGACACAAGATGGTTTTTTTGCGTTCGCATCAATCAAGATTTTTTACTTGCCGTAACTTCATACACTATTATGTAATCATTTTCCGCTGTAAATATGAAAATGAGTGCTTATAGCGATATTCATGCTTCAAATGCTTAACCCGGATCACGTGCAAAAAGTCGTGGAACCGGTTTTGAGGCTTCGTTTATAAACAAAACAGGCTGAGATCAGGTTTTGGCGCATTCGTTCTAAGCGCGTGGGCGGCCTTGACTGAGCGAAGGACGGCCGGCGCGGCGGCGGCGCGCGCGCGCTTCTCAGAGCATGCGCGCGCGCTGGGGGCGTGGCACACACGCGAACCGCGTATGGATGACTGCGGTTTTTTTCTTATACTAGTATTTCCCTCACTAAGAGGAAACGTGAACGTATGAAATGAATAATAAATTTCATAGCTATTAATATACCTAATTGATGCGACGCGAACAAATAATGATGTTACTGAATACGACGATGCTACTAAATATGACAATGAACATTGACTGACATTATACGGACGAATCAAACATTAAGAATAAAATTATGTTACATTCGGAGAATTAAATAAAGGCTGACGTAACACAGCTGATACGAAATTACGCAAATAGATTTAAATAAGTACTGTAGTGTAGACACAACATCGATTGAGACGCGGCTGTTTTTTATTTACACTGCAGCCGCATTTCACCAGCAGTTGCTTTCTGACGGAAACTTAAATTTCATTATGGTGCAAAAAAATTTCAACGCTCACGTGACTAACAGTTTAACCGACTAGTCCCGAGGACGAAAAGTGGTGGACGAACAACGACATTCATTATTCAAGACCCCCGGACGTGAGGTACGCGACAGAAATAATAAATAGACCATTCATACGAGAGCAGACTTGCCTACAGGCTACGGGGTTTTCAGAAACCCCCATCGTGCTATTTTATAGTCAATGTCGTGAAGAATTTTTCATATTCGCAATATGGAATTCTTACTTACTATCTGGATTGTGAGATAACCTAAATATATTTGCGGTAGCTAATTCTGTTTCGTTTAGTCTCTGAGCTGTATTTTTACTTCAATGAACGTCAGTGAACGTCGTCGTTTATACAACTTTTGATTTTAAATCGAGGTAAATAGTAGTGTAATCTAACCACTAGATTATGTTGTGTATGGCAAAGATAGTAAACATCAACTTTTCAGTATTGTTTTCAAATCATTCTCTACAACAACAAAAATGTATTAGAAAAGCATCATAATATTCAGGGATTTTGTAGTTAATCAATTATTATTCATGTAATTGAAGAACAAAACAATGAAGTACATAATTCATTAGTTTTGTACTCGTTACTATGTCGTTAACCAAGTGCTCCTCGTATTTATGAAGAACCCGTCTATGACATAATGATAGCTTTTCCTTAGATTGATTTACCGGACTACATTCAGGTGGAGCTTCAGATTTAATGTTTGTGTAAGAACTTGTGGAGTTCCCAAAGTAGATTTAAGAACGTCTACATAAACCTGGTTTGACAATTTCTTTAATTATTATTTAAAAAAAACTTAAGTGAAACATGTAGCGTTAGAAGCAGACCAGTTTGTTTTTCATCTATTTGGCTTCCATTATGTTTTAGGGCGGATACGACCAAACAGGAATAAATTTTATTCTAGGAGTAAATCGCTACATATTCGAGAATAACTCAATTTCACGTTTAACCAACTACAATTCGAGGAATAACGAGACTATTCGGGAATAGTCACAATACCACCGTTAGGCATGGAATAAGGAGCTTATTCCAAGAATAACAAAATGGCGCCCTATTGTTTTAAGCTGTCATTTCAATTCAACACAAGGAATTTTTCGAAAAACATAAAATGCAACGTTTAAATGATTTGATTGAAGATAGTGATAGTGATGAGGAAGTTATACCTAGACGTCCAAGGTGGCTAAAAGAGAGAATAGATTTATTTGAATATTATGATGATCGTGATTTCACGATAAGGTTTCGTTTGAGCAAAGAAGCAACCTTGTTTTTGTTGACAAGAATTGAACATAAATTGGAATACATTTCTGACCGGTAAGTGTTTATTAGTACCTCCAACAATATCTACCTACCTAATTAACCTGCGTGCTTATATTATTGTATGGTCATAAAAAAACCTTTGAAAAATTCATGACTGGATACTTATCTCTTAATTTGGTGATTGTCTAGCACACCATATTCTTATGATATGATAAGTTACGTTACTGTCTTTAGAATATCAGATCTAATTATATTATTATTTTCCAGCAACTCTTCCATTTCACCGATAAACCAGTTGCTGGGAACCTTGAGATTTTATGCAACAAATTCCACTACAATGGTTATCGGTGACATCTGTGGTTGGAGTACACCTACTGCCAATAAAATTATTCACAGAGTCAGTGCCAATATTGCTGCACTGCACAAGGAATATATAAAATTTCCTACTACTCAGCAGGAGATGAGGAGGGAGCAAGATAATTTTTACCGAATAGCTCGATTTCCACGTGTTATTGGTGCCATGGATTGCACGCACATAAAATTATCATTTGTACCACTCCGGTGTCAGGTGGGAGGTGAACAAGCAGAATTATACAGGAACAGAAAAGGTTACTTTTCTATAAATGTGCAGACAATATGTAATGCTAACTTGGAAATCACTGACATAGTAGCACGATGGCCAGGGTCGTGTCACGATAGCACAATATTTAACAATAGTGTTATCAAAGCGAAATTTGAAGATGGATGCTATAATGATGCAATTCTGGTTGTTGACAGCGGATATGCTTCAACATCATACATGATGCCTCCATTAGGGAGTCCGAGAACGCAAGCAGAACAACTTTATAATGAATCACAAATAAGGACAAGAAATCCTATTGAAAGAAGTTATGGTGTATGGAAACGCAGATTTCCTGTTTTGGCACTTGGAATGCGTGTAAAGTTGGAAAAAGCACTGACAATTATAGTGGCCACCGCAGTTCTTCATAATATTTTACGTCGTAGAGGTGAAAGTTTACCTCCAGATGATCCAGAACTTGATTTACCAGCCCCTTGGGAGCAAATTTTAAATGATGGCCAAATGCCTCAAGTCAATCAAGGAGAGCAAACACCTGTGCGACGGCATGAGACCCGGGATGCTCTTATTGCTGATTATTTTTTTAGTTTGATGTAAGTAAACAGAATAAAATAAAAGTAATTAAACAAGAATATTGTTTTTAGTATTTATTCCTATTTTATAATTAAGACACTGGATGACAAACTATATTCATGTGGAAAAAATGGAAAAGTCAATGGCTCGGCATGCCATAGTTACCTATTCAAATAAAAAGGAGGTAATTATTTTCTATTTTTGACTGCCACTAGCTTTCTTCGCTTCATAAATAAAATGTTAGTTTTAAGTTTTTCTTGCTTTAATATCTCCTTTTTTATTTGAATATCTAAATCATGCCGCACCTTAGACCTTTCCATTTCTTCCACAGCAAGCTTTGTCTGTTGTTCCAAAGCTTCAATTTTCTTCATATGTAATTTTTCTAATGTAGAAGTTATGCTTGAGGGGGTTGGTCTTCTCCTAGAAACCCATGTCCGATGAGGTGTTGGATTTTCTGTAGTTGTAATTTTGAGGGCTGACGATACAGGAGTCCTCAACATTTTAGGAGTATAATCTCCCCAATCCTTTAATAGAAAAATAATGAAATTAGTAGGGTAAAGTAATAACTTGACATACATAGTTCTACTTTAGTTACATTTGTCCTATATCTAGCTGTTGTATTTATAATTATATAGTGGCCATTTCATAAAATCCTTTCTTAGAGAGCCTCTAAGTAACAATGCATCAAAATCTGTCCACCATGTTGGGTCTGTGAGCTAATAGTCCAGTCGTTCAGGCAGTCACAGTATTTTTATATAGAGCTATTAATTACCTTTTCCACAATATTTTCATTTTCACATGCTACATCTGTGTCACTTGTGTGTTGTTGTACAAGAAATTTAGGAGACATTGCGGTATCTGCAAATAAAAGTAAAGTTTAAAATTTAGACATAAGGCAAACAGGGGAGGCATATTTAATACAAATTATATAAAAGAAATAAACTGACTGATAATGAGATATCAATTCACAGCCCAAACCTTTTCTCAGTGAAAATTGTAAAGGGTAAATAAACTAACCTATGTATTCTATCTCTGCTGCTGGAAAATCCTCCGTATGTGCCACAACCATTGCCACTTGGTCTTGCACCGCCGGAATAATAGAGTCTTTATCATAGGGGTTAAATAAACCAACAGCACTGGTGGATATTAATGATATGATCCGCTGTTGAAAATGATCCTCCTTTTTAGGCAGTATTGATGATCCACCACCTAAAACAAAAATATTTGTGAATAAGTAAAATAAATAATGAATGATGATGAATATGAGGAATGTTAAGCATATCAACGTGTTTCATTATCTGTATGTACCTATTTATAGTGGCATATCATACAATACATGGTGTTTTTCCCAAAACAGTTTTTAGATTATTAAAAAAAAGTTAAAGTTAGCATTTTAGCATAGGAATATAAATAACATAATAATACTAACCTGTTTGGATCATATGCTTCCTGTTAGCTGCTGCATCCTTTCTTGCCACCTTTTTCATGCTCTCCCATTGAGCTTTCAAATTATCCCCTGTGCGAGAACAGTGGGTTGTACGGCTATTATACTGGTCAGCAATGATTTGCCATTGAGCCAATTTTGATTTCACCGTAACACCATCCGTTTTTTTATTTTCGATTATTTTAAAATGTAACTCTACTAGGTTTAACAAAAGTTCTTTTTCAGATGGCAGCCAATTAGGACTACGTTTACGCATAACGTCACTCATTTTATATATAAGATTATCTAAGGGTGCACTGCAAAACTCGAAAATAAACACCACATGAACCAAACCAAACCGACATGCAAAACTTCAAACACTTCTTCGTTTTCAAATTTTACTGACACTATTGACATTGACAGCAACTTTTTCGCGCTATAATACGACAAATGAGAGTTGACATGCATTATGCTTCTGTACGCTCCCGTTTGTCGAACAACGTTTTTTTCCCGGGTATTACATTCGTTCACAACATGTTCACATTCACTCCGTTATTCGCGCGTAACTAATCCAAGTATAAGTATACGTTAGATTGTTTGGAAAAACGACTGTCGAGTTATTCGAGAATAAAATCGTGGAATAAATTATTCCTGGTATAGTTATTCGTGTATAAATTCGGGTTTGGTCGAATCCGCCCTTAGTCCCTTAAATTCTTTCTTCATTCTCTATGAACAATTCCAAAATTCCTTGTTTATTTTTCTCATAGTCATTGCCTCCTTAAAATGAGCACTTCACAACAAGGCTCTTAGCTTCACCTTTTGAGACACCTTGATCCATTGTGATCCAGAGTGAAGCTGCTTTCGAGTAAATGCTTTGTAAGCATTACACTGTCGAGAGCCGGCTTAGAGTTTCAGCGAACGGCTTTGAACGTTCTCTCATAAAGCCAGCATTCAAAACTCTACTCTACAGTACATAGTTTGGCGCAGTTTCGGCGTTATGAAAACAGCAAAAACAGATATGTAGTATACATAGAATCTATGCCAGAACTGTATCTAGCTTCTGTGGGCGTATTATCTTATTTATCTAGATCTAGACCAGTGTCTAAAAATTTCCGTCTCTTCCAGCTAATAAAATTCTTGTAAGAAACCGTCGAACGATTGAGAAACTATGGCACTGAATATTATTGCACTAAAATTATCACTGTCCGGTGAAGCTAAATTATTTTTGATGCGAATATTATCCGAATCTTTTTTAACGCGAGCTTTGTTGATGGTCTAATTTTAGTCAGTTGGCGTCACATCGCCGGGACCGGCTGTTGTCTCCGTGACAAATGTTTATTGCATGTATTTATTTTATTTATCGTAACGTTCGATTTACAAACATTGGGTTCGTTGGCTTCTAAAATTTACGCAACGTACGGGCCTAGTTCTTGTTTCAATCGTTATCGTACCTGAGTACGGTATCGTTCACTGAACCGATTTTTACGTTGGCTGATCATAAAACATGTGTGCAGTAAGCGTCATGCATGGTCATGCTCCTTTCATTAGCAGGCTGACCGGCTTTCTTAGCTTTTCTAATATATGTTCCGAAATCTAAGCGTATTAACAACTAAGCGAAAAGGTTAATTGATTGAGGTTTACCTATCCCTTTAGCATTTCTCATTTATATTCTATGTAATATTGTGAAAGATTTTGATCTAGATTAAAGAAATTTGTTCGTACTTGGCTCAGGCCAAGAAAAAAAAATGATACCTCTGACTTAAAAGCTTCTTTTGTTCTTCAGTGCTTCTATAATAAATATTGTATAACAAGTCCAACGAAAGTCATTACCAAAACTAGTTAATGAATGTTTGCTCTTATCTTCCACTGTACAAAAATATTGATCCAAGCTTGTTTGTACAAGTCATGATAATAAGAATACGCTGTTTTGTTTATAATTAAGTAGTCAGGTAACGTGACATGGGGATTACTATTTTACGACGATGACGAAGACGACATGTATGCAAAGAAATTATTAACATTAGCCTCTCTTGACTTTGTTGGCTGTATTTTACCTCGGATTTTGCTCATAAAGCAGATTTAGTTGCTATTGTTCTTTTGGAAGTTTTTATAACAAAAAATAAAAGGGCCTCAACCACTCCCTTGTCGCAATATTGCATCCTGAAATGTTTTGAAATTTGATCTGGCCACGGATCTAAGACGATTGAACCTCTTTTCTGTTACGGTGGTATACGAAAGAGTATATTGCTGTAAGACAAAAATCACAATGAAATCTTTGTATTACATAACATTCTAAATTGTAACCTAGATTTGTCTTAGATAGGAGAATTAAGATATAGATTTATTCATTTATTGATGAAGATAACAATATGTCAAGCGATCACACCCTTCTTTTTTTGGCCAAGGTGATTCATTTCTAACATATCTGTTCCAAACGACGACACTAGTAAGTGTGATAAGTGGTACAATCACTAGTAGCCGTTAGAACTTGGTCATTAGAGTTTACATTTAAGTTAATCTATATTTCACCAAATAATGATACAATAACATATTAGATGACGTAATAGGCTTAGTATACAAGTTCTTAATATGGAATCCTCTGATGCCGAACTAGGACGGATCCGGAATATGATAAGAGGTACAATCACTAGCCGTTAGAACTAGTAGCCTTTAGAACTTAGTTATTAGAGTTTACATTTGCAACACCTCTATTCTCTGGTATAGAACAACTTGGAATTGTAGTCAGTAGTTCAGTCACAATGTCATATTCATCTATCTTCGCCATTCGCAGGTAGCGTGTATCAAAGCTAACATGCAGGCTCAAATATATAATTTGTGAGCCTCGCTTCATCTTGTCCTTGCCACAAAGTGGATAATCACGCATCCACAGAACATGTCAACCACAGATTGGATAACAAATTCATACGTGCACACTAATTCGAAAATCTCTGACATCTTCTATCATTTTAAAAATATCCTTCGTTACTGTTTGATGATACAATTTGACGTTTAGAATCACACACGTTTTTGAATTATTAATTCAATGTACTAATAAATTATTTATTGCATTATCAATCCGTGTTTGCATTCAATTCGATTGCTAGTTAGTATTTCGTATGCATGTAACTTTCCATACTAATTTAACAATGAATGATAAGCTAATCATTAATTATACTAACTTGTAGTTAACTTGTAGTTTTTAAGACCCGTTCTAATACCCGGTTGACGTCAGAAACAGAATCGACAGACGGCCAGGCCTGCTTACAGACTCTTACGTTGCCAGATCAATCCCACAAATCTGACGGAGAATTGGAACGTCTATATTTGATAGCTACTCTAGTAATGTTGCCATCCGTCTCCTGGTCAGAGATGGTAAACAACTAATTCATTCAGATCTCCTTTGATTCCAAGAAGAGCTTGCAAGTTTATACAGTTTAATAAAACTTCGTAATAGAGATTCTCTTTATAGTATTCTGTTATGTTTATAGCCGGTATCTTGTGTAACAATAAGCAGACTTATAAAAATAAACAAGTGTTTGGCATCTTTCTTAGAACTCACATTGTTCTTTTTGATTCGACATAAAATCTAAATTCTAAACTCGATTGGAGCAAGAATGCGTATATTGAATGTGGTAAATATTATGGGCGTGTTACATAATAATTGTTTCGACACTATTGGCAGTATTGAGTTATTTTAGCTTTTCATGAAAGTGCACGTTGCTGCCAATATGCGAATTTATTCATGACGTTACGTTACCAACAATCGATATTCTTCGCACTCACAAAGACGATGTGTGATTTCGAGCTTACAGATAGCACCTTGGAAATATTAAAAACGCCATTGCCTTCTACATGTATATTTCTCTGCACACTGTTTTGGTCTTATTTAGTTTCTAAATCACAATGTTCTAAATAATTTCCTCTCTTTCCAGGTGTTCGGCACAGTTGAGTTGCCGGACAAGCCGATCATGTTGCCGCCTTTTGTGGAGGCGACCCACTGCCTGGGTTACCACCTGACTCGCAAGGGTCGGGCGGTCGCAGACAGGGTTGTGTCTGTCCTCGGGTATGCTTGCCCGGATATCACGTACAGCCCCAGTCTGTATCCCATCACCGCTGCATTACTGCACTTCATGCCTGGTGAGTCCTTTGTTATTTTTCTCTTCTTTAGCATCTTTCATGCCGTTCCTTGGCGTTTCTTCTCGCTTCTTAGCGAATATTAAACTGCCTTCATTAACTTCTTTTTTGGAATCTAAGCTGCTACCGTTTGTGTTAGATTTATTTATTTAAGATATCGATGACTAATTCTTGGAACTTAGTCCTAGAGCGTAAGCTGATACTTGTTTAAAGAAAATCCGGTTTAGTTTTGGTTTTCTTCTTGGAACTTTTCTAATGCTTAGTTCTATATTAGAAAAGATTTACTGTGAATTGTGTCTGTCAATACTCACGTTTTTCTGTTTTAAACGGCTGAGTAACAAAGGATATACTGGAAGATAATGTTAGCCTGCGTCATCCAACTCACCAGTTGGATGACGCAGGCTAACATTATCTTCCTTTACCCACCGGTAAAGGCCCTCAAAGATACAAATTCTCAAAATTAATAAATTCGAATTTTATCAAACAATATTTCTTACCGCTGACGTTATGCTAAACAGTTTTGTTTGTCGCGCAATTAATTAAAAGCAGTTGAAACGATTTCGTAGAAGTTAAAATAATAAATTATACAAAAAAATTGGAATGAAAACGTCGGAAAATCCAAAGTTCTCGTCGTTATTAGAATACCAAATCATAATGTGAACGCCAATTTCCTCGGGCGATGCGAAGGCGGTTTTATTAATTAGTATTAGAGGCCATCTCTTGAAGCTTGAATGGGAGCTGTTAAATTTATTACTGTGGCTCGCTCGGTTTATGAACCCTGCCGCAGCTTTATTGATTGTCATTACTTGTATTATGACGAAATTTATGAGAATTCCAATATACTGCCGATTAATTGGTTCGTTTCATCGTTGTCAGTGTAGGTTGATACTAGACTAAACGTTTCATTATGTTTAATATGCAGAACTTACTTATACAAATCCAACATGAATGTCGTAGTCATAAATTCAGAATAAATGGTGTCTTTTCTTGAATTCTGTATTTTGTAGTTACCTATCAAAAACTTATATTTTGAATGATGCCCTTCAATGTAGTCAGGTTACAACCGGCTACATAAAGTATTCTCAATTCTAGAGCACAGGCGTCACAAAATTTACAGTCGCTCTCGCCTTAATTCAGTAATGAGTGCGGGGGGCGATAATTGAACTCAGCAATAGGCAAATTGCCGGACCAGTCTCCCGTCTATACCGCGATTACCCTTCCACTCTTCAAAAATGAATACCTACTCTACTTCTTTGCACTAAGACTGACTATTCTTTGCAACTATTTCGTATTCCTCATCTTTCTTATCAACATCTAAATTGAACTCTCGTACTTGGGTAGCAGAGTCTGGTATGTGTTCGTTATGGATCTGACCGGGTTGACGTGATCAAAACGATAAATGGACGTCGTCGGCACGCCACAGATTTGCATTGCGTCCGTCGGCGTCGTGCTGTCAGTCCCATACGATTCACTTCCTTCGTAGCACGTTTTCATATAATTGACTGGAATGCGAACATGCGTTTACGATCGAAATGGACTATGGGTGGTTTTATGTCAAATTAAATATTAATACATCGGCGCTTAACGATGCTGCTGTAACTAATGTAAACACAGGCAACAATAATGGTTATACTGGTCATTTATCATACGTCTGAGATAATTTGAACCGTGTCGTGAGGAGGCGGAGAGGCGGTGTCAATTTAGCCGCCGGATGACTCCAAAAGTGACAATTTCCTCCATTGTCAACTCCCGCTTTATTATGTAATATACTCTTGTATATAAGCGACATAGATTCTATTCTCGCGACACAGATTCTTTTCTCGCAACGATTTGATTGAAAATAAACAGTTGATGAGGCAACAGACAATACTAAGAAGAAATCCTTAAATGGATAGTTATAACAATGAAGTTTCCATGGGACTTATTTGTGTTGTTTCCTTCAGTCTTTTGGGAGTTTAGTTACGTAGCTACTAGTTGTCGAGTTAACCAATCGGTCACGTTTGCGGCGCGGCATGTTATTAAACTGAAATAGTTCATGACGCTCGTGGTCACATGGGCCTCTCAAACGCACGAATCCGTTTCGTCGCGTCCACCGATGTTTTTATTGTTGTCCCTCGCTAGTCGTGTGTCAATGTCGTTCACTTTATTAATTTGAACAGACGCACGTCCGTGACACTGGTAGCTCTCACCGTTATCACTGTCCCCTCTGGTTTAAACCAGATATCGTTCGAGTGCTCCACGTCATCAGAATTATCCATGTTGTTTTTGCACTAATAAATAAAGTTAGCGTTTGTAATTTGATGTAAAGCGTCGACGTAAACTCTGGCTTGCCGTGTTTTAGTGGTTGGCTCCCCGCCAGTGGCTGCTCCCCTCGTATCAATCCGAAACTGGCACCGTTTGCCACCAGCCGCCTGCAGAACAATGTGACCGTTAAGGAATTTGTTCCAACGCTCTCCCTTATCTTTACGCGTTAACTTTATCAACAGTTAATACGAGATAAGCCTGTTTACGTCAAGATCAAAAGATTTACCTCCAATTTCGTTTGGATCGAAAGTATTTTCCATGCCCTCCGGCGGCTGTTCGATTAAAAACGTATTGTAACCCAATTTAATTCGCCACAATGCTTACACAAAGGTCGAAAGGGCCGCACAAAAAGTTTGAATAAAACTCTCATTACATGCTGTTTGTTCGTTTTCTGTAAGCATTGAAGCGAGAAGGGGCTTCCTGTTCCGTTCTCGCACTGTACAAATGGTTTATATTACCCGCGACACGTAGATAAGACTTAATAAACTTTTCCTGCTTCAGTTACAGACACACAAAGTGAGACTTCGTCTCCGTTCACAATATCTCGTTTTGATAACTTTCAGAAAGACTTACAAGTTTATTATAATTTTGTGCTTGTTTCTGTTGCTCGCTTTGATTGCGGTGTCGAACTGGGTAATAGCCTCCCTTTGTCAAACTGAAAGATTGGAGCAATTTTCGTTTATGGAACAATATTCAAGTAACGAAGTTCCTCTCATGTCTCTTTTATACTTTATTTGAAAGTGAAGTCTGGTGGAAAACCTTTGAAATACGAAGTGCGTCTTCTTCGACAAACACGACGAACTTACGTTTTTCAATTTCGCTGGTTCAAGGGAGTATTTTAACTCCATTTGGTACGAAATTGCACCCCCCTTTTATACCCCAACTCCGACAAACAGGGTTGTTTATTGATACCCAACGATGTACGTAACAATTGATATACAACGATAAAATTGTCTACTCTTCGCCCATCAACAAACATTTTATTTCTAAAACTTTTTGTGACCATTTTACTGCTGAATTAACGGCGCAAGTATTTTTGTTTTATAACGAGATTTATTGCGTGAGATCTAATCACAACTTTATAGTCCACCAAGGCCGGTACGATTTCCATACGAGCTGAGGTCCGCACAATGTCATAGTTAGTTAGACAAATGATATCATAGCAATGCTGCGGAGTACATAAACGATACAATATTGAAACTATTTTTATTCAGAACGAAAAGCTAGTGCTATGTGGCCAAAAGAAACTTATATCATGCAATAAAAGACTGGTGCCAAATTATATGCATTCTGTCTAGTACATTGAATAGAGGATAATTAGAGACTGTCCCAATTTTCTGTCTGACGCTAATAATACCAACTTTCTTTGCTGAATCGTATACTTTTATTGCTGTAATAATAAAGGTCTGTCATAAAATTACAGGCATGGTAAGGCCATATAATTCGGGGGTTTTGCTTTAGGTAACGAAATGCGTCCGCGGCAGCCACTTTGGTATAATGTACTGTACATTTGGCATCGATATCTTTATATTTCTGTCTACAAGCGGTACTCACTAAACTGAAAGTACTGTTTGCTAAACATTTTAAAGTGGATCAAATATATTACCGTTGAGATTAAATCGGGCATGGTTCCCAAATTTTCACTTTTGTTTAAATTAGCTTTTATGTTTGTGTTTGCTATCTCCAATCTTGTTTCTAAATAAAACGACGGAACGTCAAACAGAGCCTGTATTTGACAGTAGCTGACCTTTCTTTATATTTGTGGGATCCAATTCGACCCTATTTAACCGCTGTCATCAACTCATTCAGGCAGAAGAGTTTTATTTCGGTTCGAGAATTTCAAATGAGTGTTAATAACACATGAAGTCCGTAGCATTCTTTGAAATGAGCGAGATTAATTTAAAGAACACATTAAAGTAATTAAAGAAAGAATCCTTAATTTTTTCTTTATGTTTAAATTACTTTCTGTGCCGAGCAGTTACTGTGATGCAAGGATTCCACTGTCACGTTTTTGTCCAAATTAGTACGGAAACTTTGTTGTATAATTTGGCAGTCTTCCTACATATAAGACAGCTATAGTCGCTTTAAAGTGTAACAGACATCACTCTGGCTGAACTCAGGTCTATTTCTGTATTCCACAGATCAATCTGTTACCCGTTTTAAGTACAATCCTCATATGTTTTCGAAATAATAAACCCTTTTCTGACCTAAACAGACTTCCACTCGAATAAATTGAAGCCCCAAATCGATTTTCATTTCGTTTTAAAAAACGAAACGCTGAAATTATGCGGTCCACATTGTACCTCAGTAATCGGAATATTCTTTTTCGTGTTTCTGTAGTCAGTTAAAGCGAAATTACTTTTTGTTTCTTTTGGTCCTAGAACCTTTTAGCGTTTTCTCTAGAGCGCTTTAAAACTTCTGAATACTTGAGCGTTCGTTCACTTAGCGTGAATGTAGGTCAAGCTATTGTAAGAGAGACGTGTACAGCCTTTACAGAAGTTTCACAGTCAGCTATTCTCAACGGAGTCAACGTTTCAATCCTACATCATTCAGAGATCCGTAGTTATGACTCCGACCATTGCTTTGCCTTCATTTCGCATTTGTATCACTTCGCTATTTTAATTTGGTCCGAAAGGTTTGTAAAGCCTGAATGAAGCTGTGTTGCCCTGCATTCTCCATGCGGAGTTGTGACTAACTAGGGTAATATGCTAGTCGTGGACAATGCAACTCCAGCTTTCTTGACATCTCGACATATCCTATCTTGCTGAACTTTCTTTTCGATCTGTGCCTGTAGTAGAAAAATAAAATTCTTTAATTTCTCAATTGTTTAACAGACTGGTGTTTCAGAATGTATTATTAACGAGCACTAAATACCACACATACCTTTCATCTAGCGCGTTTACTTTTTTATACTGTTTTTATTATTCGGTGATTTATTTTAGTCCATCATATCATTTTTCAATCCACTTTATGTGCACCTAAAAGCTTTTCTAGTAGAACTCAATTTGTCTGCATGCATTTGCACCTCAAAGGATTTTCTAAAATGTAGCGCTGCATTTGAGCTCATAAGTGCCTGACCCGAATCCACGTCAACCCTCGTAGTAGGAATATAGGTCACGATCTCTGTTAAGCTCCTTCCTATTCTATGCTTTGTATTCTCTCGCACTATTTACAAAGTCAGGCTTTTGTGAGTAAATAGATCTTGTTATGAAGGACCTTAAATCATTTGTCAATACCTTTCCGGGTCGCCGAATTTGAGGGACTCAGGAAATCGGGGTTTGGTTTGTACATTGTAATTTATGTCTTTCACATAAAGATTTGATTGATGGCAGGAAGTCGGTTTTTCTTTGATAATGTGAATTTGAATCTTATTATTTATTAGTATAAAGACTTTGTGTTGGGGTATGAAATATTTTCCACGTGTATGTATGTGGAACTAAAAAAAATGATCGCATACTGTTTCTTGTATACGTACGACATCTAAAATTACCATAC
Organism: Noctua fimbriata; assembly: GCA_905163415.1. Classification (NCBI taxonomy): domain Eukaryota; kingdom Metazoa; phylum Arthropoda; class Insecta; order Lepidoptera; family Noctuidae; genus Noctua; species Noctua fimbriata. Next base: position 3,132,310 of record LR990928.1, read on the forward strand.
TTACGTAGCATGAGATGCAAATTGAAAATAAAAAGTCTCTTTAAAGTGCTCATCAGCATACTCTTCCCTCGTGCAGTCTTAAAACATCTTCTATTATTTGCTACCGCCCAAAATTATAAAAGGAAAATTACCCTGATAACACATACAGTCTCGTACATTCATACAGCAAATTGTTATAAACAAAGTTGTCGTTCACGACAGCCGACGGCCGTATATCAAAGCTACTAGTTTTACGACCATTGCTCGAACCACAGATTGTAATCGGTACGGCTGGACTATAACTTCTATTGAAGATTATTAATATAAGATCCAAATTTTTATTTTTGAAATATGCGCCTTCAATAATTTCCATTCTTAAAAGGTGCTTATTAGCTTATTACTAAACAAACATGAGTTTTGTTATTATTGTTGACAATTCCATCAGTATGTTTTTTAGTTTGTTTTTGAGCTTCAGTATTCAGTCTTGCCAGATTCACCTACGTTAATATAATGTTATTGAATAAAATCTTAACGGCCGGTCTCCAATTGCAAATTGATTTACCCATAAAAATATCATTTGTGGTGTCATAAAAATAAAACTGCACTAAAGCCACAGATGTGAACCGGATTAATAATATAATTGAACATTTATTACAACAAAAGATAATAAACTTAATATAACTGAATATCTTTTAAAAGAGTTTTTACAAAACGATAAAAATTTTAGAACCGTTAGATCAATACGCTAACAAATATTAAATGCTGTTTCATTCCACAGAGCCAAGCTAGGAATGCTATCGATTTAAATGTAGCTAGCCTTTAAAGATATATCTGCAATTTTTACCAGCATAATATATGCTACAAGATTACCTACACTGTTTCTAATATCGTTCAAACAGGTATATTTATACAATGAATCATAGAAACTCATGTGATATCGTTACACTTTGCAATCGCATGGGTGGTTGGCCTCTATTACAAGTCAGTGTGGTGCAAGGACTTTTACTTCTAATGTCCGTTTATTATTGAAATGCTTACAATCTATAATTGTGTCAATGTTAATGTTTCTTTTGTTGCAGAGTTATATCATTGTAATAAGTTGCACATGTTTATACGATATCTTGTGATTTGTGATCGCTGATTTACTTATATATTTTCCTAGAATGATGAAATGAAACATTGTGATGACTCATGATTTTAGGTTCTTTTTTTTTTTCAAATATAGCTTGTTATCCTTCACTAGTTTAGTCACAACCAAAGCAAATCTTTGAATAAAACTAGCTGTTTGTTTAACAGCACCAGGCTCGTGATAATAGCGAGAGCATACACCACTGTTTGTGCGCCTAACTGGCAGGTCGTTGCCATGTAACACAATACATTTGTCATTGCTTCTGGCAGATGTTAGGCTTTTGAGCACGTTCGTGACTGAATATCTAGAACGCATTGTATTTTCTCTTCGCCTACGAATATTATCCGATAGACAGAAATCATTTGGCGTGTAGATACGGAATATTGGTTCCGATATCCCTTTACGATGTTACGAATAGGTGTAGATAACCATGGGTGTCCCTCAGGGACCAATATTTAGCCCGCAGGAGAAGTGTTCTATATTTCGGTATATTAATAAACTTTATTATCTCTTGTGTAAGGACAAAATAAACGGTCTTATTACATAAAGAGGATAGCCATATAAGAGAACTTTTGCGAAGAGAGATATTAAATTACAGTAGGTACAAGTAAAATAAACGGCAGCGATAAATAACCATTTAAAATGTAGGGCTGACACATTCGGTAATTCATTTTAAAACGAATCATTCAGCACGGAAGCGGATGTAGCATTGTTCAGCTCGCTGCAACAAGCGTTCATTATTTAATTGAATTAATAAAATCCTCGTGTATCAGATCTGCTAGGTCAGATTGTTCTTTGAATTGTCAAATGGCATGACGATTGGCATAATTGTCATTAACTCTAACGACTCAATCATTTTTGTCATTGATAGGAAATGAATATGCAATTCTACCTATTGCAATATTGGAAGTTATGACGTTTCTCAAGATTGTTGTTGATAAAAATAATGGACAGTAAGCTGGAAATACGCTATTTGATTGTTCTTATTTTTGCTTTGAATGACGTAGAATGTTATTTGCCTTTGAACTTTTTTGACAAAGTTTTATTATTCCTTTATAATTTTATGTGACGTTGTTTTTTTCTGTCTGGTGTTACATATATTCTGTACCTTAATCCAAATCTTCTTACCCTTTATTTATTGATTAAAGAAAACTTGGCCTAGATCCATAATGAAACCGCCTTTTAGCTTATCACTGCGGGCGGGTAGTTTATCTGCAACTGCAGTACTTAAATTCAGTAGATTTACCAAAATATTTTTGGCATAGGAGCTAAGAATACCTCTTACACTATGCTACTTTAGTTCCCAAAATTTATTTTAAGAACTTGTCATAATGTCTTCTGTTCTAAACAGCTGTCTTTCCTTTTTTCCTCACAGCGGTTTTTAACCTTCTCCAATTTAAAAATATCATTTTATTATCAGCGGAGTTTTCGCAGTATGCTATGACAATTGACAATAGCTAATTTGTTACCTGTGATCACAAAACATAATAAATACTCGTGATATGTGACGGGTCAAGGTTGCAAATGCTGTTGCTTTTAATGCTTTCTTAAACGACACTATTGTATTGTACTATATAACGGACTGGTGTCCGCAACTCCACGTCAAAGCGCGTATTTGCGTGCGGAAACGTCACTAATGTATCTTTATTTATTAGAAAAACACTCGAAATTGTTCAAGGAAAAATTAAATGAATGCGAAGAATTTTGACAAGATTTCAGATACGCTCTAGAATTTTGGAATACAGGTACGATTTAGCCGGAATTCTACACCCAACGTAAAATAAAATTGTGTCAAAGCTTTTGCAAATAAACTTGATTAAATGTCAGACACAACATCGGTACAGAAACCCTCAAATAAATCCAGAAAAACGTTTTCCAATACCTTATTGACTCTATTTACATTGAAACGAAATCCAAATAACAATCTTCTACCTATTTAACGTGCGAGATTCTCCATCTTGTCTCCAATTTCTTCGTACATAAACTTGAGCCAACATTAGGTGGGACTTAATGAGATTTCAAATTCAATCAAGAAGTTTAATATCGCTCCTAGGTGACGACGGTAACTGCCTTTACCGATGAAGTGCTAACTTCGAGGTTCTGTTCCAAGTTATTTGCTAAGTTCTTGTATAGGAAGGCTTTGAAGATGTGCTGCTTTACTGGTTAAGTGGGGTTATAAGTTTTAATTAGATTGGCTGCCTTTATTGGTGTTTGTGACAGCTCGCTTAGCAGGCTGAATTTGTCTGATATAGGTATAGGCTGATATATGAATTAGATTTTGTACTTTTTTGTCAGATTTCAAAGGCGTTGGTGACTTTTTTATTTATGATTGATTATAATATATTTGGTTGGTCGATTCGTCGAAAGGGCGACTGCTGAGCATGAGGTCCTAGGTTGGATTCCCAGTCGGGGCGAAGTGTTATTGGGGCGTTTTGTTATTTCTCAGTAGCAGCCACCAAGTCTTGATTTTTTGCGGTTTTTTTCCGGTTGCTGGCAATAGGATCGCACCCTATCCCATGTGGCTTAAACATAACGGGCGAAATGTAGGTGTACTATAAGGTACACCTCTGCCTAACCCTTCGGGGATTACAGGCGGTGTCTGCTTTTATATTTTTCCTAAACTTCATTGAAATCAAAGGCCAAAAGTTATGGCAGGTTTCTAAACCTGTACCAATCTGTATTAGATTTGTTCACAATATTTACAACCGCCCATGAAATCAGTGGAAAACCTCGAGATGAAACAAAAATAGTAACCCGTTACTCACGGCCAACCTACTGGAATAGGATAGACATCACAAATATTTTAATCAACCGTTTCAACTGGAACTGTACGTGAGCTTGTTACAAATATGGCTGACAGTAACGAGACGAGAGACATGACAAGTTAAAATCAGTTCAAAAAACAAATAGATTCAATACATTCCTTCATTGCAGCGGTAGTCACTGATGAACAACTTTTGTAACTGAAATCCAATTTCTTACTAGCGAGGTCACATTCCTTCCTCAACTATTTCTTTGGGTGTTTAAATATTGGTTCATTTAGATTCTAGACATAGATCGGTTTGTAACTCGTTTTTAACAAAAAATGTCACAAACACAGACTGCTACACCCCTTCTTTTTGGCTTCGCTGTAGTCGGGTAAAAAACAAATTCGCTTCGTTCAGTGTGAGTGTCGTAATAAACAGTGTCTCCCAGACAGTCTTATCATCTTTATCGTCAGGGACTTCTTTAGAATATTTGGGATCTCTAATGTCTATTGTCTACAGTCTACACAATAGAAGTCAATGACCCAAAATATGAATAAAAACACGTTAAATAAATCGGCGCCAACACAAAATTTTGCTTACACATTTTCGCCCCAGATTTTTGAAGCGAAAATTCCCCAGTAGGCTTATGGCAAAACCCCCCTTCTTGGGGGAGGTCTATGTCCAGCAGTGGACGTCTTTCGGCTGAAATGATGATGATGAGGCTAAATATAAAATTCTCTTGAAATTCATCCTACAGCATCCATCCCTATGTGTACAGTTCACAAGTCAAGCGCGGGTCACTTAATATCAAACGACCCTCGACTCAAAAGGTCCCTAAATTTCCCTAAGGCCAAGAGTGGAGATAATTTGCGAAACCTGGTGACAGGTCTTTTAGATATAAGACCCATGTCAGCTTAATATGTTTTGGAATTTGGTTTGTGTCAAGACCCAGGAAGATTTTATTTTGTTGTGTACGGAAATTGAGGAAGCAATATTTGTTGGGCCGATGATTGATTGTCCTGCTCAAAATGGCGTCACCAGACTGGATTCCGTTATCCTTAAAACGATAACTATTTGTGATTCCTATATTTGTCACGCATCGTAGACTAATATAACTAACCTTGCCTAACTAACCATGAAAGGTCCATTTAACCCTTCAGAAGTTCAATTATATCTCGTAGAAATGCCAATTTCCTTCCCATTGATCTTTAAAGCGTTAACGATATTCAATTTAATTCTGTTATCTCGTAGAAGATTCAATTAACTGTGCGACGGAGAACTAGCGATCCCCTCTAGTCGTAGCAGGTTGGTAGATAAACAGTATAAACGCATCCGTTGGGGTGTCCGTCAGTCACTTCCCGTCGATTTAGCAAGACTATTCCAGAAAAAGGTTGGCGAAATAAAGTCTAATACGGGTTTATCCGGCAGAATTTTCTTGGATTCTTGTTAAGCGGATTTGTTGTGAGTTGAGCTGCAACATTTTGCAATTTTCTTATAAAATACTCGCAACCAATTGATTCGACTTGCTACCGATTTTATGTATGAAGAAAGGAAGGCGCTAAATGACGTTGATAACAAAGATATCTCAATTAAAACAACAACAACATCTGCACTAAATGCCAAACACCGCCAAAATCATAAAAACGGTAAACAAAGAGAATCCAATAATGCTTTCGTTCATTAACACGTTTATCAACACACGTAGCCTACTACGTCAAAGGAGCTGCATTAAAGTGGATCAAATCGTACAAACGGCTGATACTGAACCGACTGCGTCTGTACACGCGCGCAGAGTAACGCCATGTGCTTCACGTAACGTGTCATCTCCGTCATATCAAGTTGTATCTACGCCGATAAAATTTACGTAAAAACAAAGGATTATTCCGAGTCTGCTGATATCAATATCATTACAATTTTATTTCTGTTTTTATTGCTCACGTTTTTTCTTGGGTAAACAGAGAATTGGATTGTTTTCAAATACCAGTGAGCTATGTGCTGGCACCTTCTCACTATTAATTAAATGTGACAAAAATAGTGATCTTTATGATGCATGTCTTCGGCAAACAATGCTTCTAACACGTGAAACGTAGATTAAAGAGAGTAATTTACATCTGCACGCGTAGCATAACCGCCGTTGAAACTGATTTTATCGACGGAAAAATCGACAAAATGACAGATACCTTTTGTTGATCATTGTTGATTTATTCTCTCCCCGTTGTCAAAATATTCAGACAAATATACAGAAGCATTGAAACAGGATTTTAAATAAGTTCACCACGCATACAATAAAAAGTAGACGTGAAAAGCAAATATTTGCGCACCGCTGCTTAATCCTCTTTAAACATTTTTGCATAACAGTGCGAAAATTTACATGTGGAATGGATGATGGACAGTGAAAAAACATAGTCTATATGCTTTAAAATGTTCGTTTTTAATGAGAGTGACAGTTCCGCCCATGTACCGAGTTTGTCAGAAAGCTTTTCCTGTACGTAAGCTAGATTCTTTTTTCATCCGGTGTTAACTGAAAACTGAAAGCTTTCGAAGCCCAATTATTGGAACGTTGACAGTTTATTTTTTTTTACAGTCGTCTCTTCTCTTCAGCGTTCTCGTCGCATAAAATGTTTCGCAAATTCAGTTTGTTAACTTGATTTAAAAAGTATCGCATAGTTTTTCCTCGGCTCTCTAGTTGGGAGTTTTCATTTAACTTCTCTAATTAGCGACTTCTCTTGAAATGGTACGGCTAGTGCATTAATATTCATAGGACAAGTTTATGAATTGTTGACGCTATTCTAAACAAACTCAAATATTGATTCTGTTATGACCTTACTTAAATACACAAAGCCGTGCAAATCTTGATGCATTAAGGATTTGGGTATTTAAATATATGAATGCACCGTTTAAATTCCCGCTTTCATCGTTTATGTCATCATCATCACGTTTTAGTTACTATATGTCTACATCTCGTCTTTCTCTGGTCCCTCAATCAACGTAAATACAATACAATTTAAATCATGTTTTAATGCTTTCATGAGAAAGACACATATCCTTCAACGATGATCGTTACATACAGGAGGATGTGTTACTCTGGTATTTGCTCACCAATCTATCAGTGTTGCAATCTTTTAAACAGATATGCTATCACTATACGTAGCTTCGAGTGGTCGGAACGTGTGTGGGCAACACTTGAAAAATTGTTCTGTTATAGTTATAATCATAACCGGTATGCCCAATGGATAAGCGGGTATTTATTTTGTATCAAACGCCCACGGTTCGCCATGAACAGTTTTGAATAGAAGGCCTCTGGGCCTTAGACATTCCAACTGTAAATGATGTAAGGGACTGATACGAGCTGAATGTAGAAAGGAACGCAATCTGAATCCATTTATCTATAAGTCTGTTACATTTTGCTGACGCTACAGCAAATTCAGTCTCAATCAGAAATCCGAGCTCAACCCAACTTCGTTTACGGTTGAAAGGCGTGTTCGTTACAGCTCTTAATGAGCCGATTGTACTAAACTGTAAATATAGTATATCCCTTACAAGGTAAATAGATGCTTAATCGAGTGGAAACATCGTGATAAATCCTTGAAAATCATGCGTAACGTTGTGTGCGGCGTTAAATGTCACTATTATACGGATTTTGCACATCATAATATTTGATGTATAACTAGTGGATCGTTTTCATTTGTTGGTTAGACAAACTTATCAACTGATACAACAAAATAATTAGTTATTTTGTTGACACTGTCACGCTTTTGAATATTTAGTTCATCAGTTCATCCTGTTCTTGTCCCATGTCACTTGGGATCGGCACAACATATTTTTTTCTTCCATTCTCCCTTGTCACGCTATCATTTACTCCTTTTTCTTTCATATCATTCCCCACAAAATCCATTCAACTTTTCTTTAGTCATCCTCATCCTCTCCAGCCACTTATTAAAATGTAAAAACCGTTCGATTCTATGACGTATGCCTACTTATGCTATGCACCAAATTATCATAAACATGACACGATACACACAATAACATTAAAATATCTGTCACAGAAAATAGCAGCTATTGTTCTTGCACTCATCACTTTTGAGTTTGGATCAAACAAACTTTCCATTTTACAAATAACTTTACTTATGCTGTGCACCAAATTATCATAAACATGACACCGATACACACAATAACATCAAAATATTTGTCACAGAAATAGCAGCTATTGTTCTTGCACTCATAACTTTTGAGTTTGGATCAAACAAACTTTCCATTTTACAAATAACTTGTGAAAATTAATTTAAAATGATCTATAGTATGAATGACGAAGATTTCGTAAATAGACGTGACAGTAGATAAGGTACATAACTTAGTCAAAAACGAATGAAGAATCCGTGAATTTTGAGCCACAGCAGACTATTTATGAAATGAGCAAGAGATCAAAATCGATTTATCGACATTAGATTGAAAAGATAAGCATCGATAACAGCTGAACATATGACCTTCAAAGCAATATATGCAAATATTTTAGTTACTGATTTATTCGATACAGTACAAGGCTTTATCTTCGAGTTACCTTTCATGTCTTGTTGGGTTTTTCTGTCACCTTCTCACGTTGTGTGTATGTTCAAGTTCCCCTTCGGTATTTTCTATTGAAACGTTGCTTGTTTTTTTTTAAATTATATTTAATAGAGATACTCTCCACTTCGTTTACTTTTCACCGCTTAATTTCAGTTTCAGCCAAGTCTGTAGAACGTACATTTATTATTCCATCTTTCACTGCTTTTAAATTCAAATCGCTCTATACATATTTCAGTTTTCGCTTCAGGGATCGCCTTTGTCGGTTCATTTACTCAAAGTCTGCCTTTGACGGCTAAAATTTTATGTGAATATTAATATTCTTTTTATCGATTGAGGTACCCTCAGTCAACGTTCTGGAATGTACCTGATGCGACCAAATATCGTTATTTATTGTCTGTTGACTGTCAAAGCCAATAAAAGTTTATATTTATCATATCAGTAATCCCAACCGATATATAATGCAATAAATAATTTATGACATTATTGCATTTTGTAAATTTACTAGCTCCGTGGGGACGTTCTGACGTTTTATTATCTTTTTATTTTTTTCTTGTTTACTTCAAAAAATCAATCAATTTAAACTGTTCATTCTAGTATTTTCTAACAACTTATTCGAAAATATCTAGAATATGTCTGTCTCTATTAACGCTCTGACCTTTAGAATATGACTGTTAATTTAATAAAACATATATGGCAGTACGAGTTGCAATAATGCACTAAATTGGATCGGTGTAGTGCTGACTGCTGGCTGACGTGACTGACAATTTGCGCGCTCATTAAGCTTCGTAATTATCAGTGACTAATTCTGACGGTAATTTGTGGATCATTACACGGATCACACCTGCACCATATACTTACGGCATAAATGTAATTATTGTATGAGATAATCCATGACTGCCGCCTCCTTGGTCTAGTGGTCGCAAGCGAGACTGCTGAGCATAAGGTCCTGTTCGATTTCGAGGTCCAGCAGTGATATTGGGTTTTTTCAAAAGGAATTTCTCAGTAGGAGCCAGGAAGTCTGGATTTGTGGCCCCTAGGCGAAATGTGGATGTATTATTAAGTACACCTCGGACTAACAATGCGGGGATAACCAGCGTGATGTTGTTAAAGCAAATAATCAATGATTGTCCAAAATATTCAACGTCAATGTTATTCGACCCTAGATATACAGTAGCCAATTCAACACAGACGGTTTCTACGTCAGAGGGTACTCTGGCAAAGTCCTCTTAGCTTTAAATGTATTCGATGGCAGAGATAAGGGCCGTTTTCTCTATATTTGCAAAGTCATGAAGCTTGAAGTCTCATCTAGTAAGTGCTTGATGTACCCTACTATTTCTCTTAACGTTTATTTTATACTTAGCAACGTTAGCTTTTATTTTTCTACAAGTAATGTTAGTTTTAGCATGGCATTACATTATGTCATATCGGTGTCATCGATTTCTTTCGTCCTTAATTCTACATACATCATAATCTCCGTAAACGAAATCTAGGAAAGTCCTAACTATGATTCACTCTTGGTTAGTCATCTTGGTAACAAAAGTAACATCAAAATTTTGTCTAGTCACGGTGACATAAAATCACCATAAAATGTTATCGCTGTTTTGTGCTGGCTCATTGCTTGTGAAAGGCCTACCTGAAGTTGAGTCTTTTACAGTTTCATTTCCCATGATGATGTTACTGATGAAATTGGCGTATTTTCTTAATTATCTTGTGCAATAACTTTTGACTATATTCTGCCTTGCTTTTCCCAGTTTTGTGGATGAGTGGATTGTGAATGGATTGAGAAATTACTATGGGAGGATTGTTATGATGCTATTGCGGGAATATCCTGGATGAGGCTGGCACAAGCAAAGAGAGGCCTATTCCCCTCAGTGGGTGAAGTCGGGCTGTGGATTATGATGTTATGCTGATTCTGTTTTTGACATAGAACAAACAAAAGTGTTGTTATTATAATCTTCAATGAATCAGATCAGGTGTATCTGTTTAATACTAGCAGTAAATCTTTTATATTTACGTGTTTAGAGACATGTAGTCTGCATTACTTAACTGTGTGTAATAAACCCAGTGTTATCTTGCACGGAATTGATAACGATTGTCATATTTTTTATTCAGTATTCCGGTAATCTTGAATTGACTCTGTCTGTAGCAGTTTAGTCACTTCAATTTTTATTTTTGCTTTATCTCTGTGCCTGATTCCGGGATCGCGTCATCTATACACTTGATTTTGTATGAAAAGATGACTAATTTGTCAAATCTTAACGCTCTAGAAAAACTTGATTTGAGTTTTATCTCTGAATATTTTTGCTCTGCATCACAGACTTTATAAAGATAATAGTTATGTGTCCGTAACACCTGATGACAATGCTATCGACAATCATCTTACTGACGTACTTTCCCATAGTAATTATTCTACTACATAATAATATGTCTATTCTACAAGCTCGAGAATTTCGTCAACCGTTAGTTTTCCCATACAAATTACGTGATTCATAAACTAGTTTACTACTCGTTGAGAAAATGTGTTATAGTATTTAGTGTGACATTCGGGTTTTATGTAAAGGTTAGCGGTCAAAGGCCGCTCTCGTCCATGAATGAACATCAGTTGGGTTCAAAGTTCGTCGATATTCGTGATAGAAACAGATTAGAGCGTGTGTCATACCTTCATAGTGTTGTTATCTGTCAACAAAATTGTTGTGCTATTTTACTTTTTTTCTTCATTATTTGAACCTATTATGTTTTATGGCATGTGTTTGTTGTGGCCAGATGTATGAACGTGGACGAGACAAAAGGAGTATGTAAGGATTGTTGCCGGTGGTGTAGTTTCTGATAACATCATTTGCCTAGCATTTTCCCAACTATTTTGGGGTCGGCTTCCAGTCTAAGCGGATGCAACTGAATACCAGTATTTTATATGTAGCAACTGCCTATCTGACCTCCACAACTCAGTATTGGGTAATACCCCTTGGTAAGACTGGTTGTCAGACTTTGGGCCACTGACTACCAGTAACGACTGTCAAAGATCTACAATTGACAGCCGGGACCAACGGCTTAACGTGCTTTCCGAGACACGGAGGAACCTCGGTATGTAATGGGTGGTCACCCATCCACAAACCAACCTAGGCAAGCACGGTTTAACCTAACGATCGACCCGAGCGGCTGTTATTATTAAGCCACGAGCTCCTCTGTAGTTTCATGTTAAAAAGGCGTGAGTTTCTTTGTATGCTGTATTGTCTGGTTCCAATTTCAATCTGTTCTTCCATTATTGTGTCGAACCCTTTGTATAAAACTAGATAAAATAAATCTTATTGTTATGTGGTATAACTTCTTAATTAAGTCCCACAGCGTCGCAGCAGCTTAATGAAAAAAGTATTCGCTTCATCAATTTTAAATGTTCCTCTTTTTCCTTTGTCGCGTTTTTACCGTTCATGTCGTCTCCGCTGCCATATTACATAAATATTTCACATTTTCCCGGAGTTATATTATTATTTCAGTTATTACCATGAGCGTTGCCTTAGGGAGCGTATGTAAAAGCTTTTTAAACATATTTTACGGTTTTACGTGGAAATATGTGGTTTAAGGATTATTATGAGGCCTTTTCTTGTATTATGTTGTAGCTGGCTTTTTATTACTCTGGAAGAATTTTTACTTCTAAAACGTTCTAGGTATTGTATAATATTTTTCAGTGTTCATTAAATTGAGCTTCGTATTTCGTACTCATCTCCGTACAACAATACAGATGATAATTACTATCCTAGTAATAACAATACATTTTTTTTATTACTTTACGTAATGTAACACTTGTATTTCTAAAGGTAATTAAATTTACTATCGTGATTCATAAAAGTACTCTTGAATACATCGCGATTGTTTTCACAGTTTCATTACACTTTATAATTAGATAATTATGAAAAAGGCGACAAAGAACATTGTAGTGTGATAAAAAATATAAAACCTATAAGTAATTTTACTCCATCGATGTAACAGAATTTTCTTTTATTATTGGTAGTACTCGCAACCGGCGTGTGTGTATGACCAGATGTATAATCGTGGCAGGTGGCGTAGTTTATGTATGTATTTGTATGAAGTTTATTAAAAAAAAGGTTTTGTGTAGGTAAAAAATAATGTCCTGAATAATTTACCAATTTTTGGTAATAACCACTGCTATTAGAGCACATTAAAACTAATTTGAACGTAATTGTCATGGTTTTTGGATAGCAAACATCAATCCAGTGTAGTGTGTGTGTGTGCGTGTGTGTGTGTGCTTGTGTGTGTGCGTGTGTGTGTGCGTGTGTGTGTGCGTGTGTGTGTGCGTGTGTGTGTGTGTGTGTGTGTCAGTAAAAATGGTAAATATCCCGTTTCTAGTAGTGACTATTTAATAACTTATATCAATCCAGTGTGTTTAGAATGAAACGGTCACTTAATTTTTTTATAAAAGACAGAAAGAATCTTAGTAAATTCATGGATGAAGGAAAAGCAACTTGCACTGGGTACGGTCCATTCTCTCTCATGGTCTGTATCCCAGCACTAGGTAGTTTATAATTATAGGCTAATGAGGTTAAAGAGGCAAGGTAATGATGAGGATGGATAAACAAATAAAAAACAATACTTACTGGTTGCTTTTCAATTTAAAGGAAAAGTTATTGTTTTCCAAAGGTTTTTTCCAGCAGTTTCTAATTACGTCTAGAAATGCTCGTGGACTTAAAAAGGTCAATATGCACTGTAGTAAACTCGACCTTTGTTTGCGTTCGCCCCTCCGCACGAATATGGCGTAAATATAAATGTACCAGCTGTTTTGTTTTTAATTTTATGTTCGTCTTGTATTTTATGTTCATTTGTATTTTTTTGTAATCACGTTCTTGAAAACGGTTTTAACGATTTCTATGTAAGTTGCAATGTAGGAGTTTACGGAGGGGAAAAATCGTTCTAGTAAATAATGCATGTGATTATCATGATATTGAGCAGAATGCCACTAAAAAAAAAAACAAAAAAAAAGCAAAAAACAAAAAAAAAAAGATAAAAAAAGCAAAAAAAAAAAAAAAAAAAAGAATATTCAAGCGAAGGCATTATTAATCTTAAATTCACTGACAGATACGCGCAGTTTGTACCGTTGCACGCTAGGTATTAAAGCTTGAATTATTTATTACTTAATGGTTCCTTAAAAGTTTTACGAAACTGAACACTCAGGAAGGAATTTTAAATTTGCCGAACTAGTAGTTCAGTTTTTTAAACTATCATGGTCACTAACATTATTATTTAGACTAGAAACGGGATATTTACCACGTTTACTGTTTTTTTTTTGAGTTCCCGATATTTCGGCGCTGTTGCAAGCACCATGATCACGGATAAACTAAAGTTATTGCGGGTGGGTGTTTATGAAATATTTTTCTAAAATTCCGTTTCTAGTCTAAATAATAATAGTAGTTCAGTTCTGAGCTGACACAAATTAGATTGCCATCGACACGCTAAGAAAAAGTAGGAAGGAATAAATTTTAAAAATTATCTCCAATAGTCGATAATAGTTTACTTTGGAAGTTCGTCATCATTTATAATCAATGGGAAACCCCACAGGGCTTGTAAAAATAATAAAACCACAATTTCCCAGCTCATCCAATATTGCTAAAGAAACGAGATTTCCATTTCCTCATCTCTCATGATGATAAAAGAAAATATATCGCGAACCGAGACTTTAGTGTGCTGTTAACTTTTTACGATTGTCATCAAGTTGAGTAATACCTAGACCGTTACGGTTTTCTGCTGCAGCTTGCAGGTCAATGACTTTGGAACCTTCTAGTATGTCCTAGATATTTCTTGATGTGTATTTTCGTCGCTGAAAACTAGACGGAACAGGTGTTCGTAATCATTTAGGAGCGTAGCCCAAATATGTCGTAATAGATATGAGGAATGTGAAGAGTCAAATGAGAACAAGCACGAAACGCTATTCTCAACCACTGCAAGTCCTGAAAATAATAATCAGTGGCGACAAATGGGAACGGTCAGTATGACAAGACCGTATTACGTCTGGGATCTGAATAAAAATGACTTATTTAAAGCAATACTTTACATAAACGACGAAATGTGAGTGTACGTCTACGGGCGATATATTATGTTGCTTGTTATATTACCCGTCTAAACGTGACGTCATAGATTGCAAGCCAATGACGGCCACACATAGCGACCACCATAAAGGTATAAATTGTTTAATGGATAGATTAGGGCATTGGACTTTGATCGTCCATTCATATCAAATATTCAGCAGTTACTACTTCTAACATGCAACAGGTGCTGCCATCTATCGTTGCGAGACCATCAAACGTGTGTTTGTTTATTGTTAAAAGTGCCAGTTTCCTTACGATGTTTTCCTTCGCTCGGAACTGGTGATAAATCTAAATATAAACTGCGTGTACGTGTTACGTAGGGTTTTGTAACATTTCTATGGGCTGCGCGTTAGTTTGGTGAAGTTTCTCATCTGTATATTTTATCTCTTTAGCTTTACCATCTACCTATCTATCAGTAGCGAAGGGTTAATTTTTTTAAGAGAATTCAATGTGATTTTATTATTTGTCTATGGAATACTGATTGCGCGTTTTCAAAGAGAAGCCGGTAGGAATCGAGTTGTATGGTACCTTCGCCACTGCTATCTATCATCTTCATTTCAGTCGCAAACGGCAATTCTAACAGCCTTATTGCCACAGAAACATCTAGATTTTGGACAACTGTATCTCGCGAACTTGCAAACTTTTCTGTGATATAAAATATAGGACCATTACCATCATAATCGTCCCTACGTGTGCCACGCGTACCGTCCCGAAAGGTACCTCGTACAATTGTAAGAAGACGGCATGCAATATATTCAGTTCCAGCTCATGAAGGGCTTCTACCGGCGCTAGGGGAGGCAATTTACGGAAATGGCGTATATTGCTACACTGCAACGGTTGTACCCGACACATTTTATTATAGCACCTGCTATATTTGTACATACTGATGTGTCATAAATTCGCCCTTTGTTAGATGAAATGTATGGTGCGAAGACGTAGGTGGATATTAAAAACATGGGATATTACTTTTAACTAATTTTATTGAGTACACTCATTGAAAAAAAAAACAATTCATTGAATAAAATCTAAAAGTAGGACTTTGATAGATGTTTGAAAGTCTTACCTTGTTGTAATATCTATCTGAATTTTTGTCCATTACCAAAGTTCGTAACCTTCATTAGTCAATATTATTAGCTCCGGTAAAATTATCTGAAGAATTTTCAGTCTGATTCATCTCGGTCAAATATCTGGTCAGAAGTGGATACAGGTCTTCAAAAAGATAACCTTATTCTTTTGATAAGGGGTATTACTGCTCAATCGAAACTTGTAACTTTTTTATCTTACAATAGTGCAGTGTTTTTTTTTCTGCATTTAAGCCTCCTTGCAGCCTTATGTATTTCAATTTGGCAATTAAAAAGAAAAACATAAGGCTTTGAGGTCTAAAGCAAAGAGGTCTAAATGCAGAGGAAACACTGCACTAGGTAGCCTGATCTGATTATTTTATACAACCTATTTTAAAGGTGCCTTAAATACGCAACTCGGCTTGAACTTGGTTTCTGAAAACGAGCCTGAAAATACAGATGTAATAAAAATATTTTCATTGAAATCATAGATGAACATGTCAGGTCGCCTATTACTGCTCCACAATTACAGGTACCTAATAAAGCCAACCAAGCTACTAATATGGTTAAAATTGTATGTAATAAACATCGAACAACTACAAAAGGTGGCGTGGTTTAGCTAAATGAGCGAAATCACCACGCCTACAGTCCTTGCAAAGTTATATTGACTTCTGACTTTGCATCACTGTCACAGCCAAAGGGATCTTTATTTTTCTCATAATAAGGTTGCTTTTCGGTTGATACCACGGACAAGTCTATCAAAACCAAAGTGAACTTTATTCTCGTTGGAGTAAGGTTACATTCGGGATACTGCTGCCAGAGGTATAGGACTGCTTGATGCAAACTTTTAATTAGTACGAGATTTGACGTTGCTCATTATACGAACATGTGTTTTGACTACGTGTACTGTGACGTCATAGACGAGTAAATTTCGGAATACGTGAGCGACTAATTAGTGGCGAAATTAAAAAGTTGATGAGGCTCCTTTCAATGTATGACATTTCGTTTCGGTTTGGCTTCGTCTATTTTGTGTGTTGTTACTTTTTAATGATGATTATGTGAGTGAGATCTAGCCATAAGAGTGTTCTTTACCATATCTTTCTGCATCGCTGTTTTATGAGATTCAAAATCTATTAATTAAGAATAGTATTTGCGCGTCGTTACCATGAATTTGTTTTCTATTTCGTCTCTCGTTAAGTTTATTTGATCGTCATTATTAAAATTTAGTTTATCAATCTAATGGCTACCTCGAAGTTATGTAAAGCCTCTATCCTTATAATCTTGTTAATTTCTGAACTTTCCAAAGTCTCCAGACACTTTTAGATGTCAACCCAAGGTGTCATTTATTTACCCGTCAACCGTTTAGCAATAATTATTTTATGAATAAACATGTTCAGGGTAACAAGTAATATGTGGGTGAGGCAGTCGTAAAAGTCCAGCTGTGCTATATGCCGTAATGAATACAACAAGAAGTTTTATCTGTCCAATATAACGTTTATTGTTTCTTGCACCAATGGATGGCACACTTTGTACCGTGAAGTCATAAAAAATGTAATTTGTGGTAACCTATCTTAGTGACAATGTGTTATGTGTTGTTCAGAAGATATGGGTTGGCAACATCTTCGAAGTTTGGAGGCCAGACATTGTCAATACCGATCCCAAACCGAATGATTGAATTCGGTAGTTTGGAAGTTTTACAAGTCACGTCTCTAAGGACTGTATTCTTTGGGACCTGGATTCGAGCATCGATCATTGATCAAATCTGTCAGATAGTCGAATATCAAATTGAATTTTATGTTTGGAGTAAAGATTCTAGTTACTGTTCTCTTAAAGTCAATCTTCTGAAAGCTTATTTAGATTAACAGATAACATCATTTTTTATATCTCCAGCTTACAAATGACTTTCGCCTAAAGCTCATTAATATCTCAATCACAAGCCAATTATACAATTTAATTTAAACAAAAAAATATGATTCTTCTAAATATTTGGCGGCGTATCTTCAGTCAATTTGTTGTGACAGAATTTGTTTCGACGAATCCAAATGTGTTTTGGCACCAAACTAGCACACGCTTCTCGGCGACGTTTCACTACAAAATAACGAGAGATTTGCAAGAAAAAAGTACGAAAATACGCTGATAGTGGCATTGATGTATCGTCTGCCAGGAACATTTACTTGGGTTCGAACGGTAAATAAGTTACGGTGGTAAACGTGCGTACTTTACCCGCTTGGCCACGGGCTGCACGCTCATGCGACAGCTACTGCCACGAAAATAAGTAAAAGTAATTGCTTAGAGCCATAAATTTCAAATTTTCAGTCATACTGCACATCGTATCTTTTGTTTTCTGCGGTATGTGCGAGCTGCCGAGAATGTGCGAGCATTTCAGTGTAAACACTTTTTGCGCGACCTAAGTACGGTGAGGGCACATCTATGATTTAAATCTATGCTTAGAGCACGCCACGACTCACAGCAACGCGACAGTACAGTGAAGGAAACAAGTGACACACATACGCGTGTCGCTTGTCGCATCGGCTGACTTCGTAAACGGGACGGGGCGTAATGGTCTTCGAGCGTCGGTAATGGCCGATCCTCTGTCGTGAAGTCCGGCTGCCAAATTCCTCGTTTATTTGTGCGGTGTTTTCCATAGCCGTTCTGCATGCCTCGTTTCTGATTGGGCGATGTGTGAGATGCGTTTTAAATTGGTTGTTGTTTTGTGCAAGTATTCTGAGTGTAAAGGTTGGGTGTGGCTGCCAGGACGTTGTCATGGTCTTGGCGAAGTGTGGTGTGACGTAGTGGCTTCACACTTTCAATTGAAGGATGGAGAAGGTAGATAATGTATAGGATTTATTGTTGTTTTGCAGATCGAAATTAAGCGAAATCCGTACATAAACTCATGCCATTTTCCCATGAGGATAGGCAGAACTACAGAACGCCACCTGCTACGATCCTTGCATACTACTTTTCCTTCGTCCACGTTCATACATCTGGTCATACAGCGTGTAGGACGAGTAATACGCACTTCGCACGTGACCTTTCTAAAGAACATCACCAATAAGGAACACAGTTATTGTTACTCAGACTACGCCCTTCTAATAAAAATAACTCATAAGATTTATGATTTTATACCATTATACCAAGAGCAATATCAAAGAGCACACAACCTTAAAATCTTTTAAAACCGATGGTTTATTGGCATCTACTCCGCAATTTACTATTTCTGTCTACAAAACTAATAAACTTTTGGTTTTGTTGTATCGTAAGAGTCACTCACGGGAGTGTGTTATTGTTCCACGAATAAACATTACAACATGGTGTATTATTATGGGGATCTGATCGAATCTGTTTCTGGTGTGGTCATTATTTGCTGTCTGTTTAGATACGGGACCTTTTAGTCTTCTCATTACATGATGTTTTCACATACACATGTATAACATCACGTCTGTATGTCTTCGGAAGGGGTAGGCAAAGGTGCTTTAGTACAACCTCGCTTCGTCTGTTATTTTTAGATCCCATGACAAAAGGTAACGTTTTCATCCTGCGGTTTGATGTTTAATTATTGCAGCAAAATCCAGCAGTATTTACAGCTAAATCAATTTTTACTCATTCCAAAGATTAGTTAAGTAAGGTCAGAAGTTGCTCTGCACCCAGAGCAAAATGATCCTTCATTCCCAAATATTCCTGAAAACAAACCCAACCTCCTTTAGAAACATAACGCACCACAAACAAACAATCTCCTTTACGAAGTTCAACAAACAAGACCATATGGAAACTCTCAGATTAACATAGAACTTGATGTTGATATACTCATAAATTACATAAGTGTAGTCGGGGTGAATGCACTGAAACAAGGTAATTGCTCAGTGCTCACTAATTCATGAACTGCTAGCGGTGGTTAGGTACTAGGTACCGACGAGGATCGATATTCAGTTCTGTTACGGAATCTGGGCTAGATTGAAGATTCGATTGTGCAATTGATTGATGGCTCTAAATTGGTTGCTAATGATGTTGCGGATGAAATGGTTCTGCTTGTGAATATTTAAAAGTTCGGGTTGGTAAACTACGATGGGATAAATTTAAAGACGGCATTGTTCCAAATAGAAATGGTTTATTGTTCAGGTAATACATTAAACAGATTAACAGACATTAGAAACATGAGCGGTCTACTTAGGTACTACTGTGCCAGGTACTGAAGACGATCGATATCCTGTTCTGTTACGGATTCTGGACTAGATGAAAGATTTGATTGTGCAATTGATTGATGGCTCTAAATTGGTTGCTAATGATGTTGTGGATGAAATGGTTATGCTTGGGAAAAGTAAAAAGTCCGGGTTGGATCGGTATGATGTGATAAACTTGTAGACGGCACTGCTCCAAATTCGTCTATAACCTTGTATTATTATCTTCAAAGTATCTCTGGAGTTATTTATATTCACTCCTAGTTTAATAACTCGAGAAATAACCTACTTCATTATAGCTTCAACTAAAACTAACACAGAAGCAAAAGTTAATAAAATTCGCCAACCGTGGCTTTATTCAAAATGAGCTTGTATGAAAATCTCGAGCAATTTCAAACTTATGAAGCTTTTAAATGAAACATGTTTATTCAGTAGTTATGAAACTTCTGAAGGTACCTTTTCACGCTCGTGTTGGTACGCGTTCCGTGGTACTAAGATATAAAATTACTAAATATATAATTTCTACCCAAATTTTCATCATCTCTGGCGTTTGCCCGACCTTTCGCTAATGCTCTTTTCTCAAAGGAACTTATTAAACTTGTATATGACAGCTAATTAATTTCTTTGAGACTAACCTCGTAAATATACCAAGAAAAGTCGTGGAAAAAAAAAGTCTTATGAAGCACTGTTACTTTATGTGACCAGACTTATCGACGTGGAATCAGCTTAAACCGATCATGTCATCACACAAATGTCGCATTTAGTTCGGACGAACAAAACGAGGCGAATGACGCCATTTTCGCTTTTAATACATGGCGACATACAACTCCTTCCGACCTGCACGAGTCAATTCCAAGTCAGTAAGAGTCGTTGCTTTTATAAACTACGCCTGGTACTTATTCAATAAGATACGCCACGACGCAAGTCTTTTGCATAAACTAGCGCCGACAACGATCGTTAGTGTCTTCTCAGACAATATTACTTTCTTTTATTAACAGATGTTCCTAACCAAGTTTGACGTGAGACCAAAGTCCAGCAACCACGAGGTTATAATTAATACTAAATAATTAATTCCCATTGAAAGGATGCTACTAAATAGCCAATGTATTAAGCGCAAAAGAATATAAGCTTGTAATAGAATCTGATAATGGAGCATTGTGCTGAAAGAAAGTGTGTAATATTGGACAATAGTACATAAAACAAATTGACGATACAAACGTTGGGCTGCTAACAAATTAATTTAGATAGCCCGTATATTGATTATACAATACGATTTCCATGACAAAGCAGAGTAAAAATATCATACAAAATTGCAATTCCTGCACGTTCATAGTGTACGGAAAAGATGTTTTTTTTTTTTATTAACAAGTAACTTACAATTTTACTCTGGCGTCTGATAGAATCATGCACAACCCAGTTTTTTTTATTTTTGCAGAAGTGGGTAATCCCCACGGACACCTCGACTGCCTCACAGGTTGTGTGACAGTCGAGGTAGTGCCGGACTCGAACCGTCTAAAACCACACTCCTACCCCACCAGTGTCCCTCCAACATAATCAGAGACCTTTGTTGCGGAGGTTTTGCCTTATGTAACGCTGAATTTTAGGAGGCCGAATAGACCACGCTCTATTTAAGCACAACCTAGATAGTACTGGGTAATACGAAACCTCTTGACACGACTGGTTGTCAGACTTTCGAGCAACTGACTATCTGTAACGACTGTCAAAGATCTACAAACGACAGCCTGGGACCAACGGCTTAACATGCTTTTCGAGGCACGGAGGAAATTCGTTAGGTCACCCATCCACCTCAACCTAGGCAAGCGCAGCTTAACCTAAAGATCTGGGGGCGGTTATAATTTAGCCACGAGCTCCTCAAGTGTTGGATTCAATCATAAGCAAAAAAGATTGCAGTAATAAATGAACCCTTTTTCCAATTTCACAAGACATTGCCACACTGGCATCTTCCCTTTCATCATAACCCAATTACATGCCTTTTTCCATCACCTCGACTAATGCACTTATCCTTGAGTACGGAACCACTTACGGTTCTGACGTCCCTCGGATCTGTAATTGTGTTACTTGGTCGGCTATTAAAAGCTTTCTTATGTAGGCTAAGTAATCGCACTCATATTCCTGACTTCTCTTGAGACTTGAAAGCATGTGGGGTTAGCTTTAGGAATTGGTCCTAGGAGTCGTTTGAAGTCTGAATTGGTCCTTTTGTTTGGAACGAAAAGTTAAGGATAGATTTTTTCAAGTATTCTTTATGGTCAGTTTATGGTCTTTGCTCTGCTGATTATAAGCTTACAAAAGAAAGACAAACCATTGATTAACAAACAAACTCACGCCTACGATCCCCGAAGGGGGTGTAAGCAGGGGTGTTCTTCGTTTGCAAGTCTGCACGCCCATGTTTCCTTTTCTTATTAATAATCGAGCAGAAATTCGGTACTAGGCATGGTATAATTACTAATGAAGAATCTCAAAATAATAGTTCACCATATCATAGATATCAGGCAACAACTTTTAATCAGAAAACACCGTTAGACAGAAACGCATCTCAATACAAACTAATTACGATCATAAATCAAGAAACACCATTACCAAACCATGACGCTGAGACGATTTACAATCCACATTATCACATACGCTAAGGTCTTTCTCCGTGAACAGTTAATTATATTAATTAGTCGACCGCAGCCACGCCGCTTTATTACCGAACACCTGTGTTGACACGCGATATATATAAATGTTCATACAGGTGAAAGAAGTATAGCGGCAGAAGGATCATTATTTATTATTCAAAGAAATTGTGATATACGTGAATATTGAAATTATCATGGAGTATAAGGGAGGATATCTTAAGAAGTACTTGTATGTAAGAAGATAGTGTACATGTACACAAAGCAGATAAAAATATAGGGGCAGAAAGACCATTTCTTACTGATGCTGGGTTTGAAACCACTGAAAAAAATATTGCAACTTGAAGAATAAAGGATAGAGAGAAAGGTTAGAGATTAATGAATAGTTGGCAGGATACTACTTGTTATAAAATCATAAACAATTTATGAATTGTCGCGATGTCTTAAGGAAAAAAAGAAAGGTCTATGACAAGAGGAAAAGGAAGCAGCGTGTTGGCTTCAATTACTAATCCGTCTCATGACTGTCAATTTCATTTTCAATGGGAGATACAATACTCTTTCTTACGCACACCTTTCTAATTGCAGGTATCACAAATTACAATATAGAACTTATAAGTAGGATGACACAATGTGCGGTCTTATCGCTAAAAGACATCTTTTCTGTCTAAAATTGAACGAATTTAGAAAAGAGATGGATCTATTATTTAAGCCTTCTTAACATATTCTTCATTAAAATCCATGCTGAACTCGTTAATGAGAAATATTCTACACACAAAAGCAATACCCAACGTTCCCACATTAAATTTTAAACTAAATCCTGACTATAAAACTGAACGTTTTCATCTCGATAAATAATTCAAAGCGTTTGGCTTAGAAGCTATTAATTACAATCGTTCGGTCGTTAGTGGAACGTTTTGCGTTTGCTCCGTGGCTCCAGCCATTTATATTTAGGTTTTACAACTTAATCTGGCTAATGTGAATTTGTTAGAAACTGTTTTAACTGAAACGTGGTTAGGAGCTTAATATAAATTGTAAGATATTTCGGCGAAGAGTGTTCTTTGTTTTTCATGTTTTAAAAATATCAAAATGATCGATTGTAAGTATACTAAACTTGCTGGTTTTTTTTACTTTAATGGGCCAAATGTTAGTCAAATAATCAAAATGCCATAACAACAGATGAAACCTGGTTCTACACTTGCTTATTCCTCGAACTTAACAAAGGGAAACCTGCACTGTATACAAACATAGCAACATCAAAGCAAACAAAAACAAACTTATCAACAGTAACATAGCTATCCACCCTAGTTTCCAATGCACAACATCTGAGCTAGACAGATGAACACCAATAAATTCAATAGAGACATCGGTTATTGGAAACCGTATCTGTCTCTAGGGTTCTCATATACATAGCGCGGGAGCGTCGATTGCAAATTGGATGTCTCACTTCAATTTGTCATGCACAAGTGCTGTGCTAGTGAAGGAGAAATCGCAGGACGTCCCGTGTATCCCGTCAATTCTAGCTTGTTGGTAAGGCTATGTAGGTCAGACGTGGATGAAATTGAGCGAATTGAGATGTATTTGCTTTGGCCATGAATTAGGATTAGCTGCTTTGTGTTCAACTTGATAGCTTGTGCTGTCTTTGATGCAATGGTTTTGTGAACATTAGATTTTTTTGTGGAGTTCTGTTCTAGATTGTATTTGTGTCTTTGTAGAGGCAAGGACTCATTATGGCTTAGTTTTCTTTAAAGTGGCCTCTATATTTTCATCTTTTCTTCTTTCAACGTTCAGTTTTTCAAACCAAAACATTTCATCCACCCTTTCAATCTCCACACTGACCTTACCAACCCAATATTTACCAGTAACTTTATAAAATTAATTTCGCGGGATTTATCTTTCAATTCTCCGGTTCTACGAACAACACTAGAGCAAACGTTTTCACATCCCAATGGGAT
Source organism: Noctua fimbriata (assembly GCA_905163415.1). Classification (NCBI taxonomy): domain Eukaryota; kingdom Metazoa; phylum Arthropoda; class Insecta; order Lepidoptera; family Noctuidae; genus Noctua; species Noctua fimbriata. The sequence continues at coordinate 3,156,647 of LR990928.1, forward strand.
TGGCCTGGAGTTTCCATCACTGTTTTATTTTGTTTTCAGTTCGTTGTAAATGCGGCGGGTTTTAATCGAGTTTCAGTGCTTGTGGTCTGTGTTCCAGCAATTATAACTGGGGCGTTTTTTAAAATAGAATTTTCATTTTGTTCAGGATTTTTGTTGTTTTATAGAAGACGGGTTATTTTAATTGCTGTTGGTAGTGATTCTGGAGTAGATAAAGTTGTATTTTCTTCGAAAGCTTTCATTTGATTTGACTTAAGATTAGGTATGGTGAAATGGTTTTTTTTGCAAGCTTTGTTGAAACACTACAAACTTATTCGTTCCATTCAGATGGCAATATATTTTGGAAGAGATCATGATGAGTTTTTTTATAATAGAGTTAACTTTTAATTTTTCACATACTGTTCAGATTTGTTCAGTCACTATTCTTCGTGTCGTAAATTTTTATCTTTAGCTGTATCACCTGAAAGTGTGTCAGTAACAAGGCGACAGGTCATCGACCGACAAACAGGCTAACCTTATGTACACCAAGTATGTACACCACACTGGCAACACAATGTTGCAAATGTATATTTTTCTACTTTGTATTATAGCATTTCAATTTAAATGGAAATGTGCGCTGGAATGCGTTTTAAATTGTAGTTCAGGCATTGGATACCTGGCGTTAAAAATGTCGATGGATTTTATTTAACTTTACAGGATAGTTTCTTTGGGTATCAGGGGGGTTACTATGACGTCTTAAAGCAGGTAGTAATTCCAGTGTGGGAAAGAGACAGAGCTATACAGGTCGTCTAGTGCCATCTCTTTCACACGCTGGAAATACTCCTGGGTTAAGACGTTATGGCAGGCCACCAGGGCTCCCTCTTTCTACATAATACATACATACATAAACTCACGCCTTTTTTTCATGGTCTAAAAATACAGTCTGAAATTAAAGATCCGTTCATATATCGGGTCATACACACATGCCAGTTTCTTAGTTAGTTTCAGCTTTCTTGGTTTCGAAATAACCCTCTCATAAACCGTCCAGCCATTCCGATCACGAGAACGTTTCCAAAATAATCATGACACAATTAACCAGTACTTTACAGCTATAACTAAACAGAGCTATAACTGCTCTTAGATTCGTTACAACCAACCATTTGGCACTACCGCCAAATACTATATTCAACATTATACGTTATATTTACACTAGTTTTAGCCCGCGACTTTGCTCCGGTTATTCCACGTCACAGTCGTGTCTGTGAACTAAATTCCATCCAAATCCGTCCAGCCATTTTAGCGTGAAGAAATAACCGCATTTATAATACTAGTGTGACTAACGACCCACCTCGCCTTCGTACTGTTTATACGACTTGAAAAAACATTGATAATTCTTTATTATGTGCAAGTTTTTAATATGAATGTATTTTACACGTTAACTTTCCGGAATACATTTTATAATGAATATTGAAAACCGCATACAAATCCGTTGTGCAGTTTAGAAGATCAACGTGTTCACACAGACACACGAGAAGCGATTTATATACAATATGATTAGTTATTAGTTATATATTACTCTAGTAGATTTAACTGCATAAAGAGCTTATTTACTTCATGGCGTAGGCGCTTCAAATGTACCTTGAAACGGATATTGGAGCTGGAATTATTTCGGGCTTGTAGTTATGTGTTCAGGGGCTTTCATCTTGTGTATGTACTATGTAGTAGAAATAGTTTGTATAATAGGTAGTGAGAAAATAGCAATTATGGTTCCTAATTAACAACGAAGAGGGTCGTGGTTGGATATCAAGCTTATGTTTCATAAGAATTTACTCGTAGGGATATTATATCCTGAAGCTACGGAGACTATAGTCTCTTCTTACGTTAAATTGTGTAATAGCGGTTGTTATTTTCCATGGCGTTCCTGGCATAAACAGGGGAAAAGACTACCCTAATAATAAGTAGTATTTATTTAAACTTCATATAGGAGCAATAGAGGCATACGAGGTGGAAGGGACACTGACGCGAAAACGGTTACCACGTATTTAGTACATCATTCTGAGCTCCCCCACATAGAAAATTTTCATCGGATATTAAAAAAAGACTGTTGTTTCCTACAAATGTGCAATACCTACACGGTCAAAATGTATGGAACAGCTGATTTTTCCACCCTGTATAGAGTAGACTTAATGCCATAAGGCATTCTTTACCAGACAATCTTTGGGTTAAATGTGACACAACATTGTGATTCCCTATCAGTATCTTCTTGATCTATGAGAAAATATATCCGTGTTACTATTTATCCTGTGAAGGTTCCAGTGGCGAAGGTTCCATACAACCCGATTCCTACTGGCTTCCCTTTGAAAAATGGCACAGTCAGTATTCTATAGACAAATAATATAATCACATTAAAGATATGTACTCCGGCTTACCAGTTACAAAAATTGACCCTTCACTACTGGGAGGTTCTACCTCTTACTACATCAGCCACTAGTCTGTGTAGCTCTCAACCTGAAATAAAACAATGAATATTATATTAATGTTATTCCTTTCTTTGTTTACAGAAGAAGAATGCTACCACTGCATGGCGAGCTTGGTGGCGTCCAAGGAAAAAATGTTCATCACACAAACGAAACTACTCAACGAAGTTACATGGAAGACTGTCATGCAGATCGCCAAAAAACATGCCGTAAGTTTAGTTAAAACACACTGGGTGATGGGACTTATTCATAGACAAATGGTGAAAATGGGCGTAAGGTCAACAGAATTAAAATACATATATCTCAAATCAAAGCTCATACTGATATCTCCAATTCATACTATTGAGACAAGTACCAAAATCGCCGGAGATCAAAGTTAGGGCCAATTGAAAATGTTGCAATTTCCTTTATTTTGTCGAGGATTTGACTACAACTATCATTTGTTTTTGAAGTCGATCATGTTGCACACTGTCATTAATCCGAGCTAGGCTGACGAAGTCCTAGAATCGACTAAGGTATATTAAGGCTGTGTACTGTGTATACAGAAACCCCTTGTTTAACTAGATTTATTATTAGTTTGAATATTCAGTATTTTTTTTTGACAAAATACAGAACAATGCAGCATTTTTTAAGTTGCTCTATTTTTGTTTTTCTGCGACTTACGTACTTATTTGTTTTAGAATGAAGTGAAGTCCTACTAATAAGCTACTATTTGAGATTTATGTATTTCATTTTTGTTCGTCTTACGCATATATTTCTTAGAAATTTTCCCATGGTCCTTAGTGTTATTAATTGTCAGATAACAACAACGTGGCCGGCCCAGAAGGAGATGAGGTAATGAGCTGGACCCATTTTTAAAGGACTGGCCTACAAAAGGATTAGATCGAGAAAATTAGAAAGAGAAGTCTTTGTCCTGCAGTGGGAAGACATAGTCTAATAATATTAATAAATAATCGTTAGATAACTTAAGTCTGAGCAAAATATTGTGTTATAAAGAAATCTGACATATTTATTCTTCAAATATAAACTTACTATTGAAAAATCATCACAAAAAGATCTCAACGCAATGGATATCGTTAACCGTTCGCCTATGTATATTGACAAGTCGCGTAATTAAGGCGCTGAATTCACCCTTTGCTACACCAATCAACCTACATTACATAATTAGCCTGATCGACGACAAATCAATGAAGTGGCAAAATTTTGCTATTGATTACACCCGTTACTGTTTTGCTGATGCGGCAAATCGCTCCCATGATGGGTCTACTCCCCACAGATATTATATACCGAGAAATAGTTGATAAAAACAAGTTTGGCGATTTTCACCTGTTTTCGTCAAGGGCGCAATCTATAAGTCATACTAAACAACTGTCGCTATGAAACTCGTATCAGAATACTGAAGTTTTCATACATGCGTCCAAATATCTGTCTACTGTAAGTTGTATAGGACGATTTTAAACAGGGTGTAAGGGGCACCGACGCACATACGGTTACCACGTATCCAGTACATCATTCTGAACCGCCACATAGAAAAAACAAACAGCTATTTCCTACAAAAGTGTACACGGTCAAAATGTATGGAATTTTTAAGTAACTGATGAAAAATTACGGTTTTCGGAGGTTCAGAATGATTTTCACGGATCGTGTGTGTTTCATAACAAACGTTGTTTTGTAAAACGGCTTGATTCTCCCCTTTTCCGATGCAGGTGACAAAATTGCCATCCTGCATAAATGCTATATTTCGAAGAGAACAAAGCACAAATTGTATTGATCGTCAACTCTCATCTCGGCTACTTTGCATTGCAAATTCCAACAAACTTCAGTACCTAACTAGCGCTTGAAGAAACTTTCCCTACGATACAATTTATGCTCTAGAACTTTATCCATAAATCACTTATGTACGTAGGTAAATAGGTTCGATAATAACTAGTTTAAATAATTATGCTTTTCCCTGTACTTATGCAGTTATGCATAACCAAGGTAATTGCAGGGCAATAAACTATGTAATGTTATTATAAACAGGTTATATTGTTGTCGCCATAATAACTATCCAATTGATTTGACCTACCAATTAGGTTTTACATACTCGAGGTATACAGGGTAGGGTAGATTTTTGAGATGGTTCAGTAAGAGCAAATGTATGGGAAAGATTTTCTATAAAATTAGTAGCGTTTCTCTTGGTCCAGTTGAGTCTTACCGAAACTGCATCGATTGAAAATAAAACGATGATCATAGAAAATAAAACGATGATCATAGAAAATAAAACGTGCATTGATTTTTTAACGAAGATATGCTCATCTTCCTGCTCTTGTACCATGTTATTTGGGGTCGGCGCAACAAGTACGCGACCTCTGATATTTCGGATTCGTGTGCGTATTGTATAATTATCACTAGCTTCGGTGAAGGAAAACATCGTGAGGAAACCAGCATGCCTGAGAGACATTTCTTGAAGGCATGTACAGCCAAGTTAGAGGCCCGTGGGCGGCATAAAAACTCTGTCACCAAGTTGGGTACTAACCAAACGATAAATAAAGAAGAAGAACACGTTTTTTTCTTCCATTCTCCTCTGTCAACCGTCACGCTATAATTTACTCCTTTTTCTTTCATATCATGTCACGATTTCAGTATTTCAGTAAAACATCCACTAGCAATCTAGAAGTATTTTCTAGTACGTAAGTAGCTCTCCTAATAAGTTTGCTTGTAACATTAGGAGTAGGTTCAAGTCAATAGAACGAATGAAGTCCTCACGATCTCTCGCTCAGTAACGTTAGTCTGAACTAGTTTTATTTTATTTTGTACATCGGGGAAAGTACTATCACCAAGCCAATTCTTATATCTACATTTCGCTAGTTTTTTTTTAAAATATGAAAGGTGGGGGGTAGCTGATTGACATCTAGACTCCCCACTGATGCAACAACCCAATAATACTGTTCGAACTGAGAATCAAACCCCAAGACCTCATGGTTAGCAGTAGCGGTCGCGACCATTAGAGACACATATTTGCCAGCCACTAACATAAAAGAATTTAAGTTTCCCCGAATCATCAGCCTTGTTATCTATTTAAAACAATTAACATACATTATACCCGTTTCATAGTAATCTGGTCTTGTTTATTTAAACTCTATTTACTTTACCAGTGAAAACATTTGATTTTCGTATCAGACGAAACGTTGCGTGCGAGTCTGTTTACAATCAAACAAATAAATCTGACTTTTAAATTGTTGCTTAAAGGCCTTACATACTTTGCGTTACGGCGCAGTTTGTTACCAAGAGTGTACATAATATAAAACTAACCTTTGACCTCGGCTTCGCCCGCGTTTATGTCGGAAAGGATTCCACAGGAATGTATTGATAAAAAAAATCTATACTAATATAATAAAGAAGTAAAATTATTTTTTCTCCGGAGTGAATGATTCAGTTCTAAAAAATTCTTTCACTGGCAGAAAGCTACGTTATTCGTGAGTGCTATAGGCTAAAAATTATATTTATATCATGCATATTAGCCGAGCCATTACAATTTTTGCGGACGAAGTCGCGGGCGTAGTGCTAGTACTGCATGTAATACATCCGACAACACCAGCCTTTCAGCTGTTAAAGCAAAAAAGTAACAAGTGAATAGACACCAGAAAACCAGAGTGACTTTCGCATTTATAACATTAGCATAGATAACATTATAAAACACCAACATTTTCAAGTTTCAAAGAATAACTTAGCCTTCAGGCTTCAAAGCTGGATCAACAGATGAGCTAGGTTCCAGCCGGGAATACTAAGAACTTTTATACGAATATAACCCCGGGCTAGCAAGGAACAAGACGTGAAACTTTTAAACCGACTATTACTGAGCCCGCAGCTATATCAAAATGTTTCAGAGATGAAAAGCTGGAGGAAAGCTTGTTTGTTAAATATCCCGAAAATTTTATATTATACGTTAACCGTACAAGCTTAGTAAATGTTACCAAATATGCGAACTTACTTACGCTTTGAAATTCATGTTAATAGGTACTTCACAGTAAACGGAACATGTATTCACCCTTTTCTCCTTAACAACCCTTTGATGTACACTTGACATTTAAACCTTGATTGGCTACTAGTTGGTTTACCAATTCAACATGCCTTTGAAGTGTATAATTTAAAGTTACCGGTCGATAGCAAAGGGGTGGTTTGTACTTTGTAGTATGTTGATGTACCTTGGTAGTGTTTTCATGCGGTTTATCCCATATCTTCTTTATCGTGTGGTTAGTGCCTAACCTGATGACAGAGTTTTTATGCCTCTGACTTCGCTTTACATGCCGTTAAACACACGCCAGCATGTCGCTAGCAAGTCGCTGTTTTCTGCTTGTATTATACCATGTGCTAGTCGGAAGTTATCGTACTACTGGGATTAAAAGTATCCTATGTGCTGACCCAGGTAGTCCACTTCGAAAGTATCTCTCATCGAAATCCCTTAAGACTTAAAGTCTAGGGCCCGCTTGCACCACGAGTCGCTTAACGCGTTTAATGCTAAACATATTTAAAACATCATTCTGTCTGTCATCTTTAAACGATTAATAGAAACAGAACGATGTTTTAAATGCGTTCCACGTTAAACGCGTTTAGAAATCCGTGGTGTAAGCAGGCCTAAGTCGAAGGAAAAGGTAATACACAAACAGACAGATACTTTCGTGGTCATAATAGTAAGGAATATACCTACATGGCGTGCCAGCCCCCAGAAGTGGCGCTATCAAGCCCCATTACTCCACCATAACTGTAGGTCACGCAACCAGGGTTGCTTAAGCTATTCCCTTTGTTTTTGTCGTGTAAATATATTAAGGCGCCATGGGGCTGTGACATAAGTTCTTCGTAATGGCGCTCTAGTGTTTTCGTGTAGCGTTATCGATAGTTTTATTGGAAAAAATGGTAACTGTGTCTAATACACAAGAAAATAAGGATAAGCTTTTTGTAAGCCCATTCAAAATCAGTATACATCCACAAATACAAATGCCTACAGCCCTACGCTGTAGGCTTCGTTCTATAATATCATTCATATAACTTGAAGATGTTGATTTTGATGAATGTCATTCTCATGATACTCATGACATGATACATCAAGCTTCTTGCATGTACTTTCGTGCAAGTTACAGGCATGAATAATTTGTGTATTACGTGCTTCAGTCACATATTGAGAAATCATCTACCCTTGAAAAAAAAAACTATGAACAGAATTACCATTCAGAACGAAACCTTACTCAGACTGGTAAATATTGGTTTAACAATTTAAAAATTAGCGCGTTATAAATAGATACTCTAATATTTAAAAATATTAAGCCTTCAGTCACTTCAGTGGTTATTTATTTGCAATTTAAGTTCGACAAAAATATGTACATGTATACTTACCTAACTTCTTTATGACCTACAATAATAAAAATCCAATTTTCAACATCACCTGCCTAGCCTTTTCCAACTATGTTGGGGTCGGCTTCCAGTCTTACCGGAGGCAGCTGAATACCTGTATTTTACATGGAGCGACTGCCTATCTGACCTCCAGAACCCAGTTAGTACTGGGTAATACGATACCCCGTGGTAAGAATGGTTGTCAGACTTTCGAGTCACTGACTAATTGTAACGACTGTTAAAGATCTACAATGGCAGCCGGGACCAACGGCTTACGTGCTTTCCGAGGCACGGAAGAAACTCGGTATGTAATGGGTGGTCACCCATTCACGGACCAACCTAGGCAAGCGCGGCTTAACCTAACGATCGACCCGAGCGGCTGTTATTATTTAGCCACGAGCTTTCCAATTTTCAACACTAGCTGAAATTCTTCTAGCTACTTCACATCAATCAATTGAAGGAAGGTAATGCTTTTAGTTTCTGCTACGGTAATAGTGCATTTATTTCTGAAACGAAGGCTGCAGGGGCGCGTTGACCGAGAATACTTTCTGCCTCAAAAAGGTTTTTCCTAATACCCTGTAAGTCAAGAGTTAATTAACCTCTTAAAAATTCGGTCACTATACTGCCGACAATCGCAAAAATTCGCTTCATTCAGAATATTTAACATCAAGCAGGTCGATAACCTAATAAAAACGAGTCACAGTTTCATAATAAAATCAATAAAAATCAGCTGTGACCACAAAATTAAAATGAATCACCACAACACCCAATAAATTATGTAATGATAGAATAATTATCGAATCTATTTAACACATCACGTGTGCCCGCACCGACGTGGTCTAACAATAAACTATCGATAACGATATCACGAAGGGCACATCACTACTTATCCACTGTGAATAATAAACTTTGAGGGCAACGACCATTGAGGTAAAAATCGATTGATTCGCTTGAACTTTAATCGATTTATTCGATGCAAAAGTACTCGTTTATGTTAATTGTTGTAAGCCGAGATTTGTGCCAAGGGTTGCATCAGACTTGTGACTCATTGTCCGTAATTGGTTGTTTGTATGTCGTCATCGATGTAATCAACCTATAGATGTGTTTTCTTCGTGTCACCTAATACAGAATTGCCTGCTTTCTTCTTGATTTCCATATCTGCGAATCGGAATGAAAACTGCAAACTGGAAGTGTTATGACAAATTGTATTTCCTCTACAGTTCAGATGGTTTCAATTCAAATCCATAAACTCCTAAACACTGCAAAATGCCGTTTTCTTTTTTAGTGATGGAACATGGATCTGGGATGGAATTACTGAACTCCATATATTCCCCGTCCAACAGTCTGAGGTTGGATTGGTGATCCGCCTCAGTCTGTGCAATGTGTGAGCGCGAGTGGATCCCATGCACTCATGGGATCCAATCGCGCTCATACATAGCTATGAGAAAACGTATGAGGGCTTGCGAACTCAGAGTGGGGCGAATACGTCCATGTATTCGCCTTAGTTTGAGGCCTGGACTCCACGAAAGCGGAGACGAGGAAGAGGAGAGGAGACGTATGGGAAACAGCCAATCACACTGATTAAAATCCACAGCGCGTCTCTTGCACGTCTCTTCTCGTGTCCGCGTTGTCCGCTTTGGTGGATTTCGTCTTGATTTACACAAATTTTTAATAATGTGTGATTTTGTCCCCAGACCAAACAGTTTCCGTACAGTGGTATGAGTTGTTTGCAGAAGTCGTCGGCGCAGCACCTGACGCGACTGTCGGGCGCGATCGGCCCCGAACGGATCTACGCCGACTGGCAGTGGTGGATCCTCGCCGCGCTGCCCTTCCCGCACCTCGTGCGAGTGCTCGACTGTTTCTTCCATGAGGGGATCAAGGTAACATATGATTAGCTATAAAGGTGAAGGTTAAAGTTTAGCTTTTCAGAACTTCATCAACATCATCATCCACAGTCCGCCTTCACCCACTGCTGGGTATGGCCTCTTTATTTTCTCGGAATTCACCAATCCACACTGGGAGCAATCGGTAGATTACAGGCCGGTGCCACACACGTAGACGAGGCCTTTGTCCCAGCTGTGGGAACATTATAAACTGATTATGTAGTTCAGCTGACAGGCAAGCGTTACTTTAGCGGTGTTTAATATAAAAGGCTTACTTCGAATGATATGGCTTAGGTCTCTTTATTCCTGTTCTCACATCAGCGCATTTAGACCTCAGAGAGGCTTCCGAAAATTATCTCTGATACTTAATATTAATTCATTACAAATCACTGAACTGAAATTTGGTCTACCGAAGAGCAATCTTATTCAAGCGAATGTGTTTACATGATTCAGGTATAAATAGCTAGAATAAGATTCAAAATTGATTAACGCAAAAAATCTATATACTGCTTATGTCAAACTTCATTGGCAAGAAAATACACATAGCCTTCGTCCCGGCAGCATCAGCCTAGCCTTTTCCCAACAACGTTGGATCAGCTTCCATTCTTACCAAATGCAGCTAAATTCCAGTATATTATTTGGAGCGAGTGCCTATCTGATCTGACCTCCAAAACCAAACACAACCTCATTACCAAGAAGATTTTTTTCTATACTAATAAAATAATATATTTTTTCCACAGGTATTCTACAGGGTGGCATTAGCTATCCTGATCCTGTTCAACAAGCACGCATCGAACCAGAGCTCTGACTGGTACGCCGAAGCGACGAAGAACGGCGTCGACCACGCCATTGACAAGTTCTGCAGGAACATGCCTGCTTCGCCTACCAAGCTGCTTAGGACTGCTTTCAGCATTAGGGCTTTAAGGTAAGACAGTTACGATAACAACAATGAAGACTGCCTCGTTGGTCTAGTGGTCGCAAGCGCGACTGCTGAGCATGAGGTCCTGGGTTCGATTCCAAGGTTGGGCAAAGTGTTTTTGGGTTTTTCCCTCAGGAGTTTCTCAGTAGCAGCCACGGAGTCTGGATTTGTACCCGGTTGATGGAAATAGGCTCGTCCCCTATTATATGTATAGGACTTAAACATAACTGGCGAAATGTGGGTGTACTAATGGGCACCTCTGCCTAACTCTTCGGGGATTACAGGCGTGATGTTGTTATGTAGTAACAATAAGCATATCGATATAAAAATGTCTCCATAATCAGTTGAAGTTATATAAAATTACTAGTTTTTAAAATCAAACATATTTTGGTTTTATCATATTCGATACAGAGATCTATCATGTCTGTGAAGTTTCGCCAATTAACCCAATTTAATCCTGTATAACTTATGACTAAATTTTTGACGCTAAAGAACCATAAAAAATATGTTAAAAAGCAAAAAGCAGGTTAGCAGTTATGTTGTTTGTTAGCAGGGCTAAAAAGTAAAATTTTATTGAATAAAATGTTAGCTAACGAAGCAAATTTTCATGCGTTCATATTTTCGTTCCGAAATAAACTTCTAAATTCATAAATAAATCAAGGGACGTTAGAACGAAAATTAAAAAATATTTTATTTCTAATCACGTTTACGCTTCTCCTAAATTATTTATGAAAAAGTTATTCCTTAACGAAATTTCGTTCATTAGGGCCTTGGGAGTGTGCTAGTCGAATACATAATTAATTTGCTCCAATCAGAGTATGCTAATAAGATGAATCCTGAACGTAGGTCTTTATTAGATTTCATATGATAATACAGAAATTGTGCCGTTTGTTAATATGATTTAGGTACATTATGCCTTATTTTCGCTTCAAGTCAGCGAAATGAAGATTTATGTGGTTTTATTTTGGGCTTACCGAAGCTTTAACTATAAATCTGTGTTAGGGTTCAGGAAATAAAATATGGGAGCGCATTTATGTAGTAAATAATGTATGTGCAAAATGCGAAAGAGTCGTGAGGGATATAGAGTGTTATACGTAACCTTATAAAGCTTACATTTAGTCACACAATTCGGGCATTGTTTTTATTCAATTTAAAGTAAAAATAAACTATGACTAAAATAAAAAATAGTCTACATTATAAATATTTGGTTAATACTCTGAGTTTTCCTTCTACTACTTCGTCATATTTTTGGAGCTTCAATTACAAATTATGCTGTTCGATAAATACTTGATTGGACACCAAAATTGTTACACAGCTCTTTTACAGTGTGCTTAAAGCTATAAGGCCAAAATCGCGGTATTACAGCTGAAAGCGATATCATATAGCTTCCAGGCAACCTTAAGCGCGGGCCACACCGCCAGTAAGCGAGCGAGGCATCGTTTCTCCTCTTTTCATACTTTGGTTCACACCGCGAACTACCGAAAGAGCCGAAACGAAGTATGAAAAAAGGCTCGCCCGGCTCGCTCGCTGGCGGTGTGGCCTGCGCTTTAAACCGTGTAAACTTACCAGGACTAATCACCGTCTTCAACAGTTCACAGTACATATCCCGAGTATTCATCAAGACGGAGATGACCCTCAAGTCGAAGCAGGTCATCACGGGGTCCCGGCTCGTTCGCTCCCGGTCCTCCGACAACCTTCCCACCAGCCAGTCACAAGTCAACATCCAGATGATGTCACATACTCTCACTATTCGCGAGGTTGGTACATACCCTTCCCTAAAAATTCTCACTTTTACCCTTACCCTTTCTGACATTTCTTTGACAGGTGTAATGTTGGTAGGGATATTTATATGTGGTTGAAAGCTTAAATTATATTTTTCAAGACTGCTAATTGTATGGGAATGGTAATAAAAGATTTTTACGATTTATTTTTTCAGGAATATTATTGATATTTTAATGTACTAAAATCTTATGATATTATATTATGTATTTTCAGCCTATATTGTATGTATGAAAATATATATTTTGGAAGAGGCTATCTATATTTATCATTGATGATGTTGAATTTCCCATTGAATACAATAGCCACGTATAGGTTATATGTTTTGCTTACGGGAAGCTTTGATGCTAACAGTCACGATGATATATCCTAACTACACACTGCACATTCACAAATATATACAAGAATATATTTGTATATCGGTTTATTTTACTTGTTTCGCAGAGAATGTCTGAGGAAACGTGCAAACAAATGGTATTGTACTACGACGACTTAGGCGTGGCTTTGGCTTTTATTTATATCATTAAATTCATTCGATTGCAACCCTAACACGACTAACTTTAAATCGAATTGTTATACAAATTCGATAGTCCAGTCTAATATATTTATTTAAGATACATACTGTTTCGTTTGTCGAACCACCGTTTTGTTATGTTCGGTCTGTGTAGCCAACATCTGTGAATGACTATATTGTTGTATCCGTCGATGTTTCATACGATTCGATTTTAATTCTCATTAGTTAAATATTCGAAACGAATGAAGGATATCGAACATTCATATTATTATCATTCGCTTTGAATGTCTGATTTATTCATGTTTCTCTCATTGTTTTAAGTGTGTCTCTCTTCTATGTACAATATATTTTCTTTTAGAATAATTTATTGAACATAATATTATATGTCAAAGTGTTTGACAGTTGGCATGCGTGTGATATTTGTTCAGAACTCTCAGGAGTTGATACAGATGTATAAATATAAAATGCCATAACAAGTGGATAAAGCTTGAGAAATTAACAAAAGTGTTGAGAGAATATCGATAATAGTGATGTGAAGGTAGCATGTAATCGATTGTGTTGTGTGAGTGCTAACTGTGTGTCGATTTTCCCGTTAGGGCTCACATTCGCCGGGCCCGCGCGCCCTTTCGATGGGCGTATACCCAACCCAAGCCCTAAGGTCGCAGATTCTAGACCAGAGCGAAGTAAGATACAAGTATTAAGTCACCAAATATAAGTGTCGCCCCCTATTGAGAGCTTGCGACATTATATCGATGTTTAGATGCACCGCTTGTCACTAGGTGTTTTATTTATTTTATTCTTTTGAAGCGATTTAGCTTTGGAAGGATCGACTTGACGAACGCTTGTTTTTGATTTGAATATTTTATTTGCGTATGTATGGTAAGTAAGTGTAAGCTAGTGTGCATGGCGGCTAATGTGCGTCCGTTTTGTTTTGTTGTTGTTGTATTACATGTTTATGTTGGACAGTGCCAGTACAATAACTTTCTAAACATCAAGACAACTCTAAAACTCGGAAAACATTCATAATTCCCATCAATTTCATAACTGTATTAACAATTTTAAACTAGGTACGAAAAAACATCAGGCAAATACCTCCACACACTAGTTTCATGTTCCCCCCGTGATTCGCAGAGCCCCCGCTCCGCCCATCTGGCCGTGTGGTTCCCATTCCCTAACGCAGTATTCAAGGACCAACGACATCACGAATCAAACCTCAGGCATAAGGTTGGACATGCCATCTCTGTTCACACCAATCTTGTAACAAGGGGGATAGTTGTCGTGGTGGCACTTGTAAACGTAGATTTATCTTTCATTTGAGCACTTTATGTAGATCGTTTTTAAATTGGCTGGTTCCGTAGGTACGTGTGTGATTGTTAGTTCGTTTAGTTAGATGATCGTCAGTTTAGTAACTGCGTATTAATGTGACATGCTAGACGAGCATGCGCAGTGCGAGACAAAGTATTTGCAATGTTACATGTTGGCCTAAAATCGCCGCGGTATCAGATTCATAATAGGATAAAAATATGTATAGAAAAAGACAATTTAATTCTTCTTCTGTAGAGAGTTATAAATGCAGTAAAAAAGATGCTTTAGTGAATGAAAAGTCCTATTAGTATTCTATATATTAACTTCACCCTTAAAAATTGTTAAATTTTAGTTTTTTACAAAGTTGTATTTTTAAAACAAAGCCTAATTTGATTTTCGCAGCAGTTTGGTCCTACGGAACCCCAATTTGTATGCATGTGTCTATAAAATCCACATTGCCACTGTATCTAGTTGCACCTAAATTGCGCCTGATCACCATGTAGGTAAACTTTCAAAGCAAAAGTAACCACTAAACTATAGTTAGAACTGTTGCTATACTTATTTTCATTATTTCTATAAAATAAATTATTGAGAGAGATTTTAAAGTGACAAAGTCGTCTTTTAACGCATAATTCATTAATACACAGGCAAGTCAAGTTAATAAAATAATAAAGAGTACACTTAAAAACATGAAAATAAAAAGGTCCTGGTGATTGCTTGGTAAAATCTAGAATTATATTATGTGTCGACCTCACAAATATAAATAACTAAATGAGGTCTGAAGTGTAGGATTTAATATCCATAATTTTAAAATAAAAAATGCTATAATCTTACTGGCTGCTAAACAGTCATTATTTTAAAAATAAGTATGTAGTTGTATTTACTAGATATTTAAAATCTGGGCCATTTTCACAACTTCTTTGCAAAAAAAATTGTTCCACTTATTTTTGGACCAGGTCATAAAATATTTGAATATGAAATCACAAAAAAAAAATTCATTGTTGCATGATTTGCTCATTATTTAGTATCTTATACAGGGTGTTGTGTAAATAATGTTACTATTTACTGCATACCCTGTATAGTAAAAATAGAACAGTAGAAAACTACCTTAGATTATATTTAGGTTAAAGATTTATTGAATTATTGATTTGATTATGATATAAATATGCTTAGTAAAGTACCAGTTATTTAGTCTTTTTTTCCAAGACGATTGACATTTTTAAAGGTACAAACAGACTTGCGAGAAAAAGCGGTAGTAAGCGTAAGTTTAAATAGTATTCAGCTTTACTCAAAATAGATGTATTGTGTCTTTCTAAATTTTAAATTATTTAGTTTATAGAATTTCTTAACTTTTTTTTTCATTCTAACGGCTGATTTTTCCAACGACAGATATAGTTTAATCTGTGGGATAAAATTGACGTTTGACAGATTTTGTAAAGAGAAACTGTCAAAAATTCAAAATGGTTCCATAGTATAAAGATTAATGGCGCTGAAAATTTCAACCTTAAATTAATCTCTGAATGCGATTTATTCTTTAGAAGTTACCTCTAACATTTTAAATACATTGTTTTTTTTTTTAAATCGATGTTGTGAAATTGGCTCTAACTTGAGCTATTTTGTTGTTTATTTGAATATTTTAATGTTGCATGACATGTCATTTATTTCATTTGTACACGTTAATCATCTGTGATAGTGCAATAGCGCTTTATGATAATGGAATAAGGTTGAAAATCGTTTGTAATAAATATATTTTGACTACTTAAATTTTTAACAATAATTGGAACAAACTTTCAAGCTTTTTAGTTGCCATTTTTACTGAAAGTTCCAAATTAAATTGAAATTAGGTAAAAGCGAGAAAAAAGAAGATTTTTTTAAATAGATTCTTTTTCCACATTTCATGATATTGCACTATTACATAAAAGTAGAACTGTATGTGTTTATATTGTTCTATATCAGCACTACAAGCACAAGTCACTTGTACACGTTTACTAATTCAACACCACTAACTGTGACGTCATTAAGATGTTGCCAGCTGAAATTTTAAAAATTACCATTGTAAAAAATCCACTTTCATACCAAATTACAAAACTCCACGGTTTTAACCAAGATTATGATTACTATTATTTAAAGAGATTGCCATAGTATCAGAACTTTACAGTTTTCTCTTAAAAATTGGTCACCCCACCCAATTAAAATGTGTGTACATGACAAATAACGTCATTATCGCACAAAATACACAAAAAAATAATTCACACTGAATTTAAATAGACTTAGAAATAAATAATATTTAATATAATTATTATTCATTTAGTGAAAATTAAATAGCAATTTTATAAAAATTAGCAAGTTATAGTAGATCATCGCTAGATTTGCAACCGTAACCATCATCTTCGATAGTTTAGCAACCTCATTCGCCAAATCATCAAATAACATATTCTAATACATTCCTGATCGTTCCAGCTGTTCACGTTATGGTCGTGGTTGCCGGTGCGCATCACGATGTATCAGCCAGTGTTACTGTACACTACAGAAGAGCATGGTTGCTCGTTGACCACCTTCTACGTGCGCGTCGAGCATCATGAACCGACGTTGCTTATGATCAAGACATGCAACAATGAGGTGAGTGCTGTATTTTTTCTTTTTTTTTTGGAAGAAGAGTGTGGTTGTTCGGCAACCAAATGCTGTAAAGTTGTAAACTATTTAATTTTAGATTTCATTGTGTAGATTTTGAAAGATTAATTGGAATTGTCTCCTGAATTTGGATGCCGAATTTTATTAGATTACTCTGCGTGAAGAAATATACAAAAACATGATCAACCTTTAACTGAGCGGGTAGACCCTTATTGAAAGTGTGGCACTCTTTCCAATGACGGTCTCCCGCTTATGAGTGAATTAACTAAAATATTATTAAACCTTCCACATTCTCGATATATCTTACAGACACGTATCGTTATTATAATCCATGCTAATTTAATAGTTGACCCTTTAACAACTTCTCTTGAGTATTATTTACTAAAAGGTCGAAAATCATTTTCCAGGTATTCGGAGCATATTGTTCAACGAGATGGTTCGAGCGCAACCAGAAGGACGAGCGCGGTAACCGCCAGGCTTACTTCGGAACCGGAGAGACATTCCTCTTTAGGTAACCTTACGCTTCACTTTTATTTTAAATCAACCTTGAACTTTGGGTTCTTTAAAATTAAGTTGATAAAGGCAATCCATCTATAAAAAAAAGCCATAATAAATATAGTTGTCACATACTATTTTTGAAAACGGGCATAATCATTTTATTCGCCCATTCGATTCACAGAAATTATTTATATTATTTTATATGTTTCATTAATAATGTGTGTATATGTTTATGTATTTTTCTCTGTCTTGTATTTATGCCTTCTATACTTTAGCCAGTTATTTATTTAGTTTTCGGCGCTCTTCGGGTAAAAGCTGGTATTTTGTCATTTTTGTGTTTGTTTTTAACCCTTATATTATTATGTGGCAACCTTAACTAACCTAGAAACTTATTATATGCTTATTTGTGTCCGTTTATATCTGTCTAATATATTTTTTTTTCTGACCTATACTAACAGTATTTATGTGTTATAAACTTATTCAACTAATATCTTGGTGTGTCGTTCTAACAATATCATAACATAACATAACATAATCAGCCTATAATGTTCCCACTACTGGGACACAGGCCTCCTCTTTATGAGAGGGAATGGGCTATAATCCACCACGCGGGCCCAGTAACAATATCGGTATTTTATTTTGATTTTGAAAACAATTATTTCTGTATTTTAATACATTTATAATCTATATCATCTTATTACAATAACTTTCATTTGTTAGACTCCCATAATAATATTGGATATATAAGGTCTATCTTTAGGATTATCTTTTCATACACGAAATATTTTAAGAGTAACTTCTATAAGTCGTAAAGTTGCCATAGCAATGAAAAAAAAATATCCGAAGGTTTTTTTTTACGAAATTATTATAATTCTAAAATTTTTTGAGACTGCATAAAACCTTTACTCCCATATTCGAACAATGACAGTAGGTAAATACGACGTAGTAAACTAGCGTAATGGATGTTCAAAAATAAGGAGCTAGTATTAATCTTGTGGGTCAAGTAATTTTAAATTATTTATTTTTTATAAAAATATACTCACATAAAAAAAAATAATCCCTTGAAATGGCTTCGTATATATAGCCGTTAGATGATTCCCTGAAAATATTTCGTGTATGAATAGCTAGACCTTATATAATAATTTAGATTAGATCCTATAAAGTTCGCCTTCGTTGTTTACATTATTGTGTAATGTGTGTCAAATCCGATATCAAGCATGAATTATTGATAATGAACCTTATCCAAACAATATAACTCAAATTGTACCCATTTATGAACAATGTGTAACCCTTTACATGTAACCTTGTAAAAAAAAACCATAGCATGTTGCATCAACCCTTACTTCGATTCCAGCCTTTACCCAGAGCGAGCTAAGTACCCTTGGGTGGGGTGTACCTCTGGAGCTGACGGCAAGGGCGAAGAGAGAGTGGCTCACGGCTCTGAACTCTTCATGGCAGCTGACGCCAAGATGATCACCATAGGAGGCGGGTCAGTTGAACTATATTCTATATACATTACAGTTTACACCCCCGGCGCGCTAAATACCCGTGGGTTGGGTGCCTAGAGGACAAAAAGGAGGGACAGAGTGATGCGAGGACTCCACATGCGAACTCGCTTTTCATGGCCGCTGATAACACTATGGTTACTATCGGTGGAGGGTATGTTGAGTGACGAGTGTTTGTGTGTGTATAAAAGCTTGGGTTTTATTTACTCTAAACCTCTTAGGCGCGAATTATACAGAAATAGCGTAAGGTGAAGGCGCAGCGCAGGCATGATGCCGATTCAAAACGTTTTCATACCAAATGTACGAAAGCGAATGAATAAAATGTGCGCAGGCACGCCGTTCATTCGTTTCGTTATAAATGCCACGCCTGCGCTGCACCTTACGCCGTTTCTGTATAATTCGCGCATTAGATTACTCATCATGTTAAATAACTCTTACTATGGAACCAACCATTAAATCGGGATAAAAATCATCAAAATTGCGGGGAAAGTGTTTTTTTTTTCGTGATAATTCGTCTGTAGTAAAAGTTGTGCATATTGATGAGTACAAAGTGACTCGTTAGGGTAAGTTGTTCGTTTATATTGAGGAGTACTGTGGGTAAACAAAAACCAAGCTTTTATATTAAAGGTAATGTGAATGTGTGTTGTCCTTTGAATGTATGTGTTTCAGAATTTAAGCCCGTATTACAAACCAACCTCAAGGATTTTTTAATTTAGTTTCGTTTAAATAATGCTTGTCTGAACGGACGTTATTCTTACCCTACACTCAAATGTGAATGTTTTAGCGGAACAGAAGTGGTGGCACTTTATTCCCTCGGTAGAACATAAGGTTTTGAAATGCGGTCGTTTTGGGCGACTGTCTTATATAATTTTGATGCTCAGACTACTCTGAATAAATTACTTTTGATTTAGAGGTAGGTTTATTAAAGCCTGGCTAAGTTTTTCAACTTGGGAATGATTGTTATAGCATGTTTTGGTGGCCAATTTTAACACCCAGTTTCCCTGTTGTCATTTTCTATTTTTATAACTGTTTGGAAGTGAAATGTTTTTTTTTTTTATGTCGCACCACCTAAATAACTTAACATTTGTTCAATATCATCATCACAAGCCTTATAAGCCCTCGACTGAACTTGGGTCTCTCTCACATGTAATTTCTTGTAATAACAACACAACAATATCTGAGTGTTACTTTAATATATTTCTTTAACATTCACAGTGAAGGACAAGCGATCTGGATGGACGAGAACATAAGGTTCGGCAAGACTGACCGCTGTTCTACCTTCAACAACCCGCCGCTCTGTCCCAGCGGCGACTTCGAGATCCGAGTGCTCGAGGTGTACGGCTTCTCCGGGGCGTAATCTCGACCTCACCCCCTCTCATAACCCCCGTGTGATAAATGTTGTGATCGCTTCAGGCCTCTCAGCCAAGCGCTTGCGTTACTTGCGTATGTCCGTGTGTGCGAACGGTCGAGGTCATCAATAGAACCCAGGTGGAATTTGCAGATTGTAATCCGACAATATCTCGCCAATCACCATACCCTATCACCCACAAATCACCGCGGAGCAGCACATGACCTGCCCGCACCTCACAAACACAATATTTCAGTGAAAATCCCCAAAAATGAGATGTATTGATCACCCTTTGCCGATATAACAGACTGTGTAGATGTATTCCTAATATTTATTCTACAAGATTAATCTCTGTGTGGACCCCGTAGCTGTCCTATTCGATTCAAGCTGTCCGTACTAGACAACGAAGACGGGGAATGTAGGTTGTTTAAATATTTACTCGTGTTTAGATTGTGTAAGTACAAAAATTTTGAATGTATCGTACCTACTCTTGATGGATTAAAATAATACGCTTATTATGAAAGCAATATGTATTTGTGAGGCTCAGCCGTGCGGTGGAACGTTCGGTGTGTCGGTCAATGCGAACATTCCAGTGACGGGACACGCGGTCGGCTACATCATACAAGATACAACAGCGTTATCTCATTGTAAGGAAACTTTAAGTTCGTACGACACCTAACATTAAAATCGGTCCAAGCAACAGTATTTTGGTATCGTATAGAGTGTTCATAAATTACTTGTAAGGATACTCACAGTAATTATGTCGTTGCTCACAAAAATGTACCAAAGAGTTTATATCGTATAATGATTATTTTCTTGTAGCGCGATGCTTACGTCATAGAAACATGGCGATATGTTTTGCACTTCATATGAAAAATACATCAGAAATAAAATTATAACAACCGCTCTCACTGATTCTATGATAAACATCGTGCTGGCGAACAAATCTATAGTCTATCGACGTTTATATCAGAAACTAGAGAACGATTGCCATTCAATATCCGCTCCTATTATCAAGAGAAAAGGTTCAACTCACACTGCCATCGTTCGCAGTCAAAATAGTATTATTTATTATGTATTTCGAAGGTAATGTGCCAAAATCGGACCATAATACGAATTGGCTTAATTCTGAACTCCAAGTGATAATCTGGACGTATTTCTTTTCTACATAAAATTTATGTAAAAGTATTTTACAGTTATTGTATTTTTTTATTGACGAAACGTAAGTGAATTAGTTTATATCGACGTTGAATTGTGTCGAAATTAATTTAGTTTTTCGTTTGGCGTTTGTGTTCGTTTGTCGAAAACGGATGCTTGTGTAAGGTGCAGCAATGACGTGCCAGGGGTTTTGTAATAACGAAAAAGTTCTTGGTAGTTTACGCTAATGAAAGATTTGTTTACCAGTTTCGACAAAAGAGCATAAAACGTTCGCTATGCAATGCAGGCAACGTGTAGGTACAGTCGGTAACGTCAGCATGCACAGCAGTGCGCGCAACATATCCCCTGTAGGTACAAAGGGATACAACCTGCGTTCGTATCACCCGCGGCTTTTTCCGCTACGGTTTATTTGTAAATATTATTTTTATGCAGTCTCCTAACTATCAGACCATGTTCGAACACTCACCCTCTACAATATAACCACCAGACGCGAGGCCCGAACGGATTGTTATGTAAAAATGTTCACATGTACCTGAGTAATGTGTTTATATATTATGTGAAGTTGTGAATGTCGTTAAGTATTGTAGCCCATACACAAATATTATATCGTTCGGTTAATATAGACATTCTAACTTTTTGAATATTTATAAGGTATTTGATTTTAGAGAAGGTTAGTTTAAGATAGCGATTTGAACGATCATACAATGTTACGTGGTCTGTTCAATGTAAAATGCGCGAATTTGCCTCTTGAGCATAATACAGCTCTATAGTCGTTAAGAATGAAGGAAAACTCATCATTACAGCATAAATTACGGTTCAGGTTAAATTGTAAAGGGTCGGTACTCCTAACCCGACATGGTCGCTAATTAGTGGATTGTGCGTAGCGAAACTGGGTTTTGTCATGGTACTACATGCTATAATTATGTTATTCAGAAGCCTAAGACTCGTTTTAAATTCAAATTATTTATGTAACTTATTGAGTAGGTAACATGTAACGTTTATATGTATGTTATGAAGCGGCTCTCTGCGGGTGAGAGATAACGGTCACATGTTTTTTGTTTTATATTATGTACGATCAGTGTTTTCGATCTGTGCAGTCGGGGTCGACGCTCGCGTAGAATAGAGCACAATGTAACAATAATTTTGGAATACTTTTGTGTAACGTGTACCGTCGACCGCGACTGTACAGATGACGTGCATATTTATGTTATAAGCTGCGTCATCGCCCGCACAGAGGCGCCCTTGCGATATGTTGCTGTTAGCCAATTTGTCGTTGATCAGTGTAAAGTCTAGTCTTTATCCTGTTTTTTATTATCTCTAACGATATAATATTATGTAAACTATATACAAATTGATATTTAAAAAAAAGTTCGTGCGTTTTTTGCCCTTTCATGGGGTACGTAGGCTCGTGGTTAGTTAGTGTATAAGTACATTTAATTTATGTAATTTTATTAATCTCCTTTTTCCTTTTCAGTATTGTGTCGTTTTTTTTTTATGTGAGGAGCATATCATTGTGTGACAAGTATGTGAGGCATGGATGTAGTGAGCTTTGTTTTGTTACTATGTACTGGTACATTCGAATAGTTTTAGTCCGTCACGTATGCGACGGTGTAAAACTCGTTTATGGTAATGTAAATGTTGCTTCATAATGTGTAAAAAAATATATAATCCTATATACATGATGTATTTTTTTTTGTCCTTGTTTACAACGTTGTTGCTATATTGATTGCAGGTAAAAAACACAGCATTGAAATATGATAGGATGAGTTTTATTGCCTTTCCTCTGTACTTTATGGTTTTAATTTTTTTTGTCCTTCATAATTCTATAACTGAAAATAATACAAGGCAGCAAACTGAATTAATCAGTAACAACGAACATTGAAATAGGTGTGAATTTCAATTTCTGATAAACAAGGAAATTCGCTAGTCACACTAATGATTTGATTGTGTGTGGTATGATTTTTGTTATCAGCAAGTCTAAAAAATAGGTAGGTAGCTCAAGAAAAAATAATGTTTATTTTTCTCTGCATAACCCAAATATTGATGGCTGGTGGAGAATGCCTTTGGCATTAAGTCTGCCTCTACGTTATGTGTGCTTAAAGTTTCAAATAAATAAGTAAATACAAACAACTGTTATAACAACCTCAGTGTAGCTAATAAATTGTGAGACAATGTGAAGTTGGCATGAGTTCCACTGCACCACTGGTGGGGTTTAGGGGTATCCCTAAGCTTTTGTGTAATTTCTGGTTTGCCACCAATATACCGCCACAAATGTGTGTATACTATTTTAACGACGTTGTAAGGTATTTAGAGTAATACAATGTTGGTTGTAGGAAGGAAATTGTTTCTATTTATTGTGGCCTTATATACATACAAAATTACCAAGGCACAAGTAGTGGAGTTTGAGTAACAAGTAGTATTTACTAAACAACCAATCAGAAATCAGTTAAATTATCATACGATGTGAGGCGCGCGCTGCGCGCCCTCTTGCAACAGTCCAAGTAATCATTTTAGCGCTGAGGTTATAAATATATGAGGCGGCGCGCCGTATCAAATGACTACTAATCAATCAATAAAAAAAATAGTTATGAGATTTGAATAATAAAAAAAGAAAATATTCATTATGACGCATGACGTAGTTGAAACACCCTGTTGCGAGCGATGATCTACTCGACTCTTGCGCTGGGTAGGTATTGCCGTTACCGTTTGACACGTAAGCATCATTAACAGGCTGTTTCATAATTCTAATGTATCATTTATTTTTCTTTGTACCAGTTAATTATCTTAATTAATGGTAAAAATAAAAATATCCCACCTAGAGGTAAGGTTTATATTATAAAGTTAAACGTCTAATCTACTCCAAAGTTACGTCCTGCTAAAAATGCTTGAGAGTCAGTAAAAGGAGTGTTGCTATTGGCAGACCAACAGCCAAATGAATGGATGACCTACAAAAGACTAGGATGGATGAGACTATTTTTTTTTGTTGTTGTTATTATGATTTTGGTTGTAGTTGTACACCCAACTGATAACAGTGAACATTAGCAAAAGGAAAGGGGCTACTTAGCAGTGGCTGGAAAAAGATTGCTAAAGATGACTCACAAGTGAAAATGACACCTATGGGTATTGAAATAAAAGGCAAAAAACTATAAAGAAATATTTTAATTATGAATCCACATTATCCTTTAATCTAGTTCTATAATTAGCTGTTTTATTACGCACATTAGACTGCAACTCAGTATCCTTAACCCAACTTAAAATATCTTCATAATCTGCTCCAATATGATCTAATACTTTTAGCAAATTCTCATCTGTACACTTTGATAGATAGTTACAAATTAATGTAGCCAAAGATGGTTTCACTTTAGCCACAAATTCTTTCAATTCTTCTTTGTCATTCTCTTCAAAGGATGACCCATTTTTATCAGATTTTATAATAGAAGATGAGGCTGTCCATATACTGTAACTCAGTTCAAAATATTTATCAGGTGCGCTGTTAATTTGTAATGCTTTTACTATAGTGTTTGTTGATTCAACAATATCCACCAAGTCTGAATCAATTTCTTTGTTAATAACTAATTTGTCTTCATAGTATTTTAATATTACATTTATCATAGTTATTACACTTTCTGTGCTGTGGCTGTAAATCTCTTGTGATTTATCAAACCCTACCAAGTTTAAAGCTATTTGAAGACTTACAACTAGAATTCTTTCTAACTCATCTTTGACACACACCTCTTTCTGATTGACTGTTATCTCGGTAAAGGCTGATATTAGTGATTCTAAGGCCTCTCGTAATACGAAATGTGTAAAAAACTTAGTTCTAGACTTATCAGTATTGCAATATGAACACAGTGTATTTAAATTTTCTAAAGCTGTCACCAAAAGTACTTTGTGCGAGGAGTTCTTTAATATAAAGTATAAGGCTGAAGAGTATTCGATGTTCGCGAACAAATCCATCCAGGTGGTGATTTCTTCTTCACCCGCTACGAACAAACACGCGCTCACTAGTCGCAGCAACTGAACTAAGACTAGACTATCGTCCGTGTTTATGTAATCAAGCAATATACTTAATAAATTGTCCATCTTCATCAACACATTCACCACTTCTTTTTGGCAACACATATTTCCAATTATACCGACGATTATTTCAATAATTCTTGGGATTTCAATGACCGGTAACGCAAAATTGAATAGCTTCAAAACATCGTGTTTTTGAAGGAATAACACAACATCTCTCTCGGCGGTCATGTCCCATAGTATGCAGACATCGTCTTCGAACGCTTTTTCCTTTATTTCTTCTTTTAACGTGTCTAAATTAGCGAGTTTCAATAAGATTTTGAGAACGAAGCGTTCGCTGTAAGCTGTATCGCCAATCACGTCGCCCTCAATCTGCGACGAATTCACATTGTCTTCCACTTGTTCTGGCTTCATTTTGTTTACAACACACTAGATATACCACTAATAATTTAACTTTCTTCCTCAATAAAACGTTTTTAAAACAAAAACATCAGCAATTTAGCTTATCCATCGAGCAATAAACCGAATAAATTTAATAAACGTCAAACTTTTTGACAGATGCGTTGTGACTTGTGAGGTCATTGACTGAACGAAAGTGAACATTTCACAGAGCGTCCATTTGCAATGCTTCAATAAAATAATATATCATTAAATTAAACTAAAATAATAAATTTAACTTTGAAATTAAAAAGAAGAGCGATTTTCAACAACTATTAGGTCTAAATAGCTTTGTAGAGGCATTAGTACACACGGCAGCACATGAAGCTGTACTTTCCAGTATAACTTTACCTCGCTTTGTATGGAATTACTATACAATGAGAGATCCGCATAAACTAGTTTTGTAAAGCTTGATCGGCCGTCGCGAGTACGTCCCATGTGAATTAAAACTTAAGAAATAGAATCCTAGATGGCGCACCAAAAAAAGTACGTGACGATAACTGCCCCCCCCTCGCTAGAGTATCAATATTCTGTGCGTTGTGTTCCCCCCTCCTGGTACATTTGCATTGCGGACTGTTTTTTTTTTCTGAACAGTAGCGTCTATGAAGTTAGCTTTCTATCAAAATAAACTATGAGAATTCACATACGCGGTACGCGAATAAAATGCCCTGTGGTAACTGATAATACTCAGGCAAGTCGAAAAATCTTAAAAAAGCAATAGTTCTTGATAGTAGATTTTACACAGCTTGTTTATAACATATAGATATTGAAATGTTGTTATTGCTGTTCCGACATCCATATATTTATTATGTGCACGAGTCTACTACACATCTCCTTAACAGCTCAATACCATTGACAACTTAAGTTGGTCGGATTATACCTACGCGGAGATTTATTATGGAAAAGTAATGAAAGCTAATTTCTCTTAAAATACAACACTTCTTTTTATTTTGCCTGTACTGTCCCAATGCTGGGCAAAGGCCTCCCCCAATTCCTTCCATGTACTCTTTTCCCGCGCCTCCTCGGGCCAGCCCTCGCGGTACGCGTCCAAATCGTCTCGCCACCTCTTTCTGGGCCGGCCTCGGCGGCGCCGTCCGTCTTCTGGCACCCATCGTGTGGAGACTTTCGCCCAGCGGTCATCGTGCATACGGCTGACGTCACCCGCCCAATCCCATTTTAGCCTAGCAGCCTTTTAAAAAACCCTTTTAACACTTAGGAATCTGAATTTTTGGTTACTATAACTTCTTTAGAAGTAATTTTTGTATAAATTTGGGAAGAAATCACAGAGATTTTAATAGGAAAATTTTTAAATGAAAGCTTACCACCGTGACTACCGCCCCCCCTCCAATGGCATAGTATCACTCGTAAACTGCCGGAGTAATACTAATAATAATAGGGCAGTAATTTTCTATGCAGGTTTGAGGAAAGCGACAAGCTCCTTAAATTTGGAATCAACATTTAGTCCTGTTGAACGAGCGCACGAAAATTAACATCGTTGATTTCTCGGTAAATACAAATATTTTAGTTTTGTTTTTTTACGAAATTAATCAATATAAGGAAACTAATTATTTATATACTTGGAATAGCTGTAGTATGTCCTCTTTTGCGGCACTCATGGTGGTCCTACTGAAAGGAGCGACTTACCGCCCGACCACCAAAGTCTATTTCCTCGATAACTACTAAGATATCAATTTTGTTGTTCGAGTACTAATTATCACCAATTATTTACCAAATATTTGATATTTAGATTTTAGATTTGTACAGTACTGTTATTTTTAAACTCCTGATTCCAGTTTTCAACTCCTATGACTATCGAAACGGATAATAACTGTTGAAGAACTGTAATTATTGTAGTCTTTGCAAACAGTTTGATAAGTTGTGTGTACGTAGATATATTATTTGATAAGAAAAAAAAAGAAACAGTAAAGATCCTTATGAGATAAAATTTAATAGTAAATATTTCACGTAACAAATGAAACTCTATTTTAACACAGTTTCGGTTCTTAAACAAACAGTTTATACTTGTATTAAAGATTATCTTTAATTTACTTAAAAGCAAACATGAAAGTCTATGGTTAAGCATAGAGCCGTTTGTATACGGCAGCGCCATCTATAACTAACTATCGGATGCTCTAATTTTTTTCGGGGTTCCACTTTCCTCATTATCGTGACGTCGTTTTTTGCCGTGGTACTTGTTACCACCTTTCCTCCCCTTATTGCTTTTGAAGTTTTTCATATTTTTTCGCCTTTTGGTCATTTCTTCGACTGTTTTCTGGAGGTATGTGGTCTCTTCTTCTCCCTCTAGCACTTTGAACTCAACGTCAGCTTCCGCTATCTTCATTTTGTTATCTGTCATTTTTTCCGCTATCCCCTTTGCGGTGTTCTCCTTTGTGAGACGCACCCAACCTTCTTTGTCGCCAACTTTGAAGTCTATGTATGCTATATCTGCACCTGTTAACAATATATATTGGCAAACTTAAAAACCATTTTTACTGTGACTGTACCAAAACGATTTTGGAAAACTGATTTTATCATTTAAGTGTCTATAAATCATCTAACCATTTGATATACTTGGCCCATCTCTGACTTCAAAAATTATTAGTATTTGAATTGACCACAAAAATTTCATATTTTTCCCTATGTAGCTAGCAAAGTGTAAATCAAATGAGTTATTATCTTACCTATGGTTGAGAGTACTTCTTTTATATCCTCCCTCTTCATCTGATCGGTACCACCACTGAAGTGTAGTACTGTTCCTGTTGGTAGTTTCAACTCCTCCTTTTCAACCTGCAAAAACATACAATCAAAATTATTAATACAGAAATTCGCATCCTTCATCTTTTTGAGTAGGTGTTTAATGATATTTTGTCAGTTTAATGGTGCTCCCGGTGAGGGAGCTCTTGTTGTTTGAATATTTTTAATTTTATTTGGCATAGATTAGTATGTTCCATATAACTGGTAAAAACCTGTATTACAGTACATTTATGTTATTGTTACTAATATTATCCAAGGTGTAAACAGATCCTTCAAGAAGCCGTCAACGCATTCTGAAGATCAAACTTAGTAAATCTATGCAAAAATTTATTGCTGATAAACTTCATTTCGACACTGTTCGCGCAGGGGCTTGGCTACTGCGCTGTGAGTCGCGGGTTCGATCCCCGCGCGGAACAAATATTTTAAATGTTTGTAAACGCACCCACGATACATGTGGAATTCCTAGTGTGGGTGGGGTGGGGCGGAGGGGCACAACTTTCCAAAAAATATAATCTTTGGGCGTGAATAATCACGTTTTGCGTTAGGACGCAATGTCACGCATTTAAAATATTGTGCGTGTGTAAAAAAATAACTTGTGAAAAAGTTGGAACATTTGACTACCAGTATCTCTATAACTAGAAGGTACACCGGTAGGATTCAGAACAAAAAATTGATTGCAATGACGGGGAGAAAATCTGCTTTTCGGCTTCGATTGCGTCTTTTACACCCATTAAATGTTACTTACAGTATGGTCCTTATCCTTATTCCTCTTGTCCTTCTGTTCCTTCTTGTTGGCATACTCTTCTTGCTTCTGTAATATGTAGTCATCCTGCCAGAGGATGGTCAGTTCTTGTTCTAGGTATTGATGTGGTTTCCCTTCCATGAACTTTTCAGCCTGAAAATATGATGAAAAGTTTTGATTATTAGGACTTCATAAAGTATGTATTTTGTGTTTTATCATTGTTTAGAATTAGATGTTGATAAACACGTTTGAAGTTTCGCTAGTATATGTATAGCAAAAATTGTGATAGCAGCTTATATGCATGATGTAAATATAGCCTATCTATAGGTCCCACGAATAATGTAGCTTTCTACCAGTGACAATTTTTTTTAGAGATTACCCTCTACATACAAACTTACAAACATATTTTACGTCTTTATAATATTAGTGCAGAAGTATAGATATGACATTTACGGTGAGTAGTTGCTGCACACAAAATACTTGGACATGGAGTTGCGGACACCAGCCCGTAATACAATACAATATAAGTAGTTACTGTACATGAGGATGTAGGTTCAATTCTCAGTTCCATTGCAAATTTCTCATTAGCAACCCAGAATCTGAATTTGTACCCAACCAGACTAATCTGCTGCAACAAGTGTACTATTCAATAATAGATACACCTATTATGCATAATTGTGTTATGCAAAATGTTTTAGGAAAAAAAGATAATGAATGAATGAATGAATGTTTGTTATTGTTTAATTTAAATTTATTACCTGCTCCCTAGTCTTGAATGTTATGAACACCGATCCTTTGAACATCCTCTTCTTGGAAGACCTCTCCTGGAACTTCCTCATGATAATGTTCTCGACATGGTCATA
Organism: Noctua fimbriata; assembly: GCA_905163415.1. Lineage (NCBI taxonomy): Eukaryota > Metazoa > Arthropoda > Insecta > Lepidoptera > Noctuidae > Noctua > Noctua fimbriata. Next base: position 3,186,824 of record LR990928.1, read on the forward strand.
CTGTTTGAAATGCTTGAGAAGGTCATCCAGTGTGGCGTCTTTTGGGAATCCCTTGGCATAGATGGTCCTATTGCTCAGTTCCTTCCTGCGTTCCTCGTTCATCTCTGGAATGGGTACTTCTGGGCTTCGTCTGACTTTTTTGTTGTCTTCGGACATCTGTAGGGTGAGCGAGAATTTTAATATTAAGCGTATTCAATGATTGCTGGTATGTTTAGTTATCTATTTACATAACACATAACATCTAACGCAAAATAGTGCTGCATTTTGCAAGAACAATGAAATTTTTGATTTTCACAGTTCGTGGCTAAAACAAGCCACTTGGGGCGATTTTCAAGGTCAAGCTGCACTTGCCTAGGTAGGTCCATGGATGGGTGAACATCCATCAAATACAGAGTTTCCTCCATACCTCGGAAAGCATGTTAAGCCATTGGTCCTGGCTGTCATTGATGATGTTTGATAGTCATTATAAGTAGTCAGTTCCCTGAAATTCTGACAACCAGTCTTACCAAGGGGTACTGAGGTCTCATGGGCAGTTGCTCCATGTAAAACACTGGTTTTCAGTTGTTTCGGTTAGACTGGAAGCCCCCAACATAGTTGGGCAAAAGGCTTAGCAGTTGATGACAGGCATATTGCTAGGTGCATGGTATAAAATCTATTCTTACCTCCAACAATCCATTGGTGGCTTTATTCAGAGCTTTGGCAATAAGTTCAGTGTCCTTAGTCAGCTTGGCGAGGCGGTTGAACCTGGTGAGGATGTCAAGCGGCACCCAGCCTTCGTCCAGTGTGACTTGTTCACGCAAGAACTTGTCACGGGGCAGATTTAGGTCACCTGGAAATTGTGGGAGTCTTGGTGTTACTAAAATGGCTGGTTTGTTGAGTTACTTTAAAATAATATTACTTAAATTTTAATTTAAAACCAAAAGTAGTCAACAAGTTTTCTTAGGGACCTCACTGGCACGATCATGACTTGCATAACCAGCCACTATCTTGAAAAAATCTAGTTGGTCACTCAGTTGTGTGATCAAATTTTATTCTTCTTCAAAAAGTCACTTCTGTGGCCTGGTAGTGAGCAAGGTCCCTTACAACTCATAAATGTAGTAGAATATGGTAAACATTTACTGAGAAATATCGAGTGATAACATTAATGTATGTAGTTACTTATTAGAACATAGATGTTTGCTGTGTTTTATTACAGACATACTATGTTCCAATTTTATAAACTTGAACATAACACAGATTACACTTACTGTGGTCAGCTTTGTTATTTTTAGGGGAGTCCCTTTCCTTCCTTTATACATGCAACAATTTGTGTACAAAACTATCTCCGAGGTGGCGTGGTTACAGGATGAGCATGATCAGCATGTTCCATTGAGCATGTATAAAAGGAGTCTGTTCTTTACTAGAGTGCATCACAAACAATGTTTATGCACAAGACCTTGTCCGACCCCGACTTCTTTATATAAACTCTACGTCAGTAATATGCAATAGTTTATTACTCACCGAAATAGTACTCAATCTGACGTATGATGGAGCTCTCAAACTCTGAGGTTTCTTCCTCCACACTCTCCTCTTTCTTATTATTCTCCTCCCCATTGGTCTCAGCAACTACTTCCTTTGCCTCAGTCATGTTTATCAAACTGCAAAACAGAGCGAAAAATGTAAACCCGAAATCCATGCGACGCGGCGCATCTTTAAAATGGCGCTATCGATTATAGCACTTACCTGTTTTTTAGCTGAAGTTAAACACACATAAATGTTAATACAGCCAATAAAATTGAAACTGTTACCTTTAAATCAATTGATTCAAGCAATTTCTTCAGGAAAACACGTGTTTCGATTTTTACCACACGCGGCCGGTACGAACGATATAGTCAAATAGAGGGTTAGTGGGGCGGGAGAGGGGAATGAAAGTAATGAATGATGTTTGATGTTTCGTTCTGAAAGTCAAGAGTACGGGACTGGTATTGATTTTTTATCTGTCTGCAATTGTGTCTCTGTATATGTCTACAATTAATTTAATAAATTTTAATGCAATACATTGATTGAATACAACAACTATTAACCTTTTCATATTCTTAATGGTTTTATTACATATTCAAAATTTTTTGTCAATAACTGCAACAAGATAACAAGACGACATGTTGTTGTCAATGTCAAGAAAAGCCTAAGATAGCAGAAAAACATAACCTCAATTCTTTTAAAGTGCGGTCTACATTTTGTAAATAAAACCTGAATAACATGTATTGAGTGTATAAAAATGGGAGTCCGAGGTTTGACTACGTATATTAATCACAAAGAGCACGCATTTCTGCAAGATTTCTTGTTACACGACTGTTGTCTGGTCATCGATGGACACAGTTTATGTGCTCAGTTATACAGATTACTGAACTGTTTCTCTGCCTTCGGTGGGGATTACGACAAGTTTTTCTCATATGTTCGTAATTTCTTCAAAAACCTGAGGAAGTGCAATATTACTGCCTATGTTTTGTTCGACGGCAGTTACGAGCACAGGAAATTGAGAACTGCGTACAGCAGACTACGGTCTAAAATATACGGCGCTTCTAAGCTCGACCCTGTTACTCAAGGCAGTATACAGATTTTCCCGCTATTACTTCGCGATGTATTCATAGAAGCCTTGGTAGATATGAATGTGCCATACACTGTCTGTGAATTTGAAGCTGATGATGAAATTGCAGCAATGGCGAGGCATTTAAACTGTCCAGTATTAAGTTATGATTCAGACTTCTTCATCTACAATGTTCTGTATATCCCTTTCAATACTTTAGATTTAAAACCCAAGCCTGTAGAAATTGACAACACAAAAACTTTTGTTTTGGAATGTAAGATCTATAAAGTGGAGTACATGGTCAAAAATTTTGGAGGTTTAAAAGGAGAACTGCTGCCATTACTAGCAACATTACTAGGCAATGACTTTGTTCAGAAAAAGGTATTTAAAAAGTTCTTCTCACAGCTTAAACTGCCAAAGACAAAGAAGAAGAGTAATGATCAACAAAAATGTATTCATGGTTTATTCCAATGGCTACAAAACGAAACTTTAGAGACAGCTATTGCTAAAATATTGGGTAGATTGAAGAAGAGGCAAAAACAAAGAGTTCTTTATGTAATAAAGAAAAGTATTGATGGGTATCACAGCAAGTATTGTAGATCATTGAAGTATTTCAATATCAGTGAAGATACTGCTACTCCTGTGTCTGGCTGGCAGTTGTCCGAGGACTTTGAAAAGAACCTTTTAGGTGAAGAAGATCAAAATGGTAATGAAAATGAAGAAAATGTGAATGAAGATGATGAAAATGTGAATGAAGCTGAAGAAAATGGGAATGAAAGTGGTGATAAATCTTCAGACAGTGAAGAAGTTTCAGAAAATGATGAGGAAAAGGGTGAAGATGAACATGAAGTAACTGACGTTGAAGATGAACATGAAGTAACTGACGTTGAAGATGAACACCTAGTTCTTGGTGTACCAGAATGGTTTGCCGATGGTATTCGCCAAAACAATATCCCAAAAGCATATATCAACCTTTATACACACCATCTCTTTTTCTGCTCACCCCAAGCAGAAGATTATGATGATGAAGACTCCTGCCTATGCTGCCTACCTATACTTAGATATGCCTTTGATATGTTAACAGACTTTTCAGAAGAAAACTGTATTTATGTAAGCCGGGAGAAGAATACAAGTTATAAAAGGTTATTTGTTGGCAATGACATCAGTGTCCCAAGACTATTTGAGATTCCATTTTATGAACTAACAGAAGATCAATTGAAATCATGTTTTGAACATTTTTTAAAAGAACAATTGAAGGAATTAGATCTGAAATTGATAGAAACTCTGCCATCTAATTTTCAGCTTTTTTTTATAGCCATATTGTGGTGGGTAGCCAAATGTGAAGTACCTCTAGGAAATATACATAGCCTTCTCATCTGCTTTGTAATGTTAGAAGCTGTGGACGAAAAAACAGGGACATTCAGAGGACATTTTCAATTTAATAACAAATATTCCAAAAAGGTTGAAGAGTTAAAAAAACACCCAGCTACTCTCATCTTTGATGAAAACGAATTGTTCCTGAATAAAAACAAAGTGCAATATGAAGATAGTCTAATAGCTGCTCATGTTTTACTAAAACATTTTGAATTGGATGATAAGATTAAGAAGAAGCCTAAAAGTTATGATAACAAAAAGATGCAATCCTTTGCTCAATTTCAATGTTGTTTACACCATATAAATAGCCTGAACACCTTATGTAGGAACCCTTTTGAAAGTACAAAGTACTCAAAAAGTTTTAATGGAACTTTTGTATATAATATAGCAGTCAAAGTAGAAAACCAGGTTGATCCAAAGACATTCTTGGAGCAATACCTTAGAGGTGCTACTACTGTGCTAATGTTTTATAAAAGTTTATGTTTTGTCTATAATAATTGTGCCGAACTAATGGGCTTGACTACAGCACAATGGCAAGGAAAGAAAAAACGAAGAAGGAAGAAAAATGCGGATGAAGAAGAAATCAATTTTATTGTGAAAGGTTTTGAAGCTGAGGTTTATATTTAAAATAATGGTAACTACTCAAATTAAATATTTTGTACCTAAAAATACTTTTTGTATTATTGCTATAGCTATTCACTAAAGACTAACTACACACACACACACACTAACACTAACACACACACACACACACACACAAACACTAAGACACTCTCACACTAACTTAATGCCTAAATATTGCGCTATTAAAATTTCAACTCGCGGATCTGAGTAGTACATTGAAAATTACAGATACAAATACAGTGCGCTTTTATTAAGTCATTTTGGTGTTGCCTTGACTTTCTGGGTCCAGTCAGGTCAGGCATAATCAGTTTAGTAAGTACTAATCTCTTGCCGTACATTTTTAGTATCTCTAAATAATCTCATCATCTGCCTAGCCTTTTCCCAGCTATGTTGAGGTCGGCTTCCAGTCTAACCGAATGCAGCTGAATATCAGTATTTTACATGAACCAACTGCCTATCTGACCTCCACAACCCAGTTAGGACCGGGTTATACGAAACCCCTTGGTAACACTGGTTGTCAGATTTTTAGGGCCACTGCTACCTGTAACGACTGTCAAAGATCTACAAATGACAGCGGGGACCAAAAGCTTAACGTGCTTTCCGAGGCACGGAGGAAACTCGGTATGTAATGGGTGGTCACCCATCCACAGACCAACCTAGGCAAGCACGGCTTAACCTAAAGATCGACCCGAGCGGCTGTTATTATTTAGCCACGAGCTCCTCCTATCTCCAAATAATCTGCATAAAGTAAAAGCATAGGCATGGTAACTTGTGAAACTAATGGCGCTGGTGTAGCTAGTTCCAACGTTACAAGCATCGTCATTTTTTAAAAATCTATTAATGTCATTTCATCTTTCAAAATACAGGGTGTAAACAGACCCTACACGAAACCGTCAACCAAGCATTCCGTACATCAAACTAAGTAACTTTACGCAAAAATTATTGCTGAGAAACGCCTTTTTTGGGGTGAAAAATCACGTTTTACGGTAGAACTCGATGGAAAACACTCAAAGCTTTGTGTTGATGGATGGATTAAATAGTACGTGGGTCGTGGAGGTGTTTAAAGTAAAAATCTTACATTAAAAACATGTATTTAAAAAAAAAACTTGTGAAAAAGTTGGAACTTTGACCCCCAATATCTCCGTAACTAGGAGGTTCCCAGGTATGGTCTAGAACAAAAAAATGATCGCAAAGACGGGCAGAACAAGTGCCTTTCGGCTTCGTTAAGGGTCTATTTCCTCCCTATCCCTTTGGCTTGACCTCATTGGTCAGATTGGGACCAGTTTGACCATTTCGGACCAGCCTACCGCAATTGTTTACCTATAGTCAACAAAAGAGTTTGTTACTTATAAAGACCGAAATATTCATTGTTCCACATGCGATTACATTTCTCAGCACATTCACGTTAAAAAGTGGTTGCAATTTTTTAGCTACCTTAGCGCTTTTTGAAAATAAGCGTTTATGGTCTTGATGATTCTCTCTAGTATGTTTCGGGCTAGCTTTTGCTCGCAGCTTCACCCACATGAACGTCGGAAATGATCCCACGGTAATGTACTACAAGGATAAAAAGTATCCTATGTCCTAAGCCTAACCGAGGTCATGTTCTATCCTTGTGCCAAACATCAAAATCTGTTCAGTCGTTAAAGCGGACATGTGCAAAGGTAACAGGCAGAGTTGCTTTCGCATTTATAACATTAGTACCTACCTCTATGGATATACAAAAGTACTAAAATTAATAAAAATGCGAAACAACTATACATATGTATGGGGATATGATGTTGGTAAGGGTCAATAAAACAAAAAGATAAAATAATAGACCTACTTATATTTAATCAGTGTTTTTCTTATAGGCATAACTTAATCAGTGAACCTTCTTACTTCCATTCAAATAAGCTACCCTATTGCTAGATTTCTGAGACACCACTGTGTCTAATTTTTCACCAATCAAATAGAACACCATACCGAGTAAGGCACTTCCAATGAAGTAGAAAATTTTCGTCGTCCAACTGACAACATACAGGAACGGGTAGGGCCAAATACCGTACTGGAAGTACACCATATGGATGTACCCAGAATAGAGAGCAGTCATAATGATAGCTACAGAAAATCCAGTTCTCTTCGAAGGATAATTCCTCTTAGTTACAAGTAATTCTATAAGAATGAAAGGTAAAATAAGCGTGTGCATTACATGGTTAAGCCATACAGGGAAGGCGTTTTCGGCCTCTTCTGGGAATATCGCGCCCCTGGCGAATATGTAGAATATCCAGAAGACTAGGACGACGTATAAGGCTGTGCAGAGTGTGATGCTGAAGAGTACATCTTTGACCTGGCGGATGAGAGGCGGCTTCCTGGTGACTGCGTTGGTGCCGAAGAAGTCATTCAGGAGCGATATGATGTAGTAGACAGTTTGTAGTATCTGGAAGAAGAAGAAATATTTTACTGTTATGATATATTTTACGATCTAACTAATTCAGCTGCCTTCACTTAGACTGGAAGATAACCTCAACAAAGTTAGGACAAGGCTAACCAGATGATGAGGGTCTTACTTATTGTACAGAGAAAACTGGGGTTACTGGGTTATAGAGGTCAGATAGGCAGTCGCTCCATGTAAAATACTGGTATCCAGCTATCAGCTACAGCTGCATCCAGTTAGACTGGAAGCCGAATCCAATCGTTGGGAAAAGGCTAGGCAGAAGATGAGCTTCTACGACACGTGTTAAAGTTATTGACATGACTGTGTGAAATAATATTTATTATATGATATGAGTAATATCGCTGGAATTATTTAATCAATTGTAAACGTTATCTATTTAATTCTTTGTTCGAACGACCTTGGTATTTATGAACTGTTTTTATCAAATTGTCACTTTTTTATCATCTTTATTAGAGTTTGCAGATAAGTTATTACCTAACTCATATCTATATAAAACTTATCACTAGGCTCGTTTTTAACCGACTTCTAAAAAAGGAGGAGGTTATGTTTTCCACCAGCATCATTTTTTTTTACTAATAATATGGGACTATTTCGAATAGCACTCACCGATTAATTTCAAAAAAGGAACATAATTTGTATCAAATTATGATTATCTGCCAAGTATGTTATTACTATGTCATGTCGAGGTTTAATTTTGAACCGACTTCTATAAAGGAGGAGGTTCTCAGTGTATACAGTATGGACATAACTGAAAATATTATCAATACCTACCTATCTATATTTAAGTAGTGCATTCTTAAATTGTCATGATTAAATGTCCAAGTGCAATGTGCATGTTAATCATACCAATGAACGGTAAATTGATTTCAATTGAGGAGATGGAACTAAAGTCTATTCAAAACTTGTTTTCAGTTAAATTTCCACTTAAATGAAAACCAACTTTATGACAGGGTTAATTAAGTTGATTTCAGAATATCAGAACTCTTGAAAAAGTTATAAAAATGTTTCAAGTTAGAGCGTAAACGTAACTTAATCTGTGGAGGTTTTAAAGTTGTTTTTCCAATAGCACGTGTTTGTTTACATGTCGTAAATTAAATCGCGTTCACACATAGGCTATTGACTATCATCGGCTGAATATACATTACATTCTTTTATTCTAGGATCATCGAGTTAGCGCTGCTCATGATATTATCTAATCCTTTATTTCTTAAATAACGGTTATAAAAAGACACTTAACGAAGCCGAAAGGCATTTGTTCTCCACGTCATTGTAATATTGTTTTTCTCCTTCTAGTTACGGATGTATTAGAGGTCAAAGTTCCAACTTTTTCACAAGTTTATAATGTTATAACTTTAGTTTAAATACCTCCTTGACCCCTCTACTATTCAATGCATACATCAGCACAATGTTTTGAGTGCGTTACATTTAGTCCTACCGTAAACCGTGGTTTATCACAAAAAAAGGCGTTTCCCAGCAATCATTTTTGCGTAGACTTAACTCAAAAGTTATCTTTCCAAACCGTCAACAAAGCATTCTGTCTGAGGCCAACGGCAAGAGGCAAACAAACGTAAAGAAACTTTTGAATCGATAATACAATTATCCTACACTATAGGATAGGTAATCATCCATAAATAATGCAACAGCCAAGGAGTGGAATTCCCTGCCTGCGTCGGTGTTCCCAAGTTCATATGACCCCAATCTATTTAAGTCGCGAGTTAATAGGCTTCTCTTGGGTTAGCTTGTTCCATCATCGACCTCATATCTGTCCTCAGGACTAGATTGAGGTCCTCTTGACCTCAATCTAAGCCAATTTAGAATTAAAAAAAAAAAAAATATGTGAAACCAGTATTTTTAATTATAAAATCCACGTATTTCGTTACGTTTACATAATAGGGCCTCTGCTAGCCTCCGCACATCAAAATTTTAAGTACAGAATGCTTGGTTGACGGCGGCTTCGTGAAGGGTCTATTTACACCTTGTACTACGTACGCACGATGGCAAATCAAGCTATACAAAACCAGGTTATGCGGATCTCTCATTGTATAGGAAATCTATACGAAGCGAGGACAAGTTATACTGGAAATGTACAGCTTCATGTGCCGCCGTGTGTACCTTCTTTCTTGCTAAACATTGTCTATATATAGATATTGCCCTGATGTGATGACTAAATATTAGAAAACTAACCACCTACTAATAAATCTACTAATAAATGATAAGTAGGTACCTAAAAATCGCAGTTCAAAGTCGACAATTTTCATAGGCTTTCACGGTTTCAGATTTAACGCTTCATTTATAACAATAGAGACAGAAATTTCTTAATCTCTCCAAGTTTTAATCCTATTCCAAATAAACGGTTCTTTCGACTAAAAGCCTTTCCACGTGCAATAAAAGTTTACTAAGCAAGGTGCAGGAATAAAAATATATTATGGTCTTTTTAATTATGGAATTAAAAAATACTTACAAGAGTCCAGAAAGTGAAGAATAGCACCCGAGATTTTAAGGGCATGAGCTCAAACTCTTTCGACGGGTAAGGAACTTCCACATACTTCTGGTCGTACCAAAACGCGAACGAATTTAAACTAATTACAAACAAATGGAATAAAACTAACAACATGTTTATTTAATTTTATAACGTTCTATTAATTTATTAACTTTGGCAACACTTTTTGTAAACGTCTGTATTGATCGACGTCTCTCGCAACACTGGCTTGATTTGAATATCGAACGCTGTTTATTTATTTAGATTTGTTCAGTATCGAACCTTATCGGAGTTACTACCAACGTTGGGCTTAGTTTATCTAAAAAAATGTACATCCTATTCTTCATTTGTTGGAAATTTTTAGGGTTCCGTCTGTTTCGCGGGTGCCAGCCCCGCTGTCTGTCCGTCCGTCTATCACAGGTCGCTGTATCTTTGAACCGTCACAGGTAGACACTTGAAATTATTCACACTGTATAAAGCTGCAATAACAACAAATAAAAATGAAACAAAGTTAAAAAATAAAGGGGCTTCCCATACAAGAAATGTGTATTTTTTTAATATGACTGTTGGTAGTGTTAAATATTGTACGGGATTCCTTCGCGTGCGAGTCTGACTCGAACTTGGCCGGTTTTTTTGTGATGATCGATCCACCAATATTTGTGGTAGGTGCACCAATATTGGTCATTTAATCCAAAAGTCATATCGGTACCTTTACCTTCTAATTTTATGATAGATTAACCAACTTATGTAAAGCTCAACAATATAGATAAAAAAATTACATTATTAGCCCATGATTTGTTGTAGAGAGAAGAGGAGTTCGTGGCTAAATATTAACAGCCGCCCGGGTCGATCATTAGGTTAAGCCGCGCTTGCCTAGGTTGGTCCGTGGATGGGTCACCAGTATTACTTACCGAGTTTCCTTAGTACCTCGGAAAGCACGTTAAGTTGTTGGCCCCGACTGTGAATTGCAGATCTTTGACAGTCATTACAGGCAGTCAGTGTCCCGAAAGTCTGACAACCAGTGTTACTAAGGGGTATCGTATTACCCAGTACTAACTGGGTTGTGGAAGTCAGATAGGCAGTCGCTCCAAGTAAAATACTGGTATTCAGCTGCAGCCGCATTCGGTTAGACTTACGCCGACCCTAACATAGTTGGGAAAAGGCTAGGCAGATCATGATGAGAAATTGCTGGTGGAAAAACTAAATAACACTTTGACCGACCTGGGAATCGAACCCAGGACCTCAAGGTCTTGGGTTCAGTCCCCGGGTGAAATGGTGTTAGTTTAAGTTTGCATTGTCCACCAGTTTGTTCTTCTTCTAATTGAAGAGTTTTCAATTAAACACAACAAAACATTACGACTATAATCCCAGAAGGGTTAGGCAGGAATTTAGGTATCTAATAGTACACCCACATTTCGCCATGCTTAAACATACGTAGGTATTTCAATAAATAAAGTTGATTTCAGAATGACTAATTTTACTGAAGAATTGCCAAACTTAAGTGGCAGTGGGCAGGGCACATTGCTCGCAGAACGGATGGTCGATGGGGCCGAAAGGTTCTGGAGTGGCAACCGCGAACCGGAAGACGTTGCGTTGGAAGGCCTACCACTAAGTGGACCGGTGACCTGGTGAAGGTTGCGGGGATCCGCTGGATGCGAGACATACAGGACCGGTAAATGTGGCGACACTTGGGGGAGGCCTATGTCCAGCAGTGGACGTCTTTCGGCTGAAATGATGATGATGATGAATTCTATTGAAAAGTTCATCATCAACCTACAACCGAAAAGTTATTAAAATGAAAGTGTAGCGCAAACTGAACTTTCGTGTGTGATGTTAAAATTATTTGTCCAAAAATTTTTGGAAACTAAATTGCAAATGTAAGTAAGTGTTTGACTACTGCCCACCCTTTTATGGGTTAGGCGAGATGTTATGTGACACAACTAGTGGATCTGTCAGAGACCTTATCACCAAGCGGTTACTACTAACACCAAAGCTACAACACTATCAGCAAACCCTTTTCTCTCAAAGTTAAAATGTCACATTAAGTACTGTTTTTTTACACACCACAGATAACATAAAACGGCTGATAATGATTGCACCTCCGGTTTGTGGATAAAAAGGTTCAATAAGTCATAGACAGCGATAGTTAACATATTGTTAGTGATGTTAAAATAAAAACATTGAGATAAGGGGAGCCGGATGTGTCTGTCTGCATGTGACTGTCTCCAAGAGATATTGTGTTAAAATGCTACTTGATTTTGTAACAGATTTGTCATTTCTATGTTGCATAACATCATGCCTGGTTACTACAAAGGGGTAGGTTAAATTGTACCTACTCCAAACTTAGCTGGGGTTACTATTTTGAAAGAAGTCGTGACAAAAAGTTGGATTTTGCAAAAAGGTCCGTACATTTTACTTTTATTCAATCTTTAAAAAAAAATTGATGAAAAGTCCAAACCAATGATAAAGTAGATCAAAGTCCGAATGAAGCGTTGTGACCCTGTCTACACCCTAAAAATATTATATTTATACTTCTGTCTCTAGATAGGCACCTACGCCAGACCTCGGGTCACTACTAGTAATGTGCTTACATCATAATCCAAAAAGCCCTATCAGGGAATCAATTCTAGGACTAGGACCCAAAGCTCGATAATCGCATTTCGGACCTAAAAAAATGATGCTGAAATCTGTACTTGATATGATAATTAGAATACGATGTATAATTAGGTGCTAATTATACACAAGTCATTGGATGATTATCTAAAGCATAGGTACTACAGGTACCTAACCTAATCTAACGGTTTTCATAGATTTTTCAGTGACGACAACCTGGTCAGTACAATGTTCATGCATTTCTTTGAAGAAAACTAGTGGGTATTGAAATATTTGTAAGTACAAAGTCCAGACATGTTTGTAATAAACTTTTCGTAGACTAAATAACTGCTAATACACGAGTTTATTTAGCTCAAAACTTTCCATGAACCAAATAAATAATCACCTCATTATTAATCTTATAATTGTGATTTATTTATAACACTGTTTGATAAGAGGACCTTTGGACTCGCCTCCTTGCGAATACCGATTATAACATGTACCTATCTAGTGTCATTGTACCGATAATAGTAGCAAGGATCAATGGAGTCCAAAGGTACACTTATATCGCGAAAACCAACCTTTGGACGGACTCAAAGATAGCGGGCAATCTCGGTCATAATATATTTGCACTAAATATTACCTACAAAGAAGAGATAATGTAAAAAATAAATATTTTGACTTGGCTCGCGAGGTGCTCGGCAGGTGGGACGTTGACTCGGCGATCATACGTACCTACGATCATTGTTGCGATAGTCGTTCTTTATTATAGCGAGTGATCTAATCGGCACGACCAATTTTGGCGCGTTTCTGGTGGTCGCCACTGTTGATTTTGACTTTCAGGAGTTGCAGTGGTTTGGGAATAGTGTGGAGGGTTTATCCCAATCACAGGTGCGACCAATATCCAATACTGCTCTCAATACGGTGAAGGAAAACAACTTGAGGAAATCGACATGTGACATCCAGTAACCCGCACTGGTGGTGGTGGTAGCTGTTGGTGATGCGTGGTGGCTTACAGTTACAGCCCACTCCTTTTCACAGATAAGAGACTTAGCTGTGTACCTGTTGTGGGGACATTATTTAGGCTAACTAATGGGTGTAAAAAGACCCGAAAGGCACTATTTCTCCCTGTCATTGCGATATTTTTTTGTTTATGGATCTTACCTGGGATCCTTCTAGTTACGGAGATATTGGAGGCTACAGTACCAAATTTTTTACAAGTTTTTTAATTTTATAACTTAACTTTAAATACCTCCATGATCTCTCTAATATTCAATGCACAATCAATCAGCACAATGTTTAAACTGTGATTTTTAACCCCAAAAAAAAGTGGTTTCCCAGCAATCATTTTTGCATCGAGTTACTTAGTTAGATGTACAGAATGCTTATTGGCGGCTTCGTGAAGAGTCCGCTTACACCTTAGACTTATGCCTATAGGTACCTAGGAATGCCGTTATTAGGCAGTTAAATCAAGGATATTGTTTGGAGGTTCCTCTCTCTGGAGTCCTGAATTGCGATGGTAATGTCTTATTCCCGGTATCAGTGGGCTCAGATCAAGGTAGGTATAATAAATTACTAAGTTTTTTCGGAATACACGAGACAATGCGAACAAAATCGTAATTTACTTGTAAAGATAACAAGAGCCGACGGTGTGCTGTCGGTACAAGTAACAATTGGCTATTATATCATTTAGTTTAAAGGTGCACTGTGTTATGGGATTTAATGGGATTACGGGATTACATTTTCCACTTCAATTTTTATTGACAGCATAAAAATAGTATCATATTTATACATGATAAATTTTCCAAGTGGGCGTGGATAGCCAAATCCCGATTTTGATGAAAACTAAACCTGCAACATTAGATTTTCAAATGAATATTCCTAGCCAGGAATAAAAAAAACACACACTGTATTATGTCACCATTCGATAGTGTCGCTAATAAGGATGAAATACAGGAAAAAAAAAAAAAAAATTGACCCTGTATACAGGGTGTAACATAATAAACGCGAAACCTCTCGTGTGGTGTCTCAGACCATGAAACTGAACCACTTTTGTCCGACAGACCACACAGGAGGTCTTGCGTTTATTATGTTACACCTTGTATAAGGATGAGTTAAACTTGGTCTCGTCGTGTGTGTATATGAGAATGAACGAAGCATAAAGAATCGGTATGCAGCAGGTGTTCTGCAGTTTCTGCCCCCATGGATATGGGCGTGCGTTGGGTACATGTTTACTCTTGAGCCTATTATTGTATCACCTGGTTTGGAAACCGGCTCCTATCAATCATCCACAAGCATCATAACTAACCTTCAGGCTATTGTAACTCTGTCCGAAAAATAATGAGGCATTAAATAAATATTATTTTAATAAGAACTATAAACTCGCGATTTAACGAGGACGCACAGCGTGGTTACAAGCGGTATTTATTTATGGCGAAACTAGGTAGCTTTGGCCAACGGCTTCGCTCGTGTGGAGATGAGAATATCGTACCACCGGGGTAGACATTTTCCAATGTCCCAAAACAGGTCCACCTGTGCCATAGCAGTTCGTTCAGGCGTGAAAAGGTGACACACAAACGGACGGACGGATCGACAGGCATGATTTTCGCGTAATTATATGATAGATACTTGATTTTGTCCGCAACTTCGACCGTGTGGAATTCGATACTTGTCCTACGGGAGCGTACTAGCTTGATAAAAAGTATTCCTTGAATTAATCAAAGCTATGAACTATCTGTGTGCTTTTCATCGAAATTCATTCAATAGTTTTTGCGTGACATTTGAACAAACATCCACACAAAAATCCTCAGAATTTTTCACATTTTTATCATGTTGTAAGATTAGCATGGATATAAATAAGGATGAAAGTGATGGATGAGATCAGTGGTGCTAAATCTTTCTCAAAAAGCGTCTTGTATTACCTAAGTATGTAGGTGAGTCTACTTATACCTAGATTGGCACTATCGGGCTCAATTTGGTTTGCTGAACTCACTCCATCTGTGTATGGAATAATTTCAAGCAGAATTATCTGCCTGTGGGGCCTGTGGGTGTATGACTACGGGCTCTCTACTGCTTCCTTTTATTAACTAACATTGTCTGATGTGACTAATTGATAAGCCTGTTTATCTTGTCGATTATATCAGTAAAAGGAAGTTATTCAGTCAACAGTATTTTTATCAACTTTATATATTTTATCGATTCAATCAGGCAAAGTGTTATTGGGTCTTTTCCATTGGGAATTTTCAGTAGCAGCACAGAGTCCCTATTACCTAATTGGGAGCTAAATACGGGGTGGAAGGGACAACGACGCGAAAAGGGTTACCATGTATTCAGTACATCATTTTTAGCGCCCCACGTAGAAATTTTTCATCGGTTATTAAAAAAAAAACAGCTGTGCTATACATTTTGACCGTGTAGGTATAGCACTTTTGAAGGAAACAGCTGTTTTTTTTTTAATAACCGATGAAAAATTTCTATGTGGCCTCAGACTGATGTACTGAATACGTGGTAACCGTTTTCGCGTCGGTGTCCTTCCACCCCGTATAAGTATCTGACGTAATGTAGCTGTCTTTATAGCTATACCTCTGCCTAACCTTTCAGTGTGTGTTGCCAGTGATTACATACGGGACCGAAACAAGGTCGCTCACAATGGGCCTTATCAGAAGGCTTAAAGTCACCCAAAGGGCAATGGAGAGAGCTATGCTCGGAGTTTCCTTGCGTGATCAAACCAGAAATGAGGACATCCGCAAGAGAACCAAGGTAACCGACGTAGCCCGAAGAATAGACAAACTTAAGTGGCAGTGGACAGGGAACATTGCTCGCAGAACGGATGGCCGATGGGGCCGAAAAGTTCTGGAGTGGCGACCGCGAACCGCAAGACGCTAGGTGGACCGATGACCTGGTGAAGGTTGCAGGGATCCGCTGGATGCGAGTCGCACGGGACCGGTCAATGTGGCGACTTTCGGCTGAAATGATGATGATGATGATGAACCTTTCAGGGATTACAGGCGTGACGTTATGTTATCAGTAAATCGCTTTCCAATCACACACCCACATCACGCCATCTGCAAATAAAGTAACACAGTCTGTTTGCACAAGGAATTTATTTACCTTCGTCCCATTGTGCCGTGTATCCGATATCCAATATTAAGTATAGTAAGCCAGTGACGGTTGTATCCCGATGTGGTCAACAGCGGGTTTATCTTTGGTCGAGTTGGGCCCACACGGTATTATAAGCTGGGTGCATCACGGTTAAGCACGGCGGAGTAGGGTGGCCAAGAGTTTGGAATAAAGGGAGTAACATGACCCTTAACGAAGCCGAAAGGCACTCGTTCTACCCGTCATTGCGGTCATTTTTTTGTTCTAGACCATACCCCAGAACCTTCTACGAGATGTTGGGGGTCAAAGTTCCAACTTTTTCATAAGTTTTTTTTAGATACATGTTTTTAATGTAAATACAGTATTAATAAATTAATAATCTTTAAAATTACTACTGCAATAAATAGTAATTCGATATAACCTCCTCGCTTAGCAGATCGCTTAGCGATCACTCAAATTTCCATCTCTTTAGTCAGTGTTTACGACAGAAAAAAAAAACAGTAACAAGACTTTTCTTAGTGTTTAAAAAGTGTTCCATGAATAAATATTCTGTCCCAACTTTTTCACTATCTCATGGTCATCCTACAATCTGCTAAACTGAAGCTAAGAAAATAAAGGTATTAAGTTTTCTATTAACCCCTCGCCCGCTGGATATTATTGGCAATAATGTCAATCCGGGATTTGGCACCGCTGTAAATACCTTTGCTCCTTATATTTTGTCAGTTTCCATTACAGGGTTATAGTGAAAATGTTCGTATATTGTTTAGTTCAGGGATATTTGCTGTTTGAAGATGGTTTTAGGTGACAAATAATGGTGGATTGTATTTGCTTGATACAGGTAACGGTTTTATTATTGGATGATATTCTTCTTTGGACGAAATAGGTTGTATGTGTAACGATTTTTATCTTTAAGAGTGACTACACCAATTTGCCGATCAGAAAGTTTATGTCCTTGGAATTAAAGCGCTTTCTGACCGAATCATGCCGATTCAGCGTCAAAAACTTCCTTATGTCATGGGGCCCGAGTGTGCGACTCCTTTTTTAAGGAAATCTCTCGCCGACTGGTCGACATTTCGTGAGACCAGAGGGATAGCTCTTTCTTTGGCCAAAGAATTAGCATTGCCATTTAACGTGGCAATGCTGCCAGTCTTCTGGGCACCTTCCCCGGTTATAGCGACGCGGAGGAATACTTTGACGCCTGTATGATAGATTAGGATCAGGTTTTATGAGTTGTATTGAAAATAAAATAAAATGGCGAAAGTAAGGTAGCCCAAATTATTCAAACCCATTTATTAGTTGGTACTACTTGATTGTTGCATTTACGGCAATGCCGTGTAAGAATAATTTGAAAAAATATAAGCTTTTACAAATTTATTATTTAACAAATTACCCAGTGAACTGAAATACCTATCCATAATCTTTATTCCGTTTAAATTGTATGTCTGGTTAGTCAATAAATTAATGTTTCTATTGAAAATTGTAACATCTCACTATGTTCCTATTAGTGCAATAATGGCTAGTTAAGTTAGTATATAGTGAAAAAGAGTACCTATGTATAGGTATGTAAGAAAGAAAGAAAGAAAGAAAATATATTTATTTGCCGCAGGGACATGACGTGCATCACAAAAAATTACAAAAAAAAAATAACAAAACACAAAAACAAAAAACAAAAAAGTAAAAAAAATACTGTACTATGTACCCATTTCGGTTCATTGTTATTATTATAAGCTTTTATTATAAGTTTTATTTGATTTGACTTGAATAAAAGACGACTTATTTAAAAATCGTTCTAAAATATTTGCACTCAATTCATCTCTTATTTACCCTTATCGATACCTCCCTACGCTACGCTACCTACAGAAAAAGGGGTGAGCTTGTACCCCAAAACAAACAGTCTAAAACACCCTTCACCCCATTCAATCTACAGCCATCCATCATGCCAGACCAACAGAGATTCATATATATAGCTAGCGTCAGTTATTTAATATGATTTGCTCAAATAAGTAAAAGCCCCTAGATTTCCCCTGGGCTCCAGAACCTTACTTTCCGAATACTTATAGCATTTTTTATGACCCCTGAACTTATTATGTCGATGTAACGTATTTATTATCAGGAGAACTATTTGTGGGTTGTTTTTATGGTGTTTTTAGCCGGTAATTTAGAAGGAACATAACGTCTGAAGGGTAATCCTTGAAGATTAGGTACTGGTTTACCCCAAGTATGACCACACTTTGCCAGTTTTAGTTCCACGACATAAAGGACTGAAAGGTAGTAATACTAATAGGTATGATGTAGATAATGGGGGCGAGCTTATCGCTTTCAACAAATATAATCCGAAACTATAAGGAATAGTGAAAAATACACAAAGGAGTCTAGAGCCCGATTTGATGAAAACTAAAACTGCATCATTAGATCTATATTCCTAGCCAGCCCCCATATCATGAGCAACATAGACAAGGATTTCTTTGACGTAATAATCGACTAAATGACAGATTGTGTCGACACAATGACAGATTTTTTGCACTATCTGTCATTTTGTCGATTCTTCCGTCAAAGAAATCCTTGTCTACGGTGGTCATGCTACGGGGGCTGGAGTCGAACCCCTTGATTTCGGAAAAAAACCACACACTATATTTTTATTTATTAGCGAGACTATCGAATGGTGTACATTCGATAGTCTCGCTTATAAGGATCAAATTCTGGGAAATAATGACATACGGCAAACCAAAGGAAAGAGTTTTTAATTTCAATTGATTACGATTCTTTTTCCTTTACTATAGCCGCGATGAGTCAATAAATTTAAATTAGAACATAATGTTGTGAAGATCGACTTCGCTGCGGGTGACATCAAACATCAAAAAAGTACATTAATTTAAAATATGAAAAAAAATAAAATTTTACACAATATTTAATTTTTTATTTTACGACCTTTTTTTTTCGAAATGACTGAACCGCTTTTAATGAAACTTCTTAATTTTCGAAATGTCTTTTTTTAAAAAAAAAACATAATTGGAAATTTCTGTTTCTATGGAAAATAATTTAACTGTAACACTATTTTTCGAAAATGTTCTCTGAGAACTTTTTAGACTTATGTATCCTGCTTATACGTATGAAGTTTCATTAAAATCGGTTCAGTCGGACTTTCAGGCCACTGACTACCTGTAACGACTGTCAAAGATCTACAAATCACAGCCGGGACAGCTTAACGTTTTTTCTGAGGTACGGAGGAAACTCGGTTTTTAATGGGTTGGTCTGGTCACCCATCGACGTACCAACCTAGGCAAGCGCAGGTTAACCTGAAGATCGAACCGATTGGCTGTTGTTATTTAGCCACGAATTAACATAGTAACACGAATTAAATGAACTATTTCAGTCCTAAAAGCTGAACAATTAACGCCACGTATTACCATCACTCTTACTTATAAAGCGGAGTCTCCACCGCCTACGGATTATTATTAATATTAAATTTATAGTGGTGCATCGCTGGAGATTAAAGAGCTCCCCCACAGCCAGCTACATGGAGGTGTGAAGATTTCAAAATCCTGCGGAGTCTGATTATTTTGTTAGCAATACGGGGCTACCATTTAAACTATTTTTCAAATAGATACATATACAGCGTGTAAACAGACCCTTCACGTAGTCGTCAACCAAGCATTCTGTACATTAAACTAAGTAACTTTACGCAAAAATTATTCCGGGGAATCGACTTTTTTTTTTGGGGTGAAAAATCACGTTTTACGGTACGACTCGATGGAAAGCACTCAGAGCATTGTGCTAATGGATGGATTGAATAGTACGGGGGTCGTGGAGGTGTTTAAAGTAAAAATCTTACATTAAAAACTTGTATTTAAAAAAAACTTGTGAAAAAGTTGGAAGTTTGACCCCCAATATCTCCCTAACTAGAAGTTTCCCAGGTATGGCCTAGACCAAAAAATGATCGCAAATACGGGGAGAACAAGTGTCTTTCGGCTATGTTAATTAAGGGTCTATTTACAACCTTTATAGGGTAACTAGTAATTAGTCACTGATACATAAACACTTGATTATAGTCATGATAACAAACAAATTTCCCAAAGAAACATTTTTTTTATACCTATACACTTTTATCCATATAACACAAAAGCTGTAGGTATTTACCTCTTACCCCATTAGTAACTTACCGTACAGCAGTGGGTAGGCAGAGCACAGTGGGAGACAGAACGGCGTCACGCGGCTAACAGCTGATAGGTCACAAGGTGCGTGCGCAGCGCGTATTTCATACGGCTGATGTGTTATTGGGATAAAAGTTAATGAGTATAAAAAAAAAAGTTTCTTTGGGAAAATTCTATTTTATCATGAGTACAATCACGCTTTTAAGTATAGCATAAGGATAATCAACCTATAATGTTCCCACTGCTGGGACACAGGCCTCCTCTCTATGAGAGGGAATGTGCTATAATCCACCACGCGGGCCCAGTGCGGGTTGGTAGATGTCACATGTCTACAAATTTTTGGTTCTACGACATGCCGGTTTCCTCACGATGTTTTCCTTCACGCGTTTAAGTATCGGTCACTAATTACCAGTCACCCTATATTGACTTTTCACACGGCGAAGTCGCGCGGAAGACACACGGAAGTCTAAAACGGATTTGCTTTAGACTTCCGTCACATACAGCCACCCACTTGGATTTGGCTCACAAAACAATAGTTATTGTATAAAATAATGTTATTGATATCCTATGGTAGACAGATAAACCAAAAGGTCCAAACAAAGAGCTATTCCTTCCAAACCGTAACATATTTCGTAGCAAAAAGTATTACAGCGCCATCTATGTCTCTAATGAAGAACTAACATCGACATTCTGAATCGCGCTAAAGTTATACGCGACTTAAGACCCCGACAACAACTGTCGGGACCCCACCAGACAAAACACCCGTCTGGTTGGAGGAGCCTCCTTTTTCTATAGGGGATGAAGAATTTAACACCCTGTTCTTCATACCACACCCCTATACTTCTCATGACGTAAGCTTCTCGGTACTTGGTTTCAGTCCCACTCCAGTTTTGTCATCATCAACGATATCTTTGATAGAATATCAGGTATTTTATTACCTACAACTTAGTACTGAGGCAGAAACTGTAGAATACCTGCATCACCTACTACGATCCTTACTTACTCCTTTCGCCTTGTCCACGTTCATAAATGCCGGTTGCGAGTATTACGCACCTGTTCTTTCTGAAGAATATCACTAAAATAAAGGTAGGTTACCTTCTCCATATTTGCCGTTCGCACATCGCTGTGGTCAATAATGAAGCAGTCGCCACTTTTTATTTAGCTGGCTCGTTTCCACTTTTTACTGAAACCCACTTTGGGCACATTTTGAACCTAAATGTGGCACTTTTTGTGGTCCGAATTGGGTCTCTGTCTGCCACTAAAATAGGATAACTTTGCTTCTAGACCAAGCTGTGATCCTTTTGTACTAAGCGTTTTTACGACTATTTTCAGGATAGTAATTTCTGCCTAAGTACCCCTGGTTTTCAGTAGGAAAATGGATCGTTTTTCTTATAGTGATTGGTCAGTTGGTTCTGTATGGTGTCCGGACGTAAAGAATAGCACCATCCCATATCTTCCCGTGGGTGTCGTAAGAGGCGACTAAGGGACTTACCAGAGAATGGGCAGCAGCGTTCTCTGATTCTACAACAACCATACTGCGATCGCCAACCCGCCTGCCAAGCGTGGCGATTATGGCAAAACCCCCCTTCTTGGGGGAGGCCTATGTCCAGCAGTGGACTTTTCGGCTGAAATGATGATTGGTCAGTTCGTTGCTCTAAAAAATTGTTCAGGTAAAAGGTTGTGAGCAATCCGGTGTGTCCTAGAACCAATAATTGAAACACTAGCATTCGGAGCAACTACTGGTTGATGGTGATGGAAAATGTCCGACTTTTGTCTCATCCGTTCACCAACTCACACTGAGTTAGCGTGGTGGATTATGGCCAAAGACTTAGCCTTGGGGCTGCAGAGCTCTAGCTCGCCGTCCGGCAGTCTTATGTCGACAGGCCGTGTCGACGGCGCGTTCATGTTCCAAGCGCGCCTGAAAGAGATGTCAGCACCCAGGAAGGGGTCCGCAAGGGCTGATGCCTGCCGAGGCTGCGGGACTGTTGGAAAGAGATACCGCGGCCCTGGAACACAAAGGGCAAAGAAGGAACATGGATGGGTTTTAGTCAGTACAAGTCTGACACTCCCTTCCGCTCCGCCCAGAGCAGAAGGGATCGTTTGATGATTTACCATAATAAAAAAAGGGCTGCCGAGCTGGCAGTGAGAATATAGGGATATGAAGAGCAGGGTGTAAAGTTCTTCATCCCCCACAGAAAGGGGAGGATCCTCCGACCAGACGGCTGCTATGTCTGGTGGGCCACTGCCCGACAGTTTTTGTGGCATAGATGTTTCTGTAGTACTTTGTTGCTGTTGAGCTTTTTGTAGTGCCAATACAAGAACATTATAAGCTGTTAAATTTCGCTCTTATAATATATAACGACAAATGAAAGCTTAGCTTGCAAACTAAACCATAAAGTTAAGAAACATTCCTGTAGACTTTGACGCATAATAACACTTTAAAGGTAAATCTTACCGCATAGCCTCAATATAATAATAGTCTGCGACGTAATAACTTACCTGGCTAGGGCGGAAAGTACATCATTTGTTGGTATCAACTTTAAATAAATATATTCACCCCTCACTAGGGTTGCCAAGCGTTGGGGAAAAATAGGACTTTTATGAAAAAATCTTTACCGGTAACTCGAAGTGTCGTCCTGCCAAATAGCGATATAAATGAAGTTAATGAGTTTTTTATTGAACCAACCGGCAGTGGGCCCGCGTGGTGTGTTACATCCCGCTCTATGTCACAGAGAGGAGGCCTGTGTCCCAGCAGTGGGAACATTTAACGTTAAAACTGGTTTCGTAGATATAAAAAAAAATAACATATATTTTCGCTAAGAGATAAGAAAATAATCAAAACGGCGGGCATAATGCTTACAGAGTATTGTCAGAAAATCCCTTGACTATTAAGTAATAACGTTATCTACGATTGGTTAGAAAACCGATTTCTCTAATAATTATGAAACCTTTATTATGTATTTTTATAATAAATAGACTACTTGTCACTAGAAAATACATAAACAAATTAAACAAACACTGCAAAAAATACAACGCAACGGGCATTTTGCATTCTGCGATTGCTTTCAGACAAGCTTAGGATGGACAGTGATTACTTCGACATAACGATGTCAGCTTATAAAGTTCCCACGGTTGGGACACAGACCTTTTCTCCGTGAGAGGTAGTGGGCACCACGTGGGCCCAGCACGTGGTAGATGTTCACATGTCTCCGAATTTTGGTTGTAGGACTGGGAACTGGCATGTTCGCACAAGATGTTTTCCTTCACCATTTTGAGAGCAGTTTATTATTATTATAAGCCTACATTGTCCCACTGCAAGGCAAAGGCCTCCCTCCTGCCACTCTTCGCGATCTAATGGGATTATAGGCCAATCCTCCAGCTCATCCATCTCCTTCTGGGCCTGCCGCGTTGTAGTTTCTTGCCATTTGAGTGGTTACAGACCGTCGGTATGGTCGGAGGATCCTGACATTTTCAATGGAGTAAGGAATATTACACCCTGTTCCTCAACCCTCATACTCCTTAACGTGTAAAGGTTCATGTTCACATTAAAACATGGCGCCCCTACTGTTTATTTCTAAGCATTCGTCTCCTAGCTAAAGCCACGCATTTCTTTGGCCGGTTTTTACTAAAAAAGACGTCATTAAGCTTGGGTTAATGAGAAGAATTTCTATTTGTGGGCAAATTTGCATCGCTCCCTTTTTGAACATTAATAACGAGGCTTTTAGGGGCCCGTAAGCTATTTTCTTTCGGGGTCATTCACTCCGGGGCATTCGCACCTCCCTAAATCGTTCTTTGAAGCTGTCTTTTGTTATGCTTGTTATTATTTATAGTCTAACACCGCCTCAGCTTCTCACGAGTGCAATTAACTGATGAAGAAAATGAGAAGTGCGCTAGCAATAAAAACGAAATGTTCATCCATACAAACCTTGTTCTGACCATTGCGAACACCATGGATGACTGACATTTATTACATACCGAGTTCTGGCCTCGGAAAACATGTAACCTGGCTGTCATTTGTAGATCTTTGAACGTCGTTATGACATGATAGGGGAGAATGGAAGAAAAAAAAACGTTGTGCGCCGACCCCCAGTAACATGGGCAGGGGCAGGAACATGATGATGATGATGAAAGTCGTTGAGTAATCAGATGCCCAAAAGCAAAATCCAGTTACTGAATTGTGGAGGTCAGACTGGCAGTCCCTCAATGTAAAATATTCGTATTTATCTGCATTCGGTTAGACTGGAAGCCGACCTCCACATAGTTGAGGAAAGGCTAGGCAGAATTAAAAATATATGAAGCGATACGATGCTGACCGCGTTGTGTAGGACTTGGCATTCGTTTTTTGACAGCTAAACGCGATAGGTATTAGATACAGAACCACAGGGTTGACTCCATTTCACACCGTGTTTAATTTTATTTACAGTGGTGTTAGACAGGCTTTCGGTGGTATTTTTAACGCAAGTGACCCTAGTCAAGGGATTTTCTAATTTATCGTGGAATCAATTTACAGGCGACTCCCGTGTATTGTTTTTATTTAATTTTTAATATCTTTATCTTAAGTATAAAATGGTATGAACGGTTTTGGTAATGCGTGAATTAAATTAAGATTTGAGTTATGCGGTAATCTGAGGGCCTAGGAAAAATGATTATAATAGCAATAATAGATCGTTTTCGGTCACGGCGGCCAATTTTAGCAGAGATTAGTCATCGGCGCAGGAGTCATTATAGTGTGCGCAGGCACAGGTAGACTCTCTGTTCCTTTTTTCTATTATTCCTATGGGACGGCAATCCGACCGGAGAGAGATCAGGCGCAGGATCAACGGCTACCTAGGCACGGGTATTTTGTGTGCAATAAAGAGTAAGAATACTTTTTGCCCGACCCGGGAATCGAACCCAGGACCCCACGCTCAGCAGTCAGTTATTATGGGCGATAACGAAGGAAATATTTTGAAACGTCATATTAAGCTACTGGGAAGCTTAATGTCCATCTGTTTCAAAGTCGCTGTAGAAATTAAAAACGTTTTGTTTATGTGTATAAGTGTATGTCATTTGTCTATGCACTCTGGGCTGTTTATTCTATTTCGATATCGTTGTCATGGTTGGCGCAGTGGCTGAGCGATTGGTTGCTACGCTGCGTGTCGCGGGCTCGATTACTGGTTCACCTACAATAGAGGAGAAATTCCTAGTAATTTCGATGTAGAGCTTAAAGTTTGTTTTGTGTAATCGTTCGAACTATAAATAAAAATAATTCATTTATTTCGGACAACAGTGTTCCATATTTTGTTGATATTACACACAGCTTTTATTCTACTGTTAGTAACATTAATATGAAATATAGTAGTAGTATTAAGACAAAGAACGACCAGGCAGGAAAACATGATTCCTACTGATCAACCTCCGTACAAAATATTTAATATTTGGAGTACAGCTCTCTGCCACAGCTCTAAGGGTATTATAGTTGCGACTACTCCGCACTCTGCACAGCAACGAAGCCGTCTTTCCCTCGAACTATGTAGAGCGCACTGAGTCTAAGAACACACAGTTAACAGTCTAAAGCCGAGATCTGTAAACGTTACTTAGCTTGTACATCGTCTCAGACCTGTACACACTTACATCTATCTCATCATGAAATACTCTGTAAATTAAAACTTAATGAGCACTGTTTAATCTCCTGATACTTCATCAATGTATTAATTAAAAAGGCATTAATGTGAGTTTGTACTAATAACTTAAATGGAAGCTTAATTACCCAGGGACTTTATGTATCTACTTAATTGGTTTTTGGCGACAGATTTTTGTAAGGGTCCTTTTATTTCCGACTGTCTTTTGCTCGCGGCTTCGTCCGACTGGTGGTCAATATTTATCTTACAGCAACGCACTATTGGGACAAAAAGTATCCCATATGCTAACCTAGGTCACGTGTGCCAAACAACGAAATCCGTTGCTCCAATAACCGCACGCAAAATACGCGCTTTGACGTGGAGTTGCGGATACCAGTCCGTTATACAATACAATACAATACCCGACTGCAGGCTATGTTTAATAGTCGTTACAAGTAGTCAGTATCCCGAAAGTCTGTCAACCAGTCTTTCCAAAGGGTATCGTGGAGGTCAGATAGGTAGTCGCTTCATGTAAAGTACTGGTGTTCTGCTGTAATCGGTTAGAATGGAAGCCGACAGCAACATGGGAAAAGACTAGGCAGATGATGAAAATTTGTGTCGATAATAATGCTTTTGATTTTCTGAGTACATACGTAACAAATGATATTGGGTTTTTAGTGATATTCAGGAATTTCTCAGTAGCAGCCACGAAGACAGGATTTGTGCCCGATTGATGGCAACAGGGCTCAGGCTCACCCCCTATTACATGGGACTTAAACTAATTGGCGAAATGTGTGTGTACTAGGTACACCTCTGCCTAACCCTTCGGGGATTACAGGCGTGATGTTATGTGTGCATGGATTACGTAACAAGCATACTAAATAAACATTTTTTAAAATAAGCTTTTCAATATGGTTGTGCTTGTGACGTCATTTTTTTCGTCATCTCAGCAAAACGTTTTAATTGATACCCATATCACGGGAGTGCATAAAAAATAACTAGTCCACCGTAGTTTGATTTAGAATGACGACACTTAGGTAACCATGCATTGTCACCCAAACTAAACGTGTATTCAAAATTTCAGCTCAATCGGTTGGAGATAACTGTTTTAAAATTCAGTTGCAAGATTTGACCTAAACAAACATTGTAAGTTAAATAAAAGCCGGTAAAAAAAGATAAATTAAATGGTTTCCGTGGAAAATTACTGGCTGGTAGTAAAAACCCATTGAGGAAACCGATCATACGTCTTCTGTCAAGTCAAAGAAAGGAAGGCTATTGTGCAAACGATTACTAGGGTAAGAGCCCCAAACTTGGGCTGCGGTCGGGTGTAACTAATCTAGTGGAATGCCGACAATTTGGGCGCACCCCCTAATTAATATAAACTTTAGGGCCTGTCCAATTTGAGAGCAATTTGTATTGTTGTTAAGTAGAAGATATTGTAAAGGGATGATTGCCATACTTTAAGATCTGTTGCTAGAAGGTATTGGCTCGTTGGTCTAGTGGTCGCAAACGCTATTGCTGAGGATGAGGTCCTGTGTTAGATTCCCAGGTCGGGCAAAGTGTTTGTCTATCAGGATTTTTTCACGCAGCCTGGAATTTTTCCCAGTTGATGACAAAAGGCTCATCCCCTATTACATGAAATGACTGCCTATATGACCTCCACAACCCAGTTAGTACTGGGTAACCCCTTGGTAAGACTGCTTGCCAGACTTTCGGACCACTGACTACCTATAACGACCGTCCAAGATCTACAAATGACAACCAGGGTCAATAACTTAACGTGCTTTTCGAGGCACAGAGGAAGCACGGAATGTAATGGGTCAGTCATTTAAACAGTTCAGTCATTTATTTAAACTTAATGTACAAGAGTGGTACATAGACGGACTTAATGCCCTAAGGCATTCTCTACTAGTCATCCACGGACCATCCTAGGCAAGCGCGGCTTAACCTGGAGATCGACCCGAGCGGCTGTTATTATTTAGCCACGAGCTCCTCCTTGCGCCTTGAGGCGGTGATATCTTAAAATCATTGAATCGAAGTCTTACATAGCAATTCTGTAACACTAATAACTAAGATGATATTTAATCTATAGGTACCCAGATTAATTATTCGGGGTATCTCAAAGCGCAACTATTATTAACCGCAACCAACTAAGCGCAACTATTATTACTAATTATTCCTCGAAGCCCAACCATTAGTAATATTTTAAATTTGAATTAGTGAGCGCAACGTTTTTTTTCAATCATGGTTGCGCTTGGAGGAATAAACATATAATATTTCGAATTTGAATTTGTGAGCGCAACTAATGGTTGCGCTTCGAGGAATAATTTAGTTGCGATTAGTTGGTTGCGTTTACAAATAGTTGTGCTTTAAGGAATACCCCAATTAATCCGTTCAATGTTACATGAATATTCAGCAACTATAATTATAACTGTACCCGCCTGGCTTCGGATTTGCCGCAAATAATGTCGTTTTCTGTCGTCAGAATATCGTAGCTTTATTTTTCCATTATTTTTCTTTCTTTCTTGAAAGTTCAAGGACGGAAAGAAAATAAAGAATGGAGATTTAATGTCGTGTTTCTTTAGTAAAAGTTTTTCAGGGAAAATTTCGGAATGAAATCGAAGTGTATGAATCTATTAAAGTTATGCTTAGCTTTTATAAAGATATCTATTTGATTTGTTCAATTTTGGGTATAAGTGTCCTAATATAGGCTTTATAAGGTGTGTTATACATGTAGGTCGGATTGATTCGAGACAGCCTCAACCCGCACAACCTCTCCGGTGTCTCGGACCATGAAAATGATGAACTTTTATTCTAAAGGTTCTAGAAATGCGCAAAAAATCTGGACGTTCTATAAGAATTGACGCGATCAGCTGATCAACATGTATGGTAAAACTAAAAAAAAAGTTAAGAATTTCCAAAATTTATGGAACAATATTTTTTTGTCAATATATGTTTGTCGTATGGATGTCAAACATGGGCACTGAACGAGAAACAACTCAAAAGAATCCAAGTTTGCCAAAATGGAATGGAAAGAAGCGTTATTGGAGTGAAAAGAAGGGACAAGGTGAGATTAGAAAGTATAAAGAGCAAAACAAAATTTAAAAATATACTTACAGTATACAAACCCTGAAATGGAGATGGACAGGACACATGCTAAGGGAAGGCATAGAGAAGTGGACGAGACTAGTATCAGAATGGTACCCGCGTGGTAGTAAGAGGAGCAAAGGTAGACAAACTAAACGTTGGGAAGGCGACATGAAAACGATTTCTGGTCCAGAATGGACACGTATGGCAAAAGACAGGACAAAATGGAAAGCATTAGAGGAGGCCTTTGTCGAAAGACAAGCTGAAACAGACAAACCTGCTGCCGAAAAATAATATGTTTAATTTAGGAAGTAAAATTGTTAGAGTTAAGGAAATGTAAAAATTAAGTTCAGCAATAAAGGCTTATTTTATTTTTTTGTATCATGGTGTGACTTTAGTTACCACATGAGTGGTTGTGCGTTTATTATATTACATCTAGACGGAAGACACACCACATTAGTTTAGGTTATTCAGTATACCTATCATTCTGCACATAGACATTTTTCATCGTTTATTAAAAAAAGATTTATAGCACAGCTGTTTTTTTTTTTTAATTATCGGTCTCTCCCCTTCCACCTTTTTTTTTAATTTTTCCGCCAGTCTTGTGCCATACATATAAGTATAACTACCCCAACTAACTGTCTATAAGCAGGAGAAGCACATGCCTATAGTGATTACAGCAATAACCGTATTTAATTACGACACCCATGAAATTTAAGTTACCATCGACACAGAAGAAAAAACAAAAATCCACGAATTTTCTACAAGAACCGCAAACACAAACCAAGCCTAACTCAATTTAGTCCTTAAAACCATTATTTCACACATCAAATCAGTCACATCTCAATTAAATATAAAATTGTTCATTTTGATACAGGTGGGCAAACTTTGTCATTGCATCCGAGGCGGAATTGACACCCGAGCCGCAGGCGAAGGTGTTATGGAGCTGAGAACTAGAAAAAAACCATGAGTATGAAAAACAATGCATTCTGAACTTAACAATATTGAAAGAAGAGCCAGTTTTCGAGGAAAAGTATTGAAAAAATCATTTCAAATATTAAATAAGTGCATCGCCAAAAACCGCAGCTTGTCCTGTCTGTCAGCTTACACCGAAAGCATTTGTAGCAGGACTTCTGCCCATCCCCCTAGGGAGAGCAGTGATGCCGATTTATTATGCATAAGCAGTTCTGGACAGGAAAATGACACAGAATACTGAGATCTTCTGAATAAAAGAGATTTCCTTGTGATATTGCAATCGAGGGTTATAGATGTAGATATGTCCATTGTGTATTGCTAAGCGCGTGGCCATGAGTTACATGCTTAAGCGACAAGCGTGTTGTGGTGACGTCGTAAGTCGCATCGTATTGAACGGGGCGTAAAAGGGATTTGAAAAATTAAGGCCTTCCAGTAACGAAGGCTCAATTTTGTAACAGGTAAGCCGGAGTACATAATTCTCTTTAATATGATAGATACTGACTGTGCCATTTTTAAAGGGTAGGAATCGAGTTGTATGCAACCTTCGCCAATTCCCTTCACCTTATTCCAGTCCAGTAATCCAATCCAGCTCAGTGCTGAACTGGACCATAGCTTCTATATTATTCCAGTCATTACTTACTATTATAAATGCGAAAGTTGGGATGGATGGATGTTTGTTACTCAATCACGCCAGAATAGCTGAATGGATCTGGATGAAATTCGGCACAGAGATAGATGTTTTTCTCACACATACACATCAAAATTTCCGCGCGGACTATTCCAGTTGCCCTGGTAGTCAAATTCAAATTCATTTATTTCAAATCAAGATTATACTTTAGATTTTAACTCAAGGGTTAAAATCAACAAATCAATTGCAAGATTGTACGCTATAAGGCTAGTTCTACTTTGATACATATCCTCAGGCCATTAAAATACAATATTCTCTGGAAAACACACATCATCCTTATCAAATATGAAAAATCAAATCATCTCTGAGTTTATGAACACCTACTTACAGCGACTAAGTTTTGCATCCCTACCGTATGCATGGTAACTTTGCCTCAAGTTGGCGATATTTCCCACACCCTGTAGTGCAAAATATAGAGTATGTAAGAGCTGTCCATACATAAAGGGTGCTCCGTAGTAGGTGTCTTTACCTATGTATGTAGTTTGCATTGCGCCTCTACAAACTACAGAGTAGTGTGAGGAATCAGAGAGATCGTTACTAGTTAAAGAATATTTGTGCAGTACAGTTGTGTATGCCTGATTCTCCTGACGACAAAGATATACTTGTCTTACTGTAAAAGCCTGAACAATGGTTGGATTTTTTCTTTTGTTTTGTCCACGTTGTCACAACACGTGCGTAGCTAGTAGCCAATCAATAAGAATTTTAATAAAATTAAAACGGTATAAAATTGTTGTCTGAAAATATTTTATCAATATTGGTTGGGGCCCAAAACCAAGGATTCCGTGTGTTGCGGGACCTAGACACTGCGTTCCGTTTACAAATGTTGCTTTTAGCATAATATTCAGACAACACTGGTTTAATCTAAAACAATAAAAAAGAATTTAGGGTGTAAACGGACCCTTCACGAAGCCGTTAACCAAGCATTTTGTACACCAAACTAAGTAACTAGACGCAAAAATTATTGTTTGGAAACAAAACGACTTTTTTTGTGGTGTAAAATCACGTTTTACGGTAGGACTCAATGTAGCGCACTCAAAACATTGTGCTGATGCATGCATTGAATAGTGCGGGGGTCGTGGAATTTTATTAAAAAAAAACTTTTGAAAAAGTTATAACTTTGACCCCACATATCTCCGTAACTAGAAGGTTCCCAGGTAAGGTCTAAAACAAAAAAATGATCGCAATGACGATGAGAACAAGTGCCTTTTGAGGGTACTTTTACACCCATTATAAAACTTACGAAAATAAAAATATCCCATGGAAATATGTACGTGTTAGATGTATGTGTGTAAGTGTGTGTGTGTGTTTGTGGACTTTAGGACAACTTTAGGGTACGTCACAACTTTTTTTACATTATTTTCGAAGGTTCTGTCTGAAACTACTCTGTGCAAGAAGAAGGTCCCAGTAACGAGGTATTCAGAGGCTGCCTTTCTATTGCCTTTGAATATCGACAAGCCGTGGCGCCGACATAATCATGGCGACACGTGTTCCTCTTGTACTAGGTGTACTCTTGCATCATGCATGTGTTCAGACAACTTGTGGTTTACTAACCTATCTATATAGGGTCTAACTATTCATACACGAAATATTTATAGGGAATCATCTAACGGCTATAACGAAGCCATTTCAAGGGATTCTTTTTTTTTATCTGAGTATATTTTTATAAAAATTAAATAATTTAAAATTACTTGACCCACAAAATAAATACTAGCTCCTTATTTTTGAACATCCATTACGCTAGTTTACTACGTCGTATTTACGCAGTGTCATTGTTAGAATATGGGAGTAAAGGTTTTATGCAAAAAGTCTCAAATTTTTTTAGAATTATAATATTTTCATAAAAAAAAGCACTCATATAATTTTTTTTTTCGTTGCTATGGCGACTTTACGACTTATAGAAGTTACTCTTAAAATATTTCGTACATGAATAGTTAGACTTTATATAAATCTCTATCTATTTAAATAAAAATCAATTGCCACCTGTTTGACGGTGCATTGCTTGACGGCTCGACCGATTTGACTGATTTTTAATTCGTCTTTTCCAGGATAAGGTTTCTATAAAACTGAAATTTAATTAGAGAAAATGTGAGTGTGCTATAGCTAAGTCTCTGGCCCTCTAACTACCCTTTCGAAGACAACAGGCGTGATATTGCCAAGTTTACAAACGAAAAACAAATTTACAGTTGTCTCAAAATCGTGGACAAATTATTTATAATTTCAGCCGCAGTTTAGAGGGAACAGGAAGAATTTAAATTATGATAGAACTTTTCTTAATTATTACGCGTTTACACTTCACGATCGTAAATTATAAGGTGGATGGAACAAATTATTTTACAAATTAAGGTGCTAAAGTAATGAGTATTTTATTCGTTTTCCTCAATAAATCATATTTAAAAAGATTTATTTTGGGTATTTGTCGGAAAATATTGTGTACCAGACTGTTTCTAAAATGGTGAGCAGTTTTTGAATTGCAAATGTATGAAAACTTTTTTATTTAGTTTCTCGTTGGTCGCAAGCGTGACTGCTGAGGATAGGGTCCTGGGTTCGATTCCCGGGTGTGGTAAAGTGTTATTGGGTTTTTCCATCAGGAATTTCAGTTGACGGCAATAGGCTCGCCCCCTATTACATGAGACTTAAACATAACTGGCGAAATGTACTGTACTATAATCAGCAGAGTACCTCAAACTTTTTGTGTTCAAGGTACATCTAGAAAATCGGAAAATATTGGAGGCACCATAAATTAAAAATATTTTTTTACATAATTTTAAGCGACATTTGCGGCTGTTTTAGTAGGTATTTTTCTTTAGTCTATCTATTTAACTTTATCTTATTTTTCCGAGGCACACCAACTAATGACCACGGTATACCAGTGTGCCACTTTGCGAAACACTACTAGGCACACCTCTGCCTAATCCTTAGTGGATTACCGGCGTATATTTAAAATGTTCACGTGGGGTAATTGGCTGTCATAACAGCAATTCTTTATTGTTTTAATAATATATGTAACCGCAAATAGTGCATGTGGTGTTAGCCTGTAATTAATTGTTACACTTATAAATGTAGCTAAAACCATTGTTTTGTAAATTTATTGTGCAAATAAATGTTGGTTAACCAAATAAATAAATAAAAAATAACGCAAGCGAAGCCGCGGGTAAATACTAGTGATAACGTGTAACGTTATTTGGAAAATTAATTGTGTCATAAACGTACAAAATGAAAGCTTTATGTTTGAATTCCAATAATTTTGATGAGAGTCTCATTAATAGTTAATGATTTTGTGTGCAAACAGTACTTAATTAAATTGAATTGGTCAGTTCTCCGAAATTTTGCGTGTTTTAGTAATATTGGTATTTATTTAACAGTACGTAATTAACCACTAACTAAGCTGTACCTAAATATTTTGAAACTAGGTTACCATCTCATTCAAAATATCTATTTTAAAAATGGTTGTTATCATGTCTGAATTGTAAATACGACGATGATTGACAAAAATACAAAAATACGATTATTGTTAGCTTTTAAGCGTTTTGGTAAAAAATTCTCCTGTATGTGCATACAGGAATCTCATAATAAATCTAAAGTCGTCTCGTCATCGTATCGTATTATTTAAACGACATTTTTCGCCGATTCAGCTGCCCTGTACAAAGTTTTCTTCGCTGAATTTTTATTGTTATTTAAATATATCAAACAAAACTCGCTATAAAAGGGAAATGATGTTTTGTAACTTCGACATGAGAGCAGTTTTTATTTAATCTGATGGTTTTATTATCAATGTATTCAGGGGTGGACTTGGCAACGCCCCGAGGCAACGAGCGCACGGTTTAGGGTTGAACCAGACAGAAACTGAGACGGAGTGTTCGGCACGCGGCAGTATCGACGATGCGACTGGCAACACGTTCTGTTTTTGGTTCTAACAAATGGTGTTTCTGAGTGACAGAAAATAATAGGAGCACAGAATAGATGTGATTCAACCCTTAAGCCTAACGTAAATACGAACGATTTTTGCATAAATAATAACACTATAGCATTTTGTTTGATTTATTTTTCAAAAAAAGTTTTAGAACACTTTTTTTTAAATAACTGTAGAAAGGTTTTTGCTTGGGGAGAAGGGGGGTCTGAATGATGAACTGAGTGTGGTGATCGTTAGTGCGTCGATGTATTCCACTCTGTATTTTATCTTCGTACATTCCATCCAAAGGTTGTCGCTATCAGCGATACGACCGCCATTGTAACCATATAATTAGCAATATTGTAACACAGTTCTGTTTCAATTTTGGTGTACAATAAAGTATGTTCACAGTAGTCAGTGGCGAAAGTCTGACAACCAGTCTTACCAAGAGGTATCGTATTACCCCGTATTAACTGGGTTGTGAACATCAGATAGGCAGTCGCTCCACGTAAAATACTGGTATTCAGCTGGATCCGATTAGACTAGAAGCCGACTCCAACATAGTTGGGAAAAGGCTAGGCAGATGATGACTTTATAAACGGCGTATTAGGCGCAACTAAAGTTATTTTCTTTCTAATTTGTTCCACATAAGAGCTTGTTTTGTGAAAAATAGTTGGTTGATGGCACTTTCTACTCAATGTATGTTAAATATGGGACAAACACAACATTATGTTCCACTAACGTTACGAGGTGCATTAATGTTGGGTTGTTAGCCATAACAGTTTATTTAGGATACCGCTAATGTTGGAAGATAATCCATGATGGTGTGACAAGAGTTAAATAGTTAGTTAATCTATCTATATATATATAATAAAATTGAAATAGGGGCGATGTCTGTGCATTGAATATATAGAAAAAAGAAATATATGGGGCGTCTTTATTAGAGCAACGGAAGTCTGTCTGTCTGTATGTTTGTGCGCACATCACGCAAAAACTGCTGCATGGATTTTAACGCAGTTTCACCGCTCTATTGCTAGATGCTTAACTTAAAATATTGGCTGGCTTTGGGGGGTCTTTGCTTTAGATATAATTTTGGACCCGATAGGTGGCGCTGTGCTAAGCAAGGGCGATTCGTTTTGGACCCGATAGGTGGCACTGTGCGAAACAAGGGCGGGTCGTTAGTTACTATTATAATTATGCTAAAACTTAAAGATTTTCGATTCCCGGGCCGGGTAGTGTCATTGAGTTTTTCCGTTAGATAGTCCTAAGTAGCAGCCCGAATTTGGAAGTTGGTGGTATGACACCGGGTGCCTCAGAAAGCACGTTAACCAGATGGTCCTGCGCCTGATCTCTCTCCGGTCGTGACGGGTTGCCGTCCCATCGGACTATGAGAGTGAGGGATGAGGGAGTGCCCATATGTCTGCGTATACACTTGTGTACTATAATGTCTCCCGCGCCTATCTCCGTTGAGATTGGCAGCCGTAACCGAAATGCGGTCAGGAGGACTATTTTTAATTTTGTTTTTTATTTTTCATGTTCCAGGTGTATTTACAGACATTATATGCAGGGTGTAATCGGACTCTTCACGAAGCCGTCAACCAGGCATTTATATACATCAAACTAGTTTTTTTTTTGGGGTGAAAAATCACGTTTTACGGTAGGGCTCAAAGTACTCAAAAAATTGTGCTGATGGATGGATTGAATAGTACGGAGGTCGTAGAGGTGTTTAAAATAAAAATCCTACATTAAAAACATAGATTAAAAAAAATACTCGTGTCGTGTGCTTTTACTTTATCTCCCAATATCTGCGTAACTAGAAGGTTCTCAGGTATGGTCTAGAACAGGTGCCTTTCGGCTTCGTTAATGGTCTTGTTACATCCTTTATAAATAACACTAGGCATATACAGTACGTCTTAAATCACACAGCAAACTATTGTTATAATAAAAGATAAAGTTTTAAGCACCTGTCATAACTCAAACACCGCTTTCAACTAAGTTAGGCCTATTTTTATAATTCCACAGTTGAAAACAGTCATTAAAATAAACAGCACTTTGTTTTTCCTGTGTTGTTCCGTTTAATTGTTAAAGAGTTTATTTATTTATTACTGTTTGTCCTGAGTACGGGCCTGTATAGCTTATCTCGTCCTAAAACAGATGTTTTGCTGAACAATGGAAGTTTTTACTCAAGAAAGGAGTGGAGAAGGCTTACTTTCTAGGACTCTCCGTTTCAGCTTGTAAAGGTCTGCTGTTGTAGATCACACGGCTGCTGGAACTGGGCTGGTCACATCTCTCGCATGCTGGAGGAGATATGGGCTAAAGTAACCACACAATGGGTACCAAACAGCGGCAAACGGCAACGCGGCAGGTCCAGGATGAGATGGCGGGGCGAACTCGACTCTTTTGACAAGGATTGGCGAATAACAGCACTGGATAGGGATAAGTGGATGGAGGGAAGGGAGGCCTTTGCCTGCAGTGGGACACAAATGGAGTGGGACCTTTTAAGAAGAAGAAGGGGAGGGGGGTAAGGTAATGCAGAGCGCTGACTGTACAGAAACACTTAATTATGTCCAATAAAATAAATGAAAGGTTTCAGGCCGATTGTACAACATTATTTTTAGTATATGCGAAACCTGAATATAGTTTGTTCAGAATAAGTAACTGAATCGATTCCAATCATTTTTAAACCATGTTATATTTTGTCCCAAAAACATTTTAAAAAGGTTACAAGTTGGATACCGAGCGACATTAAGTACCTATCGCAATAATTTAGGAACCTACTGCCATATTATTATTATCAATGAGCGCTCGCGCTTGCGGCTGCGCCGCGTGGTGACCACGACTTTGTGCGGACAGCCAGGTAACAGAACAAGCTTGTGATTTTTCATGATACTGTTTTGAAATTTTGTACATAGATTCTTTACATAAAAATACTAGATAGGTGTTTCAGGTTTCGCATATACTAAAACTAATGTTGTATTGATGATGTACCTATCAGACTGCCTCGTTGGACTAGTAGTCACAAGCGCGACTGCTGAGCATGAGTACCTGGGTTCGACTGGAACTCTGAATTTATGACTAGTTAATGGCAATAGGTTCGCCCCTATTACATGGGACTTAAACTTAACTGGTGAAATCTGGATGTACCATTATACACACCTCTGCCTAACCCTTCGGGGATTACAGGCGTGATGTTGTGTTATGCTATGTACCTATTAAGAAGATTTTCTCCGGTTGAACAAGAATAAGCGCAAGAAGTACTTCTGCCATTTTCTTTAACAATTTACAATGCAATAAGAATCCGAACAAAACGTTCACAATTAAAAAGTATCTCACAGTTATACCCGTTCTTGCATTTTTTAAAGTTTTTTTTGTAAGAACTCGCTTTGGAAACGATGCCTCGGGCCACTTTTCATAACGTTGTTGCATCTAAGCTGAAATTAAAGTTTTTCATATTTTTTTCCTTGTGGTGTGGTGGTTGCAAAGCGGTGGGTTTTTATTTGTGAATTTATCCGTTTATTTTCACGTTGCCAGTAAGGAATAGAATTAGAATTTCATAACAGAATAGAATTTATTCATAACTAGCTGTTACCCGCGACCTTCGTCCGCTCGAAATTATTATAAAAATATTCCTTTGGATATTTGAATCGGATTTTGTTGACAATTTCTAGGGTTTTAATTTTTTTGGACGAAACATTTCATTTTTTTATCATTAGCTATCTGCCAGTAAAAGTCCCGTCAAAATCAGTCCAGCCGTTTCTGAGATGAGCCGGAACAAACAGACAGCCAGACAAAAATATATATATATTTTTTTTTGTCGTGATTAACTTTCAGACGCATTCAGCAAAAAGCTGTTATTTTGACATTACAAACAGACACTTCAATTTTATTTATTTGTAGCACCTCGAGTTAGATTAGAATTACAAATCTTGGCTAGTTCTTTTTTCTCTCTCTCAATACCAATTATTTAACGTTAATTGGTTTAAATTTTAAATTACAAAATCTGTTCCAAAGAAATAGTGATGGTTATGTAACATGACTATACGAACGTAAATACAGAATAAATGTAGTACAGATAGAGTGCGGGTCCCGCATCACAATTGATGGCAACACAACACCAATATTTGACGCCGCGCGAAAACTACGCGTCCACACTGGTCGATTTATTTGCCCTGCATGGAAACAACTAGTATGACAACACTGAATGATGGTAGCTGGGTTTCAGATTAAACTCAGCCTTTCTTTATGGGTCGTATGTATGGAGTTGTATTGCATTTTTTCTGTGATGAAAATGTATGTCGAATGATGAGCTTTTCTGTGTAACGTAATTTATTAAACTGTTTTAAGCTTTCACGGTTTAAAACTAAACTTACGGGCAACACCGGCGAAATATCGGGAGCTCTAAATAACGAACAATCACGGAAGATATCCCGTAAACGACAGTATAAGTTTATTGATTTAATAAAGTTTCACCCCTCATTTTATACAGGGGATGAATTTTCAAAAATATTTATTTCACATGCTTTTAGAGCTTTATGTAACAAGTGTTTAAAGTACTTTTTCGGTCAGCAGGTCATCATCTGTCTAATCTTTTCCCAACTGTGCTTGGGGTCGGCTTCCAGTCTAATCAGATGCAGCTGAATACCAGTATTTTACATAGAGCGACTGCCTAACTGATCTCCACAACCCAGTTAGTACTGGTTAATACGATATCCCTTGGTCAGACTGGTTGTCAGACTTTTGGGCCACGATTGTCAAAGATCTGCAAATGACAGCCGGGACTAACGGCATAACGTGCTTTCCGAGGCATGGAGGAAACTCAGTATGTTGATAGCAGGTCAATTTAATAATTTGTTTAAATAAACAATATTTTTATAATCGATGTAGTTTTTTCTGTCAAACAAAATCCTTGAAAAATTTAAATTACTTTCCGTAGACATAATAATATATTGTAAAATAAATAAAATAAAATATCTCGACTTGGCGCACGAGGTTGTCGACATGTGGAATGTGAACTCGGCTATCACTGTGTCGCTCTTCATAACGGCCAATGGCCTTCTAGCCAAGAGCCTCGACGACCATCTTTCGAGGCTCTCCTTAGGCGGTTGGATCAAGGGCCTGATTCAGTAGGCAGTACTCCTGATACGGCTCGCATTGTGAGGAGGTTCCTGTCTCTGGAGCCCTAACCACCGGTAGCTTGGACCCTGCTCCCGATACCGGTGGACCACTATTTTTTATATTTTTAAACGTTTTTTATATGGTTTTTGTTAAGAAATATTTAAAAATGTAATTAGTGTGTAAGAAAATAAATGAAGAAATTTTGTAGGTACCTACTCTAAAGTTTCCTATACACCAAAAACCAACATGACTCTCCTTAAAACCGTAATAAATAATCCCTAAACATCATATCATTACGTCTGAAAGGTCCAGGAGATAGGATCCGCATTCAGACCCTCGTTGTAGGCCTGGAGTCTTATCTTCACGCGTCACTGACCTTCCATAGGTGCCTTACTGCCTTTATACAAGTAATTTACTGCTCACGATTTAATTGAGCGTTATTGGTCTTTATCACCCTAAGGCTCGGTGTATACTGGCTTTAATAAAGGGCAATGTGAATTGAAATTTATAGGAGGAGCTCGTGGCTAAATAATAACAGCCGCTCGGGGCGATCTTTAGGTTAAGCCGCGCTTGCCTAGGTTGGTCTGTGGATGGGTGACCGCCCATTACATACCGAGTTTCCTCCGTGCCTCGGAAAACACGTTAAGCCGTTGGTCCCGGCTGTCATTTGTAGATCTTTGACAGTCGTTAGGTAGTCAGAGGCTGAAGTCTGACAACCAGTCTTACCAAGGGGTATCGTATTACCCAGTACTAACTGGGTTGTGGAGGTCAGATAGGAAGTCGCTCCATGTAAAATACTGGTATTCAGCTGCATCCGGTTAGACTGGAAGCCGACCCCAATATAGTTGGGAAAAGGCTAGGCAGATGATGTGAATTGAAATTTATCTTCAGCTGTCTCACCAAAGTATCAGTACATGAAGTACGTATATAGCTATAAAAAGAGTTTATGACTTCGGAGTAAATCCTCATCCATAACAGTTTAGAATGCAACTCAACTTTTAAAACAAACCAAAAAACATTGATAAGCGAAAAGAGGTTGAAGCTAAACAAACCGTAAATTCAAGATACAAAGATTAACAGAACTCTGTAGGCAGAAAGAATACAAATTTTTCCACTCCCAGATTACCATATAAAGCATAGCGCATCTATAATATTTAAAATTATATTCTGTGACGGAACCCCGAGTAAGATATATAGGGTGTCCATGAATTATTCAACAGGTTGCCACGGTGTTACTGTATCCGGTGTACAGCGAAACTGCTTACGGAAGTGCTGACATCTCGCGATAGCATTCCGTACTTGTATTTTGGTAAAATATTGCCACCCTAATTGATTTATAGAGAGCATTTTGGGACAGTAAAAAGTGAAGAGGTTGTTATGTATTTTAGGTCAGTTCAAACTGGTTAAGGCTGTGTATCCAATAAAGATGTGCTAGGCTAAATGAGGATGGGAAACCAACAATAAGATAACCTCATTTTCGTAGCTTCGTTTAGCGTAGCTCTAGTGGAAATGGTTCGTACGTAAGCGAGAGGCCTTTAATTATATATATAAAAAAACGAACATTTTTAATTAATACAATATGTAAACGGTCCCTTCACGAAGCCATCAACACGGGTGCGCCAAAGTTCACCTAAATTTTCAACTCCGATAATTGGAAATCCTAACAATCACAATTCCTAACTACTCTGTCTCTAATGTTCATAATTCCGAAGCATTCAACTTCATAATGTCAGTAGCAATAAACATCTATTATACTTTTATTTGTTTTCCTATAATTTCTCAACATAACCATCTTTTACACTATTATTCTAAGTCATATCTTTTTAGTTTAGATTTCTTTTTATTCATAATAATCAGTATTATAATCAGTATTCAGTATGACGGAGGTTCGTTATCAGTGGGTCGCGACATCGGAAATAAAACTCACAAAACCTTCGTTTACACTTTTAATTACTTGCTAACACGCACTCAATACAAAATATTCAAGGATGCCTCAGATATGGCTCGATTAAGAATTTAGGAACGCGGGAAGTTTAGCGCGGAGTAACGAACGTCTACCCAGACTGCCGGACCGATTCAAAGTGCCCTCTCTCAACTGTCACCGCACACGTGTACTACCCCCGTTACAGGTTAGCCAACCTACCTGTCAACGTCAGTACCTGCCAGTGTCGAATACCTGATTACACTTCCGGATCGACATTTGACTCGATTATTCGCTCAGTGTCGCCATTACTCCACGCTAACCATCCCCAAGTTATTACTTGACGTTCCCAAACATTAGTTGTCAAATCTAACTACATAGTTCCTCCAGTGAGAGATAGATGGCGCTGATCCAAACCGACTGATATGCGTCGACGCTTCGACACGGCCGTCCTGATGATCACACGTCCTCGTGTGGAGTACCTGAAATGAAAGAAAATTCTCGGACAGTACTCGTACTAGTCGTTCGGCCATTCCTGGCCCAAGTGGGTGGAGAATAAAACGTATTCTGATCAAAATCATTACAGGTTCTAACGAAAATCATAACAAACTCTTTCTCTCAAAGCTGACATGTCGATCAACACCCATACTCATTCAAATAATAGGAAACTCATTAAAATATTGCAGTGCTCATACTCTGACCTCCATCCGGTCTTCAACATCACGCTTATAACCTCCATCCGGTCATAAGCATCAAACCAATCGACCTCCATCCGGTCTTCAACACGTAACCTCTATCCGGTTACAAACAACACCATTAAGATAATCATTTCGAGCCATTCAAAATAATTTTTAAAGTAGGTTTGTTCAACATGTTACTTCATTTTTCCTATAACGTTACAGATTATAAGAAAACTCTTACTATGCTAGGTACTCTAAATGTTAAGTTGACTACTTAGTATTCAAATAGTCTTCTCGAAGGACTGCAAGATACTCACTAACTCTGCTCTACGTTCCGCCGGTACGTCAGTATCAATAGAGTTCCAGTCAATTTCAGGAGTTCGCTCTACCTCACAAGAAGCAATAAAAGGATACCTAAAGATCTTAATTCGGTCAGTAGTCATCTGAACAGTCAAACCATGTTCTAGAATCTCACGTCCAATCATAATACCATAACGTAGAAAATGATCAGGCAATACTTGAAAACAAATCTCAATACTAATGTCATCGATCTCTACTTTGGTAAGTGGCCAACAAATGTATCGTAGAGTTACGGAAGTCTGCCCTATCCCAGTCATAGTCACAGTCTCATCAATACGCTTTCCTTTAAATTTACAGGCTACAGATTCTTTAATTAAAGAACACTCGGCACCAGAGTCGTAATGAAATAAAAATTGCTCACCGGAGTGACGTAGAGTCCCAGTAGGCGCGTTCAGGAGACACAGGTCAACCCTCTTTTCATTGACAGGCTTGGATGACCCGGAGTCGGCGCTGCTCCTCTCATTGCGCCGTGGGCAGCTCGATGCGTAGTGGCCTTGCGCGTGGCAGTGGAAGCAGGTGATCCCGGATGCATGAGACTTCGCAGTTGTCGATGAACCCCTTCCGTTGCCATTGCCGTGGTTGTGGTGCTTCGGCGTAGCTTGAGTATCCTGTTTTACGTCCTTGCGGTAGCAGTGCACGGATTTGTGACCCAGCTTGCCGCAGATAAAACACTTCAGATGCTTCACAGTACTATTCGCTTTGTACCGCTTTTCAGGGGCATCGCGATCATCGCTAGGTAGCTTTCTCTTCATAAAAGAAACCGCTTGCAGCTCTTGTTGTAGCTGGCCACGTGTCTGAATATCGGTCGTGAAAGATAGGCGTTGCACACGGCGATCGAATTGAGAAATGTGAGCCAATATAGTAGCAATAGCCAAACGTTCGGTACTAAGGCCATTCCATCTCGCCATGATCGATGTCATTAAACTAGCAGCGTAGGAAGCAAGACACTCGTTTTCTTTAGGCTTGCTACTTTGCAAATCAATCAGAAACGAAGCAAAAGTAGTGGAATTATCATACCTTGCAATAAAAAGTCGCTTAAAATCGGTCACGTCATCCCAGGAAACGACACGGTAGATAACCATTTAGAAGCTCCTCCCTTCAAGGCGCGGCTTAGAGCGACCATAAGCGGGGCGCCATGTTGGTCTTGGTCCGTCAAGC
Organism: Noctua fimbriata; assembly: GCA_905163415.1. Lineage (NCBI taxonomy): Eukaryota > Metazoa > Arthropoda > Insecta > Lepidoptera > Noctuidae > Noctua > Noctua fimbriata. Next base: position 3,230,615 of record LR990928.1, read on the forward strand.
ACATCTCTGCAGTCATCACCCAAGCACGTGCATCCACATCTTGTTTCTCAGGATCGAAATCCGGTAAACGAAAGCCATGTGACGACGTAGTGGGTGTTTTCATGGCTTGAATCAGCGTCAGAAAATTGCGGTTCTGTTGTTCCAACAAACGCATCCATTTTTCGTCGCTAGCGTCTTCATTTTGAACACGTGGGTCGTCGTGGTCCAATCCCACTTCTGATGACGGAGGTTCGTTATCAGTGGGTCGCGACATCGGAAATAAAACTCACAAAACCTTCGTTTACACTTTTAATTACTTGCTAACACGCACTCAATACAAAATATTCAAGGATGCCTCAGATATGGCTCGATTAAGAATTTAGGAACGCGGGAAGTTTAGCGCGGAGTAACGAACGTCTACCCAGACTGCCGGACCGCGAAATTGGTCGCGAAATTTTTCTAAGTATTTTTTTCAGTGCCCCAAAGACGACACTCTGACCTGAATTTCATTCATTTAAGACAAAAATCAGTGAAACGACCTTTAATCATTCTAAACTAAAATATTATGGTAATTATGTTTAGGGATAAAAGCGTTATGATAAAAAACAGTAGGAGTTAAACTCCTACTGTTTTTTATCATAACGCTTTTATATATACTTACATTAATGATATTATTAATTACAATTTTCGGAAACATGAGTGTTATGAACATCGCCGGTAGCACTACAAATAGTATGAATGAAAACTTTAGGTTGAAAAGTTTTAGGAAGAGTGATCATTCGGATTACAAATCATTAGGAAGAACAATTTCGGGTAATGAACTTTAGGTGAGCCAATATGGACCCCATCAACACTCACAAGCATTTTGTAAATCAAATTAAGTAACTACGCAAAAATTATTGCTGGTAAACGATTCTTTTTTTTGGGGCGAAAAATCACGTTTCACAGTAAGACTCAATGTTACATACTCAAAACTAGTCAAAACATTGTGCTGATGGATGCATGAGTGTGAATAGTACTGGGGTCAAGGAGGCATTTATAGTAAAGGCCTTAAAAACATGTTTAAAAAAAAAACTTGTGAAACAGCTGTGGAGCGAGAAATGTGTGCTGTAGGGAACTAGAGCTGAAAAGAATCCGTTAAGCATCCTCGCTCTGCTCAAGTCCCTTACACAGCTTTGGTAGAACCATCACACCATTTCACAGCGGCCGCTACATATCTTCGCACCAGCTCGCTGCTTCGGCTACCTTTGTTGGAAAACCAGCTTAAAACAAGAAAAACTGTCGGACTAAAAGCCTAGATTTTTGTTTGTGTTTGATTTATTTTTGTTTAGGTTCAATTTAGTTTGTGGAAATAAAACAGTGGTTCTTTGCTTGCCTTACTGAACTGGAATTGTGTTGTGTAGTGAAAAGCATCATGAAATAATTTTGATTGAATGACATTCTTGATATGATTGCGTCTTTGGAATTTTAAAGCATGATGTTCAGTTTTTTGTGCAAAATATAATTCTTGAAACGAAAGAATTAAATATAGGTTAACGGATTAAGGAGAAATTAACGCAAAAATGTTTCTGTAATCTGAAAAAACCACAACAGTTTTTAGCTATCTCGCATAATTACAACGGAAGCACCCTCCATTTTTTTTTCCCAAAAACTGTCCGAAGAAAGTTGTAAAAAATGGGCAACCTCGCGAAAGCAAAGCCGGGAAACAAATCGCAGTCATTTACAAAACTGTTAAACAGACGATAAACAAATTGCCTAAACGGTATACATATAAAGCCCGCTTTCACTCATAGGCGACATCTAAACGAATGCTTAAATAAAAGAGGCTCTGTTGGAACTTTAACTCTCCGTTCACCGCTGAAAGGTGAAATTACAACAGCGGATTAAATTAGGCATTAATTTTGGTGTTAATGAAAAGGCCTTGTAATGGTCATGAGCTAATTTCGCGCAATAACCCGACAAGTATGAAGTTTAAGCGTTGCGTAATTGCGCAATAGGCTTTGTCCTTATGTTTTATTATTATAATGCATGATTAGGAGTCGGGGTGCTTCGTGCGGTTTAGTATTATAGACATACGATAGCTGTCTTCTGTGTGTCGGTTCTTGGTATTTAAGTTATTTTGGTTGATATTACCGTTTACCAAAGTCTTCTCGGCTCTCTTATTTAATTGGTCCAAAGATACGATTATTTAAGAGATACTTTTAATTAGGTCCGAGTTCGAGCCCAAGACACGCACCTCTGATTTTTCGGCTTCATGTGCGTTTTGTATAATTATCACTAGCTTCGGTGAAGGAAAATATTGTGAGGGAATTAAACATGCCTGAGAGGTATTTCTCGACGGCATGTGAAGCCATGGCCCGTCGAAATATGCATGCATGTATGCATCAAAAGTGCCAAAATATGAAACATAAAATAGACAGACGGACAACGAAGTGATCCTATAAGGGTTAAGTTATTCTGTTTAAAAAATAAAAACCGGCCAAGTGCGAGTCAGACTCTTGCATGAAGGGTTCCGCACCATCGTAGTAGGGGGAGCCTTTAATTTTTATATTATTTGTTGTTATAGCGGCAACAAACATGCACATTCTGTGAAAATTTCAACTGTCTACCTATTACGGATCATGAGATACAGCCCGCTGAAAGACAGACGGACGGACTGACAGAGGAGGCTTAGTAATAGGGTCCCGTTGGTTCCCTAAAAATCAGTAACAAACCGCAGCTCAAAGAAAGTTCGGCCAACATTTCAACAAAAACGTTACGTTTTGTATTAATAAATTAATTCAACACGAGTTTCGTCCCTCGGTGACACACAAAAAGATCCGGAACAGCTGTTGTACGGAAACTAGTTGTACTCGTAACTTTCCTAGAGTTTTCAATATATTTTCACAACTGTGCCCGTTTTCAGTTTAGTTCAAGAAAAACATTTTTGATAAGTTAAGGAATCAGGCGTTACTTTACGGATGATAATAAAAAAAATAGGTCACGTTTTATAACACTCAGGTATACTTTTCTGATTAGTTTCGTTGCGGGATCCAAGACAGTTAAATTGTTTCTCTGGGACTTCGTCGAGCTTCATTGTTTCAGCGCTTTTCTGGTGGTCGCCACTCTTGAATCTGGCTTTATGGAGTTGCAGTGGTTTGGGAATAGTGTGGCGGGCTTGTCCCAATACTCAGGTTATAGGGTTGGGTTGCATTTTGTAATATAACATCGCGCCTGTAGTCACCAAAGGGTTAGGCAGACGTGTATCTAATAGTACACCCACATTCCGCCAGTTATGTTTAAGTCCCATGTAATAGGGGACGAGCCATCAACCGGTCGCAAATCCAGACTCCGTGGCTGCTTCTGAGAATTTCCGGATGGAAAAACCCAATAACACTTTACCCGACCCGGGAATCGAACCCAATACCTCATGCTCAGCAGTCGCGGTTGCTACCACTAGACCAACGAGGAAGGTTTTGAGGTATTTATTAAAATAAATAAAAATACAGTATAGATTTAAATATGTGAATGCACTAAACACATCTCAGCCTACCTCTTCAAGTTATACAGGTGTAATACTATCTTCATGATCAGTTACAAGATACTAGGAACACAGACACACATAGAAGTACGACTAGGCCTTGCAAAAGGAAATGGTCGGAAACTGTCTCACGACAGACCAAGTTAAATGGACCGCAGTTTGCACAAACCAAGTAGTTTGCTGGTTCAATGGTAATTCACGGATTTCAGTTTAAATGGTATTCGTATTCTAAACTTGGTTAATTACTAGATATTCTAGATATGGATGTACTTGCTTTTGTCTTTAATGTGAGGAGAACAAAAACACTAACACTATTCTAATACCGCTTTGTCAAAAATTGTAACTTTGCGGGAGAGTGAAAAAACTGCATTACTTTACATAGATAACATTAATACCATTTTTTAATTTGTGTACACTTCAAATTAGACACAGAAATTGCTTGTTTCTGATTGTCTGAAACAATGCGTCTTCTGATTCTCTAGCAAATGGCATCAATACACCACTATTTTTTAATTAGTACAAAAAAAATCGAGCTCTATCCATACCCGTTACTGATCATAATTGTGTAATCGAAAGTCAAAAAAACGAAATCCCAAAATTGTCCACGAAAACTTGTCATAACTGGTAAATATGGTGTCCGGACGTAAAGAATAGCACCATCCCATATCTTCCAGTGGGTGTCGTAAGAGGCGACTAAGGGACTTACCAGAGAATGGGCAGCAGCGTTCTCTGATTCTACAACAACCATACTGCGATCGCCAATCCGCCTGCCAAGCGTGGCGATTATGGCAAAACCCCCCTTCTTGGGGGAGGCCTATGTCCAGCAGTGGACTTTTCGGCTGAAATGATGATGATGATGACCACTAGAAAATACTACGCGCAGTGCTTTTCCATTCCTGTCGCCATTCATAGGTAAACTAAATTTCCATAAATTGAGTGACATTTTGGGATATAAACAAACGCTTATAACTTTGCTGTTTATGAATATTATTTATTGAGACTTTACATATATAATAACAAGACCTTCTCTAATAAGCCCTTTAAGTATTTGTACTAATTAAAAAATAGTGGTGTATATATTAAAACCGCCAAAAACTGACTTACAGTATGACCACTATAAGTGTGCAGTTCAAGGTGGCGCCTCTAGTCAAGAACAAATGCATCGTTATGTCAAACTTGGTACATTTATTTTAGTTCTGTATTTTCCCGCCTGCACGGATTAGCTGCAAGCAAGCATTCTGTTCATCAAACTAAGTAACTCTATGGAAAAATGATTGCTGGGAAACGATTTTTTGGACTCCGTGGCTGCTACTTTAGCAGTACCTTGCGATCCCAGCAGCTTGCGACGCCTGGAGTAACGAGGCTTCTTCTTCTTAGCGTATCGATGGCAATCTAAATTGTGTTAGCCCAGATCTGGGCTACTAGTTTGGCGCTTCGATAGCGTCCATCAGTTCCGGTAGTGAACAAACAACAGGACACGCAGGACACAATATTAAGTGCCCCATCCTTTGTAGAACAGCGCCACATTTACACTCCAGGGCAGAGTTATGAATGAATCTCCACCTGAGTAGGTTTTCCTTGCTTCTAACAACCTGGGTCCGGAATCTAGTTGACTCCAGTCTTACGAGGCTTTTAAGTCTAAAGTTCAAAATGAGCTTTTTTTCTCATTTTATCGTCTCCACTTATGTCTTCTTCCTCGGAAGCCACAAGCACCCACTTAGGTACCTACTAACACCTCTCATTCATATACGAGCGCTCTCGAACGCTTTGTCTACCCGACGTTCAACTTCAGCTTTAGACGGCCCTTCATTCTTGTTGGCTTTACTTCGGAAAATATTGTCGATAGTTACTACAAGATGCGGGTGGCAACTACAGCATTTTAGTAAGTTAAGCGTTTCAAAGGTATTTTTTTCAAAAGTTTTCTAGTTAGATTGTTCAGTTTTTGGCCTTTAGGTTTTCGAATAGCATACATCATCATCTGCCTAGCCTTTTCTCAACTATGTTGGGGTCGGCTTCCAGTCTAACCGGATGCAGTTGAATAAGTACCAGATTACATGGAGCGATTGCCTATCTGACCTCCACAACCCAGTTAGTACTGGGTAATACGATACCCTTTGGTAAGATTGCTTGTCAGACTTTTTGGGCCAACGACTACCTGTAGGACTGTAAAAGATCTACAAATGACACCCGGGACTAAAAATTTTAAAATTCGAATAGCATACAACGGGTAGAATAATTTTGGGTACCTACCTAAGTCAGTAGAGAAGTACTGTGGTTTTAATATTTTCTTCCAAAATGCTGTAGGTTGCTTTTGGTCGACTGATGTACTTTGCTGTGTTTCCACCACAAAAATGGTGTAACATAAAAATAGTATAGTTTAAAAACCTACCAAGAGCGAAGCGGACTTGAAACTTATTCCGTACCAACGTCAGCAAAAACGCCGAAAAAAAACACGTTTCTTGAATGGAGGACTCCATTCAAGAAACGTGTTTTTTTTCGGCTTCAATGTTTAACTTTATTCTATTTTTTATAACTTGTTAAAGCTCTGTATGGTGTCCGGACGTAAAGAATAGCACCATCCCATATCTTCCCGTGGGTGTCGTAAGAGGCGACTAAGGGACTTACCAGAGAATGGGCAGCAGCGTTCTCTGATTCTACAACAACCATACTGCGATCGCCAACCCGCCTGCCAAGCGTGGCGATTATGGCAAAACCCCCCTTCTTGGGGGAGGCCTATGTCCAGCAGTGGACTTTTCGGCTGAAATGATGATGATGATGATGTTAAAGTGGCGATATTTATACACACTCTGAAAATTTCAAGTGTCTACCTATTACGGTTTAAAATATACCGCTTGTGACAGGCGGACGGACAGATAGTGGAGCCTTAGTAATAGGGCCCCGTTAGCATCCCGTGGGAGCAGAACCCTCAAACAAAGAAACTATCGTCATTCATTAAAAAAATAAACAATTTCAATCCAATCCTTTAAAATCATTAACATAAATCATTCAAGAAATTAGTTTCGTACCGCATTCAACAAAGTTTCAATTGCTTTATGTTTTAAAATTCGAACCTCATTCGATCGGTGAACAGTGAGTTGTGGCCAGAATCGCGACCAATTGCAATTAGCTAATGGATATGGACCAATTGAATGCCGGGTCTGTGCGTGACGTCAGACTTTTTAAAAGTCGAATTCATTCTTTTGTTTTTTTTAATTTATGTTCGATTGGATCGGAATGTTTTGTCGCATCATCGTTATACAGTTAGACCAGACAAGGTATGTGCTTGGATCGGTTAGCGTAGGTACATCGGAGATGGCAGGGCAGAGCATTTTACCTTCACTCATCGTAGATTCATATGTAGAGGTAACAAGATACAGATTCTAATGTTCAATGACAGGAATGGAAATATCCGTTGATGCCTTGGGGTCGATCTCTAAACATTGGAGCATTACAGTATCATTGCTATCATTAAGATCGTCACCTGTCACCCAAAGTATTGAATAGTTTTTTAAATCGCTTATATTGCGCGCAATATTATTAACACGGTAATTCTAAATAGGCAAGTATTTCCATTTTTGAACCATCGAGCGTTCGTATTCCCGAATAAATTTATTTATTTTTATTTATTTATAGTTAATTAAAACGGTATTAACACCAATTACAATAATTAATATAGAAACAGAAAATAAAACAAAAGTAAAACATTCAGTTAACAACATTCATCAAAACTAATCAGAAACAGTGCATACTCTTGCATACTTTCTCTCACAGAACACCAGACATACGCATTACCTTACTCCATTCATCCATAAGCACATCACATTCAGGGTCGGCAGTCAGAAGGGCGTTGACGGTATGACTTAAGAGTATGACACACCGCAGATTCAGCTCTGGCAACAGTTTTGGATGACGGTGGGGCAAAACAGAGCAGCGGCACTGACGGTGTCCGATATATAAGGTCTATCTTTTCTTACACGAAATATTTTAAAAGTAACTTCTATAAGTCGTAAAGTCGCCAAAGCAATGAAAAAAAAAATTATCCGAGTGTTTTTTTTACGAAATTATTATAATTCTAAATTTTTTTGAGATATTTTGCATAAAACCTTTACTGTCATATTCTAACAATGACAGTAGGTAAATACGACGTAGTAAACTAGGGTAATGGATGTCCAAAAATAAGGAGCTAGTATTAATTTTGTGCGTCAAGTAATTTTAAATTATTTATTTTTTATAAAAATATACTCAGATAAAAAAAAATATCTCTTGAAATGGCTTCGTTATAGCCGTTAGATGATTCCCTGAAAATATTTCGTATATGAATAGTTAGACCTTATATTTATCGGGCACAAATAGCCGATGACGACGATGATAAAGACGATGATCCCCGGTACGGTTACTTTTTAATTTCCCCTGCCTATTCATTTGTACTTTACTAACCTGATTTAGAACACAATCTGCCAATACACACATCTGTACACTACATGGACCATTGTGTAACCATCAGTTGGTACACAGTGTTGCCAGGGCATGTTTTCATTGTCCCATGGTAGATTTAGCTATAAATACATAAATAACACAGAGAAGCGATAAATTAACAATAGTATGAACGATGGAGCGAATGGGAAGGTGTCAAATATGGTTGGATGTGGGTTCAATCAATGTTTGGCTGCGAATACAGCGGAAAACGAATTTCTAGGTTTTTGTAAGGAACGAAGCTATGGTTAGCTACCATGTGAATCGTGAACAGCTATCAGCTCTTTTTTCATAAGTCTTACAGAACATAATTATAAATTAACTGCTTAAATGACGTTGGTCTATCTATAATGAGTAATGGGCAAAATGGCCAAAGTTACATTTCATTTTCATTCTGTCACGTTGTTTACTTACATCAGAAGCTATTTTATTTTTAGAACTGGGGAATTGTTCTCATAAGGCGGTATTTAGCAGGAGTTTTAAAGACTTAATAAATAATAATCATCAGAAAAAGTTGTTCTGCTTATTATCTCGGGAAAGGACCCACATAATAAGCACAGAATAACTTAAAAAAAACTTTCACTTTCAGCAATTGCAGGTTGGTCTACCTCTAAGGTAGACCTAAGAAACGATGGGAGTACGAATTTAAGGAACGATGTGGACCAGATTGGAGAAGACAGACTAGGGACAGAGACAACTGGAGGAAACTGAGGGAGGACTACGCCAAAGAGGCGACTTCCACTGACTAAAATGATAATTTATTATTTTTTATTCAATAATGTTATTAATTTTAAACTTAAATTCAAATTTACCATTATATATTTATTAATTGGAATTATTTAATGCTTTTGCATTAATAATTGTTAAATTGTGCCATAATCGCCACGCTTGGCAGGCGGGTTGGCGATCGCAGTATGGTTGTTATAAAACACAGAGAACGCTGCTGCCCATTCTCTGGTAAGTCCCTTAGTCGCCTCTTACGACACCCACGGGAAGATATGGGATGGTGCTATTCTTTACGTCCGGACACCATACAGGACTCCAGTCTTACGAGGCTTTTAAGTCGAACGTTCAAAATGAGCTTTTTTCCCATTTTATCTTCTCCACTTATGTCTTCTTCCTCAGAAGCCACGAGCACCCACTTAGGTACCTACTAACACCTCTCATTCATATCCGAGCGCTCTCGAACGCTTTGTCTACCCGACGTTCAACTTCAGCTTTAGACGGCCCTTCATTCTTGTTGGCTTTACTTCGGAAAATATTGTCGATAGTTACTACAAGATGCGGGTGGCAACTACAGCATTTTAGTAAGTTAAGCGTTTCAAAGGTATTTTTTTCAAAAGTTTTCTAGTTAGATTGTTCAGTTTTTGGCCTTTAGGTTTTCGAATAGCATACATCATCATCTGCCTAGCCTTTTCTCAACTATGTTGGGGTCGGCTTCCAGTCTAACCGGATGCAGTTGAATAAGTACCAGATTACATGGAGCGATTGCCTATCTGACCTCCACAACCCAGTTAGTACTGGGTAATACGATACCCTTTGGTAAGATTGCTTGTCAGACTTTTTGGGCCAACGACTACCTGTAGGACTGTAAAAGATCTACAAATGACACCCGGGACTAAAAATTTTAAAATTCGAATAGCATACAACGGGTAGAATAATTTTGGGTACCTACCTAAGTCAGTAGAGAAGTACTGTGGTTTTAATATTTTCTTCCAAAATGCTGTAGGTTGCTTTTGGTCGACTGATGTACTTTGCTGTGTTTCCACCACAAAAATGGTGTAACATAAAAATAGTATAGTTTAAAAACCTACCAAGAGCGAAGCGGACTTGAAACTTATTCCGTACCAACGTCAGCAAAAACGCCGAAAAAAAACACGTTTCTTGAATGGAGGACTCCATTCAAGAAACGTGTTTTTTTTCGGCTTCAATGTTTAACTTTATTCTATTTTTTATAACTTGTTAAAGCTCTGTATGGTGTCCGGACGTAAAGAATAGCACCATCCCATATCTTCCCGTGGGTGTCGTAAGAGGCGACTAAGGGACTTACCAGAGAATGGGCAGCAGCGTTCTCTGATTCTACAACAACCATACTGCGATCGCCAACCCGCCTGCCAAGCGTGGCGATTATGGCAAAACCCCCCTTCTTGGGGGAGGCCTATGTCCAGCAGTGGACTTTTCGGCTGAAATGATGATGATGATGATGTTAAAGTGGCGATATTTATACACACTCTGAAAATTTCAAGTGTCTACCTATTACGGTTTAAAATATACCGCTTGTGACAGGCGGACGGACAGATAGTGGAGCCTTAGTAATAGGGCCCCGTTAGCATCCCGTGGGAGCGGAACCCTCAAACAAAGAAACTATCGTCATTCATTAAAAAAATAAACAATTTCAATCCAATCCTTTAAAATCATTAACATAAATCATTCAAGAAATTAGTTTCGTACCGCATTCAACAAAGTTTCAATTGCTTTATGTTTTAAAATTCGAACCTCATTCGATCGGTGAACAGTGAGTTGTGGCCAGAATCGCGACCAATTGCAATTAGCTAATGGATATGGACCAATTGAATGCCGGGTCTGTGCGTGACGTCAGACTTTTTAAAAGTCGAATTCATTCTTTTGTTTTTTTAAATTTATGTTCGATTGGATCGGAATGTTTTGTCGCATCATCGTTATACAGTTAGACCAGACAAGGTATGTGCTTGGATCGGTTAGCGTAGGTACATCGGAGATGGCAGGGCAGAGCATTTTACCTTCACTCATCGTAGATTCATATGTAGAGGTAACAAGATACAGATTCTAATGTTCAATGACAGGAATGGAAATATCCGTTGATGCCTTGGGGTCGATCTCTAAACATTGGAGCATTACAGTATCATTGCTATCATTAAGATCGTCACCTGTCACCCAAAGTATTGAATAGTTTTTTAAATCGCTTATATTGCGCGCAATATTATTAACACGGTAATTCTAAATAGGCAAGTATTTCCATTTTTGAACCATCGAGCGTTCGTATTCCCGAATAAATTTATTTATTTTTATTTATTTATAGTTAATTAAAACGGTATTAACACCAATTACAATAATTAATATAGAAACAGAAAATAAAACAAAAGTAAAACATTCAGTTAACAACATTCATCAAAACTAATCAGAAACAGTGCATACTCTTGCATACTTTCTCTCACAGAACACCAGACATACGCATTACCTTACTCCATTCATCCATAAGCACATCACATTCAGGGTCGGCAGTCAGAAGGGCGTTGACGGTATGACTTAAGAGTATGACACACCGCAGATTCAGCTCTGGCAACAGTTTTGGATGACGGTGGGGCAAAACAGAGCAGCGGCACTGACGGTGTCCGATATATAAGGTCTATCTTTTCTTACACGAAATATTTTAAAAGTAACTTCTATAAGTCGTAAAGTCGCCAAAGCAATGAAAAAAAAAATTATCCGAGTGTTTTTTTTACGAAATTATTATAATTCTAAATTTTTTTGAGATATTTTGCATAAAACCTTTACTGTCATATTCTAACAATGACAGTAGGTAAATACGACGTAGTAAACTAGGGTAATGGATGTCCAAAAATAAGGAGCTAGTATTAATTTTGTGCGTCAAGTAATTTTAAATTATTTATTTTTTATAAAAATATACTCAGATAAAAAAAAATATCTCTTGAAATGGCTTCGTTATAGCCGTTAGATGATTCCCTGAAAATATTTCGTATATGAATAGTTAGACCTTATATTTATCGGGCACAAATAGCCGATGACGACGATGATAAAGACGATGATCCCCAGTACGGTTACTTTTTAATTTCCCCTGCCTATTCATTTGTACTTTACTAACCTGATTTAGAACACAATCTGCCAATACACACATCTGTACACTACATGGACCATTGTGTAACCATCAGTTGGTACACAGTGTTGCCAGGGCATGTTTTCATTGTCCCATGGTAGATTTAGCTATAAATACATAAATAACACAGAGAAGCGATAAATTAACAATAGTATGAACGATGGAGCGAACGGGAAGGTGTCAAATATGGTTGGATGTGGGTTCAATCAATGTTTGGCTGCGAATACAGCGGAAAACGAATTTCTAGGTTTTTGTAAGGAACGAAGCTATATGGTTAGCTATCATGTGAATCGTGAACAGCTATCAGCTCTATCTTCATAAGTCTCACAAAACAAAATTACAAATTAACTGCTTAAATGATGTTGGTCTATCTATAATGAGTAATGGGCAAAATGGCCAAAGTTATTTTTCCTTTTCATTCTGTCACGTTGTTTACTTACATCAGAAGCTATTTTATTTTTAGAACTGGGGAATTGTTCTCATAAGGCGGTATTTAACAGGAGTTTTAAAGAATTAATAAATAAGAATCATCAGAAAAAGTTGTTCTGCTTATTATCTCGGGAAAGGACCCACATAATAAGCACAGAATAACTTAAAAAAAACTTTCACTTTCAGCAATTGCAGGTTGGTCTACCTCTAAGGTAGACCTAAGAAACGATGGGAGTACGAATTTAAGGAACGATGTGGACCAGACTGGAGAAGACAGACTAGGGACAGAGACAACTGGAGGAAACTGGGGGAGGACTACGCCAAAGAGGCGACTTCCACTGACTAAAATGATAATTTATTATTTTTTATTCAATAATGTAATTAATTTTAAACTTAAATACAAATTTACCATTATATATTTATTAATTGGAATTATTTAATCCTTTTGTATTAATAATTGTTAAATTGTGGTAGAATAAAGGGTATTTTTTTATTTTGTTTTTTATTTTAATTGCAGGTTGCAAATGACTATCTAATATACCTACTGTTTGTATTATCTGGATTGCCATATCCCAACTAACTCCTTTCTGGACAACGTACAAAGCACTTTAAGCCGTTGGTCATACTCCTGATCTCTCTCAGGTCGTGTCGGACTGCCGTCCCATCGGCCTATGGCAGTGATGAGAGAGAGAGCACCTCTGTATGCGCACACACTTGTGCAATTGTGCAATGCTGGTCGATCGCCGATGAGATTGGCCGCCATGACCGAACACGGTCAGGAGGAGTATTATTCCGCTTACCTTATAGCCACACCGTACACGTCACAACCTTTGACGCCGGTTGTATCCCAATACCGGGATTATTGGTTGATTTGTAGACTTATGCCGTCTCTCGTCAACCTGACGTGTTATTGTACTATCGACCGCAACTCAAAGGTAACCAACCGACTTCGAAGCCAGATGCGCGGTTACAGGAACAAGTTACCCCGATGACGGTATTCCGAGGAAAGAAAGGGTGACTGAGAAGTGTAGTATTATCGGTTAACGAGTTTCAGGCCGTAGGTTTGAACCCAGTCAGGCGCATTACTTTGTAAAATTAATTTCATCGCTTCTGCTCTCAAAACGGTGAAAGAAAATATCGTGAGGAAATGGGGTCCTGCAACCAAAAATGCGAAGACATGTCATAGCTCCCAATCTGCACAGGCCCCACGTGGTGAATTATTATAGCCCACTCCCTCTCATGTAGAGGAGGGCTGAGTTCCAGTGGAAATATTCTATGAAAAGTATACTAAAGTGTGACTGCGGACAAATGATGCCCCATCTACTTTCCTGCTTGTATCGGAAAAGCAAAAATTACAACCGCTGCATAGAACAAAAAGTATTACAGCACCATCTATGTCATAAATCAAGAACTAACAACAAAATTCTGAATCGCGCTATTAAAGTTATCCGCAACTTACGACGATGTAGGAAACCCGACAAGAACTGTCGGGCGGTGGGAGCCTACTAGAAAAAACACCCGTCCCCTTTCTCTAGTTGATGAAGAACTTTACACCCTATTCTTTATAGCCCTAAACTCGTGACCCGACATGTCTTCCTTTATGTTACTCCACCTGGACTTTAAGGGATCTGTCCGTGGCCACTGATAACGCCGTTGAAGTGCTGGTTGAAGCTTATCTAAAGGAATCATCAACAGGACCCGAAGAAAAAGTAGACAGTTTAAAATTAACTATGCCTTTATTTAGTAGCAGTAAGGGTGGCTTTTGTAGTAACACAAACGTGTGGGTGATCGTACTAGCTTGAATCCCGGTATTTGTTTGGGATCAATCGGGATGAAATGTGCCCCTTTGTAACCCATGACAGGTTAATGGTAACATTCAAATGGCATGAATAAGCTGGGGTCTCCTGTCCGTTGTGGTCTAACTCGATTCATAACCATTTATGAAACGCGCTTTCTGCACTGAAGTCATATTTTTTAAAGGGTCTAAATATAAAGAAAGAGTATTTAAATAGAACCCTTGCGCACTCATCTCACACGTCTTTTTTCCTTCGCTCGGTTTCTACCATAACATCACGACTTTATTCTCAAAATCGGAAAGTAGATGTGTATTTAGGGCACACAGCCATTTCCCTGAGAATTACTGAAGAAACCGAATTACCTAACCCGGAGCATCAAGCCCGAACCAAGACTCAGCTATTGAGCTTGTGAATAGGCCAGACCCACTTTAAGTAAACAGACAACCCTACTTCTCATAGACTGATAACCTCTGTCATCATCATCATCATCCAAAGCCCTACATCACGCACTGCTGGGTGTAGTCCTCTCTTTGCTAGTGCTAAGCTCCATGTTCTTGTGTCAGCCTCATCCAGGATATTCCCGACATGGCAATAATGTCGTCTGCCCTTCACGTCGCCACTTCTTTAATGTTGTACAACACAAGAGTAAATAAAGTAAACCACTCTAAAATAAAAGATATTCAGTAAAGCTGAAAGAAAATGTCCTCTATGTAAAGTAACAGTAGCGCTTAAACAAAAAAGCACAATTTCCTCCCGTATTTGCTTGTGTAAATGCGTGTGAAAATCTCGTGAATTTGTTGAGATCACGCGGGTGTGTCGAAGGCAGCCAACAGAAGTTCTGCTTCAGATTTTCTTTTGTAAAAATATTGGAACTTTTTATCTTTGTCAGTCTGTTATCTTTTCACGATTCAAGAAAAATCAAATCTCGATAGCCACACGGGTAGACCATCATCACCATCATTTGCTTAGCCTACTACCTAACTAACCTAACTATGTTGAGTTTGGCTTCCAGTCTAACCGGTTGCAGGCGATGCAGCTGAATGCCTCTCTGGGCGGAGCGGAAGGGAGTGTCAGACTTGTACTGACTAAAACCCATGTTCATTCTTTGCCCTTTGTGTTCTAGGGCCGCGGTATCTCTTTCGAACAGTCCAGCAGGCATCGGCCGGTTTGCTGACATCTCTTTAAGGCGATGTGGAACACGAACGCGCTGTCGAAAAGGCGCACACAATAGGCTGCAATAGACTGCAACCGTTCCGTAATATGTTCGTTTATGTATTAAGATTGCAAAAAAGTATTTTTCTTTTAATTTTAGATTAAAACACTTCTTCAATTTATTTTGCCTCAGTTGCTGTCGAAAAATGTGTCTCGCTGGAGCGTATAGCCAAGCGGTGAGCTTTCAAGTGAACGTCCATGGCGTTTCTTGCCCATTCTTCTCCATGAGATGTACATTTGGAATGGCTGACTACAGCCGTAACTTACATACTTATTAAGCTTGTGGCTGTACAGACACATCTTTTTGTTTTTGACCATACAAACTATAACTGGTATGTTTGAAATAAATGCTTTTGAACGAAGTAAAACTTCTGAACCTAATTTCTTGTTGGCCCGGAAGCTCCGCTGTCACCCGAAGCATGGCTTCCGATTATAGGCTTCGGCGCCCGCATTTTCGATTTTTCATGTTTTAAGCGATGCTAAATTGTTCTAGCGACTTTCAGGAGGAAGTTCAGACTCAATCAGGCTCAGATTTTATACGTAATAGAGTTTTTGAGGTGGTTTGGACTTCGATGTGAGGTTTATATTGCTCATGATCAGCTACTTTCAGTCTAACCGACTGTAGCTAAATAGGTTCATGGAGGGAATGCCTTAGACCTTTACATCCCAGTAACTAGGTACACAAGACCCTTTGGTAAGACTGGTCAGACTGAACTTTCGTACTTCTGACTACCCGTAACGACTGTCAAGGATCGAATGACAGCCAGGACTAAAAGCTTCAAGGGTTTGCCGAGTCAAGAAGATGTCTTGGTGTGTGGATACAAGACGATCATCCATCCTCGGACCGACCTCGGCAAACGTAGCTTAACTCTTATTATTATTTAGTCACGGGTTCCAAAAGAAATAAAAACGAGCAGCCAAGTGCGAGTCGGGCTCGCACATAAAGGGTACGTAGCTCCAAAAAATATAACACTTAACAATATTTTTAACGCTCATTCATAGGTCAATAAACTAACTTTGTTTTTTATAGTATTTCAATGAAAAACAAAGTTTCTGCTGCAGTTTCAAGTAAAAGTCCCAGACGAATCTATAAGCGTTCCGTTTTTTCCATTTGGCAACGGAACCCTAAAAATATTCTGCTAATCCTACTATTATTATAAATGCAAAAGTCTGTGAGGTTGGATGGATGGATGGATGTTTGTTACTCTTTCACTCTTTCTTTCATCATTTCAGCCGAAAGACGTCCACTGCTGGACATAGGCCTCCCCCAAGTGTCACCACATTGACCGGTCCCGTGCGACTCGCATCCAGCGGATCCCTGCAACCTTCACCACGTCATCGGTCCACCTAGTGGGAGGCCTTTCAACGTAACGCAGGTAGTATGATGCCGTGGGACAATTATCGAACTACACGAGGGCAAAGACGCGGGCATAAGCTAGTCTTTGATAATTCTACTTCATAATTTTTCTACCGCGACTTCTTCTTAAAGTCTCCCAATACTCTTTGACTCGTCCCCTACCAAAAAGAACTGACGTACCCCGTGACGCGGGGGAGCATTGAGTGGTGCACTCGTACACATTTCTCGTGGGACACAGATTCACCCCCAATAACATAGCAAATCGATCACAACAGACCGGTACAGCACGGTTGGTGAAGTGGCTGAGCGATTGACTGCTGCGCTGGGTGTCGCGGGTTCGATAGTTGTTCCGATTCTGGCTGTTTGTATATGTGAGTTTAAATGTTTGTAAATGCACTCACGATACAAAGCTTTTAAAAACAAACTGGTATTCATGCCATATATAATGATGTATATATAAATGTGTATATCCATCTTCCAAGCTCGTCGTGCTGTGCTGGCGCTGCCGCTGCGGCTGCAGAGAACCTCAAGCGGCGTAAATATAGAAACCTTTGTGTTAACTATATTTTCGAGCCGTTTGGGGTTGAAACTCTGGGGTCGTGGGGACCGAGTGCTCATAGCCTGTTTAAGGAAATTTCGAAACGCCTAGTTGACGCTTCCCGTGACCCAAGGGCTAAGTGTTGCCATACCACGTGGCAACGCCGCCAGTCTCTTGGGCACATTACCAGCTGACAGCGTTGAGGAGGAGTTTTTTGATGCCCTTTTATAGTTTGTTGTTAGTTTATTTATTTTAGGTTATTTAATAGTTTTTAATTAATTATGCCATATATAATTAAATCTTATTCTTGTTTTTATACACACTCAGTAACACTTAAATTAATGCCCAACTGTCAGTCGGACTGTTAAAATTTTGAATACACAAAGCGAGTTTGACTGGGGCTCCACACTCAAATAACGAAAGCACAGCTACAAGTCCTTTTTTTCTAAAAGAATGAACCGATTTTAATGAAACTTCATTTGCATAATAAGCAGGATACATAGCTCTAAAAAGATTTAGAAAAATAGTATTACAGCTAAATTAGACCGATTTTAAATTTTCAATAGAAACAGAAATGTCCAATTATCTTTTTTTTAAAAGACTTTCGCAAGTATTCTCTGATAAATTTTTAGACTTATGTACCTGCTTATGCGTATGAAGTTTAATTAAAATCGGTTCTGTCGTTTCGAAAAAAAAAAGAACTTGAAAGTTTGTATGAAATGCCCTCTTAATTAAAAAACAACGCGTTTTTCCTCCATATTTAGAACTTAGAAAACGACACAATGTTTCTTTTTTTCGTAAACCTATAAGAAGCTTGTAAATCAAGGGTCATTAATTTCTCCAGACCTTCTTATTTCTTAGTATAAAAGCAAAAAATATAAACGCAAAGTAACGCAGAAATCCCTAAGGAAGTGTAAGTTACAACGTATTAAGCTTTTTTTAGAAAATGTGAATATCTTTTAGGGTTCTTTAGTGAAGCAGCAAAATCTTTTGAGGGATACTCGAAGGGTTTTTTGTTGCCTCTGTGTTATCTGTAAGCCTGAGTAGTAGACGTGACGCAGAGTAGCGCTGACAATTTGGAAACTTCCACCACTTTACAACTAGCTCGTGGGTTTCGTAAAAGAAATTCCTTTCCGTTTTTTTTAACATCACTACTTTCAGAACGGAAAGAAACTATTGTGCGGAAACTGGTATGTCCTAGAACCAGGCCACTAGCTAGTGAGCTAGCGAGCCGGGCGAGCTTCGTTTCGGCTCTTACGGTAGTTCGCGGTGTGAACCAAAGTATGAAACGATGCCTCACCCGGCTCGCTCGCTCGCTCGTTAGCTGGCGATGTGGCCTGCGCTTTAAAAGACAATTGATATCGAAACGTTTGCTACGGAACCGTAATGCCGTGACCCCTCACCACATTTCGGGTAAGCCACGTTGGCTAATAATTATTTTCAGTTTGGTCATGTAAAGTGTCTCTTAGCTTTACAGAGGTCATTTGTTTAGCGAACCCTGCTTTAATATCTTTTTCTTCTTAGATCTTTTCATTTTCAGCTCTCGCATTGTTTGGGATGGAGGGGCTTGGAAGTGGTCTATGTACAGCAATGCACTGCGATAGGCCTCGTTTATTAATTTGATCGGTTATGTTTTCATACAGGGTGTAACAAAAGGGTATAGTCATATGAAAGGATATGCTGCCGACCATCAAACTGAAAAACTTCCTCCTTGGGTCCAATATCGTAAATGCGAAAAAAATATCAGCTGTCCCATACGGTAATGAAATTTATTTTGGACAGCTCATAATTTTTTCGTATTTACGATGTTGGACCCAAGGAGGAAGTTGGCAAATGATGATGTTTTATTAACCGACTTCTAAAAAAGGAGGAGGTTATGTATTCCAACAGCATCTTCATTTTTTCATGTATGTGCGTATACTGACCACTCCGTGATTGCGGGGGCAATTTACGTGATCTTTTTTTTTTGGAAGAGGTCCCATATATATTTGATTAACTTTGCGTATTTTTTCGTCTTGGCCTATGTTGTTGACATGATGGTTCATTATTAACTGCTAGTGCTGTGCCGACCAGAAGAATGGGAAAATGGCAGGAAAATTATGATGATGTGTTTATATATCAAGATACTTTCGCCGTGGCTTTGCGAGCAGAATTCATACTACCGGGAATTCATACTAGAAATATCCTAATCCAGGTCATGGACAACCTGGTGTCAAAATTCACAACATTTTACCAATATACGTGGCAAGGCAAACCAGATAGAGTGACTTTCACATTTATAATATTAGTAAGAAATAATAGAAAAGACGACAATCTACCACGTCAACTAAATTATGGTTACACAGCCACAAACTATCTCTTACAGAACAAGCTCAACACTGATAGAAAAGTGCTCTGCTTAAGTTTATTTTTTATGTGCATACGTCCCAGAGCGTGGACCGCCTCGTTGGTCAAGTGGTCGCAAGCGCGACTGCCGAGTATGAGGTCCTGAGTTCGATTCCCAGGTCAGGTAAAGTGATAATCAGTTTTTCCATCAGGAATTTCTCAGTAGCAGCCACGGAGTCTGGATATGTGCCCGGTTGATGGCAATAGGCTCGCCCCCTATTACATGGGCCTTAAACATGGCTGGCTAAGTGTGGGTGTACTATTGGGTACACCTATGTCTAACCCTTCAGGGATTACAGGCGTGATGTTATGTTATGTCCCGGAGCGTCGAAATTGCCATATTACTAAGAAACATTCTCTCATATCAAAAGTGCAGAATTCAGGAGACAAGCAATAAATATGCATTGCTCTTTTATATGTTCTGAATACCACGCTCGGATGCACTCGTAACGGAAAACTTATTTTTGTTCAAAAATTTTACATTTCGCTCTAGATTTCACCTTGTCGAGGTATGCTGAACAACAATCTAATTTAATGAGCTACGAAAGTGTAAACTGAACTTTGTGTGTCTAAAAACAGAGTTCGCAATTTATTGAAAATTTCTACTAAAATAGTTTAATGTTTGTTATGGCAACACAGGCGCTGATTGACTATTCGTATTCTAATAATAATATGTAGTGGTGGTGTATGTGTGTGTGTGTGTGTGTGTTCTTAATTCAAATTGTTACAAAAAAAAAAGGTTTTGTTATTTCTGTTTCCTGGATTGGTTGTTCATTTAATAAAGATTTTATTAATGGAAAATTATATGCTCTGAAACCCACCTGCGTAGTTTTACTAAGAATTTCTTCATCGGTAGTTAATGACTTTCGAAATTCATAAGACAAACCGATCGCAGGAGGCTTCTTTTTTGTTTCATCTGCCCAGCCTTTTCCAAACTTTATTGAGGTCGGCTTCCAGTCCAACCCGACGCAGCTAGACTTATCTTCAATTACCTAAACATCAGTTAATGCCCATCACAGAACACGGATGAATATTTAATAAACGTAATACACAATATGGGGCGTCGCTTACAATGCATTTGGCTCGATGTCAACAGCTGCCGGCAGATGGTGCCACTTCCGGCCAGAGCGGATGCGACGTCATTGTTGCCAGATCGTAGATGGATTATCGTTTTATTTAAGTGTTGAGAGGATGTGAGTTTAAAGTTAAATTAAAGGATGGGAATTAAAGTGTGATTCTCAGCTACCGTTACCATTTGCAGCAACTTCTGGTTAATTTATTTTTGTAATCGACTTGTAAGTAAGGTTAAGTAATAGCTCGGGGACAATATTCAAGGTTAAGCTGCGCTTGCCAAAGTCTGTCTGTTGATGGGTGATCATCCATAACATGCCGAGTTTCCTCCGCACCTCGGAAAGCACGTTAAGCCGTTGGTCCCGGCTGTCATTTAGATCTTTTACAGTCTTTAGGAAGTCAGTGCCCCGAAACTTTGACAACCAGTCTTACCAAGTGGTATCGTATTACCCAGTTACGGCAGTCGCTCCATGTAAAAATACTGGTATTCAGCTGTGTTCAGTAAGACTGGAAGCCTAGAAAAGACTAGGTAGATAACATAGTATTAAATCATAAATTACCGACGGACGACGCGACGAACAGCAAAAATAGCTGGGTTTTGGAGCATGTTATATTGCATTAGAGTTCCTTTTATAGCGGAGGTAGCACTAAGAAAGGATTTTTTCTATTAATTCCTTAAAGGGGTTAAGTTGGGTGTGAAAGCCCATCTATTATAGGGGCTGTCTAAAGGGTGTAAAAAGACCCTTCACATAACCGAAAGGCACTTGTTCTCCCCGTCTTTGCGATCAGTTGTTTGTTCTTGACCGAACCTGGGAACCTTCTAGTTACGGAGATATTGGGGTTCAAAGTTCCAACATTTTCGCATGTTTTTTTTTTTAAATACATGTTTTTAAAGTAAGATTTTTACTTTACACACCTCCACGACCCCCGTACTATTCAATCCATCCATCAGCACAATGATTTGAGTGCTTTCCATCGAGTCCTACCGTAAAACGTGATTTTTAACTCCAAAAAAAAAATCGTTTCCCAGCAATATTTTTTTGCGTAAAGTTACTTAGTTTGATGTACAGAATGCTTGGTTGACGGCTGTGTGAAGGGTCTGTTTACACCCTGTATTATAAAAGACAAAATAAACTTCAAAAACGAGTGAACCAATAGCCATAAAAAAAAAAAATCATAGTACGTACCTTTGTATCGCACAAGTACAATAATGAACATTCTAATGCATGTTCTTTCATATTAATTTCCCACGTAAACCTAAAAAAAGGAAATTACAACATGATTAATAGATGTTTAATGTGACTGTAATTAGGTACGGTACAAGTAAAATTAGAAAGATTACGATCCCGATTGTAATCAAAAGAAAATGGCGGCGGTCCACGGAACACGCATAAAATTAATTTATTATAAAAACATATTGAACGCTTGTAAAATGTAATTTTATCGTGTGTAATATTACAATATTGTGGATTCATGGAATGGCTATGCGGGTTTTCACTTAGAAATTAGTTTTTATTTTGCTGGTTCTGAAATAGGAGCTTTAATGGTGTTTTATCACGAATGGGACCATAGTGTTACGTAAAGGGTATTCAAATCTACACGGTAGGAATTAAAGTATTTGACTAGGCGCAGGAACGGATACGTTCGCAAGCGACGCGACTCTACGGAGCCGATCGCATGCGCCCTCATCCTGCCGGACGCGATCGGCTGTCGCCGTAACCGTTCGTATCCTTTCCGATCTGAGCCGTTTGGTGGAAATCATCCTTTAGGTTCATAAAAAAGAAGGTACATATTTACTACTTGTGTCCCTTTTTTGGGACTTCAGTACATACTCGAAGGTACAACTTTTTACCACTAAGAATTCCTGATGGGTTGTCAAATCCAATAGACGGGACCAGCCGAAGAAAATTGTAATCCAATACTTGTTACCAATAAGTAATCCACCAATCGTCTGTCTAGTGTCTTACGCTCGCTTGTCAGGTCAGGTCAGCATTCGTGTGTCGAAAGTCGAAAATGTTCGGGATAAAAAAATTTGTATGATAATACTCCCAATGTCCGCTCTATTTGCCAAATCAAAATCCATTTCGACATCATCATTTTGCAGTTTAAAATGACAGAAATGAGCTTTCTGCCATCAAATCCAGACGTGTTAATCTCTAAATTGAACCTCGATGGACTTACACAACCAAAAAGTTACTATTTATCTTATAAAATCCGCTTAGAGTTCAAACTCATAGCAAACATTTGAACGGCAGAACGAACAAAAAAAAAAGCCTAAATATTACGCGCAAAGCGTTCAAAAGTTTACACCACAGGCCAACGTCAGCAAAAAAGTTTACAGCCCACCTGGACCAGGTAACACACTCTGTGGACATAAACTTCGTGCTTATCTTGTTTCCCGCAACTCGTAGCTAGATTTCTACTTGGACTGCGTTTGTTGATGGTACTAATGCTTCTACCCGATTTGCAGGCGAATGTGCTTTATTAGTTTTGACGCTCTATGTAGTAGCGAAGATATCAAATAGTTATCAACGCGATTCTTGAATTACACACATCGAAAATGTCTAGGAATCAAATAGTAGAAAGTAGAATATTGCTGCAATTGAGGTTTATTATAAAGGGTGTAAATAGACCCTTAACATAGAAAAAAGGCACTTGTTCTCCCCGCCTTTGCGATCATTTTTTTGTTCTAGACCATACCTGGGAACCTTCTAGTTACGGAGATGTTGGGGGTCAAAGTTCCAATTTTTTCACAAGTTTTTCTTTAAATACATTTGTTTTTAATGTTAGATTTTTAGTTTACACACCTCCATGACCCCCGTACTATTCAATCCATCCATCAGCGCAATGCTTTGAGTGCTTTGCATCGAGTCCTACCGTAAAACGTGATTTTTCACCCCAAAAAAAAGTCGATTCCCAGCAATAATTTTTGCGTAAAGTTACTTAGTTTGATGTACAGAATGCTTGGTTGACGGCTATGTGAAGGGTCTATTTACACCCTGTTTGTATTAAGAGCGTTAACGACTTACGGCATTTAATACAAACTTTTCGAAATGTCTTTAAAAAAAAAAGAAAATTGAACATTTCTGTTTCTATGGAAAATCGGTCTAATTTAGCTGTAGTCCTATTTTTCGAAAATAATCTCTGTCAACTTTTTAGACTTATGTATCCTGCTTATGCGTATGAAGTTTCATTAGAATCGGTTCAGTCAATTCGAAAAAAGAGGATTTGAAAGTTTGTATGAAAGACGTTAACGCTCTTAACTTTTTCACAAAAAATAAATGTACTTAGATTAAAAATAAAAGTATCTGCTGCCAGTACAATATTGTCCCAAGTATTGCGAATAGACATATAAATAAATTGTACGTTTTTGTCCTTCGTTCGTTCGTGTTTCTAGACAAATTGGTATCCTGAAGAAAGCAATTAATTCACAGGACAGGACGCAATAATTTGTAAAGCGGTCACATGCAGGGTTCTGCGATTGTGGTGGTCTGGTCTGCTAGCGTGTTTGACCTTCAATGGAAACTTCGTCTATGGTATCTTTAGGGGGTGATAAAGCGATATCAATTCAAAGAATACCTTATTTCTAAAAAGGAAGACCGGATTCACGGGCTTCTCGCAGTAAAATAAAATTAACTGAGTCGATTTATTGCGTCTATTAGACGCAATAACGTCTATTAGACGCATTTTTTTGAGATGACCGTTTATTCATAGTAAATATTATATACATTAATAAATTAAAATAACCTATATTAACTAACTAACTTAAAAATAAACTTAAAAAATGGCGTCAAAAAACTCCTCCTCAACGTAGTCAACTGGTAATGTACCCAAAAGACTGGCGGCGTTGCCACGTTGTATGGCAACGCTAAGCCTTTGGCCAAGGTAAAAGCCAGCCCTTGGGTCACGGGAAGAGTCAACTAAACGTTTAGAAATGTCCTTGAAAAAGCTGTGAGCACTCGGACCCCACGGACCTAGAGTTTCAACCCCAAACGGCTCGAAAATATAGTTACCAATAAGGTTACTATTGTAAATGTTGGATATTAGAGGAGAATGAAACGCTCTGACTGCTGATTAAACACTGAGTAATTTATTAGTAAGTATTAGTATTTGAGTACACGTGTGGCATACATAGGTATAGATAACTTAGAACATAGCTTATACACTACACCTTCCCCGAAAGGAAAAAAATAAAATAATATGAAAGTATTATTTTGTTTTATGATTAGACATGAGTCATATTTTATAAACATGATAATACAGTCTGCTTACAGGTTATGCTTATTTTTATTAAATTGTATAAAAGTATATGTATAAGTAAAAGAGTACAAGATTATCATGAAATTAACAAGAAAATATTATGAATAATATAGCTTAGTCCTATTCTTATGAACTAAATCAATTTTCCCATTGTCTTTCAAAATTTCAACATTTGGCGAAACATCTTTGATAACCAAATATGGCCCATTATAAATACTTTGGAGTTTGTTTCCAGTCTCGTTTTTTAGTAGTACCAAGTCATTTTGTTTATACGTAATTGGATTACACTTTAGATCATGCCTTTGTTTTCTTAATGATTTACTTTCAAGTAAATTATCATACGCTTCTTTTTGCGATGTTTGCAATCTGTATTTCAATTCTAAGGGATAATTATCATAGTTGTAAAGAGGATCTATTGTTTTTTGGCTTAAATTGGATGGTATATTACATCTTTTCCCGAATACCAGTTCGAAAGGCGTAAATTTAGTAGCGGTGTGTACTGAGGTATTATAGGCAAAACACCAAAAGGGTAACCATGTACTCCATGAACTCGGATGGTTATTCGTTTGAATTCTTAGGAAACTACCCAAACTTTTATGAGTATTTTCTAGAGAACCTATTGTTTCGTGATGGTACGCAGTTGAGTTTAAAGTCGTTATATTGAGAAGTTTACATGTCTCTTTAAAAACAGATGACATAAATTCAGTTCCTCTATCCGTTGCTACTCTAGCAGGGATACCAAATCTGAGTATAAAATTATTAACAAAGTTTTTCGCTATTTCCTCTGAACTTTTAGATTTCATAGGATAAGCTTCTACATATTTACTTAACTCGCACTGGATAGTTAAAATATATGAATTATTATAATCATCGCGATCTAAGGGTCCTACTACATCTAAAAAAACTTTTCCCATCGCCGAATTGGCTGTCGTTGTAACAACCAACGGCTCTCTAACATAATGAGAATTATGTTTTTGTTTTTGACATTTGTCACATTTCCTAATAAATTCTTTTACGTCTCTTTCAAGACCTGGCCAAAAATAATATTTCTTGATGTTATTATACATTCGTCTTATACCAGCGTGGCCACTTGTTGGTAGAAGATGAAAATCATTCAATATTACTTTTCGGTCGTCTGTATTTTGAATAATTCTAATGTCATTTAAAATACACAATCGCGGTCCAGTCCAGTTTCTATACGACTTCATTTCCGTAATTACTTTTTTTATAAATTCGTCGTAATTTTGTTTTCTTATAAAATTTAATTCGTGCACGTTTATTTTCTCACAAAAATATTTCAGTTCCCTCACAAATGTGGCTGGCGACAATTGTGATTGGGAATCTGGATTTATAAATAACGTCATTCTCGATGACGAATAACAAAATACGTTATTTTCAATTTCTATCTCATTTGCCCTACGTAGGTTATTCAACTCATTATATTCTATAAATTTAAGTTCTACAGACATCGGCGATCTACTACGGATCTCCACGACTCTTGGTTGCGCAGGCCAATCGTCACTAGAACCCATAGCACTTGGCGAATGTTGGGACTCGAGCTCTTTTCTATATTGCGAACGTGTCATTACCGTGATTATGCTTTCATGCATATTTTTTAAGTCCGTTGATGTGATAGGTAATCGTGACATTGAATCAGCTGGAATATTTGTGGATCCTTTAATATATTCCACGATGAAATCATATTCCTCAAGTAGAAGTCTGAACTTCATGAGGCGACTAGATGGGTCTCGCATGCCAAATAAATAAACTAGTGGTTTATGGTCAGTTTCAATCACAAATGTACGACCATACAAATAGGGACGAAAATGTTTAACTGCCCATACTATCGCTAACAGTTCTTTTTCCACAGTTGGATAGTTTATTTCGGCCTTATTTAGATTTCTACTCGCGAATGCTATTGGTTTTCTATTGTCATTACACAAAACTGCGCCCAATGTATATTTGGAAGCGTCGGTTTGTAGTATGAATTTACAATTGCTGGTAAAGTTAGGGTACTGAAGTATAGGTGGGCTCGAAATTATAGACTTTAAAGTGGAAAAAGCAGTTTGACATTTTTGATTCCATATAAATAATGCATTTTTCTTTGTTAACTGTGTTAAGGGATACGCTATGTTGGCAAAGTTTTTAATGAACTTTCTGTAATAGTTGGTAAACGCGACAAATCTAATTACTTCTTCAACATTTTTCGGAACTGGCCAATTACTCAAAGCACGTATTTTCTCAGGATCGGGTAAAACACCTTCGCCCGATATAACATGTCCTAGATACAATATATCCTTTTTAAGGAAGTTACATTTATGAGGATTTAACTTTAAATTGACCTGACGTAATCTAGTAAAAATATCTATGAGATTTTTGTTATGGTTTTGTAATGAATTTCCAAAAATAATAAGGTCATCTAAATATACCAAGCACTTTTCGTAGGTCAAACCCGACATCGCAACAGTCATCATTTTTGAAAACGCATTAGGGCTTGTTTTTAATCCCATTGGCATTCTTGTCATCTGGTATTGTCCAGATACGGAAGCAGTACTTTTATCTACGCTACCCGGAACTTTAAATTGTCCAGAACAGAATGCTGTATATTTCCGACTTTTGGGATCAAGGTCACATTGGTAGTATCCATTTGAAAGGTCAAGAGTAGAAAAGTATACAGAACCTGAAAGGGAATCCAATATTTCAGTTATATTTGGTAGAGGGAATTTGTTATCTTGTATAATGTTATTTAATTTCCTATAATCAATTACCAAGCGCCAATTCTTATTGCCTGTGTTATCTTCCTTTTTAGGGACTAATAACAATGGACTTGACCATTCTGATTGACATGGTTCAATTATACCTTCCCGTAACATGTTACTAATCTGCTTGTTTACTTCATGTTTTTGCGAATGTGGTATTCTGTACGGTTTACTAAAAACTGGTTGAGCATGTGGTTGTAAATTAATTTGATGTTTGTAAATGTTTGTTGTCGTTAGCTTATCACCCGGCAATAAAAATATATCGGAATATTTCGCACAAATATTTTCAATCGTGATTTGCTCTTCGTCGTTCAAATGATTTAAATTTATTAAGCTAAACAATTTTTTAACACGGTCTGCGTTCATATTCGTACACTGTTCAAATTTACATAAATGATAGTCACTCATTTTATGTAAAGTTGGTTCAATAGTATCAAGGTGAACCTCAGTCTCATTTGTATTTAGGATTAGAATTGGTATCATACCATTTACGGGTTTAACTAATACGCTAGCAATGAATATTCCTTTTTGTAATTCAGATGAGGAAACAAGACACTCTTCGTTAATGTGAGTAGGTATGTAATGAATTGATTCCGTCCTTGGCGACAAAGTAAAATTATAAGATAACCTTGAACTTTTTGATTTTAGAGGCAATATTACTTTTTCATTACTGATGTTATTATTGAATGTTAAAGTTTTACAACTAATGTTTAGTATAGCATTGTATTTCGTAAGAAAATCCTGTCCTAAAATAGCATGTGCCATACACGGCAACGTTTTAAAAACATAAAACTTATGATTAAATAAATGTCTTCCATCATAACAATCGCTTAGAGTTAAATAAACATATCCGATTGCTTCTATTGTACCGCCGATTCCGCTTATCTTAATGCTCTCTTTATGGATTGGTATGTTTAATTCAATCGCATGTTTATATTTAATGGCACAAATTGATGCGCCGGTGTCAACTAAAAATAAGTAGTTATATTTATCTACGTATAATTCTATGCAACAATGACTATTATTTGCAAATACAAACCCATTATTCACGAAAAAACTTGCTCTGCTCCCCGTTTGAATTAGTTTTTGTGGGCTCGTCGTCGTTTACAACGTGGATGTTTGCATCACTACGTTGCACGTTCCGTTGATGACCCCTAGAGTTGTAGTTCCTGTTATTAGAATGGT
This sequence comes from Noctua fimbriata, assembly GCA_905163415.1. Lineage (NCBI taxonomy): Eukaryota > Metazoa > Arthropoda > Insecta > Lepidoptera > Noctuidae > Noctua > Noctua fimbriata. The sequence continues at coordinate 3,259,453 of LR990928.1, forward strand.
AGTACGTACCTCGATTCTGTTTTGGCTGTCCCCGACTATAGTTCTGGTACGGACGACCACGGCCTCGGTAGAAAGTTGTACCACGATGGACGGTAGGCCTACTATAATTATTAGACGTGGAGGCACCTCGAAAATGGCGGGTGGCTCCAGAAAAACCTCGATTACGCTGACCTTGAAAGTAATTATTACGTTTCCTATTAAAAGATAACATATTTTCAGACTGAGACGGCATTGCAATGGTCTCTTCATCTATAGCTGCTTGCACAGCGTCCTTTAAGGTTTCAAACTTTTGTGCAGCTATTATCGTACTGAGACGTCTATTGCGTAATCCGTCGGCAAAACGTTTAATGGCTTGTTTTTCGTTTAGAGGCTGTAATATCTTGAGATTTTCGGTTTTGCCTTCGGCTTGCGCTATAGATAAATCCATAAATAGCTCAGTCAACTCCTTACCGTAATCATTGATCGACCTTTGATCTTGTCGCAAAGTTTGTAGTTTACATTGCAAGGCGACGGTACCCTTTTTAGGCAAAAGAATCATACGCATATCAGTTAGTAATGCATCAATGGATGGATAATCGGATTTGAGTTTTAATTTCGCTTGTTGAGAGAGACGACTTTTTAATACAAAGTTTATTAAACTTAATTTGCACTGTTCGGTTTTTAAGGTAGAGCTATAGTAATCGATACCATCAATTAATTGACGAGTCATCGATTCTTCATTATTCATAACTGGTAACAAATTCAGGGCTACTTTTAAATTGAACTCCATTGTGGATTCGAGATTCGATTGTTCACAACTACTCTTAACAGTTTCACGTATATGCAACTTATTACAAAATTCTTGTATTTGAGAATACAAGTCTGCAATTTTATCACAATGCGATTTTATCAATGACAAACTTTCACCACTAAATTGCTTATCATCTATTTGTTTCGTAATGCTTGGAAGTAAAACGTTATAACTATTATATACAATAGTTGCTTCAGTCAGCTTTTCTTTCAAACGCTCTGGCGTTCTCCTGTCTAAACTCAATTTAATTAAATTTTCTTTAACTTTTCTCAATTTTTCATATATATCATTGAGCTCATGAGCCATAATTTGTCATATAAAAAAAAATAGAAATAACTAGCATACATAGTAACTAATAAAAGGTTTACATAAATCGGGTTACCATAGTTCAACGCATTTTCACCGGTTTCCGTTCACTTTCACGCACGAAACGCACTTTAAACACTTCACTTTTATGTTATTCTTACGATATCACACATTCGGTTTAAGCACGAAATCTTCTTTAGGAAGTGAAGACCCAAGCCCAGGACTGTTTGGACACGACGTACACCTGGTATTGAATCGCGTTCCACACGCCGAACATCTATTTCCTTCCGTAGTTCCTCTACGACCACGCCGAGTAAAGGAATTTCTCAAAGTCTGTCGTAGTATTTGGTCATTAATCCATGTATGATGGCAGTTCTTGTAACATTTGTACAGAAAATAGGCTGCCAATATCAGCAACAAACCCAATATTATCATCATCACAATACTTATTGCGGATAGATGAAATTGTAGCTGGTCAGTCGTAGCCACATTAGAAGATCCGATGCCATTCTGGTTTATTATAACTTCTTCTTTTTTTTGGAGTGTTGGAATTGCACATTGTTTTGTTTTTTTTTTTGCAAGTTCTCGAACAAAGTTCAATAACGCAACGTACTTTTAGAACGAGAGTCTGTACCACACACGAAGTGCGCCAGCATTGCGACCCGACACCCCATCACCAAACATGGCAGGGTCGCCATGTAAAGGTTGGATATTAGAGGAGAATGAAACGCTCTGACTGCTGATTAAACACTGAGTAATTTATTAGTAAGTATTAGTATTTGAGTACACGTGTGGCATACATAGGTATAGATAACTTAGAACATAGCTTATACACTACACTATATTTACGCCGCTTGAGGTTCTCTGCAGCCGCAGCGGCAGCCCCAGCACAGCACGATGAGCTAGGAAGATGGGATGGCGCAAGAGTATCGACACAAGTTGCATCCCACACTAAAGGCCTACCCATCTTCCATGGAAACAAAGACATGCCGTCCGGTCTCTTGCCATCATCAATTAATTTAAAAAATCAATCAATTAATTTTAAAAATCAATCAATTAATTTTATTGTCGACTCTTCGAGCATTCCTCATCTCCCATAGAAAAAGGAGAATCCTCAGACTAGACGGGTGTTGTCGGGTGGGCTACTGACCGACAGTTGTTGTCGAATTTTTCTATAAAGTCGACACGCAATTATGCGGCCACACACTTAAGTGAAATCAAGATCACACATCTACGCTAACACAGTAATACAATCTCCGATAATTTTATTTCAAAACAAAAATGAAATGGGGATTGCATACTCTTGCTTACTATAACTAACAAAACCGCACTTTTTCGCGCACATAAATATTAGAGCGTATTAAGCCACAGACAAAGGTGCGAGTGCCGGATTAAACCGCTTTTAACCGGTCGGAACCGGTTGGATCCGGGTGGAACTAGAAATTTCGAGTTAATTAGAGAGCTTATTTGAGTCGCATCTATATTTCACGCCATGCGGGTAGGCGCGCATTGCGCTGCATATTTTTTGTCTTGCGCATAGTTAATGTTTGGCCGTATGTCATACCGTTACGTAACAAGATTTTGTTTAGCTTAAGTACTTTTTATTACATCTTTAAACTACAGATTTCGTCGCGAATCAACGTTAGTCAAGTAACTTGTGTTGTGACTTCCTTTATAAAGGCTAAAGCTGAAAGTACAAGGGACCCCGACACACAAACGGTTACACGTACCTATTTAGAACGTCATTCTGAGCCCCCCACATAGAAATTTTTAATCGGTAATAAAAAAAAACAGCTGTTCCATACATTATGCAGCATGAAACAGCAGATGTTTTTTTTTTTAAATACATATTTCTATAGTTTCTATAAGGAATATGCAGGCGTGTACCTTATCCTCAAATAAACTTATTTACCTCCTTTATTTTTCTTACTTTCTGATAAAGACGCGTACGTAAGCAAATACAACAGGTTTTCTCATTGCAAATCACTCTGAGAAGTGTCATTAATTAAGTACCACTAGATCTTATGAATATGTTAATTACATTCCAGTATCACCTTAATTAATCCACGATCGGAGATTATTATCTCCTCCCAAGAGGCTAGCGATCTGAGGCGGCTATCTCACGAATCATCTACGTCAGTTGAAGGGATGCTTGATCCAACAGTTTAATCTTTACCCCTGACAGCTCAGTGATCCCGCTACCGACTACTCCAAAGTAAATTGGTAAGTTAAATGTGTCGCTTGTCACTACTGGATTTGGGAAGTTAGGGATATACTGTATTACTAGCTAATACCCGCGGCTCCGCCCGCGTGCAGTCCGATAATTGTTTCACAGTCATAATACCGGGATAAAAAGTATTGTATGTATTAATACAGGTTATAAAATATCTGTGGGCAAAATTTCATCCAAATTCGTTCTGTAGTTTTTGCGGGAGAGAGTAACAAACATCGATCCATCCATCCATCCTCACTAACTTTATCATTTACATTATAATATAGTAGGATGAATGTGTTGGAGGTAGTTTTGTGCACGATACCGATTACTGTTAAGGGTATTACATTGCTCGATGACCTTGATGATTTGATCTATGTACTGGTTTTTGTTGACTTGCCCCGCACATTTCGCAAAATTTCGGTTTTTATTTATTATTTAAAAATATTAACAGAAAAAAAACAATACAGATTGTTAAGTATATTATTACGTATTTGTTGTTACAAAATTCATGCCGATCTATTCAGCCGTTACAGAGATAATTTAGAATTAAGGTTGACAAAGGACCTATTTTCTACGATTAACCAAAAAAAATTGAGAAGGTTTATTAAAATTTTAAACAATACAATTTATTTGTGATGAACTTAACTATAACATACTTTTTTTACACGGAAAACGCACGAAGGGATTCATCAACAAATTTCTTTGAACATACGCTGTTTTTGGGATTTGAGCCGTGTAATGCCCTTAACTTGTTATTCTATCTATTGAACAGCTAAGTCCGGTGAGTAATTTCTGGTATCTGGTGATAGGATCTCGTATTACACAACTATTTACACATAAGCTGTATTATTGCAATTTATATGTAACACGGGGTCGGGGTCGGGGTTGGGCTCGGGGTTTCTGTCACACGGTGTGGAAGGGACACCGACGCGAAAACGGTTACCACGTATATACAGTACATCATTCCGAGTCCCACATAGAAATTTTTCATCGGTTAAAAAAAAACAGGTGTTTCCTACAAAAGTGCAATACCTACATGGTCAAAATACAACATTATTTTTAGTTTATGCGAAACCTGAATATAGTTTGTTCAGAATAAGTAACTGAATCGATTGCAATAATTTTTAAACCATGTTATATTTTTTTCCAAAAATATTAAAAAAAAATTACAAGTTGGACACCGAGCGACATTAAATACCTATCGCAATAATTTAGGTACCTACTGCCAAATTATGTTTATCAATGAGCTTCGGACGACGCTGGAGGCCCGCGCGCGGGCGCGTTGCGTGCTGACCACGCTTTTGTGCGGATAACCAGGTAACAGAATAAGCTTATAACTTTGTGATTTTTTATGATACAGTTTTGAAATTTTGTACATAGATTCTTTACATAAAAATACTCGACACGTTTTTCAGGTTTCGCATATACTAAAACTAATGTTGTATATGGAACAGCAGATTTTTTTTTAAGAACCGATGAAAAATTTTGTGTATGGTCGGGCTCAGAATGATGTGTATACGTGGTAACCGTTTTCGCGTCGGTATCCCAACCTGCTCATGACTGTATGTCGGTTGACGTAATATGCACCAAGCTCTCTTAGAATTAATCCCGTATTTCAACTTGAAATACCGCGGCAAACCCTTTTCTGGTTTGCTTTGAGTTCCGTATAACGAGAGGCGAATAATTTCGACACTGCTTTTCCTGAATGTGGTTATTTCTGTGGAAAAGTAGTTAAAATGCAATGAGAAATGATGGTCTTGTGAAGGTCTTTTCTATTTGCAAAAGAAATTAGTAAAAATACCTCTGTCAGAATCAATTCTATACGTCAATTCAAATTCAATTAGTTAATTACTAATAAAACCATCTTACAACTATTATAAATGCGAAAGTTTGTGAGGATGGATGGATGGATGGATGTTTGTTACTCTTTCACGAAAAATTATTTTAATTTTATTACCAATTGTTTTGACTTTTAATTGCTACTATGACATTGTTATTTTAAATTTTATTTTTCCAATTTAATTTTATTACCTTAACATGTTTTGATTTTAATTTTTAAATGCTACTATATCTTTGTTAGCTTAGTTATACATTACATTTTATTAAACATGCTGTGGTCTCCTGTAAGTGAAAGAGTACACCTACGTGATACTTTGTCGTCGGTTATTTATTTCGTGTGGAGATCCTAAATAAAAAAATTATAAAAAAATATACTGAACAGATTTTGGATGTTTGGCACACAGATAGTTTTATAACCTGGATGGACCAGGATTTTCTTTTTATATCGGTTGTATGATTCCATGGGACAATTACCACAGTCCACGCGGAAAAGCCTCGGGCATAAGCTAGTTATAAATAAAAAGGAATAATTTATTATGTGCCTGTAACAGTTCGGTGTGATCGCCGCCATTTTTATTTCGTTCCAATTTTCTCATTGTTCACAATTCGCATAATATTTGTCCTAATTCAGTAGTTGCATTCGAGCCAAACCATAAGTGAGAGAACCGTGGATTTAAATGTACGAGAGTTATAGTTTTTTCGTGGATTTTACTAATTTTGTATATTTGGTAAACTAAGATGTAGGCAGGCAGGTAACTACCATTTTTCCTACTAATATTATAAACGCGATAAATGCGTGATGTATGGATGTCTGGATGTTTGTTACTCTTTCACGCAAAAACGACTGACCGGATTTGGATGAATTTTGGCACACAGATAGTTTATAACCTGGATTAACACATAGGATACTTTTTATCCCGGTAGTACGATTTCGTGGGACAATTACCCAAATCGATGCGGGCGGCGCTGAGGACATATACTAGTACACAATATAAGAGATATAGACGCGCAAACTGATGGCATTCAGCACACGCACAGGACAGTAGCTTAGTTGGATGTACAAAATGCTTGGTTGACGGCTTCGCGAAAGGTCCGTTTACACCTTGTATATGGAAGTAAGCATAGGTATAAGCACCATGCACACATTATTTCGGATGGGAAATGATCCCTCCCGCTCTGGGCGAAGCGGAAGGGAGTGTCAGACTTGTACTGTATAAAACCAATCCATATTTATTCGTAGCCCTTTGAGTTCCAGGGCCGCGGTATCTCTTTCGAACAGTCCCGCAGCCCTGGCAGGCATCGGCTCATGCGGACCCCTACGTGGTTGCTGACAAGGCTCGGAACCGGTTTAAAATATACCGGTTAATACTGGTTTATTTCGGTTTTCCTCCGAACTTTTCTTAAGAACGTGAACGTTTTAAGAACTTTATTTTAACCTAAATTAACCGGTTTATTCGATGAGCGGCATGTCGGCAAACGCGTTGCAACGTGTGACTTGTAAGGATGCCGCGCATAGCGGCGCGGTACTAGACGAACTTAGTACTTACGCTATTTCTTTTCATTCGATTCGTGACTTCGCAGTGGATTTAATTACCAGTTAATTTTATTATAATTGAGTTTAACATGGGTAGAAAGCGAAAGAATTTAATCTACACATACTTTGACTACAATGAAAACAATAAAACTTCAATTAGTATACATATATATTAATTATAATTATTAATATATATATTAATAATTTTTCTTTTTCCAAATATTTATAAAAATGTCAAATTAACCGTAAAAAAAATGTATATCTACATTTGTACCTGAACATCCATCTAAGTAGGTACTAAGTACAGCATGCCACACAGCATGACACAAAATGGTGTCCACACATTAAGCAGATTCCTAGATTCCTGAATTTAAAATAAAATTTCACTCTTATTTTCCTTTATTTATTTTTATTGGTAACATTTCAGTACGAATGATTACATTGATATTTCGCATGTTCCTCCAGGCACATTATACAAATTAAATATTTATTTTGTTTGATTTCTCTCGGTGTTGATGTTTTAAAGCATCTATATACTTTAAAATATTGATATATGCTTCAAGCGCATAAATGGCGGCAAAAAATGTACTTCACCTATTAGCAAATTTCCAAAAAAATTGTTTCTCTTATCAAGGTTCTTATCAAATAAACATAAAACACATTTTTGACATTCGAAGTAGTTTTTTCTCCTGGTTTAGCACTGATATCTTCGCCTGATTTGTTTTCGTTACTATCAGAACTATTTTTTGAATCCTCTTTCAAAATTTGGGTGTTTATTTTATTGAGTTGATGATACGGTTTTTAGGTGCTAGCAATGATTGGGATTGATCTACATCATCAGAATATTCCTTTCTTCTTTTTCATGGTTCACCTGTTACAAAATAATATAACATTCATTTAAATACACATTCTAATAGTTTTTATCACATAGACACACAAAACGCCCGATCTAAGAAGCAGTTTCACTAGTCGTTAATACCAACAGTGAAACTGGGCCTTAGATCGGGCATTTTGTGGCCTATTTATCCTTTAATTTTGAGAGTTTAAGGCCCGCTTGCACCACGAATCACTAAACGCGTTTAACGTAGAATGCATTTAAAACATCGTTCTGTTTTTATCAATCGTTTAAAGATGACAGAGACAGAATGCTGTTTTAAATATGTTTAGCGTTAAATGCGTTTAGCGTTTCGCGGTGCAAGCGGGCCTTAATGTCGAATACAGAATTGAAGTGTTTAGGTACTTACCGAGATATTGAGAGTTTTCTTCTTCATTAAAAAATGACTGATTATCTAACTGATCCATAGGATCTGTGAAAAGTAATATGTATTATGTTTACCGATTATTTATCGTCATTATCAACTTAATTTCACCAAAAAAAATATTAGATACTTACCCATTTATTTTTGTTTTCGCAGCGGAGCTTATTGATGCAATGACATAAATAAACGTCCGACCGAAACTAAAAATTTCTTACTACGGAATAAAAACAAAACAGCGCGCGACATTGGATTATCCTGCGTCCGTATTAAACGGTTTTTATTGCTCTAAACCGTTTAAACCGAAAAAACCTTTATGTTAATACTCTTCCAAATACCGGTTTAATAATAACGGTTTATGCGAACGAAACCGAATATAAAGGTTTTGCGTCAAAGTACGTAATAACGGTTTGAAAATTTAACCGATATCCGAGCCTTCTTGCTGACATCTCTTTGAGGCGCGCGTGGAACACGAACGCGCCGTCGACACGGCCTGTCGTCATAAGACGGCCGGACGGCGAGCTAGCCCATTGCTCGCCGTTCACAGGCGCGCGCCTATTTTGGCAGGAAGCCACCACGTGACCCCCGACGCCCAGGGCGTCTCCCGCGGCGGCTGGGACGTGAGGTTCTTTCCCTCTCACGTCCCGGCACCTCCTTGACTAGCATACCTGCTTCACCTATTGTACCTACTTTGTGTATACTTCTATCTCTTTCCACCGAGGGTTCTACAACCCCTTCAAATGCACATTAATATAATTTGAGATAACCAAACACTCAACATCTGGTCCCCAAGGAACCTGCTCCTAAAGTCATATCGCAAGTTAAATTGACATTGTTACTTATTCACTGAAAACGTCGACGACCTCAAAATGGGGGTAATTTTTGATCAACATAACATAATATCACGCCTGTAATCCCCGAAGGGCTAGACAGAGGTGTACCTGATAGTACACCCACATTTCGCCAGTTATGTTTAAGTCTCATGTAATAGGGGTGAGCCTATTACCATCAACCGGGCACAAATCTAGACCCCATGGTTGCTACTGAGAAATTCCTGATAAAAAAAACCAACAACACTTTGCCCGAATCCGGGAATCGAACCCAGGACCTCATACTCAGCAGTCACACTTACAACCACTAGACCAACGAGGCAGTCTCATCATCATCAGTCATTTTTGATGAAGTTTAATTATTTTGTTTGTTTACGTACATACAGGATTTAACAAGAGCCTTCACGAAGCCGTCAACCAAGCATTCTGTACATCTAACTAAATAACTTGACGCAAAAAATATTGCTGGGAAACGACTTTTTTTTTTGGGGTGCAAAATCACGTTTTATGGTAGGACTCAATGTAACGCACTCAAAACATTGTGATGATAGATGGATTCATAAAAGTACGGGGGTCGTTTAAGTTTACACCCTGTAGATATATTTGTTTTCTCTCATATACATACTTATTGTCGTTTTACTGATCAATCCTGGTACCATAGCTACTACTACTAGCTACAGACTCATAGCAAGCGACCACAATTATCAGGCAATTAGCTAATTACAGAAGCCTCCCCAGACAGTTAATTGCCAATCACAGCAATTATTAATGTGAGCACTGACGTGTATTAGGCAACTAGCCCACCCCGTGGCTCTGTTTACGTATTAGTTATTTTCAGGAAGTCAAGTATCTTTATAAACTGTCACGCAATTAAATTGAGAGTTTGTTCAGTATGCCCTGAGTATAGTAAAAATATACGGAAGGTACTCTACAAGGAGGAAGGGACATGATGCTAAAACGGTTACCACATATACAGTACATGATTCTGAACCCCACATAGATTATGCTTTGGTAATTAAAAAAAAAAAACAGCTGTTCCATACATTTTGACGGTGTAGGTATTGCAGTTTTGTAAGAAACAGTTTTTTTTAATAACCCTGTATAAAAGGGTATCATACACCGAGCCTGCCGAGGCCACCCGCAGCTAGAACAGTCAGTTCCGAGGAGATTCGTCGGTGTACAGTGTGCGGTCTCAGAAACCACGACGCTGAAGCGTCGTTTTAAAAACTATCGGTGCCAAGTGTGTAGTGTGAAAGGCCATCTAAAGTGTGCTAAAAAAGTTAATCACGTTTTAACTTTTCTTCAATCATCGTAGAACTTCCATCCAACTTTTCGGATTAGGTGATTCTCAAACGAAACCGCTCTTTCGCGGTCGGAGGCGGCGAAGCTGATCTTGGGTGGCGAGCGCCGCTCGTTTGCGCGCGGTTGGTCAGTGTACGGTGTTAGCATCAACAGATTTTAAACCAGCAAATGCAACGTGAGATCCGCTTCACCGCCAAACCGCACAGACGAGCGGTATCGTATGATAACTACGTATTATAGTTTTGGGGTGGTTCGCATCCCATTGCAAAAACCCTCCTACATCGCTTTCCAACATTTTGTATGCACCGTCGCACACTATAGGCCTTTTTGTCGGATAGTAAATCATCAAATGATCCCTCCTACTCTGGGTGGAGCGGAAGGGAGTGTCAGACTTGTACTGACTAAAATCCATCCATGTTCCTTATTTGCTCTTTGTGTTCCAGGGCTGGGGTATCTCTTTCGAACAGTCCCGCAGCTCCGGCAGGCATCGGCCGGTTTGCTGACATCTCTTAAAGGCGCGCGTGGAACACGAACGCGCGCACACAATAGGCTGCAACGCACTTTTTGTCCTGGACAAGAAGGTATCCAAAATAATACAAATGCCTAGCTATAGGTTCAAGGACACGGACCCTTCACGACGCCGTGAACCAAGCGTTCTATACGTCAAACTGAGTAGCTCTTCTCAAAAATTATAACTGAGAAACGACTTCTCTTTTTGCGGTGAAAAATCACGGTTTACGATAGGACTCAAAGTAACGCACTCAAAACATTGTACTGATAGATGCTTTGAGTAGTACGGGGGTCATGGAGGTATTTAAAGTTATGTTTTAACATTCAAAACTGGCTTAAAAAATCCCCCAATATCTCCGTAACTGTAAGGTTTCCAGGTATGGTCTACGAGAAAAAAACGATGGCAATGACGGGGAGAACAACTGCGTTTCGGCTTCTACTTATGTACATAAGGGTGTTAATATATCCATCGCGATGACGCGACCATTTGAGGGTCGATTGTCGTCATAAAGCGACGCACTTTCCATTTCCTTCTTTTAGTCCCCCGCAGTTGACCCGAAGTTACAAGCTGATAGAGGTTACATAACATAACAATACCTCTGTTTCCTGAAGGCTTAAGAAGTCATTTCGGGGTCACCAGTATAGTCGTAATGAGGAACAGGGTGTAAAGTTCTTCATCCCCCGTTGAAAAGGCTGTTGATGATTGTGTCTGGTGGGCTACTACTGCCCTGCAGGTTGTTGTCGGTTTTTTCTATATGTTCTAAAGTCGCAGAAAATTAAATATCGCCATTTAAGAGTTTTGTGTTATTTCTTCATTTGAATCATAGATGGCGCTGTAGCACTTTTTGTACTATGCCACTATAGGTTTACCTGAAGTATATCAAGATTTCGCTCGTCATGTTTAAGATCCCTTTAATAATTGCGCCCTTTACCATAAATGATGCTGCCCACTACACCGTACCATACCATGACCGTCGTGAGGTTCGTGGAATAATGTCGATGATTATAGGAGTACCCATCATTATCTGCCAAGCCTTTTCCCAACTATGTTGGGGTCAGCTTCCAGATTAGCCGGATGCAGCTGAGTACCAGTATTTTATATGGATAGACTGTCTGTCTGATCTCCACAATCCAGCCGAGACAACCGGCTTCGCGAGTTTTCCGAGGCACGGAGGAATCTCGGGATGTAATGGATGGTCACCCATGCGCAGACGAAATTAAAGAAGAAAAATCGGTGTGTTATAATTATTATGTTATGAAAGTCATTGATTTGTCAATTTATAATAGTGAAGGTCAATGTGATTCTTAAAGTTAAGATACGCATTCAAAGAATAAAATAATTCATGAAAATGTAAGCATTTTTTTTTATATCCTTATCCGAAATGTGCAGAGAAAATATAAAAATAATAACACAAGAAGAGTGTTTTAAAATATAAATGTTCCTGTTTCACAGAGCCTGGATAAGCATCTCTACCAAAAAACGTTCAGCACATCATGTGTCTAACGCACATAACATCACACCTGTAATCCCCGGAGGGTTAGGCAGAGGTGTACCTAATAGTACACCCACATTTCGCCAGTTAAGTTAAAGCCACGTAACAGAAGTCGAGTCTATTGCCATCAACGGGGCACAAATCCAGGCTCCGTGGCTGCTATTGAGAAATTCCTGATGGAAAAATCCACCGAATGGAACCTAGGAGATCATGATCAGCGATCGCGATTGCGTCTACGGGACCAAACGCTTACATCTTATCATTTAAACCTGAAATCCACGTAATCGACCGCCAATAACTAACTTGATTTCCTATCCGGATATAACTTTTTCCCCGGGTAAGGGACAATTTTTTGATTGATGACTATTTGATTAACATCGGTTTCTTTTGTAATGGAACATTTTTCTGATTAGTATTAAAAGTGTCGGTTCGACTGGCAACTCATTTCCTGCCCTTTTTCGAAGGCATCCTTTTTAAACGTGATGATAATGTGATCAGATTTTCTTGTATAGTTACGCCTGTTTTTTAGGGTAGGCAGTATTAGAGGGGCAAGTGATTCTTAGTTTGTGGGATTGACTTTGACACCATACCCAATATTGTCATCCACATAAATCTAACAGATCTCAGACCATGAAACCGTATATTTTTTTAGATAGAAACTTAAAGATGGTATTCACAATATTGCGTCTGGTTGATGCCATATTGAATTTTGATGATTGTCATGTCTTTGGAGACACTTGTAAGATTAAGAAAAATCGATTGACGTAAGAAATATCAAAATCGGGCCACGTGTTTGGTCCCTAGAGCGACACAAAGGAACAAACATAGATAGGCTGATAAACACTCTACCCTCCTTTGCGTCACGCAGTCGGGTAAAAAGAGACTCGTGGATTGTGTGACGAATGATATGAAAGGCGACTGTGTGTGACTGCCTCGTTGGTCTAGTAGTCGCAAGCGCGACTGCTGAGCATGAGATTCTGGGTTCGATTCCCAGGTCGAGTATTGAGTTTTTGCATTAGGAATTTCTAAGTAGCAACCTCGGAGTCTGGATTTGTGCGCCCGGTTGATGTCAATAGCCTCGCCCCCTGTTACTTGGGACTTAAACATCACTGGCGAATTGTGGGTGTACTATTAGATACACCTCTGCCTAACACTTCGGGGATTACAGGCGTGATGTTATGTTATGACAGGCAAAGGAACAAATGACAGCATGACGGTTGATTATATAATAGAAGAATAAAATGTGTTCCGCCGACTCTAAGTAACATAGGATAAGGGCAGAAACATGATGATTGGCATTAAAAGTGTTCACAAATAGGATTGTTGCTAATTCCATATTATATTATCCTAGTATGACTCACCAGAAATGATGCAATTTGTGTATTATTAGCGAATGAGTAATATTTATTTGCACTGTTACTACCTAACTACAAGATGTAACATACACGACAAACTCTCGTGTGACTTTTGAAAATTCATTCATTCTATTCAACTTTTTTTTTAATTTTGACCATACATGTTGATCAGTTGATCGCGTTGCGCGTCATATAGAAAGAAAATCCAGACTATTATTTTTTGGGCATATCAAGAACTCGTAGAATAAAAGTTGTTCAGTTTCATGGTCTGAGACACAAAAACGCGTTACACCTTGTATGTGTACTTGTACACAGAATTGAATTTGGTGAATTTTCCAAGTGGGCGTGGATGGATGTCAGTTTGCCGTACGTATGTCATTATTTCCCAGAATTTGATCCTTATTAACGACACTCTCGAATAGTGTAATAATACAGTGTTTATTTTTTTCCCGAAATCAATGGATTCGATTCCTGGCTAGGAATATTGATTTTTCAAAAATCTTGTGACTGAAAATCTCGAGACTACTTTGAGTATTTTTCGCTATTCCTCATAGTTTCGGATTTGGCCATCCACGCACACTTAAAAAATTCACCCTTTATTATGTTACGGGTAATGCTGGAAGAAGTATATTAGGTTTATCCGGGTTAACATGACCCAAGCTTTTCGAATAAAGACAGAGTTCCAGCCTTCTTTTTAGACGCGATTGGAAACAACTTACTTAGATAACCTAACCTAACCTAACTCATTTGGTCGTCGGTGTGCCCTAGCAATAAAAAGGACACACGTAAGTTTAACCAACTGCTACCGGCCCCACCTAAGTATAGCCGGCTAGAATTAGGTGTAATCGTACTTTGGATTTTAGACGTAACATAGTTATTTTTCTAAGTGGATTTTGTTGGGAAACAGCATTACCCGTAACATATGTATTAAAAAACAGTAAAATAACCTTTAAAAACCTAACTACAAACCAAGAGATTGGCGGCATTGCTACGTTGTATGGCAACGCTTAGCCGCTCCGCCGTTGTGGCAGCGCCAGCACAGCCCACTGAGCTATGAAGATGGGTTGGCGCAAGAGTATCGACACAGGTTGCGTCCTACTTTAAGGCTGCGTCAGAGATGAGCGAGGTTGCATAGCGAGGGATGTGTGTGGAACTAACCAATCACATAGCTAGAATAGCAGAAGCTGTGAAAAAGAAGCGATAAAACTAACCAATAATATCGCTACGCATCCTCGCAAATTTTTGATGGAAATGCAGATTAAAGGATGTTTTTTTTTTGTTTTGTCCTGTGTGAGTCGAAGAAACACTTTTTCTTTCTTTCTTTCTTTCCATGGAAACAAAGACGGCACGTCTGCAATCGTCGCTTGCCAAGCCATTGGGTTCTAATACAGCTGGAAAAAAAAGATCTCGTCGGATGACGTCATTCAAATTCATATTATAACATATTATTATAACGTTTTCCTCATTATGAAGATGCAGTTTTGTAATAGTTAACGCCGCGAACAGAGGCCAGTTGGTGTCTGGCCGTTGTTTCGAGTTGGTCCAAACGTACTAAGACCTAAATATTAAGTACAATTCTGAAATATTGAGACTCTTCTCGTGTCGTCTCGGTCCCACTGTGACCACAATTGCTGCGGACTTTTGGCGTTTAGTTTAGCTTACTACATTTTGTGATGCACAATATTACGTAAATAGTCAGAAAAAAGTAAAAATATATTGTTTTAGACCAACTATAACTTTTGTATTGTTTGTTATGTTTACTTTCTCATTGTCCTGCCACGGTTCCTGCCTATGTTCAGTGTACAGTGTCGCTTATTCAATTATTCACAAAATTTATTAAATAACAGTTGCTGTGATTACTGCAGCGCGTAGGAATTGTGGAACTAGACTGTAGACTGGTTTTGTTAAACGATAATAACATAAGGAAAATTAATAAACTCGTGTTATGATAACAACGTCCGGGTCTCTACTATTTAAATACGCTTATTAACATTATACGAATATGAAATACGCGAGAGGCTGATGTCCGCCTCACAATAGCCTTTCTTTTATCTTTGTTAAGGTTTTTTGATCACATTTTAGAGTTTCATTATTGACTAGGAAGTCAAGGCAAGTATGGTGATATGCAGATACTTTCAACATCATCATCATCACTGGTATAGGCCGGAGATGAAGTGGAACCTTGATCTGCCACACTTCCGGGTTGCGTGCGTCCCTTAACCAAGTGGTTCCCGCGGCGTTGACGTTAAGAGGAGACATTCCTCGCAGGCCCCTGCGAGGAATTTGATAAATAGGTATTTGAAGAAACTATAGCCGTCGCGCTGCGTCAAGCCTGCCCCCATAAAGTACGATAGGGACAGCTGCATCTCAGACCGATTATATCACAAAAAATTTGACGAGATCGACGTTTCGTATTCCGCTTTTTTCTCCTCGAAAACTAAGCCGATTCAATTATTTTTGAAATAAAAAAAAAAAAGAGTATGTCTAGGATCCTATCAATCTTTTTTATGGTAAAAACTTTTAGAATTTGTCTGGTAGTCCTCTAATCACGGCCGAAAAAATGCGGCATTTGTTGTCAATTTTGAAGTCATATTTTCTTTACGTATTATTTGCTGAAAAAAAGGAAATGAGGAGGGACGTGTCTACATTCGACCTTGATTTTATGAAAAAAAAAATGACAGCAGAGTCATTATTCAGGAAGAAAAAAGGGAATTACGAAACGTCGATTTCGTCAAAATTTGTATGGAGAAATCGCACCCCATCTCCCTTCGTAACGACAACCCAACGCTTTTTTAGACGGCACAGATTTCTTCGGCCTGTCCTTGACAACTATTCGGTTAAGGTGGAACCGCTAAGACAGCCCGCGAAATTCAAATTTTGTTTCGTTTTTTTTGCAATTTGGCTTCTAAGGCATTGCTCATTCGGCCATTTCCGCGTTTATACCAACTTAAACTGTAGCATATCGCTTTATTTTCGACGTCGTAGACTTCGTTGGTACGTAGTCTATGCCGCTTGGGGTTTATCTGCTCACCTGAGTCAGATTTATATAAAAGTTTAAATTAAGACAGACAAACGCAAATAGACAGAGATAGGGAAAATTGGACTGTTTGATATCAAAGCGTATTTTGCGGAAGATGATTCATTATTTTATTGATAAGGAATTGGTGTGAAGATAGTTGCAATTTAGTTGCGATAAATTCTTGCTCGCGTATATAATATAAATACAGTTAATATAGGCGTGATTTTTGTGTGTTGGCAATATTACCTAATTTATGGGTGTCTATTTTTCCTTTTGTTGTAAATGATTAATTAGAAAAATATATTTTTTCATGCCAACGACACGATGTTATCAAAAAAAAAACGATTTGAGTTTGTTACGTTCAAACTTTTTATCCTATTGATTTTATTGAAACAACTTTCAAGAAAGGTCTTATTTCTGATGAAGTGTAGGTAAAAGCTTGCTGATCGTAAGTTCCAGGGTTTGAGCCCCGTATCATCATCATCATCATCATCATTTCAGCCGAAAGACGTCCACTGCTGGACACAGGCCTCCCCCAAGTGTCACCACATTGACCGGTCCCGTGCGACTCGCATCCAGCGGATCCCTGCAACCTTCACCAGGTCAGCGGTCCACCTAGTGGCACGCCTTCCAACGCAGCGTCTTCCGGTGGCATCATCAAAAGTAATTAGTAATTTTTTGTTTTATGATAAGAGCTCACGAAATCGACTATATTACTTCAATTAAAATTGTATAATAATTTTGAAGGTTACAACACCGAATATTTCTATCTGGGTTTTAAACGCCTTTTCCTCTTTTAGTCTATTCTTCTTTAAAACGTATTCACGGTCGCACGCGCAGTTTAATTTTGTCTGACCTATATTGTGAATGGTGACCAAAGAAACGGTGTCTATTCCAAAGAAAAGTAAAAGACTATCCAGTGTGACATTTAAAAGTGTTTTTTTATTTTAATTTTGCTTTTGTTCGGTGCTAACGCCAGTCTAAAATGGTTAAAGTGTATGCGGACACAACAGGCTACGACGTAAGGCCTTCGAATTCAAGGTAAAGATTATGTTTTTTTAAAATATTATTTGCAAAATACTTACTGATTGTACTATCGCACTCATGGGGTATACGAAAGAGACCTTCTTTCTGTGATAGACAAATCGTGTGCCAATTTTTGATGAGAATCTTCGTCTTCTTGTGTTGATTGCATAGGAGGGTGTATCAAAGTTTCAGTTATTAAATCAAGCCAATAAACTATTTTAGGCTGTTTCTTCCTAATGAAAATACTAACTACATAGTCAACTTAATAATTATGATTAAAAAAAAAACAAGATCGGCCCTTCTAGTCAAGTTGAGCCCAAAATTTTGCCACGCCCATGACATCGGTGGCAGCGCAGAGGTTACTTTGTATGCAGCTTTTGGGGCACAGGATACAGGCAAGGAAATGACGCATGGGGTATTCGTCACTTCATTTATCAGTCATTATTACGTCATGTGCAGCAGTTAGAAGCTAAGACCACGATTCCATGAACTTGTAGAAGAGCTCTCTTCTAGGGAAATAGTACCATCTATTTCAGTAGCCAAAAAGCATTGTTTTTTGCAAGTTATATTAAGTATAGGCCGCTGTAGTTACATGTACTTGAGAGATATTTCTGCCAAATTTAGTGGCGGCTAAGCACTTGCAATGCCTCTGGTTACAGTTTAACACTTGCCAGTTTACCACCCAAAAAATCTGCGGGCAATTATCACGCGTATTTGTTAGACAAAAACATTTACTAATTATATATTGCAACGTAATTATCAGGCGCACTTGATAATGGCCTATGTATTAAGTGTAATGGTGGCATAGACTGATAACTGGCATGAATATAATACATCCTGCTATGTACTCAATTATCAAATATTATATTATTTAAATTAATTATTTAATTTTTGATTTGTCTTTTTGTTTTTACTATGGAGGCTTTTAACGTGCACATCTTGCTACAGCGTTCTCACATAGTCAACATGAATGATGTAACCAAGGTTTTGTAACAATATGCTGATTTACAAGAGTTTTCATTTACATTCCAACTACAGTACTTTCACAGTGTTTATGCCTTGTGACTGGGACTGAAGCTGCATTTCATTGTCATCTTTGTTTCAACAGTTCAAAAGTGACTGTAACTGGCCTACTTGAAATAAATGCTTTGATTGATTAAATAGCATTGCATCACAGGTAACTTCTTTGGCCTTCCTCTTATTAAAAATAGCCTTCACTTTACTCTTTCTTAATACATAAACAAATAGTAAAATTAACTTAAAACTAATCAGCTACCAGGTCAGGCTGTCTTGCGACATAGGCCTCCTCTATTTTCCTCCACTTATTCCTGTCCAGAGCAGTTCTTCGCCAACCTTTTGGCAGATCATCCTCCTACTTTTATACCTCTCTTCCTCCACGGCTTTTTTCATTTCTTGGATACCATTCTGTGACTTTTTTTGGTCCATTTTCCGTCTTGGCTCTCATCACATGAGCTGTCCATTTGCTTTTTAGTTTTCTGGTTTTGACTCTAACGTCCCTCTCTATTTATCCACATTCATATTTATCACTCTTTAAGTCACATGCGTTTTATTCATCCCTGTTCTTCTTATACAAATTAGTTTGGATATCGTCGGGGATAGTGCAAATCATAATCATACAACATCATAATTCCGCGTATCTAAAAAAATTGAAGCTAATTTCTATTACGCATTGTCGTAGCGACTAAATTAATGAATTTAATAGATTTCTACTGTTAACAATACATAGAACACATGAATTGTTACTATTCATGTAAATATGAGGTCAAAAATCGATGAAATAAAAATAAATATGAACTTATAACCTTCCCTTGTAAACCTACATGTAGTGCAGATACGCGCACTTTACGTTTGGTAGATTCGCGGGTTTGCACTATCCCCGACGATATGTTGGAGGAGCTCGTGGCTAGTGGCTAATTACCTACCTACTGTGTAATAATTATAATTTACAAGTGCTTCCTCTCTCCTAACTCACTTATTTTGCTGTGCCCGACAGGGTCCATGTGATCTAATTTTAAGTTTTACCACCTAAGTACTACATGTGGAATGCAATAAAGTATTGAGTATTGAGTATTGAGTAAATAATAACAGCTATCTTCAGGTTAAGCCACGCTTGCCTGTGTTGGCCCGCGAATGGCTGATAACCCATTACATACCGAGTTTCCTCTGTGCATAGGAAAGCACGTTAAGCCGTTGGTCCCGGCTGTCATTTATAGATATTTGACAGTCGTTACGGGTAGACAACCAGTCTACACAAAGGGCAAAAGAAGGAACATGGATGGGTTTTAGTCAGAGCAAGTCTGACACTCCCTTCCACTCCGCCAAATGACGCCTCATTTGATGATATCCGATCCGAAAACAAAAAAAGGGGTATCGTATTACCCAGTACTAACTGGGTTGTGGAGGTCAGATAGGCAGTTGCTCCATGTAAAATAATGATATTCGGCTGAATCCGGTTAGACTGGAAGCCGATCTCAACATTGTTGGGAAAGGGCTAGGCAGATGAGTCAGGATATTTTGGCAAACGCGTAGGGGATTTCACTTATTTTTAGTACAATCAGTAAGGTATTATCATAATATTATATTCTTTTGTTTTGTTAATCAAAGACATGTCAAAATTTAATAGGTTTTATTTTATTTAGTCGGCCTGTCGACGCACGAGACAAAACAGTAGACTTTGACAAAGACGCGTCGTTCTATGACATGAGTGGTTATAAGTACATGATCATTCTGAACCAGCACAACTTCGAGCGTACAAAACATTTTAAGTATGTATTACATTTTATTATTATTTTTTCTCTATAGTAAATTATGGGTGTCAAAAGACTTTTAATAAAGCTGAAAAACACTTGTTCTCCCCGTCATTGCGATATTTTTTTTTGTTCTGGACCATACCTGGGAACCTTCTTGTTACGGATATGTTAGTTACAACTTTCTAGTTTAAAAAAAAAACAGACATTGTTTTGAGTGCGTTATATTGAGTACTACTGAAAAACCTGATTTTCACCCTAAAAAAAAGTTGTTTCACAGCAATAATTTTTCGGTTGTTACTTAGTTTGATGTACAGAATGCTTTGTTGACTGCTTTGTGAAGAGTCAGTTTACACCTTGTATACTGAAGGGCAAAACCCTCGATTTCTTCTTGGTATCTGGAGCTAGTGTGAACCGGGAACGCGCCTGAGGTCTGCCGTTTTCCTGAACCCATATTTTCTTTGTTTGATTAAGCCCAGACGTGTCGTCCTTTGCTCTGCATTACAGCAACAAAATCTGAAAATAAATACTTAAACTAACTAACACTTCCCTTAAAAACGCCTTTTTTAACTGATAGACGACCGCCGCCCTATTCCTAAACCATTGCAACTCCTGAAAGCCAGAACCAACAGCGGGAACCACCAGAAAAGCGCCGAGGAAGCTTGACGAAGTCCTGGAAAACCAATTTAACTGTCGTGGATCATGTTGCGAAGTCTGCGCAGACAGTCAAGAATAGCGGAGGAGTAGGAAAAACATTGAAAACACCAAGAATAAGTTTGCGTAATATTTTTATCATCATTTATTACAAGATTCAATGCAATTAAAATGTTGTGCAATCACATAGAAATTCGCACGCACTTGATTAAACATTGTGCAATTTTCAGTGCTAACCAATCGGTCGAAAACATTGCGCAAATCCTAATACTGCGCATTATTAGTATTTTATCCTGCGTTTGCAAATTCACTATTCAAAAAATGTTGCAAATATGTCTTGGTTGGAAAAAGAACTTAAATTTCATCCAAATTCGTTAAGCCGTTTGAGCGTGAAGGAGTAACAAACATACAGACGTACAAACGTTCGCCTTTGTAATATTAGTGTGATATAGTAGGAGAGATAGGTGAAGTAGGCCGCCCTTATTCGATCCCTTCACTAATTTCAAGGCGTATATATTTTGTTAATATACAGGGTGGAAGGGACACCGACGCGAAAACGGTTACCATTCAGTACATCATTCTGAGAATTCCTTCCTTCCCCCACATAGAAATTTTTCATCGGTTATTAAAAAAAAAAATCTGCTGTTCCATACATTTTGACTGTGTAGGTATTTTTTTTTTCTTTTCAGAATACATGGTAGGCGTTTTCGCTTTAGTGACCCCTTCCACCCTGTAGAAAGCAACGAACCGATCCGCACCAGCTTCGCCAGATTTTCATACAAACTTAAAGATTGGATTTTCCAAAATCCTTAACGAATACCTATCTTATACTATCTGTCCAGTGGCTCAAGCTGTGCGTTGATAGTCAATCAGAATAAACGATGTCATTAGTATTACATTGACATGTTTCTGCATTTCATTTTAGTTTAATTTATAATTACAGGTTGCACCCATCCACGAGACGCGGCACAGACAATGATGAATGGCGACTACGACAGCTTTTTTATAAACTTGGCTTCTTATTGTTCGTGCTGAGAGACTTAAGATATAAGAGTATTATCAATTTTCTTAGTGCATGTAAGTTTTCATCTGCCATATTCCGTCCAAACACTAAGATCCAACATTGATGAAAATAAACGTTACGCTCATACAACATACACAAGAGACTGAGGGGCACCACCTCTTCTTTCCACTTCAGTGTGCCCTCCATCAGCTTTAAAGGAGAGGCCAAAGTGAGTAATAGGCCACGCTCTGACTTTTCATTCCTTTGTATCTCATACTTGTAAAATCCATATCTCGATTCATACAACTCGATTCCTACCTTCCCTTTGAAAATTGGCACAGTCAGTATTCTATAGACAAATAATATAATCACATTAAAGATATGTACTCCGGCTTAACTCTTACAAAAATTGACCGTTCTCTACTGATATCTACATAATTATGTTATAGTCCTGGTACAAAGCGAAGTCGGTTTTCGTATATGTCTGTGTGATTGCTTAGATCTTCAAAACTGCACCATTGGTTTTTAAGCTAGTTTCGCCATGATTTACAGCATTATGCCCAAGTTTAGTCATGTGTCTACACACTCGTTACTTATAGGGATTGTTACCGTCCAAAGCACGGGTGGGTCACTTAATTAATTACAACAAAAAGCTAACTTAACAACTACTACTTAATAATTTGCTCAAACCGATAATTGTGGACCACCTTCCAGACTTACTAGATTCAGCTGAATCACTTCAAATGGAGTGACTGTCTATATGACCTAATCAACCCAGAGTAACTGGATTATGATTATTGTGATATCCCTTGGCAAGTCTGATTATAAGATTTTCGGTGTGCTGACTGCCCGGTACGACCGCCAAAGATTTCCAAATGACAGCCGTGACTAACGGCTTTCCGTGGAGGAGGAAGGAAGGATCTTGGTATGTAATGGATCCGTTCAATGAAATGAACGCAATGAGTATAATCACAAAACACCCGCCAATCCCTGAAAGGTAGATCAGAGGTGTACCTTGTAATACACCTACATGAAGTGGACAGTGAAACATTATGTATTTTAATGTCCTGATCAGGCTTTGCAGTTCTATAGTGACGAACCTATTGTCATCAACTAAACACAAGCACAAATGTAGACTCTGGGCAGTCAATCAATAAGATAGTTATTATGAAATTAAATGTGCCAAATAATACCTTTTCATTTTATTTTCCAGTTGCCGCCTTAGACCACAAAGAAACATCATGCATCTGTGTGACTATCCTCACACACGGAGACACAGGAGGTCAGATCTATGCAGCAGATAGACCGTACTTACTGAATGAAGTCATGACCATCTTCGCGAATCAAAGAAGTCTCACTAACAAGCCGAAGTTGTTCTTCGTTCAGGTAGAGTTGCCATAGCATAATCAGGCTTTAATGTTCTTCTGCAACACGGATCTCTTCTTGGTGAGAGTCAATGGGCTAGTCTTTTGGTCTATCAAAATCATTTGATTCAGTATTTGACATATTGTTCTAAAATTTTGAGGCTATCGGAAAATGTAGCCGCATTTTACTTAATGAAAGTAAATATATTAATGAATTTTAAAATGCATGATTTTTGTCCCAAATTACCACCGTTTCCCTAAATTCTAACATACTTTTAAAACACGACAACACCATCTTCGGCATAAGTATGTTCGATCGTTAATTGTTTTTTTATGACGTCACTATCCGAGAAGTCACCGCTCGCACCCCTGTGTTGCTTTATAGGTTTCCTCATTTTAGTACATTTTATTTAATTTCCATTGAGGAATTATTTTTTTACTTCTTCTCATAAATAGAATCTAATCTCGATACCTAATAATACCCTCACGGATCGGCCAGGGTTTTTTTTTAACATATTGTATACCCAGAATTAAAGAATCTTCTGCCCAAATAGTTATTATGTTATTTGTGTTTTTAAAGTCTTAATATAAACATATCTCTTCACAGGCTTGCAGAGGCGATTGTATGGATCCCGGCCACACTGTGTACTTAGGCAGACAGTACGACAGTGTGTACCAAGGCAGTCAGTGTGACAGTGTGTATCAAGGTTGTCAGTGTGACAGTGCTCTCACTAGACCTACTTGCTACTCATCCGAGATGCCTGTTTACTATTCTGCTTCAGAGGAAAACGTGCGAATGCTGCCACCACGGCAGGCTGATGCTCCCTCGTGGTCGGTTGGTTGGTGTTGGTTATTCGATTTATTTAAGGTAAGTTCATCAACAACTTCTTCAAAAACACATTAACATGGTAAACCTCTCAATATTGTGCGTACAAACTTACGTTTGCAGTCGAAAAACATGTTCTCCCATACATCATCATCTGCCTAGCTGGGTCGGTTTCCAGTCTAAACGAATGCAGCTGAATACCAGTATTTTATATGGAGTGATTGCTTATCTGAACTCCGCAACTCAGTTACTTCTGGGTTATACGATACCCCTTGGTAAGATTCGGACGTTGGATTCGGATTTGTCAGACTTTCGGGCCTCTGACTACCTGTAACGACTGTCAAAGACCTGTAAATGACAGCCGGCACCAACGGCTTAACGTGTTTTCCGAGACGCGGAGGAAACTAGGTATACAAATGGATGGTCATACATGGTCATACAGGGTGACCTTGTCAAGCGCGGCTTAACATGAAGATCTGCCCGTGTGGCTGATATTATTTAGCCACGAGCTTCCCTCATGCATAATGATGAATATCATCAACATTCTGAACTAAATCTTCTAACCACAGGCTTGTCGAGATTTTTGGATGAATGCTGCCAACACTGACGGAACACGCTCAGACAGTCAAAACGTCAGTATTCTCACCGTGCCCACACATGCTGACATCCTAGTGCTGAGTTCTACAGTTGAAAGTTAGTAATATATAAGAATATCCTAAGGTTTACTGCCCCTTCTATTCACAAACGCTTCGATTCGATTTCGATCCGAGAAGTCGTATGTCTTTCTTTTTTTGGTATTACGAAAGTGAGCGAGACAGACATATTATGACTTCTCGAATCGAAGCGTTTGTGAATACGGGGGCTTGGCAAGCATTACGCCTCTTCAAGAAGGCGCGCGTTTTTATTTTTTGCATGAGCACCGCCGCGGTGACACGTCGCATCCTCTGAAGAACTTCTTTCATTTTTTCTCCGCAGTCATTTTTGCAACACTATTAATGCTTGACCTTAAAGCTAGTGGCCGGACGGACATGCCTGCCTTTGTACCGTAACTCCTTACTTGTTCATCCAGATGTTATAAATAATCTAGAGATTGTCGCAAGAGATAAACTTAACATCTGAAATACCAGCATCATTAATTCTGTACCATTTTCCACAGACTACCTATCCTACCGCGACGGCAAAGGATCCTGGATGATCCAAGCACTCTGTGACATCATCGAGGAGCATCACGAGGATCTTAATCTATTCGATATGATCATCCGGATGAACCGGACGGTGGCCTACGAAAAAATCACTTTCTGGTGTACATACTGGCAGATGAATAATAAAAAGCAAATGCCGGAGACCAGATTCACATTGACGAAGCATTTGAAATTTCAGACTGTACGTACTGTAAGTGAGGCGCAATGTTCCACCTCCGACGAGGAAGCAACGACGAATGTCGAACTTTTAAAGCCACGTAGTATCTAGCTACCTACGGCATGATGATTTTCTTCTAAACCGCATCGTTCTCGTATTACCTCATTTCTCAATTTATCATTCAGAGTTACACCACACATGCCTCGCAAGGAACGCATTTCCACAGCATTAATTCTACTTGCATGCCTCGTTTGCCACACTCAACATTCACTTCCTTACATAAATGTAGGCACCTGCACACCATTGTGAACAGCCAGACGAGCCTTATTGGTCACAACCGCATGTAAAACGCCCTTCACTTTAAACACTGTTTTAAGCTTTCACGGTTTACAACTAAACTTGTACTGTCACTTACGGGATATCTTCCGTGCTTGTTCATTGTTTTGAGCTTCCGATATCACCAACACCATAGCATCACCATCCACATCCATAGCCATTCACTTTATTTCCCGCATTTCTCTCTCTCGCTTTCCATATCTGCGTCAATCTTTCCATCTCTTGTAAACATACTGCCCAAATATAAAAACTTATTCACTTGCTGCACACTCTTATCATTTATTTTCACATCACTCACCGGTATACAGTAACAAAGCATTATGAGTTTTTTGGGACCTCGATAACATTTTTCAACGGTTTCTGGACCCTACTTAAAATTACTTACCGACCCTTGGCCTAGAGTCTAACTACTGATCTAGCGAGTAGCGAACTGAAACGAAAGTTCTAGAACTGTGTAACCAGGTGTTAAGTCACCAGGCTCTAGGCGCTGAGCAAGCCTCCTGTCAATGCGTTCGTAGCCTAAAAGCGGTACGTATATTGATAGTTGATCGCTGATTGTTCGCATTCCCAGGAATACCCTTCCAAAATCTCCCCGGCATAGCGCCAGAGTCACCTCCGTCGCTGGTCGTCACCCGCTGGGCCTCCTTCGGGCAACCGGAGGTCTCACCTGGCGGTGACAGACCGCCGAGGTGGCGTGAAGAAAGTGGGGCCATGACAGCGCCGTGGCTGTCGGCCATGCCTATAAGGCCACCCAATGAATATGCCCGTAGTAACGGGCACACTATCGATACGGTACGATGCGGGTCCAGGGACACAGTCCCGTAAAACACCAGCCCCGAGATCCAGAGCCCTCTCAAATACACAAATCGTTTCCGTTTGCTAGTCCTAACTCGCTTCTCGCTAATCGTCGGCAGTAGGACAGATACCGAATTAACTATACGCTTTATAAATAAATAACCTGGACGGTGAAAGTAACCTGAAGTTTTTTTATGGAAACTGGCATAGCAACCATTTACTCTTAGCCATGCGACCCACAATGGAACTGGTATAGAGAATTGAAATACATAATTGTGATTTTGTGAAACATTATGTATTCGTTTAAATATCGTTGATTTTATCATGTAAGTACCTAATTAATAATATATGATGTGATATGGATAATTTTAATCTGAAATATAAACATTTGATAATTATATTATTATAAGAAGCTTTCTACATCCAGACCAGGCACGCATGAGTACTGGACCAATGATACTTCCTTTAGAAATTGAACAATAAGTTTAACATTGCAATTGTGTTGTAATTTAAGTATTATTTACTCATCTATATCAGTATCATCGTGTGTTGTATTTTTTTTACCCACCTGGTTATGTCTACACTATGTTTCTATCGATCTCTCTTCAGGAGCTTTATCAACGTCTATGTCCCTCAGATCTCAATAAAAGTATGAAATAGAAATAAACTAGTCCATTTTTTGCTTTATTTTTACTACTATGCATACCTTATAGTTGTATTTGTATAGCATCATCATTATTGTTCTACTCTACATAATCAGCCTATAATGTTGCCACTGCTGGGACACATGGCCTACTCTCTATGAGAGGGAATGGGCTATAATCCACCACGCGGGCCCAGTGCGGGTTGGTAGATGTCACATGTCTTCGAATTTTTGACTCTAGGACATGACGGTTTCCTCACGATGTTTTCCTTCGCCGTTTTGAGAGCAGTGCTGATAAAATAAATTACACAAAGGATGATCTTCTTTTAACTATCTGATCAAGTCATTGGTCTCGAGTTCGAGCCCAAGATACGCGACTCTGATTTTTTGGATTCATGTGCGTATTGTATAATTATCACTTGCTTCGGTGAAAGAAAACATCGTGAGGAAACTAGCATGCCTGGGAGATATTTCTCGACGACATTTAAAGCCAAGTCAGAGGCCCATGAGCGGCATAAAAACTCTGACATCAGGTTAGGCACTAACCACACAATAAAGAAAGACAGTTTGATTTTTATATAAATAATCTGTGTAAAGTTAGTTGCAGTAATTGACGAAATGGGTTAGGTAAGATTAAAACTTTGATAAGTAATGTTAGGAAATGTAAATGGGAATTATTTTAATTTTGAGGATCGATAAATTCATGAACTGTATTGAGATAGAGCAGCGTCAGTCACTGCATACTATGGATATGTCGATTCTATACTACGTTTTGGGGTAACTCCTGCAATAAGGACATGGCGTTCAAATCGCAAAAAAGATGCATTCGAGCTATTACCGGTTTAAAAATAACTGATAGCTGCAAACTTTATTTTATATTGTTAAAAATAATGACTTTACCATGCTTTCACATATTTGAGACTGCTTTATTTGTTAAAAAGAACATGCATCTATTCAGAAAAGCATCTGAACATCGCTATAAAATGATTAGACAAGAATATAGACATGAATTATGCGTTTAATAGATTATCCTAATTATAGGTATTGTTATTGTTATCATGAGTATTCCATTTACTGTTAAAACTTGAATAAAAAGTAATGTTTTGCATAACCTAAAACTTATTACAAGTATGTAATACCTAATTTACATTATTCAATAATTCTTTAATTATTTCAATATGTCTGTAAAAGTAGACTAATTAATATATTAAGGAATAATGTAGTAAAACATAGAAAATATTCCAAACGGATATCCACCTTTTATGTCGTTAATATTTTAGATGACGGTTGACAGAAACGTCAAAGTTATTTGTTCACGACTATAAAAGGGGGAGCTCCGAGTGTCTGAGACCATTCTTGTTCGAGACATCAACCAGAACGGAGCTCCGGCCTACAGGTAAAAGTTAAGTTATTTTATTGCTGTTGTTACTGTATTATGATTTTTATTTTTTAAATGTTTGTTTTACTATTGTATTATGTTTGATGGCTATTGTTATTATGTTGGATAGAATAATGAACATGGACCATTATTTGCATAAATAGTTCAGTGTTGCTATAATTATAACCGGTATAATACAATATAAAATGTTCACTGTATATTAAAAATGTATTGATTATTAAACTATTGTAAGTTATTTAATGGCTTATTGACTTGATATCCTTTGCAATTTCCTTTCATTGCTAAAAACACTTAATATAAAAATCAGTTAGTAGTATTTCAGAGCCTTGACTTTCTTATTTTCTAAAAATTATATAATAGGTTTTTCATTGGCTTTTAAGAGTTAGCTTTTGTTTTAGCTATTACCTTGATTATTAAACTATTGTAAGTTATTTAATGGCTTATTGGCTTGATATCCTTTGCTATTTCCTTTCATTTCTAAAGACACTTAATATAAGAATCAGTTGGTAGTATTTCAGAGCCTTGACTTTCTTATTTTCTAAACCTTATATAATAGGTTTTTCATTTGCTTCTAAGGGTTAGTTTTTGTTTTAGCTATTATCAGAAGTGGGATAGTGTCCCGTTCACTTTTACTCAAATTTGCCTATTATACTTACAGAATGGAAATCCCAGTTTTGCAAGACCTACTGAGGGCCATCAAAGATGCTGTTTCCGGAGGCCATCATAAAGAGAGTGACGTCGCTTTGCCGATCTTCGATCCAGCTACGAGTGACCTGGGTGCCGAATCATGGTGCGGCAACATCGACGCTCTTGCGAAGGAGTTTTGTTGGAGCAGCGTCGCAACCGTGGCCAAAGCCGGTAAGGCCCTTAAGGGATCTGCTTTGTTATGGTTCGAGACGTGGGATCCCGCAGACGGTCGAACATGGGAAAATTTATGTTTAGAACTAAAGGCATTGTACCCCGAAAAAAAGAATCTTGCAGAGAAAATGCAAAAAGCTGTACTGTATTCATCAGAATCTGCAGATTCTTATTGTGAATATGCAAGAGAGAAAATTAGGTTACTCCGTAATACTAAAGTTGCATTTACTGAATCACAATTGATAGAATTAGTTTGTGGTAATATATGTGATGTTAATGTAAGAATGGCCTCTTTTAACAGCAATGTCAAATCTACATCCGGGCTAATTTCTTTATTTACCTCTTATACGAAAATAAGGAAACGACCTTTAGAACATAACGGTAGAAATTCTGCTAGTACTAATCCTTCTAAACGTCCTAAAGTAGATTTTCGGTCTAACGACATAAGATGTTTTACATGTGGCAAGGCTGGGCATACTAAGGCACAATGCTTTAAAAAAGATGTAGATAAAAATGATGCACAACGTGATCAAAAATCTGGCACTTTTGCAAGTAAATTTTGTACGTACTGTAAAAAACCCGGTCATCACGATTCGATTTGTAGGTACAAACCTAAAAGCGACTCCGATACAACTGAAAAAGTGGTTAATTTTTTAGACCAAACAAATTGATACTGACAGCAGTATCAATATATGATGTAGCCATAAATTCACTTGTAGATACTGGAGCTAGTTGTAGTATAATCAAAGAATCGATAGCAAAACGTCTTGGCTGCCATTTTTTCTCATGTCATTTAAATCTATGCGGAATAGGAGTCGGTAAATTACAAGTATTTGCTAAAATTACAGTACCAATTAAATTTGAAGACTTGTGTATTGAATTAGATATTTTTGTTGTTAAGGACACTGATTTTTCCTATGATCTATTAATAGGTAGAAATGTTATTCAATACCCAGATATAGAAATCGTGACTGACTATTTAGGTTCCCGATTAGTACGAAAAACTGCCGCTAAGTGTGGCTTAGATATCAATCTTATAAGAGATGATTCAAATTCACTTTCGGAATTTTGGGCAGCAGTGTCGCATTTGGATTCTGCTGTGCGGGAAAAGATGAAAGCCATTTTTGTAAAATACCCCTCGGTTTTAAAGTCTATTGGCCATGTCAAGACCGGTGAACTTGAAATAAAACTAAAAAAGGATGAGGTTGTCTACTACAGACCATATCGATTAGCCCCAGTAGAAAGAGAAAAAGTTCAAGAAATAGTCCAAGAATTATTAGATAAACAAATAATTAAGGAGAGTAATTCACCCTTTGCTAGCCCTGTGATTTTAGTTTAAAAAAAAGACGGAAGTGATAGAATGTGTATAGATTACAGAGCGTTAAATAAATTGATAGTAAAAGATAGATACCCTCTCCCTTTGATTGAGGATCAAATTGACAAGTTAGGTCATTCTCAATATTATATTTCACTTGATATGAAAAATGGCTTCTATCAAATTCCCGTATCAAGTGATTCAACTAAATACACTGCTTTTGTAACACCGGACGGACATTATGAGTTTCTAAAAATGCCCTTTGGTATTTGCAATGGTCCCTCAGTGTTCCAAAGAGCAATCACCAAAGCAGTGCACCACTTAAAATTTCTACTTGTATACATTGATGACATTTTAATTCCCTTTAATACAGTAGAAGAAGGATTAGATTATTTTGAACAGACAATTACGGCTCTTAATTCTTCTGGTTTCACGGTCAACCTTAAAAAATGTAAATTTTTTGTAGATAATATTGAATATTTAGGTAGACATATATCGCGGGATGGTGTTAGACCAAGTGAGACTAAAATTAATGCCCTAGCTAATTCTCCTGTGCCGAGTAATGTTAAACAAGTCCGCCAGTTTATGGGCCTATCCAGTTACTTTAGAAAATTTATCCCCGATTTTGCTTCACGTACAGCATGTATTACTAATTTAACCAAAATTAATAAAAAATGGGAATGGGGCCCTGAACAGAATGCAGCCCGAAAGTATGTAATTGATCATCTTATTTCCAAACCATTATTAACTATTTTTGACCCTTTACTCCCGACAGAATTGCACACTGATGCCAGTGCCATAGGCTACGGGGCAATACTATTACAAAGAGTAGCTAACGTTAATAAGGTCGTAGCTTATTATAGTAAACGAACTAGTCCTATAGAATCTAAGTATTGCTCTTACGATTTGGAAACCCTAGCCATCTTCAATGCTCTTAAACATTTCAGAGTTTACCTTCTTGGTATTGAATTTACAATCGTCACAGATTGTAACGCAATAAAATCCACCATGACAAAGAAAGATTTATCTCCTAGAGTAGCTCGTTGGTGGACTTTTATGCAAGATTTTCACTTCAATATTCAGTACAAAAAAGGTAAATTCATAAGTCATGTTGATTTCTTAAGCCGCAATCCCGTTGAATCCTCCTTCCCCATAAGTAAACATAGTTCTCCAAAAATTTATTTAATTGAAGTCCCTGACACCGTTAGGCCCGATTCATGGTTGAAGGTTGCTCAGACAAATGACTTGGAGACTCAAAACCTCATATCTCAATTACAATCGGGAGACTTAGATTCCAATCAATATATAATTAAAAATGGTTTATTACATTACAAAACTAATCCCGATGCGGAGCCGAAAATGTTTGTGCCAAAAGGTTATAGACTAAGTATATTGAAACTATTTCACGATGAAAATTGTCACGTGGGGTTCGATAAAGTGATGCATAAAGTTCGACAGTATTTTTGGTTCCCTGGAATGGCGGTTTTTGTTAAAAAATTTATTTCCCATTGTTTGATTTGTATTGAAAAAAAGGGATGTTCTGGCCCAAAACAAGGGCTATTACATCCTATTGATAAAACCGCTATACCATTTCATACTATTCATTTAGACTGTACCGGGCCTTTTACGTTAACCACGGAAGGCTTTAAGTACATTCTATTACTAATTGATGGCTTCACCAAATTTTGTTTGTTAAAGCCTCTTAAAACACTGAATGCTCGAGAGTTAAGTCCTATAATAAGAGAAACCGTTACTTTGTTCGGTACGCCATCTTTGGTAGTTACTGATCGTGGTACAAATTTTAGTTCAAATCAAGTCCGAGCACTTTTTAGGGAGCTTAATATCGAACACCACATGATAGCTACAGGTACACCCCGAAGTAATGGGCAGGTCGAGCGTTACGTTTCTACAGTAATCAATATGCTTAGTACTATGTGTAATGAAGCGTCAGAATGGTCGAACGAACTACCAAAAGTACAGCAGTCTCTGAATACCACTGTGCAAAAATCAACCGGTTTCTCTCCCTTGCGATTATTAATTGGTGTCGAAGGAAACATACCAGTTGTACAAGCCCGTTTAAATGAAGTTATAGGTGAAAATATAGATCAAAATATCGATGTGCAGGCCGATCGTCAACTTGCTAAGCAACGTTTATTGAAAGTCGCGGAAAAATTCAAACAACGGTTTGACTCTGTTAGGCGGAATAATAAAAACTATAATATAGGTGATTTGGTTTATGTTAGTCAGGACCATAGGCGTAACGATAAATTAAGTTCAAAATTTAAAGGTCCCTACGAAGTAAGCTCAATCCTTCTCAATGATCGTTATTCTCTAAAAAGTCATGGTAATAATTTGAGAAATATTATTGTGGCCAAAGAAAAATTGCGATTCTGGCCTGGAGAGTGGGTAGACGAAAACATTGCTGTTGAAAATGCTATGTGAACAAAATTATTTTGTGTAATTTAAAATCAAGCATAAATATAGGCTAAGCCATGTTTTGTTTTTTTTGGTTTGCTTTGATTGTGTAATCTGTCTTTGATCGCAATCACAATGAAATGTGGTACATAACGTTCTATTAAGCATTGTTTTATGTGATCTATAATTATTGATTGTGCTGTAGAGATAATATTGAACTTATTTATTCAAAAATTCTTTGTTAAATATGATGTAGCTATAATGTTTATAAACCGCTGTATAATGTTTATAAACCGCTGGGTAGCCTCCTATTTGGTGCCAAGTTATCTCACGGGCAGCGGGTGAATGTGACTGGCATGTCTATGTAGTTGGCTAATATTTATTATCCGCTGGTAGCCTCCTATTTGGTGCCAAGTTATCTCACGGGCAGCGGGTGAATGTGACTGGCATGTCTATGTAGTTGGCTAATGTTTATTATCCGCTGGTAGCCTCCTATTTGGTGCCAAGTTATCTCACGGGCAGCGGGTGAATGTGACTGGCATGTCTATGTAGTTGGCTAATGTTCGCTGGTTTGCCTATTTGTTTTGTGGTTGGTCTATCTCAATGGCAGCGAATTGAATGTGGACCTCCATGTCTATGTAACTACCCTAAATAAGAATATATATATATTTTTTTTTTTCTCGATGAATTAACAACGCCTGGCGAATACTTCGTGGACGAAGTACTGTCAGCAAGGCCGTAATAGATTATCCTAATTATAGGTATTGTTATTGTTATCATGAGTATTCCATTTACTGTTAAAACTTGAATAAAAAGTAATGTTTTGCATAACCTAAAACTTATTACAAGTATGTAATACCTAATTTACATTATTCAATAATTCTTTAATTATTTCAATATGTCTGTAAAAGTAGACTAATTAATATATTAAGGAATAATGTAGTAAAACATAGAAAATATTCCAAACGGATATCCACCTTTTATGTCGTTAATATTTTAGATGACGGTTGACAGAAACGTCAAAGTTATTTGTTCACGACTATAAAAGGGGGAGCTCCGAGTGTCTGAGACCATTCTTGTTCGAGACATCAACCAGAACGGAGCTCCGGCCTACAGGTAAAAGTTAAGTTATTTTATTGCTGTTGTTACTGTATTATGATTTTTATTTTTTAAATGTTTGTTTTACTATTGTATTATGTTTGATGGCTATTGTTATTATGTTGGATAGAATAATGAACATGGACCATTATTTGCATAAATAGTTCAGTGTTGCTATAATTATAACCGGTATAATACAATATAAAATGTTCACTGTATATTAAAAATGTATTGATTATTAAACTATTGTAAGTTATTTAATGGCTTATTGACTTGATATCCTTTGCAATTTCCTTTCATTGCTAAAAACACTTAATATAAAAATCAGTTAGTAGTATTTCAGAGCCTTGACTTTCTTATTTTCTAAAAATTATATAATAGGTTTTTCATTGGCTTTTAAGAGTTAGCTTTTGTTTTAGCTATTACCTTGATTATTAAACTATTGTAAGTTATTTAATGGCTTATTGGCTTGATATCCTTTGCTATTTCCTTTCATTTCTAAAGACACTTAATATAAGAATCAGTTGGTAGTATTTCAGAGCCTTGACTTTCTTATTTTCTAAACCTTATATAATAGGTTTTTCATTTGCTTCTAAGGGTTAGTTTTTGTTTTAGCTATTACGTTCGACCATCAAAGACCGCCTTGATGCATAAAAGCATACTTTGCATGGCCCCAAAAATATTTAATAAATTACCAAATGGAATTAAGGACTTAAATATTATTCAATTTAAAAACAAATTAAGACATCTATTATTGGAAAAATGTTATTATACTATTGACGAATTCCTTAATGATAAATTGTAAGAATTGACATTGATATTTATTTAATTTTGACATTGATACTTATTTAATTTTGTTTTGTTTCTTATTTAATAAGTATACTCAATTGTTAATGTTTTGCTTGCTTTTTTCTGTTTTAAGTTATGTTGTGTTTGCAATTATTTTATTTTAAAATGTTGATTATTCTTCTTTTTATAATAATTACTAATTATGTGAAAGAGTGTACACCTTTAAGGTAGATTTTTGAGGAACTAATTATTTATTATTAAGATCTCATGTAAAATGTACCAAAAGTCACACCAATAAATAAATTTGAATTTGAATTTGAATTTGAGATGCAACAAGGATTTACGTGCGTATTCTGCATAAGTTGGGTACTTGTTTGAGTTCGTACACATAACCTTATACAGTATGGATGCACAATCGATGTTACGGGGGCAAAGAGATCTAAATTCAACCTTGAAGTTACTCCAGGATCTATCACTTGCCACCCAGTCATTTAACCATAATTTCGCATCACCACGCAAACAAGAACCTATCCGTCCTAGACATTCGCGATCATCCCAATTATTTATTAGTCGGCCACGGTCAACCTCAGCGCACCAGACATCAAAATCGTGAACACTTGGATCAAACGGTGATAAGTAAAAGTTATGAAACTTTGTTTTTAAAAGCGCACTTAAGGCACCAACACACACACATCACACACACACACACGCTACATCTCGATCTTCGCTATGCACATCTGTCGCACGCGAGTTACTCTCTGCGGTAACCTCGTTGGTTATTGTGTCGGTTACGCCTGAACCTTGCTTACTAGCAGGGATTGGTACGACCGGCAGGGAAGACAATAACCGGCTTTCGCCAGTTGGATGCAACGGACTATCAGTGATAGATGCTGTTGGCAATCTACGCTCAATTACTTCTAACCTCGTAAGAATTCGATCAAGGGTTACATCACGCGAGTTGTCGCGGTCATAAGAGTCTTCGCGATATCCACGACAGCGAGAGCGACAATGCTTGGTATGCAAGACACTAAGACGAGATGACCTATCTCTCTATTGGACTGTTTCGACGGTGGTGTACGACAATCGTAAGGCGTATGACGATCATCAGCGTATGGCAATCCCAATTCTGATCTTAGAGGCCAGAAGCGAAATAGAAAGTTATGTTTCTTACAATTTGTCTTTAATCAACAACTAGCACATAAGTAAATAATAAGTACATCCGAATTATATAACACGACCCGAACCAAAATTATTAGCTCCCCTGGCAGCTGTCAGTTACCTACCACTACAAACTAAAGAGAACCAAAAAGCATAGAGCATCATCCAAAGAGGCCGCATACAACGCGCCTTTTTATACCCTTCCACTCGGACCACGGTTGGAAAGAGAGTTATCTAAGAATAGTTTATCACAATATAATAATATTTAAAACACGATATGAGGCGCCTATCAAATACTACCTACGCCTAGAAATTGTTTGGCGAATATTTGATAAGACATTGATAAGGTATCGAGCTATAGTGGTGTGATTATAATTGTTAGAATCCATTCGATTAAACTCTATAATTATAGTCTGTGTGTCTATGTCTTACATATACGATTGCTAAATATTTCTGGCTAAAGGCTACTTTTTAATGTTGCAAGCAGCAAAAACTATCACAAAATTTAAAACAATCTTATGCTTATATGTTGGCACAGTTATGAGCAGTGCAAATGCTATGGATCAGCATCGTTTTGGCCTTTACTGTAAAACTGCATACTGCAACACTTATAAGCATCGTTACGAAAACTCTTTGGCTCTGGATGAGCTAGTAAACAACAGTAACCGAGATTTAAAAAAAAAAATTGAATACAAAAAAACACTTGCCACGGAACGCCACCCCTTGATGTGCGTACACTGGCTGGACTCCTGATGGACGACTAGCTGATGTACCGCGGCGATACTCATCCCATGCAATGATTTTTGACCTTCATCCTGTGAACTTTTTCTTAAGTAAGAAAAAATTCACAGAAAAAAAAAAACAAAAAAATTCTAAAAGTTTTGATACAGTTATCAAAACTTTTAGAATTTTTTTGTTTTTATATAATACTAAATGAGTACATATTATGTCGTTTAACCTTTTCTTTTATTTACTAAACAAAAATCTATTTGCATTTTTTCATACTCATTACTTTCATAATACTGTTATATCAATAAACGTGATTTACATAATCTGTAAGTTTCTCGTTACCACGAAAACCCTATTTAAATGTATTTCGATTTCGTTTCAAAGTATTTATGAATAAATAAAATAAAAATAAATCGTTACTCTCATGATCGTCATTTTGGAGAAATGGTCGCGAAAATTATGAGCGTGTGCAAACAGCGCGGGTACAGCGCGCTGAGCTCCGCCCAAAATGACCAAGGTCATTGGGGCCTCTAAGCGCCTTAAGGCTACGTTACCACCAGAGTTGAGCGAGGATGCGTAGCGAGGGATGCATCCTCGCTCATCTCTGGTGGAAAGGCAGACTAACCTTGAACCCATGAGGCCACAAGGCAGGGAACGAGGTGTTAATAAAACAACAAAAAACTGTCAAAATAACTGTAATTCTACTAACAAAATCGATATCCGAAGCACTTAAACTTCGGAACAGACTCAAAATTTCAGCCGCTTCGTCAAAGTGAACCTTGTCTCCGGCATTTGTTTCTTATCGTTCATCGCCTTATTGGAAGGTGTATAGGTGCTCTTTTCGTATGCCACTAACCGGTTCATAAGGGTGATCATATGCAGGAGATCCAGGTCTTCGTGGTTGTTTTTGATGACATGGCAGAGCGCTTGGATCATCCAGGATCCATTTGTGTCTCGATAGGAGAGGTGGTCTGTTGGAAAAGGGATTGTTTAAGTCTATACGAGTGTCGAAGATTAAGTTTACTGTAGAGGTTTTTGAAAAATAATTAAATTATGCTGATCGCTCAACATGGAGATGTTTAGAAGAAGAAAGGGGAGGCCTTTGCCCAGCAGTGGGACACTACGTAGGCTAGGAAAACTTGGTTTTTGACTGCGTCGTTGGTCTAGTCTAATTAAATCAAAAGTTTTTGGGTCTTCCATAAAAGTGTGTAAATAGACTCTTAACATATCCGAAAGGCACTTGTTCTCTCGTCTTTGCGATATTTTTTTTTGTTCTAGACCATACCTGAGAACCTTATAGTTAAGGAGATATTGGGGGTCAAAGTTCCAACTTTTTACAAGTTTTTTTTTTTTTAATGTATATTTTTAATGTAAGATTTTTACTTTACACACCTCCATGACCCCCGTACTATTCAATCCACCCATCAGCTCAATGTTTTGAGTTCTTTCCATCGAGTCCTACCGTAAAACGTGATTTTTCTCCCCAAAAAAAAAGTTTTCCTGCAATAATTTTTGCGAAAAGGTACTTAGTTTGATGTACAGAATGCTTGGTTGACGGCTATGTGAAGGGTCTGTTTATACCCTGTTTTTCATCCCAGTGACAGCCTGGAATATGGATTTATGCCACTTTCATGACAATAGTCCCCTCCTCCTCTCATTGCAGGGGACTGAACTGCCGAAATGAGAGAAAACCGAATCCTTTAGAGAAAATATAGTCGTTATGCTACGGTTCATAATTTTGAACCTACCTTCAACAGTAGAACACAACACAAGAAAGTCAGCATGTGTAGGTATAGTGAGAACACTGTCACTATGACTGTCCAAGTACACAGTGTTGCCAGCATCCATGTTAGCGCCTCTGCAAGCCTGTGTGGACAACATAATAAGTAGAGCCCGGATTAAATACAAAAACGCATATTTGAATATGCATTTGCATATTATGGCTATTTTTGAAAATAATGCATGTTTTAGTTAAAATCGCATTTTTCGGGCACGTTTCCTTTAATTTTAACTGTATCTAAAAGCAAAAAGCACCTAAAGTCAAATTATACAATAGAAGAGTCGTCCATACTACTAATAATTACCTATATTATTATACAGGATTTTAAATGTTTGTATGTATATTATTCACAGATTAGTTTAGTTTTTAAAGTTAACATTAATGTTTAAGTTTTTAAAATGTACAGTTTACGTACAAAAATATCTCATATCATTACCTTTTGCAAATCTCTTAATTGAAGTAAGGTTTGCTGTAAGAAAACCCAATTCTGGGTTCGACTCGCCGTTGTACATAAGCTTTATTATTGCAATTTTGTGTGTAAATTTTTATTTTTAATAACTTTGCAATAATGAATAAGAATAAGAATTATTTTGTAACAGTACCGGGTTTCCAAGAAAAAAAAAAAGATTTTAAAAAGCCAATCTGGACATATGGCATCCAACTTTGGGGATCGGCTAGTGCCTCCAACATAATGAAAGAGCAAAGGGCACAAAATTATATACTAAAACAAATATCCAACGCACCATGGTTTATCAAGACAACAGAGATTCATGAAATCCTCAATATACCTTTGGTCAACGAGAAGATAAATTCACATGGCGACAACTACAAATCCCGACTGCTAAAGCATCCAAATAAGCTTGCGGGGCAGCTAACTATCCCAGAAACCATCCGTTGATTAAAAAAGCGACGGGACATTTTCGACCAGAACAGTCAGTGATGACTTTGAAAAGATAGGGCAGACTCCACTGGGAGTAGCGCCCAACACGCCATCAGAACCATTCCATCTGCTTATAGTCTGAAAGACTGATCGCAAGATTACAAAAAAAAATAAAAAAAGTTCAAATGGGATAATTTCTGACCATTCCACCAGAGAGCTGAGAGGACACATTGCGACGGATGTGTTTGTTTAGAACCCATAGAATCACTTAATTTACCCAGCCTTGCTCAGCGCAGCTCTAGTGGAAACGGCTCAGCAAAGCGAGGTTTTTGTACATACAAAACAAGGGAAAGATGTGTGCGAGGGATGCGTTGCGAGGAATGTCTTGCGAGGGAAGTGTACTAGGGCTGGACGCGAGTTAAAAAATAGCAGTCACTAGACGGTGTGGTTACGCTCGCATCTGAAATGAGCCCGCTACACATCCTCGCACCGCTCATCTGCGGACCGTTCCACAGCCTCGCTAAGCCTCGCCTCACCTCGCGCTTCGCGCTGACCGTGGCTTCGCTAGCGCTACCAGAGGGTATTAAAATAAAAGGCCATTTAAATAAGTGACCAATCTACCTGAACGAAGAACAGTTTCGGTTTGTTGACAAGACTTCTCTGCTTCTCGAAGATGGCGATAACATCAGTGAGTAGGTACGGTCTGTCTGCTGCATGTACTTCGCCGCCTTTATCGCCATGCGTGAGGATCGTGACACAGACGCATGAGGTCTTCGAGTGGTCTTTAGTGGCAACTGCAAAAAGGAATGTGTGACTCTTATGAGTGGGCTAGGTGTTAGGTTTAGATGTTAGCAAAAGGTTACACTACGTATCAGTAGCGAAGGGTAAATTTTTGTTAGAGGTAAGCCGGAGTACATATCTTTCCGGTAGGAATCGAGTTGTGTGGAACCTTCGCCACTGCTAGGGAGTTTTATTGTTTGATGTTCAGGTAAACTGCTGCTTTTTGGGGTAAACTTTAAGATGCATTTAACTTGATCGTATCATTCCTTCTACTGGGGCACAGATGTATATTTTTTGAAAACGATGCATGGATGTCATAAATATTTGTCCTTGCAGCATAATATCTATCTAAAACTATAATAAATATCGATGTTGTAACTGTTTTATTTAGCAACTATGCGATTCCAAGTCATTCTTTCGATGACATTCTATGTCACTCGTGGCTAAAAATCCGCACGGGGCAATCTAAAGTTTATAAACAGTGCTCGCCAAGATCGGTCCGCGGATGAGTGACCTATCATTCCACACCGAATTTCCTCCGTGCCTCGGATAGCTCGTTAAGCCGTTGGTATATCGGCTGTCATTTGTAGATCTTTGGCAGCAGAGACACGTAGTTAGTAACCCAAAAGCCTGACAACCAGTTTTACCAAGTGGTATCGTATTACTCAGTACTAACTGGGTTGTAGAGCTCAGATTGGCAGTCGGTCTATGTAAAATACTGGTATTCAGCTACATCCAGATAGACTGGAAGCCGATCCCAACACAGTTGAATGAAGAAATGACAGACAGATGATGAATTGCTTCGGCGTCGATCCTGTCTTCAATGCTGTGGTCTATTTGCTTTGGCATTTATATTAAGTGTTGCCTAACCTTTTTCCAATTATATCGAAGTCGGCTTCCAATCTAAACAGTAGCAGTTGAATATCAGTAATTTACATGGACGGACTGTCTTGTGGATCTCCTATACAACATTATTTTTAGTATATGCGAAACCTGAATATAGTTTGTTCAGAATAAGTAACTGAATCGATTCCAATAATTTTTAAACCATGTTATATTTTTTCCCAAAAATATTTAAAAAAGTTAAAAGTTGGACACCGAGCGACTTTAAGTACCTATCGCAAAAATTTAGGTACCTACTGCCAAATTATTTTTTTCAATGAGCTCAAGACGACGCTAGAGCGCGCGCTGCGTGGTGACCACGATTTTGTTCGGACAACTTGGTAACAGAACAAGTTTATAACTTTGTGATTTTTCATGATACAGTTTTGAAATTTTGTACATAGATTCGTTACATAAAAATATTAGACACGTGTATGAGTTTTCGCATATACTAAAACTAATGTTGTATAAGACCCTTATTACATATTTAAAAGAAAGCTTACTTGCAGTAAGATTTTTGATAATCCCCTCGTATTCCAAGTTTCTGAACACGATTATATTTTCGTCTTTAAACCCGAGGTTTCCGAACACTTTCTTCAAGCTCTTTACATCATTGTCGGTACCGTTCCTCGTGGACGGTTGTTGATTTCTGTAATCATTAACACAAGTATCAGTAAAATGCGTGTCTGCAGCATATCCAGGAATCGAAATTTTGTTTTTGATGTTTCTCTCTATCACGATGTTGGTCCCATACAGAAAATGGTTCAGGTTGATGGTTCCACACCCTTAACTACGACCACAACTTTCTCATACATGCTGTGTAAAGTGCGAGGCTGCCCTCGCCAGGAAAATTGTCATCATCATTTCAGCCGAAAGACGTCCACAGGCCTCCCCCAAGTGTCGCTACATTGAGAGGTCCCGGAAAAAAAAGGAAAAATCAAGGAAGGAAAAGAGGAGGAGGAGGTAAAGGAAAATTGTATTCCCATATAGCGAACGAGGCTATTAATTGCCATCAAACCGGCGCAAACGACTTTGCTTAACCTGGGAATTAAACCCAGAACCTCAGTAGTTGCGCTTGCAACTAGAGCAACGTTACAGGTACGAGGCAGCTATGAAAGTAAATAAAATAAAATACTAACCTGAAGAATATGGTCTTCTTGAAGGTGTGCTGGTTCAGTATGATGAGGTACTTCTCGCCGCTCATGTCATAGTACAACGCGTCTTTTTCAAATTTCAGCCCGTCGTCGGGAATGAGGAAGGGTTTACTGAAAATGTAACGTAAGTAGTGTTAGGCAGGTTTTTGAATAAATCTTTTCATTTTTCTTTGAACTTTGGGCGTAAGATTAACGGAATTAAAATATTTCTCAAAGCGTAGCTTAATAGGACTACGATTCGTTCTAAAACAACAAGTATCTAAGTCATCGGAGATCTGAAATAAAGACAATTGAATTTTGTAGCCTTTCCGATTTCACCTAAGATTTGACCTATTATTCAGACTAAAAATAAACCTAGTTTAACAAGGTGGACAACACAACCTCTACAGTCCTTAGTCGAACTCAATTTTCGTGAATGTGTGAACGAACTCACTTGAAGTTAGCCAAACGATGTACGTTTGGCTAACTTCAGGTGAGTTCGTTGCTCGTGATTGCCGATGTTCTAGGCTTAATTTGTTAGAATCACAATAGAAATACATATGTACTTTCGTATGACGTCATTTCAATTTGGCAAGACCAGTAGCAAGAAGTTTATAACGGTCATCATACGCGGTCAGATCCTGTTGTTGCGCGGAGCTTATCGGCACCGGTAAAATGTTCTCGTCGACAATTGTAGACCCTCCGTGCATGGCTCGCGGTGCGACAGTGTTGGTGTGTGATGGAACGGTATAAACTCGCATACTTTTAAATACAAATTATATTTTTTTCCTGACACGTTCCTAGTACGATCATGGTACGATACGGTGTAGTGGGGTGATTTCTTTATAGGCAAACTAGCGGCCTTTCCTAGTTTCGCACGGGTGGACATTTATTTTCCCCTAATTCCCCCCCCTATTTTTTTCTACTAATAAATATAGCCTATATTACTCAGGGATAATGTAGCATTCTACTGGTGAAAGATTTTTTTAAATCGGTCCAGTAGTTTTAGAGTTTATTCGTTACAAATATACAAAATTTTTTTCTTTATAATATTAGTGTAGATGTAGATATTGAAAGAGTTAGATGTGATCACCGTAATTAGGTGGCACGGAAAAATGTTTACTTTGAG
The DNA here is from genome assembly GCA_905163415.1 of Noctua fimbriata. Taxonomy (NCBI): domain Eukaryota; kingdom Metazoa; phylum Arthropoda; class Insecta; order Lepidoptera; family Noctuidae; genus Noctua; species Noctua fimbriata. The sequence continues at coordinate 3,303,021 of LR990928.1, forward strand.
AGGAGTGAGCTCGCACATTCCGCATGGAACGATACATAGGTAATTATGATTTTCATTAAGAGTGAGCGAGACAACAATATTCATCATTGTCTTTGTCAACAAAACAGAAACTTTTTTTGATGCGTTGTTGGGGCGAATCTAACGATTTCAATCATGCTATTAGGTTTGATCGTGTAAATATTCTTTTTTTTACAAAATTAATAGCCTATGTCCTATTCTGATGTTTACACTATATTACTGTAAATTTTCATCAAAGCCCGTTCAGTAGTTTTTGCGTTAAAGAGTAACAAATCTCCATCTATGCATCTTCACAAAGCTTGCTTTTGTTCGCAGTTTCACCTGCGTGGAAGTCAGAAAATATTTGTTGGGACCGTACATAGTACCGGGACAAACAGTAGTAGTTTTTTGCAATATGCAGGGAGTCGCACAAGTAACACGTACTTACAGAGTTAAAATCATTAATACAACCCTCTAAGTTCATTTAACCCCATTCAACAACTATTTCATGAAAAAAGCTTGTGATAAATAGATCATTTTAACTATTTCTATTACTCCTTGTGATTGTACTTTTACTGTCGAAATAAAAATCTGCTGAAACGAAAATCTGTTTAAACAGAAACAACCCAAAGAAATAAAAATAATATGTAATATGTAAAGAAAGAAAGAAAGAAAATATATTTATTTGCCGCAGAGACCTGACGTGCATCACACAAAATTACAAAAAAAAATAACAAATACAAATAAAACAATAAACTATAAATTCAACAGGACGGAACAAAAAAAGAAAAAATTTAACAGCTTGCACGTCGTGACTGCGACAGGCAGGTTACCACTCAGCATGATGCTGTGCTATGCCCACAACACAACGCTGGATTTCAGTGGTCACCCGTGAAAAAACGTACGGAAGCCAAGACAGCATAAATATTTTTACATAAATATGATAATAAAATAAACAGTACTTGGGTATGTAATGAATTTGTAAACATTTTCATAGTCATTTACCTCGTATTTGATGGGTTTAAGTTAAAACCCTTTACGTCCGGCGAACTTTCATCCATGTTTTCCATTGTTAACTCACAGCAGATATGTAATTACTAATTACTAAGGTACCAGCTAAATTAAAACACTCGTTTATTTTGAGTAGTCGTGTAAAATGTATTTGATATTATCTGTACACTAAATATAGAAAATTCAACGAAAATCGAATTCAATACACTACGGATGTCATTCCTTTGTGTATTTTGAACAGATAAAGAGGATGTACTAAAGCAGAAATGTTCGATAAGACTAGCTCTGATAACTCAATGATAACGTATCGAGCTATCGTCGTGTACAGATAATCGGAAAAGTGAAATCAAAACAGGGTAATAAATTGCTTAGCTAATTGACTACCAGATTAAATTGTCCGTATTTTCAAATCACAACTTTTACTCTTTGACAGTATAAAATGGCTGTGACGTGGCTTATTGATGACAAGCTGGTGACCGCGACCTTTGTTCGCGTGAAATTAATATAAAAAAAATTACTTCCATTTTTGAAATAGTTTTTGGTACCAATTTCAAGGGTTTTATTTATTCCACGGAACCTTAATTTATTTTCTAAAATAAAGTACCCTAAATAACTTCACATAACATCAGCTACCTGCCAATGCCAGTTCCATCAAAATTGGTCCAGCCGTTTCGGAGATTAGCCGGAACAGACAGACATACAGACAGACAAAAATGTTAAAATATGTATTTGGGTTATGAGTACCGTATATAATTTCATCAAAAGGCTGTTATTTTGAAATTAGAAATAGACACTTCAATTTTATTTATATGTATGGAAGTGTGTCGATTTGATAAACAAATAATTTCTCTTACTGTACCTAATTCAGATAAATATGAGTTTTTGCGTCAGATTAAGGACAACAGGTACAAACCGCGATTAGAGAATCGATATGAAAATAGCATCCCAACAAAGGAGCTGATCATGCCATTTCACTCGCACAGTATAATACGTGAGTAAGAGAAAATGATTAGCGTCACCATTTTTTTAATTTTATTCAGGTTTGAACTTGCTGTAATGATAAAAGAATGGCCGATACGCGGTGGCAACGCCCACGAAAACTATTTAACAGCACAATTTTCTCCAGCGACCCCGAAAACCATGAAAACGACACCCATGAAGGAAAACCGGAAAATGTTCGTCAGCTCCGTCTTGGATTTACAGTTTTACCTCACTTTTGGTATCAGTGACACTGAAAACTGTGAAAAAGACACCCATGAAGGAAAAACAGTAAATCTTGTAAAAAAATGTGCAAATGTTCTAGATCCATTCTATGCAGGTCTGAATGATTCCGATTGGTACACATAGCCGACCTTATCAAGCAATCGATAAAGTACTTTATCAATATTTATCGGACTCAACGTTTCAAATACTTTGGTGTCACTGTATAAGTTACCTGATAACTTGTCTGTGCCGACTAGCTTAAATCGAAAGAACAAGCCTTTAAAAAAATTACACAGTGATTTTGAAACCTGGTGTTCAGTATTTTGAGTTTCTTTTTCATATTTTTATCATCACATCAGACACGTAATCTCGAAAGGGTTAGGCAGCGTGTAAGTGGCGTAACTTTTCGTATATAAGCAATGGAAAATCAGATGAAAGTTCGTTGGACAAAAAAGGATTTAACTTGAACCCTTAAAATACTAGGTAAGTAATAAGTTATTTTATTTTTAATTAATTATAAATATTCATAATAATATGATTAATTTATTTTAAATGTTTAATTATTGATCCTATAAAGTGTGAAACTGTGTTTCCGCCCACATTTAACCCGCCAGCCTTTAAAGCAAGAGTGAATAGGCATCTTCTGTGCACGCTCGTTCCATCATAGACCTCTATCGAGGTCAAGAGCAGGCTAATTTGTAATAAATAAAAAGTTCAATTACACACAAGAGCTAAACAAACTAAAATCGTTCTGAGTTAGAGGATTTTTTAAGTATTAAGGTGTATATAGGACGATAGTAGGGATGCACGATACCTGTGTTTACATCGATACTTTTAATCGATTCGGATCGTAACTAAATGATACGATTCTACGACCGTATCGAATGGTTTTGTATCGATACTTCAAATATCGAATCCGTTCAGCCGTTCTCACGTAACCAACATCCATCCATATAAACTTAAGAAAGAAGAATTTTACTGTAATTTATTTAACAGATTCTAGAACGATTCGAAACAAAGTGACATTATATTAGCGATAGCGAAGCTGCCGAATAAGGTATATAAATCCTATTAATAGTCGTTGTGGAAAAACAAAGCACTTTGACAAGACTGTTACTATCCCTCTAAGTATGATTAAATTGGCAATAATTCTCCGAAATGACATTTCCAGTAATCCCTCCGCATTCCTGACGAAGGGCTGAAGTTTGACAAAGCCGCGTTGTACAGGAGCGACATGAGCAGCGACAGCAGAACCTCCTCCAGAAGACCATATTCTTCAAGTTTGTATTTTATTTTACTGTGTCTGTGTCAACTCATTTGGCAGTGCAAATGCCATGATTTTGGCTTATTTCTAAGTTTGATCGCAGGCGTAATTGAATCTTTATTTGATGACCACTTTGTCAGAAGTGTGAGGCTGAACTTGGTTTGATTCTCAGGTCATTTGTGATCTGGAATTGTAATTTCCCTGTAGGAGCCTGAAATTAGGAAGCTGGAGGAGGGCTAGTTTTTCCATAGGCTGCGGTCTATCTGACCACAGGTCGACCGCGACCGACGACGTACTGCCTTTCATTACGCTGCCCGCAAATGCCAGTTACGACGACCCAAGGTCTCTTGCCTCACGAGTCCGTCGGTATCAAGAAAAAGTCTGGATCTAATGCAGTCAATTGAAGGTAGGCAAAGCTCAGTATAGGCTTGGGTTCGATTCCCAGGTCGGACAACGTAGATATTGCTGGGTTTTTCCAATAGACTCAGTTGTAACCCGGAGACTTGATTTCTGAAAAAAGTAACATGCTCCATCGGTAGTGTTTTATCCGTCTATGCCTTATATTTAGGGAAGGGATGAATAGTCTTTGTCCAGGAGAGAGACAGTTCAAGAAAACGAAAAAAGATATCGCTTTTTCGTTATAAAAAAAAGAACTAATACGTATGTTTTCCAAATTCCAGTCTGCAGTGAAGACCTCGTGCGTCTGTGCCACGATACTCACGCATGGCGACAAAGGCGACGAGGTACATGCGGCAGACAGACCGTACCTACTCACTGATGTCATCGCCATTTTGCAGAAGCAGTGAAGTTTTGTCAATAAGACGATACATTTGTTCAAGTCGATTTGACGTATGATTTATATTGACAAATTTATTATTTGGATGATTGTGCGATTACACCTGCAACTAAGATTGCATATTTCTTACTATGTCATATTGAACCAATTACATAAACTCACGCCGTTTTCCCGTACCTGCTTCGATCCTTGCATTCCTTACGCCTCGTCCACGTTCATACATCTGGTCATACATGCACGCTGGTGGCGAGTACTACGTACAATAGCCTGAAATCGGTCAACTTATTGCCAGAGTGGTCCCCGTGGATTCCAAAAAGAACATAATTTACACCTTTTTCATTAAATAATAAAATTTCAGTTAAGTTACTCCAAAATAATATGATTAGGTCTAACACACCCAGATGGCGTCCTGGCAGACCTCGTAGATAACAGTGGGTCGTGCTGAGAAAAAACACTGGAATCCATGATCATTTGTCCAGCAGTGGGCATGATAATAATTATAATTAGAAGCACGGTTTATTTACCGATGACTTGGCTAACCTGAGGGTTGAATGATTCTCTTGTAGATTTTTTTTATATAATGTTACCCAACTTAATAGCTAGCGGTAAGTAAACTGTACACTTCATCCAACTTATCCATTCAGGCGTTAAAACGCAGAACTAAAATAAATGTCCGCGTCCGTCGTGAACAGAATCGAGTTGCGAGTGACAGTGGTAGCGGTACTGAGTGCAAAAAACGAACAAGAAAGAGGGTAGACCGATTTTTCTGCTCATAAACACCCACCCGCAATAACTTCAGTTTATCCGTGATCATCAGTGATAGGAATAGGTAGTGCCTATTAGCCTAAACTTCGAAGAACAGAGACAAGAAACGGAGACTTCCTTAGGACTAAATTATTTCCGGCACATCTGTCTCGAAATTTAGAGACAACATTTAAATACATTTAAAAAAATGTGTTATTTGAAATAAGTAATTCGTCTATCTTAAGTTATCTTTTTGTAATTTCTAAGAATAGATAACGAGACGCGCTGCCGTAAAATGTGATAATGTGATACCATTATTATGCAATTATTTTAATATCATGCACATTTTTAAATATACTTTAGAAATATATTTCATTAAGATGAAAGAAAAAAAGGTATTTGTATTTTCATTTGTAACTAAATATTTGCACATCATGTATAATGGTAGAATGTAAAGGGACCTCATTAATATTAAGATCATACCACTTTGTATGCCTACATTCTGGCAAATAAATGAATTATTTATTTATTCTAAATACCTTTTTTTTAATGATAAATTCTTTCTACTATAGATAATGCTAAAATGATAAAAAAAAAGGCATTTTGTCTTTAAAATAATAAAACGGTAATTCCGTTTTATTATTTTAAAGACAAAATGCCTTTTTTACACTTGAACTTTAGAAATCTCATTAAACGTAGCCGAGAGTGAGCTAGAAAGAAGATATTTACTTCGAAACGTGTACGGCTTCTTATTCAAACATTGTGATTCATTGTGTATTACGATCAACAAGTCATTTACAAAATGTTCTCCAAAAAAAAATTCAGAAAATTTTATGGTTGTAACGACTATGTATGTTATTTATTATGATATATCTAGTCGCAAACTTTAGGTAAATATAGACGAATTACTTATTCCAAATAACAATTTTTTTAAATGTATTTATGTGTTGTCTCAAAATTTCGGGACAGATGTCTCGGAAAAAATTTAGTCCTAAGGAAGTCTCCGTTTCTTGTCTCTGTTCTTCGAAGTTTAGGCAAATAGGCACTACCTATTCCTATCACTGGTGATCATGGTGCTTGCAACAGCGCCGAAATATCGGGAACTCAAAGAAAACAGTAAACATGGTAAATATCCCGTTTCTAGTGTAAATAATAAAATAAATGTACCAAATTTGACACCTTGATCTACAAACAGCACTTAGTTGTTCCGGGTCTGGCTGTTTGTGTATGTGAATTTAAAAGTTTGTAAACGCACCCACGCTAAAGGAGACATTCCTGTGTATGGCCACTTTATTTTTTTTAAACTTTGCCAAGTTTAAAAAAAATAAAGTGGCCATACTATAAAAGGCTCGAATGGCGTTGACAGGGTGGCCATTTTGGTTAGTATGTTTTGCAAACTTTTGAAATTATTTGAAAAACCAATATGGCGGAGTTAGTTCTGATTTTGAACACACGCTGAAGGATACTTAATAGCCAAATGAAAAAAAAAGTACATAATAAAATACGTTTATTCATTTTTACACAGGTAACAATACAATAAAAGACAAGTTTTTGGTCCACAGACGGTGGCAGCAGTATTTAATACTATGTTGGTCCTTAAGTAAAAAATATATGTTTATGTGACCATCACATAAATTTTTAATTAAAAAAAAAACCATATAAAAAACATTAAAAAAAATAAAAAATAGTGGTCCGCCGGTATCGGGAGCAGGGTCCGAGCTACCGGTGGTTAGGGCTCCAGAGGCAGGAACCTCCTCACAATACGAGCCGTATCGAGGAGTACTGCCTTCTGAATCAGGCTGATCCAACCGCATAAGGAGAGCCTCGAAAGATGTCGAGGCTGGCTGGACGGCTATAACATGGCTGTCGTGACGTTCGGCACAATGATAGCCGAGTTCACATTCCACATGTCGACAACCTTGTGTGCCAAGTCGAGATATTTTATTTGTTTCTCTTTCTCAGCTTTCACGAGGTTCTCGTCATGCGGGATGGTAACATTGACTATCATTACGCGGCGCGCTGATCGGTCTATCACTACTATGTCAGGTTTATTGGCGACAATAGTCCTGTCAGTAATGATAGACCGATCCCAGTACAACGTGACATGACATGGTCTTTCTTGAGAACGGGGTCGGGCACATACTTGTAGTACGGTACCTCAGATTCCACAAGTTTATATTTCAAGGCAAGTTGCTGGTTATTCACCAGCAACTTGCCTTGAAATATAAACTGGCTACTCCTGGCTACTTGGTTGTGCCTGTGCAAGTTCTCGCCGTTAGCCAGACGAGAACAACCAGAAATAATATGTCTGATTGACTCACCTGGACGGTGGCATGACCGACACACGTCAACCGTCCCGTCCTTCATAATATATTTCCGGTAGTTGTTCGTCAACATAACTTCGTCCATAATCGCACAGACAAAACCTTCAGTTTCCCCAAAGAGGTCGCCGAAACGTAACCAGGACACGGACGCTAGAAAATCTATATCGGGCCCATGAAGAGCCCGGTAGAAGCGCCCGTGAAGCTCCTTGCCTTGCCATACCTCCTTGCGGTCATCGGTAGTAAGTACTACAGGTTTGCGCCACTTCTCTTTAGCCATGGACAGCGGGGTGAGTCCCTTGTCCACTGCGACCACATCTCGGTGCATACCCACCTCGGCTTTTAAAAAATATTCTCTGAGACTGCACATCTTGCGGTTGTGAAGGGTCTTCGCGTTAAAAAATCCTCGACCCCCGTACTTCCGCGGGATGTACAGCCTCATCACCGATGATCGTGGGTGATGCATCCGGTTTGCGGTCAGCAGTGTGCGCACTCTCCTATCCAGGGCATCGAGTTCGGTCTGAGTCCATTTGAGTACGCCGAAAGAGTACATTAAAACCGACATGACCCAACCGTTGAAGGCGCGCACCTTGTTCCCGCCTGAAAGAAGGCTATTTAATACCTTGTTCAGGCGTCGAAAGAAGCGCTCCCTCAACGATTGCTTCAAGTCAGTTACCTTAATGCCTAACGCTTGCGACATACCCAAATACTTATAGCTTTCGGATGAGGAGAGGGATCTCAGGTGTATGGAATCCGAGAGCTGAATTCTCTCGAATTCCATAATCTCCCCTCGCTTTACATACATGACTGTACATCTGTCCACACCAAATTCCATCCTGATGGCGCTACTGAAAGTTTCAGTTCCTTTCAGTAGCTCCAGCAGTCGCAATTTGTTGGGGCAAAGAGTTTCAGATCATCCATGTAAAGAAGGTGAGATATAACCTGACCACCTCTCCTCAACCGGTAGCCTAGACCTGAATCCTCCAGCAATGTGCTCAGAGGATTCAGGGCTAGACAGAACCAAAGTGGGCTCAGACTGTCGCCCTGGAATATTCCCCGTCGCCCTGGAATATTCCCCGTTTAATCCATACAGGCTCATCGTTCCCCTGGATATGTTGACATCCTGGATATCGAAGGACCGTCCTCCATTGCCCCATACACGACTCATGAAAGGCGCTTAGAGTTGCATCTATCTTGTACAACTCCAGCACCCTCATGAGCCATGTTCTTATAATCTATCCAACATGTTGACAGATCCTTGCGGGATCGACGAACCTGTTGGCTAATGGCCATTTCGATGAGGAGTAGCTCCTTCGTACCGCGGGACCTATTCCTACATCCATTTTGAGAGGCAGACATAATGGAGTTTATGTTTTTTTTTTTTTTTGATTGTTGCAGTTACAATTCTAGTCTTATTATTCTAGTCGAATTTCATTATATATAATGGCGTGTGGCCATTATGAATATGCGCTTGTCGGGTAATTTATTAATTTAGTTCGTCGGGCAAGTTTAAAATATAAAGGAGATAGATGGACAAAATATGCTTCAAAGTGTACAAATATAAATGTATTGCAAATAATTTAAAAAAAAAGTTAATAATTTTGGAAATGATCAACGTGCCGACGAACATTTTTGAAGTAAATAAATAAGGTATATATTTGTTCTTTCATTGATACTGATCTCGCCCTTGAGCTACGACTCTCAATTTAATTAACATCCTGTATATAGCAGTAACTCAAAGTCACAAAGAATAATCTGGGACAATCGAAATAAAAAAAAATCAGTGGTAAGATTCGATCAATACATACTAAATCACTAACTAACAATGGAAATTAACTAAAAGCTTATGAAATAAGCTAATTACTTTTATAATATTCGTGGCCTAATAATATCAGCGTCACGGGTCGATCTTGCAGGGTAAGCAGCGCTTGCCAAAGTCGAACCATGGATAAGATCCATTACATACCGAGTTTTCGCTCTGGTTTGAACTGTCATTGAAGATCTTTGACAGTGGGGTATCGAATTACCCAACAACGGCTTGCAGAGGTCAGATAGGCATTTGCTACATGCAGAATCAGCTGCATTCGCTTAGGCTGGAAGCCAACCAACATATTTGAGAAAAGGCTAGCTAGATAGTAGATAATGATTGATGATGATTAGTATCATCAGCTTCAGAATTTTAACGTTTCTGTCAAATAGGATCTTGACTCCGGTATCTGCTTCTTATTCTTTTTTGAAGTTTTTCGGGCTACCTCCGCGGTCACCCTGGTGATTATATCCTGGATATTCTCGGTCATATGGAAGTCTTCGATCTGTCTGCACAGTGCTTGGATCATCCAGGATCCGTTTGAATTGCGGTGCGATACGTGGTCTGTGGAAAGCGTTACAAAATTAATGGTAATGGATGATAATATTATTAGAGATCGGATTACATGCAACTAAAAATCGTCGAAATATGAATCATAAGTGCTCGAAATATGCGACAAAATTGCCAAAATATGCAATAAAAAATTGAAATATAAGTCCTTTTTTTAATTAATATTTTTTGTTTTAATTTACTAAATTTTCGACGAGATGTTATTGATATTTTTTTTTATAAGTTGGCAACGATCGATCGATCGTTCTACATCCACTTATGTCAATGGGCACTATTTGAATTTATGTGATGTTCATTTCTGGCTCATTTTTGCACTTTTTCAGTTTGATACTGTTAGAATGATGACTATCGTTTTTGAGTTCACCAGATAGCGCCTCTGGCGAGTTAGGTCCTGTCATTAATTCTATTTTATACTTCAAAGTACCAGTAACTTCATAAAAAGTTATATTACGTATATCACAGTATAAAATTTAGAAACATATTTACAATATTGTACCTGAAATTAGCAAGCATGAAACATTTATCATTCTTCCTCCAAGTACTAACAAATTAGATCCTAACTTGCAACTTAAAATATTCAAGTCATAATTAATCAGGAATAGCATCTTGCTTTAGCAATCTTGACCACAATCGTGAATATTAGCAATAAGCGCGCAACGCGCGCGAACACTATGACATCTGACATTTCTGAAGACCTTACTCTTCGTCTACACGAACGCCTCTAGAATTAATGCGCGATATCACCTATTAAAGGAATCATACCTACCCAAAAAATGCAATTTATACATTTTAGCGCATGCATTATCTTAAAAAAAAATAGCCATAATATGCAAATACATGTTATTCGATGTTATTCGATCACTATTATCATCATCTGCCTAGCCTTTTCCCAACTATGTTGGGGTTGGCTTCCAGTCTAACCGGATGCCGCTGAATACCAGTATTTTAAATGGAGCGACTGCCTATCTGACCTCCACAACCCAGTTAGTATGTGGGTAATACGATACCCCTTGGTAAGACTAGTTGTCAGACATTTTGGGCCACTGACTACCTAACGACTGTCAAAGATCTACAAATGACACCCGAGGCCAACGCCTTAACGTGGTTTCCGAGGCACGGAGGAAACTCGGTATGTAATGGGTCCACCCACAGACCAACTTAGGCAAGCACAGCTTAACCTAAAGATCGACCCGAGTGGCTGTTATTCGGTCATGTTATTGTATGCTTTAATTTACGCTTATTAGTTACCTTCAGCACAAGCATAAAGCACGAGGGTGTCAGCATGTGAAGGAACAGTGAGAACACGGTTACTCTGACTGTCAAAGCTGTCAGTGCTTTCAGCATCCACCTGAAAACAGCAATTTCAAAATGTAGTTCAGAACTTTGGTGACAAAAAGTGAACAGTAATTGACCTCATGGAAAAGATTGCGTAATTTTATTCAAGTTTACGATTATACACCGAAAGAGAATGTACTTTTATTTTATGTATATATAATGGTAAACTGGAAGAATTGGGGGAGGCCTTTGCCCAGCAGTGGGACAGTACAGGCTAAATAAAAAAAATAAAAAAATGGTAAACTGACTGAGTGACGAAAGTCCGTCAGTTTTAAAGTTAGGATCTTCAAATTTTGTGTTTAGGCTGACGATTGAAAATTAAATTAAACGAGACTCAGCGTTTTTGATAATCACCTCGAAGGGTAAAAAAGGGGGATGAAGGTAAGTCATCATCATCATCATTATTTCAGCCGAAAGACGTCCACTGCTGGACATAGGCCTCCCCCAAGAAGGGGGGTTTTGCCATAATCGCCACGCTTGGCAGGCAGGTTGGCGATCGCAGTATGGTTGTTATAAAACACAGAGAACGCTGCTGCCCATTCTCTGGTAAGTCGCCTCTTACGACACCCACGGGAAGATATGGGATGGTGCTATTCAAAGGTAAGTAATCGGATACTTTTCGACATCCACGCGGGCAAAAGCTAGTCAGTCGATAAAATTAAAGAAAAATGCTCTTTGCCCACAAAAAAAACATTTAAAAAAACATTTGGAAAGATATTTTATAAACCCCGTGCAACACCATACAACATTATTTTTAGTATATGCGAAACCTGAATATAGTTTGTTCAGAATAAGTAACTGAATCGATTCCAATAATTTTTAAACCATGTTATATTTTTTCCCAAAAATATTTAAAAAAGTTTAAAGTTGGATACCGAGCGACTATGAGTACCTATCGCAATAATTTAGGTACCTACTGCCAAATTATTATTATCAATGAGCTCAAGACGACGCTGGAGGCGCGCGCTGCGTGGTGACCGCGTTTTTGTGCGGACAACTAGGTAACAGAACAAGCTTATAACTTTGTGATTTTTCATGATACAGTTTTGAAATTTTGTACATAGATTCTTTACATAAAAATACGAGACACATGTAAAGAATATACTAAAATTAATGTGGTATAACAGTTGTAAAGAATTGTGGCAGAAAAAAGGTAAGTACCTCTGACAAATTCGGTGATGATGGCATACTAGAAGTAAGCTTAGCTCCATCCCTTTGTCTGCCTACACGCACAGTTATACCAGCATCCCTGCGCGGGCCCCTGCAAGCCTGTGGAAACATTATAACTATAATTTGAACACACAAACAGATAATATTGAGCACTAGCACAGAAATATTCAACTATACATCAATCAAAAACTATTTTGCTAAAACTATAACCGACTTCGAAGGAAATGCGAAAAAAAGTGAATCAAGAAAAGTCACCGATTTCCAATGCTAAAGTTAATTTCCGCTGATTCTCCTAAAAATAGGATGTCATGTGTTTTTAGAAAATGTTTTCTAATTCTTCCTCTTTTTCATTGTGATATCCCACACAAGTTCTTGCTATATATAGTCAAGGGCGTCGCCAGCTTTTGAGTAAAATCGGATTTGTAAGGGTAGTTTACTATTTACGGATGCAGATGAAGTTCTTGTTTATTTAAACTTAATGTACAATAGTGGTACATAGGCGGTCTTTATGCCACAAGGCATTCTCTACCAGTCAACCTTTGGGTCAAATAGAGCATTGTGATAGAGCACAAAAAATAAATAAGAAAACCATTTTGTTAACATAAATTGGAATACATAAATAGGTACATACTAATAGTATATGTATAGAAGGTCTAACTATTCATACACGAAATATTTTCAGATAAGCATCTAACGGCTATAACGAAGCCATTTCAAGGGCAATTTTTTTTTTCTAAGTATATTTTTATAAAAATTAAAATTACCCACAACATAAATACTGGTTCCTTATTTTGCAACATCCATTACGCTAGTTTACTACGTTGTATTTACCTAAGGTCACGCCGCGCCGCGCGCCGGCCGCTAGATCAGAGGAGCACGCGCGGCGCGGTTAGATCAAGGAGCGCGTACGGCGCGGTTAGATCAAAGAAGCGCGCGCGGCTTGCCGCGCTCTTCCCCCCCGCGCCTCTTCAGTCCCGCTCTGTACGCGTGACGTGCTGCACGCACCTTAGCTAACGATCGGTCGTGAAACAATCGTAACAATGCCGAACTACATGGTATACGAACCAGGAGTACCAGAACATGGTGATGTGCTACAAGGAATGTGGAAATGTTTTTCTCAGAGCACAAGCCCTCTTCCTGGAGCGTTATAGGAGAAAACCATCTTTGCAGACTATCCTTACCTAGGTGCTGTACAGTGGCACTAGGACTATGGGGTCTACATGCCATCAGCTGCAGACGGAGGCAGGCAACGAGTGTCAGCAAGAATTGAGAATAACATCGTCGATTCAACATCATTCAACTACGGATCCACTAACAGTGTTATTTACCTACAAAAAGACTTGTTTTCTGCAGGTAAGGAAATTCTCAGAAACAGCGTGTTTTTGCAACAGTTAAGTAGGTATGTCACGTCCACGTCTGCCTACCTCGAGTACGATTGTTCAAATCAATTCGCGCTACGCACTGACAGTTCACATCTGTAGTACTAGTAGGTAAAACCAAAAAACAGTTGACGGATATTCGAATGGTCATAGTCGACATGAGTTACAAAATTTTTCGTGTTTTCTACAAACATTTTTAAAATTCGAGTTTATTTATTTATCACAAACACTACTAACATTACAGTAAATTTCTAATGCGTTAGCGTGGTCCTAAATTAAACTATAATAACTAAGTTAAATAACATAACACATACAATATTGTTTTTGTGAATTCATTCAGAGAACAGGAAAATAAATCGATCCTGTCAGCAGTGTTGTCTCGAATTTGAAATTGCTGTTTATTAATTTACATAATATGTGGTGTGTAGGTAGGTAGATGCAGTAGGATAAGATTTTTTTTGATCGCACCTAGATTCCTTTTCGTAAAGTTGTAAGGAGGGAATTTATTTAACGTAGGTACCTACATCTTCTTAGGTTTAGATGGTATTGTTATTTAAATTCACATTTATTGTTATTGTAAGCGATAATCTATTAAAATAAGACTAGATCGAGTTATGAAGTTTACCTACGTTCATACGTTGGTTTATTTTTAACATCATCACGCCTGCATTCCCCAAATGGATAGGCAGAGATGTACTTTCGAACGACCACTACATTTCACCAGCGATATTGTTACGCCCCAAGTTATAGCAGGTCAGGGCAGGTGTTTGCATCCAGACTCACACAGACTACTGTGGAGTTGGAGCGCGGTAACCATCAGGACCCGAAATGACCACCATCTTGCGCGGTCGCACGGTGTCATGAGTTCATGACCTGCGAACAAAACCCCCCCTTCTTGGGGGAGGCCTATGTCCAGCAGTGGACTTTTCGGCTGAAATGATGAACAAAAGCGCGGGTGCGGGGCGCGTCTCATTCATAGAATAGGTTTTATGCAAAATGTCTCAAGAAATTTTAGAATTATAATAATTTCGTAAAAACAAAATCACCTAGATAATTTTTTTTTTCGTTGCGATGGCCTCTTTACTACTTATAAAAGTTACTCTTAAAATAGTTCGTGTACGAAAAGATAGACCTTATACAACGTGTAACAGAATAAACGCAGTTCCTGAAAGTAGTTGGTTCAGAATCGGCTTCTGAATCGATTTCCGTCATAAAAAATAGGCGTTAAATTTTGACGGAAAAATCTTTTAAATAACTTAAATTAGAAACACAGTATGACAAATTAATACAATCCTTAATTCAAGGAAATTGAAATCTTAACTCAGAGCAATAAAGGCTACTAAAATGTACGACATTATTTGTATTTCGCTCATAGCTCGTAATACACACACGTAAATAATATCAATGCATTTTACATTAAAAGTAGTGTGCGTCAAATAAATAGGTAATTTAAAGGAATTCCAACTTTATCTCCAATGAGTAAGGCTTATTTAAATACACGACCAAACTTAGTTGGTCATCAGAGTAGCCCTACACACAATAAAATTATTTAATTTAGAAGAAATTTAGAACTTATTGCAAAGAGATAAAGCATTTGTCGGCAACCTATTTGACGTTTATGCGAAATGCCGACACACACGCCGCCGCTACCGCCGAATAACATGAGTACCTAACATTAAAAGCTAGTCATCCGCCGGTAGTGACGTAGTGTAGTTGTCCTTTTATTTGATTCCGTGACATTTTCAAAATACACGGAGATGGTTAGGACCCTGGCTCGCTGTCTTCATAATATCGCAATAGCTTGTCGGGAGTTCAATGACCGTTTTGGCTGCAGTGTGAGCGCCAGGACGATGCTGGCTGCAACTCAGCGACTGAGGGAATCTGGGACGTTCCTTCCTAATACGGCTTTGGACAGAGGGACGAATGCGCGGACTACTCGTCTGCAAGAGCGTATTCTCGACCATTTCGACGAACATCCAGAGGACAGCTCGAGAAAAGAAGCACCCCAGTTCGACTGCAGCCATATGTACGTGTGGCGAACGTCGCGTGCTGATGGTGAACACCCGTTCCATCTTCGACGGTGTCAAGACCTAACGCCGGCCGACAATTTGCCACGACTGGAATTCAGTAGGTGGTTGTTGGAGAACTGGCTACAAAAAAATCTTTGGACATATGCTTGCCGTGTGGATTATATATCAGCATAGGTAACTAAAAACAAAAATTGAACAAGCATTTGTGACGGTGAAAACTTTAATGAAAGTGGATCGCAGAAATAGTGCAAATTAACCTAAGTGTAAAGTGTTACTAATCGAGTTCTGTAAGTACCTACTCCTTCCTATCAATACGATTGTATTATTATCACTGTAAATATTATGATCCAAATCTTTTAAACACGCCGTCATTGAATATCACTGTTTTAAATGCATCCCCGTTACTAAGCCTAAAGTCTTAGATTCGTGTTGATAATTTCACTTACTAGAAAATTATCAATCATTACACGGTAAACTCAATGAAGTATCAAAAGTTATTCATAATATCAGTCTGTGATATTTTAGGTACGTAAAATTCGTTCATTGAACTAACGCACATCTAATCCCTACAGCTATGGTCAGCTGGCGGGCGCTCGTGTGCGTGTCGCGTCGGCCGCTAACATTGCATGAGTGTGTCTGCAGGGATGTTGTTGCACACACGTTTTTCGTTTAGTAAGAATAACTATTTTATAAAAAAAGACTAGGGTTGGTTTAAATTTATTTAATTACGGATGTTGTTTTAGACTTATAATTTAATATTCTAATTGGGGTGTCTGAGGTATTGCGCTTAATCTGTTACACGTTGTGTATATAAATAAACTATTATAAATTATAATACACACAAATAGTTCAAGATATGAGTTCTTCTAAGAATGCAATGGCTACTTCAAAAATAGTAGCACCTTGGATTGGTTAGATTTTCCTTACTTGTTTAAATAGGAGTAGAAGTTACTTATTTTGAAAAGTTATTTGAAGAGTATATTAACTAAAAGAAAATTTAAGGTCTCACCTCCAGACAAGTTTTATCCAGAAATAGTTACTTAATCTTAATCCGCCATGTTTGTTACTCACGTCTTGCGTTCCCATCGCTACGTTTCCAGCGCTTACGTTTCTCACGTTTTGAGGCAACGTTTGTTCCCAGTCGCCGCCCTACGTACCAAGAGACATGTCTTACGATACAGATGATTTACACTTGTAATACGTAGGGGCGGACGCTTTGTTTTCCCACGTATTGTTGCCAACGTGTTCGTTTCAGCGAGTTGTGTAACAGCGTTTTTGTTTCCGACGTGGTAATTAACCGCGAGGACTGAGCCCTCTTGGTAAAGAGCTAAATAATAACAACCACACAGCTTGATCTTCAAGGTTAAGTCTCGCTCGCCTAGGTCGGTCTGTGGATGGGTGACCATCATAACATACCAGGTTTTACCGGGAAATCACGTTAAGCCGGTGATTTTTTTTGTATTCACAAGCCTAAACCTAACCAACTTAAACTTAATAGAAACCTGTATTTTCAATTATATGTTACGAATAAACTCTCAAAGCATGAATTGTTTTAAACCTGCCAAGTGTGAGTCTGACTCGTGTTCTAATGGATCCATAGCGCTAAACAATCCTGGAAAAAAGGTATTTATTTTTGTTATTTTAATGTAAATTACACTCGAATTTAACGGGTTTGACGCAGAATGTGCACTTCGCAAAATGTGGACTTCTCAAAATAAGCACTTATAATAAAAAGTATAGTAGGCAAACGGTTTTTATTTTGATCCATTGTGATAAAATTCACACTCATTTTGAGAAGTGCTCATTTCGATAAATGCACATTCTGTGATACAGGTTCAGGCTCATACAACTTTTGGCCACCTCCTTTGTTTTTTTATAATTTACTAACTTTTGCCAGCGGCTTCGCTCGCGTTAATATATAATTTGACAATCAATTCGGGTTGTAGTTACTCTGCTTGTAATAATACAATTAAATCATGATTCGAAAGACATGTGGCGACATCTATTATCATAAGAACCTTATTGTTGTTTTCGTCGTTGTGTTATGTCCGTTTCTGTACACCGGACAACGTATATGCAAAATTTCAAGAGGATCGGTTCAGTGGTCAAGTCATTTATGAAAAATAAAACCACTAACATGGCCATATACTAAATGTATTGGAGTTGCTGTCATTGTGGAGAATTGTAATATGCGGGGGAGAGGTTTTATATATATAATTTCCTTGAAAAAATACACTACAACATGGACAATGGAAAACCAGTCATGGCAATGTTCATGGACATGACCAGGGCTTTTGACTATGTTAACTATAAAGTGCTACTAACGAAGCTCTCTAGATTTGGCATCAGAGGGAACGTACTCAATCTCATGCAATCCTACTTGGAGGATAGAAAACAAATTACCCAGATTAGTCAAGTGGATATTAACACAAAAAGTGAAATAGTATATTCGTCTGACCCTAGAGTACTCCATTACGGTGTTCCGCAGGGTGCTATACTGGGGCCTTTGCTATTCATATGTTATATAAATGACTTTCCCCAAGCAATTACACACCAGATGTCTTTATTTGCAGACGACAGTACAGTGATATAACAGTAGTAGTAATAAAGAAATAGAGAATGGCATTAACGCTAGTCTGGTTACTATTATTTACTGGTTAAAAGCTAACAATCTAAAAATTAATCTTACCAAAACTAAAATTATGAACTTCAAAATTAGACAAAAAAATATATTCACAATTTCAAATAAATTATAAAGGAGATTCAATACTTGAATCTAATGTTACAAAATTTCTTGGCCTTCATATTGATAACGATATGTCTTGGAGGACGCGAATTTACAATGTGTGTGGGGAAACTTAGTAAGTTTTCCTATGCTCTTAGAATGCTAGGTAAAATTGCAAATATGACCGCACTCTTAACAGCTTATCATGATTACGTTGCCTCCACTTTGCGATATGGCCTGATATTTTGGGGCAATGGTGCTAAAGTCGAGCAAGTACTTATAGCACAAAAAAAATGCATTCGAGCTATGTGCAAAATGCGTTTATTTAGGCGTCACGGTTGGCGCAGTGGCTGAGCGATTGACTGCTGCGCTCCGTGTCGCGGGTTCGATTCCCGCACGGAACAAATATTTGTATGGCCTACAAGTAGTTGTTCCGGGTCTGAGTGTTTGTGTATGTGAGTTGAAATGTTTGTAAACGCACCCACGATACAGGAGAAATTCCTAGTGTGGGGCAAGGCTTTTTTTTTAAAAAAAAAAACAACGGACGGATTCATGCAAGCCAAAGCATTTCCAAAACTTGAAAATATTGACTGTACCATCACTTTATGAAGCCTGTATTTTTGTAAAAAGCAATATGTATCTATACAGGCCTGTTGAAAGTCAACGACTATCAAATAAGTTGCACTTGCTATACACAAAAACCAAAGAAGGATGGCCAAAACGTACCCGACGACGAAACGATGGCGTCCCAATATTCCTTATATATGAAAAATACTCTTATTTTTTAAGGTCTTAAAATACACAAGAATTATCTTTTTAAGTAGCCACAAAAAAAGTTATTAATAATATTTTAGTTTTTGTAACTCTTTCGAAATTATTCCGAATAATAGTTTCAGAACGCACTTAATGACGATTCATTTCTAGTATGAAATGACTTGGTAGTCGAAGACTATATTTATTCAAGTTTTTCTGAATAGTTGTTAACTGTTATTCAATTCAATTAGTATTTAGGCATCAAATCAACTACTATGCTGATTTATTAAGCAAAGGATTCCTTATACAATAATTATGTTGGTTCATGGTAAGCTTATAAATGCGTTAATTTCAATTACTTAAAACGGAACGTCATTTGTCTTAGACAAGTTATTTAATCTGTGGTCATCGACCCGCGCCATTGATTGACACCCGGCAATCATAAGCATCTTAATCGCTTCACTTGTTGTTGAGAA
Source organism: Noctua fimbriata (assembly GCA_905163415.1). Taxonomy (NCBI): domain Eukaryota; kingdom Metazoa; phylum Arthropoda; class Insecta; order Lepidoptera; family Noctuidae; genus Noctua; species Noctua fimbriata. The sequence continues at coordinate 3,322,602 of LR990928.1, forward strand.
TTGTGATACGTGTTTTACTTTTTTGGATCCTTCTGTTGTTTTGACCTTGGCATTGTTTTAAGGGGGTCTCCCACAGATATAGATAGACTGGGTCTCCACGCAAGGACCACAAATATACCGATTATTTGAGCATTTTTACTGAACACGATATGTGTACATACGATTCAAACAGTCTAATTCGAGTGAAATTTACATAAATATAACAACAATATTAATGTCTTTTCTAGGTCAGTTAAGTGCCACACTTGGCAGGTTTTAACCGATTCATGCTTTGAAAGTTTATCCACAATATATATTTAGTATCAATTTATTTAAGTAGAACCACACGTATCGATGAAGTTTTATGTAGTTAATTTAAGGTAAGAGAATTTCACAAAAAATAAAAGCTAAACTTTTAAATTTTTCCCTAAAAGGCATAATAGCTTTTACACAAATCTATTCAGAGTCGTCTAAATCCGAGGATTATGGACTATATGAACTAACAGGCCCATACTAATTGTATCATGTCTGACATAGACACCCGCACGAGGGCCGACGTCAGCATATAAGGAGTTCTGTGATCCCCAGTAGTACTCCGCCATGTTTATTACTCACGTCTTGCGTTCCCATCGCTACGTTTCCAGCGCTTACGTTTCTCACGTTTTGAGGCAACGTTTGTTCCCAGTCGCCGCCCTACGTACCAAGAGACATGTCTTACGATACAGATGATTTACACTTGTAATACGTAGGGGCGGACGCTTTGTTTTCCCACGTATTGTTGCCAACGTGTTCGTTTCAGCGAGTTGTGTAACAGCGTTTTTGTTTCCGACGTGGTAATTAACCGCGAGGACTGAGCCCTCTTAGTTATGCCAACATGGTTGTTGCAAGTCTGAGGTCGGCGATAAGATAGTAATTTTGAATATGCCAGTGAATTTAAACAGAATTATGGCTGAAACTCAGAACTGGCTCAGAAATGGCCGTGAACCGACCAAAAATGGCCTGTATTTATGAAATTATAGTATGTTAAATTTACCTGAACGAAATATGTCTTCGGCTTTTTAACGAGACTTGCTGCGTCCTCGAAGATGTTCATGACTTCACTCAGTAAGTACGGTCTGTCTGCTGCCAAGATCTGACCGCCTTGGTTTCCGTGCGTTAGGATCGCGACACAGATGCATGATGTAAGTGTGTGGTCTTCAGTAGCGACTGGAATGTTAATAAGGTCCGTGAGATTGGGATCATTTCATTTTATTATGATACTGGTTTCGGGACCGTGGATAGACACAGAAGGGGTCGGTCACTGTTTTTAATTCAGGGTGTAACAAGATCCTTAACAAAGCCGTCAACCAAACACCGTACATCAAACTAAGTAACTATACGCAAAAAATATTGCTGCGAAACGACTTTTTTTTTTGAGGTGCGTGGAGGTGTTAACTGTAAAAATCTTACATTAAAAACAAATGTATTTGAAGAAAAACTTGTGAAAAAATTGGAACTTAGACCCCCAATATCTCCGTAACTAAAAGGTTTCCAGGTGTGGTCTAGAACAAAAAAATGATCCCAATGACGGGGCGAACAAGTGCCTTTCGAGTTCATTAAGAGTCTTGTTACACCCTTTATGTGCAAGGTCCGTCACGTGAAATCATAATTATGCTCCTGTACTGTACCTTCTTCGTGCATCTTAAACTATAACCGTTTGAACCGACCCGGATTAAGAGGTGTGCCTGGGAGTCGGACTATCGTTCGAGCTCAGTCTCCGATTCCTTGTACGCTCTTCGCGCTGAATGCTCTCTTGGACGTTAAACCCATCACAAACAGGTTTAAAATCCAAAAAAGCGTCTGTTTGCGGACGAATGGCAGAAAATCTTGTCGGAATGATTGGAGAACCTTCAGTAACCACTTTGGAACATTTAAAAGAGATTTTCTTGAACAGTATTGATTGCAATTTCATATTGATACTAACGAAAGCATTTTGGAACCCATAATGTTTGAAATAGGCCTCATCTCAAAATTGCAATCGTTTTTCGAGGAGAAATTCTCTTTTGAATTTAACTAAAACGTGTAGTACATAATGATTGTAAAACTATCCTTAACGAAGCCGAAATACATTTTTTCCCCCGCCATTGCGATCATTTTGGTGACCACCTAGACCATACCTGGGAACCTCTTAGTTACGGAGATATTGGGGGTCAAAGCTACATCTTTTTCACAAGTTGATTTTGAAATACAAGATATTAATGTATTAAAACTCCACGACGATATTGTGCGGGGTACTATTTAATGTCATCAGCATATATTGAGCCCCACCGTAAAAGGTAATTTTTTACTCAAAAACAAAGTCGTTTCCCAGCAATAATTTTTGCGTAGAGTTACTTAGTTTGATGTACAGAATGCTTGGTTGATGGCTTCGTGAAGGGTCTGTTTACACCTTGTATTATAAAGAGTGTAGAGTAGTGATACATTTTACTTCATATTCCAAATTATCTATAAGTAATGTAGTAGCCTTGGCCATGAAGTTCAAGTGAAACAAGTAAATAAATAAATTGCTTGGATAAAACTTACTTGCAGTCAGTTTTGCGATAATACTATGATATGTCTGGTTTTGCATAACGATGACTTTAAAGCCGAGTCGCTTGAATATTTTTTTTAATTTGCTTCTATCTTTATTTGTACCTTTTCTGGTCTTCGGTTTTCCTCTGAAACATTCAGTAATACGCATTGTAATTTTTTTTTTATTGAATTTGACACTCATTTCCAAAGGCAATTCACAGTAACAATAAAAAGCTAACTGTTTACAAAAACTAAACATTAAATAAAATAAAATAAAACTAAATTCAAATTATAATAAATTAAAAAAAAAAAATCAATAAAATAGCCTAAACTAAAATAAATCATCAAAAAGTTCCTCCTCAACGCTGTCAACTGGTACCACACTCTGTGGCTGCGATTGAGAAATTCCTGATGGAAAAACCCAATGACACTTAACCTGACCTGGGAATCGAACCCAGGACCTCATGCTCAGCAGTCGCGCTTGTGACCACTAGACCAACGAGACGATTAAAACATTTTTGAGCTGAGTCGTTAATGAAGTTTTATGTGACTCTGATATTATTTCGATGATGTCCCCATGGAGAATTTTGTTCAGTTTCATGGTGGTGGTGGTTTCATGGTGGTTGTGGGTGGTTGTACTAACCCATAAAAATAACCTCTATTTTCTGATACAATGCTGTTACATGATGTTAAAAAAACCTGTCCGATCCGTAAGTGGCATATAGGTATACCAATTATCTTACCAAATAAAATAAGAAACTTAAAATATTCATGACATTAAAACTACTAATATTTTTTGTCCGAAATTACCTCCATTTTCCTAATTCTAACAAACTTTTAAATCGTGACAACACCATCTTCGGCAGTATGTTCAATCGCCAATTGTTTGTTTATGACGTCACTCGTAACGTCAATCTCGATACTTAATAATATACCCTCACGGATCGGTTGGGTTTTTTTTTTAATATTGTAAATTTTACTCTATGGGCAAATATAAATAATGTAATACAAACTTGAAATATCTGGTCCTCATAAATTTCTGTTGGTTCAAAATGATCAGGATCTTTTCACCGCTCATGTCGTAGTACACTCTGGTGTCAAGCATCACTGCTGCTGCTGGTGCTGGGTCTTCAGGAACCATGGAAGGTGTTCTAAATTAAACGGAATCAATTTAGTGTTAGATCGACAGAATAATCTCAATTATGTACACATACAAATTCCAATTTAATACAAACAAAGGAAACAGTGTTAGGATGTTTCTAAATCAGTGGCTCGAAAGTCTGACAACCAGTCTTGGCAAGGGGTGTCGTATTACCCAGTAGTTGGGTTCTAGAGGTCAGATAGGCAGTCGCTACATGTAAAGTACTGGTTGGTTTTCAGCTGCATCCGGTTAGACTGAAATTTGACCCCAATATAGTTGGGAAAAGACTAGGCAGATGACGAGTTGGATGTATTTGAAAAAGCTTTAGATATCATGGTCCAAAGTGGGTACCTTTTTGAGATACACTAGCTTTTTTCTAACAACGCTTACCAATTGCCAGAGTATGCACTTCTACTAAGAAGATGTCTTTGTGACGTCACACAGTAGTAACAAGCAAGTTTATGGATTCTTTATTTATATTTCTCGAAGTTTTTTATGTACTGCTTAGACTTCTCCGGACTCTACTCTTTATTATAATATTGATATACAAGGTGTAAGCGAACCCTTCACGAAGCCATTGTATAATAAATAATTATTTATTTATTTTACTCAAAGTAAAGCATTGTAGTAGGTACTTACGCGTTAAGTATGCAGTTTTACAAAATAACCGGGACCGCTGATCATTTATAATAATATAATTATTTCGTTTATTCATTTTCTTACATACTAATTACATTTTTAAAAAAGTTTATCAACAAAAATTATATCATAAACATTTTAAAATATAAAAAAATTGCCCAACGTCATTGGGAACAGGGTCCGCTTCTGTGCTTCTACCTGATCGGAAACCATATTGGTTTTCTGATATTATATTCTGTGATTTAAGATAATTAATTAAGCTGTCGACTATTTATAAATTTGTCTAATATTTTGTTGTTTTCAAAATTGTAAGGTCTGTAGTTATTGACACTGTCCTTATCGGGGGATAGGGACAGACCACTCTTGTAGATGGGATGTACCAGTGCTATTTTAAAGACAGCTGGAACACTCTTAATGCGAGGAAATACTTTGTGTATTAAACACTATTATTTTAAAAGATGATACTTCTTGTCAAATAAATAGCTAGTAATAATTATATAAAAAAAAGTGAAAAAATCTAAAAATATTTTTTTGCAATATGTTCTCAAAGTCAAGAACTCTCCTAGAAAAGTTCTTTCTAAGTATCATTAACACTAAAAACGGAATATTTACCATGTTTACTGATTGATTTGACATCTTCGCGAGGTGGCTGGTAGCAACTGGATGAGAATTGCTGAAAGTCGAGTTGAATGGCGTGCGATTGAAGAGGCCTATGTCCAGCAGTGGACTGCTATAGGCTGATGATGATGATGACTGATTGATTTGAGTTCCCGATATTTCGGCGCTGTTGCAAGCACCATGATCACGGATAAATTGAAGTTATTGCGGATGGGTGTTTATGAGCAGACAAATCGGTCTACTCTCTTTCTTGTTGTTTCTCAAATCAATCGGTAAAAATGGTAAATATCCCGTTTCTAGTGTTAATGATAATGTTATTGACCATGATAGTTTAAATTCTTTCTAATTGTGTATATTTAATAGCCTTTGAGTTATAAATAAATCCTTAACTTCGGTTCCCAATTAGTCAGAGATGTATTTAGGTTAACTTCTATGAATTAACAAAAGTTGTGTTAAGATAACATAGTTTTTTATTGGTCCAAAACATGAGTTTCAAATTATATCACCAGTGGAACCATTTGTAAAGATTGTTAAGGTTATAGAAAATTAAAAGCTTTTGTCTAGTCTACATGAAAGACAGTGATTGTTCTTTACATGGCTTTGTTGATGCTAACTGGGTATTATTTAAGACTAGACATAAGATTTTACATACGTCAAGTAATCACTTTTGACATGTTTATAGATCCGAGATCTATAAAAAAGTCAAAGTGGATTACTTGAGTAATAGTAGTTACATTTTAATTCTGTAATTGCTTGAAGTTAGAACCGTCAAAAGTTAGAATTCTTAACTTTGCTCCGTCCGAATTTCTTGTCTATTAAACTTATACTGTCAGTTACGGGGATATCTTCCGTGATTGTTCATTATTTTGAGTTCCCGATATTTCGACGCTGTCCCGAGAGCGCTGTTTCGAGATATCCCGTAAGTGATACAAGAACTATCTGTTTGTCGGTCTGTCTGTCTGTATCTGTATATTGCATAAAGTGGATGCAAAAGTAATTACTTAAACTTGACTATAGTTAGATAAAAGAGTGTAAAACCGGTTTTTGTTTTGTGATGTCAGGTTGTGTTATCTCATAAAAGTTTAGAAAGCAAAAAACATTAGCATTATAATATATAAGTACCAACATAGGCTAAGTTATATTGTTACTATCACAGTGGACCTCTCTGTAGTCTGATAAATAAATAAATAGTAAAAATTAACAACAACAGAGTCCGAATACATAGAAGCATTATCAGAATCATGCAAAGAGACTATTCAATTAAACAATTTGTAATGTCATAAAATGAAAGGACACCTATTATAGTAATAGCTAAAGTTCACTAAGTTGAGCTGCAGTTTAGCAGCTAATCCTTTAAATAAATTAATAAAAAATTGTTAATATCTCTTCCACAAATTACAGATAATCAGTACTTAGAGTGTAACATTTTACATACAGGAAAATGTGTGATTTGTTGGGAGACTGGCGCCTAAAACAAGCCGAAGTCTGTATTTTAGGACACCAGGTCCCTCTAAGATACTTATTAGGAAACAAAATAGTCAAAGTATTAACATAGTCTAGTACTAATTTAAGGTAGAGTAGAAGAGTAAACGAGTGTGTGATTGTGACGTGTGGCCTTTATTTCATAAACGCACAACACACATAAATGTGTGTGTGTACATCTTTTTATTCGTTAATGTGTATTTTATGATAGAGTTAAGCTTGAATATGTATCTACCTCTAAATTGCCAGCTGATTTACGTACAAAAAGTCTTTGTACTAACAAACATTATAAGTTTGACTTCTGTTGAAGAAATCTGTATAAGTTTTGTTTTTGGATAGTATAGTTTTATGTTTCTTTGGCAATTAGACAATTTTGAAATTGTCTAAAGCCAAAAACAAGTTTATTTTGTTTCGAGGGGATGTTAAATATGTACCAAAAGATGTATTTTACTTGTAATAAGTACTAGTAGCGCCATCTGTTGTCATGTAGATGTAATTATGTCATGTTCGATGATAACATGTGCTGCATTTGTATGTATGTATGCATGTGTGCGTAGCGTCGGGTTCGCTGGTTGCCGGGCGCCGTGGAATGGTCCAGAAATCGTGCAAAACGAGTTGAAGGTCAAACGCTTGAGAAAGTATTGCATCATCATAATCTGCCGAGCCTTTTCCCAACTTTGTTGGATCGGCTTCCAGTCAGAATTCCAGTTTGAATTCCAGTTTGAATTCCAGTTTGAATTCCAGTTTAAATTCCAGTTGGATACAGCTGAATACTAGTATTTTACATGTAGGCTATATTTTAGAGTAAATATTATCAGAACATGAAATATGCTTACCTCGAATTCGAAGCGCTTTGGTCCAAAGCTCCGATATCCACGCGGGTCTCAGAGGAATTTTTAATCGAGTTATCCATTGTTAATACACGAAATAGAATCAAAATAATAACAATTAACAACGTGTACGGGGTGTAGAAATGTTTATATTTTAAGCAGAAGTCTTTGTGAACGCTATTCTCACAGTTTTTAAAATAAATGTGATAGGGAGTGCGTACGCGCCAAAAGAGGAATATGTTGTGTGTGACATAACATGTATGTCAAGAATTTTAGTGATGTTACAACACTAAAACTTTATTACTATTTTACATTTATAACCAAAAAACTAAACTAAATTAAGTTAATTAAGTTAATCCTTCATTTTAGGTAGAACTTACTGATAAATCATTAATTCGATTACCTTGGCCAGAGGGTAATGTTGCCATATATAACGTGGCAACGCCGCCAGTCTCTTGGGCACATAACCAGCTGCCAGCGTTGAGGAGGAGTTTTTTGATGCCCTTTTTGTTGTTAGTTTATTTAATATTGCAATACCTAATGTCTATAGTTAGTTTATTAAATAAAGTTATTGAAATAAAAAAAAACGATTTCTGCATTTATATTTATAGAATAACATTAATTTATACGATTTCTGAATTTATAATTATCGATAAGATTATAAACTAACTAAGTAACCTTCAGTCACCTTATCACTAAAAGGCGATCATCGAAAGTTAATAATATGGTATAATTAAAGACAGGATTTATATATGAATTTGCATATCTATCTACTTCAATGTCTGAGTTTTTATACCGCCCATGGGCGTCTGACTTAGCTTTAACATGCATATTATTGGGTGATTTTAATATAAAATGCATATTTTGGCTAAAATAGGCATTATCGTGCATTTTTTGGGCATGTACCTTAAATCCAAAGAGTGCCCTTTGGCCTAAGTGGAAAACAATGTTAATATCTCGTCGAAAATATAGTAAATAAAAAACAAACACAATTTGTAGTACTTATTTCGATTTTATGTTGCATATTATGATACTAGTATACAGGTTAATAATATTATTATTATAATAATAGTAACCTTTACAATTATACGTAAATTACAGGACCGGTCAATGTGGCGACACTTGGGGGAGGCCTATGTCCAGCAGTGGACGTCTTTCGGTTGAAATGATGATGATGATGTAAAGTACAGAGAAGGCATGAGTTTTGATCACCATGCTTGCTCAAGACACGTATTAGCGATTTCAGGCTTAAATTTGTTATAAGTTCAGGTCCCGTACGATTAACAATAGAAGCTGGGCCACGACATTTCATTAAAAAAAAATTACTGTCTATAAGAGAAGCTGCTGTAGCCAAATATATTGAAACAGGTTATTGGCATATGGTTGGATGAAACACTAGGGCCATGGGGTCTTTCGGGACATCACTAAGTGGTTGGTCGACTCTTCTCGTGACCAGAGCGCGCTGGCCTCTTGTTTGGTCATTGGCATCCCACGTGGCAATGCTGTCAGAATTCTGGGCACTATTCCTGTTGACTGCGACGTGGACAAATTTTTTGACGCCCTTTTATGTTTTTTTTCTTTTCAATATGTTTAAGTGTTGATACAGATAATTATGTTAATTGAAAAAATAAAATAAACCTTGGAAATTATTATTATTTTAAAATAAAAAGTTATAACAGGATCCTGAGCCGAGGCGTTGCCGTCACGATGCTAATAAGGGTCAACGACACATTGATCGACTACGGACGACCGTCCATAAGAATAAGTACAAAGAATGGGACGCCGTACGCGTCTTTTTGCAACGAACATCCTTTCATGCTTTGTGCTCTTTGTGCAACATTAGTTTTAGTATATGCGAAACCTGAAACACATGTTTAGTATTTTTATGTAAAGAATCTATGTACAAAATTTCAAAACTATCATGAAAAATCACAAAGTTATAAGCTTGTTCTGTTACCTAGCTGACCGCACAAAAACGTGGTAACTACGCGGCGCGCTCGCGCGTTCGCCTCCAGCGTCGTCTTGAGATCATTGATAATAATAATTTTCCAGTAGGTACCTAAAGGGTACTTAGTGTCGCTCGGTATCCAACTTGTAGTCATTTTTAAATATTTTTGGAACAAAATATAACATGGTTTAAAATTATTGGAATCGATTTAGTTATTAGTTGTTAGATTCAGTATTCTGAACAAACTATATTCAGGTTTCACATATACTAAAAATAAAGTTGTATATACGGACAAACTGTCGATCAATGTATCGTTACCCTTTAGTATGTGTTACTGTACTGCTTAAAATGTGAGATATCTTCTTTGGACTCACCAGATGGCACCACTGGCCAGAAGGTCCTGTCATTAATTCTATTTTCATACTTTAAAGTACCTATAACTTCATAAAATGGTTTATTTTATTACGTATAACAACATAGTGTTATCTTCAGATACATTATTTACAATACTGTCCTAAAATTAGCAAGCAAGTTCTTCCTCCAAGTGTTAACAAATTAGCTCCTAACTTGCTATTTAAAATCTTTAAGCCAAAATTAATCAGGAATGGTTCAATATTGACCAGAATCTTAGAACCTCTATATTAGTAAAAATACGTGATAAAAAAGTGTGAACTCTATGACATCTGACATTTCTAAAGACCTTACTCTGCACGACCGCCTCTGGCGGCGAATTCATGCGCGATACCATTGTACGTTGAAGTTTAATGTTGCAAGCAGCAAAAATATATCGATCGTATGTAAGCACAGACTATAAATAGTTCAATCGAATCCATACTGACAACACACCACTATCTATATCTTATCAATGTCTTATCAAATAATTTCCGCCATTCATTGTCGGTGTTAACTCAAATAAATCATATATAGAATATTTAGTAGGAATATAATTTTATATCGTGTTTTGGTTAACAATTTTTAAAAAATTTCAGATATTAAATGAATCCAGCTGCTTCAGCATTATTTTGACTATTCAGTATTAATACTATGAACTACTTTTTGGCTAGGTATTAGTAAAAGAAAACCTGTATAAATATTTACTGAACACAAAGGAACTATCAATACAAAAGAGGTAATGATAATATTATAATAATAAATTAACCTTGGCTTTACAATCATTAACGCTTGAGGCGGATTTAAAACAAGATCATTGAGTGAAAGTTACAAAAGGTCATTACCTAAATTATATTATTATTCTAATCTAGGCCATCACCATTCTCCTGCCCTTATTCCAATTTATTCAATGTCTTCATCTATAAGTACGTATATGACATTTTCTTTGTTAGGCATCATATATCCCAAAAATGTAGCCAGACGTGCACGTTAAAAGCTTTAGAAACATAAACAACAACTAAAAAACCCAAAAATGACGCACTAATTAAATTAGGGGTTTACAAGGTAAAGTCGACTCCTCCTATTGTTGACGTCGGTTAAAATGTAGCCTATGTTACCCGGGCCAGATTAACGAATCGATGGACACCTTATTTATCAAAATTGGATGAATAGTTTAGGCGCTAAGTAAATACAAACATACATATTGTGGAGTTTTTTTTAAATGAAGGAACAGCACCACTTTTGAATGATAAATATTAATTAAATAAAAGAACTAAGGCTAAAGATAAGATTATTTTGATTAAAATTAATAAAATAAGGTTTGAAAGGAAAAATAAAAAATTACACCACAAGTTGAATTACAAAAATAAAAAATAAATGATTTTAACTTCCATGTACCAGGTAAATTTGAAATATAAAAGAAATACCACATTGATTTAAGAGATTTTGACTTTTAAAAATTCGTTTTTTTTTAATATACGGAATAACGTGGTCAAAACTTGATGAAATAAGGTTAGATATTTAATATAACATATGAAAAGACAATATACGCCTATCTCTTCAACGTCCAAAGATGTCTTCACTAGAATGCTTAAAAATGATGTTAGTTATTACCTCGATTTAGAAAAAGGTAAGGTATTTAGATATAACGATTCAGCTCAACAAGGTGCGCTCCTTTTGGAGTGTTCTTCTAAAAGCCTGCGTCAGAAAAAGCAGGACGCGCAACCAACCTCGCCGACGCTGATCCGAAGAGTTACTTTACTTGACAGAGTTTCCAAATTGGAGTAACATAAAAAAGGGCCTGAATTGATAAGACAAATGACAAAACATTCTACTAACCTATAACAAATGAAAAATTCGGTTTAAAAACTCAGTTTTCAAGGACAAGATCAGGAAGAGAAAAATAGTACGATAAACAGCATGTTCAATTAAAATATTCAATTATCAATACGTACCAGGATAAACGGATGATTATATCATGGAATAGACTCTCTCTTATTTCAAAATTCCATTGCCATTAGGCGTGATCAACTGAAGTAAATTTGGTGTCTTTTTCAAACGGTTTTAAACATGTCTCTTGTAAAATTGGTACACGAATGATGACAAATAAAAAAAACTCATCTGTCGAAAATATTTTTAGTTTTTGAATTTAGAATTGACAATCAAAAAGTAGTTAGTTAGTTAGTTTAATAAAGTTATTTTTATTAGGTTTATTTCTTAAGAATTACTTTAATGAGTAGTAGCAGCAGCGATGTGGTGGGTAATAGTAGTAGTCAACCTTCAACTTCGCTGAACACCCTGGAGAGATGCCCGCTTAGTACCCAGGCACGATTTTTTAAAGGTAAGCGGGGTCTGAATGTGCATATTGGTAAGGTACATAAATCTCCCAATGCACTTCAGACCCTGTTTCAAATCTTTCACCTTCAACTTCGGCTACATGTTCCTGTTTTAAAGCGAGTTCCCCGCGGTGCTAGGCCCCTAGTTGCACATAACCTAGCAGGTTGTGTGCGCCTTGCCGTCCAAGAGAACTCGTTAAGTGCTTGGGAACAGTTGCTTACCTTCCCTTACCGAATACTTCATGTTCAAAAAAATTTGACCACCAAAAAGACTTTAACAGCTCTAATTAAAGATAATTGTAATATTTCGGCTCAAAATTTCAATTTCAATTTTTTATTCAAATTTAACGTCACAGGGATATACTTCTGCGAGAGTTATATCCCATCTGGTTGAATCAACGTTAGGGGAAGGTGACATTAGTGATGCAGCCAGGATTCTCTTCAGTAGCGATGTGGTGGCTCCGTGTTCTCCAGAAACACTCACAGCTCTGGAGACCAAACACCCCGCCCCCACGGATGGCCTTTCTTTCCCTGACCCTCCTGATTCAGACATTCACTTCCTCACCATTACAGGTCGAGATGTGGTCACAGCCGTGTGCTCCTTCCGGAGCGGCTCCGCAGGCGGCCTCGACGGCCTAAGTCCTCAGCACTTAAAGGACCTAATTTGTTCAGGCTCCGGGGAGGCCGGTTACTCTTGAGGGAACTTACGGCTCTGATTAACCCTATGCTCTCCGGCAAGGTGAACGAGGCTGTCGTCGACATTCTAAATTTAACGTTTGGTATCTTGATGATGGAACCCTGGGCGGCGACGTAGATACTGTTTTAAATTATTTAATTCTCTTAAAAAATAAACTTCATTCCATTGGCCTTGACCTAAACCTTGCAAAATGCGAACTGTATTTAGCGGACTGTACCAACAGACAACTGACTATTCCTAAATTTAACGTAATAAATAGCCCCTAACATCAAAATTATTGAAAAAAGTTCTCTTCGTCTCCTTGGGTCTCCAATCTTCGAGAACTCGTTTCCCGATTTTATCGAGGAAAAAATACAAAATTTCAATGATATTTCGGAAAGGTTGCCCCAAAGCAAGCGCAGCGTGCAGCGTGGTGGGTGGCATTCGGCCATCACCCTAATCCGTTACTGCTGTTTCGGCCCAAAATTAACATATTTCCTACGTGCTTCCTCTTTATGGAAGCACACTCATCTTTTGGGCCATATTATCAAAAATACTATATCACCATTTTAAATGTGGCGACCGTGCTTGGATACAAGCTACTCTTCCCATTCGTATGGGAGGACTGGGCGTCCGCAAAATTTCTAGTATTAGTTTAACGGCGTTTATATCTTCGGTCCACAGCACTGAGAAATTCATCAGGAATATCCTGGCTTCCACACTGACTGATTTTGATGTGCCGTGCTTCTCCGAGGCTATCAATGCCTGGAAACTCGCTTGCCTGAATTCTGAAGAACCCGACCATCCATTTTCCCAGAGACGTTGGGACGAGCCGCTCTGCAGAGTAGTTCAGAACAATTTACTGCACACGTCTGCTACTACTGCTGAGCGTGCGCGTCTGCTGGCTGTGGGTGTGTAGGAGTCGGGTCTTTGGCTTCACGCACTACCGTCGTCGAGCATAGGCACGTTGCTCGACGACACTACTTTCCGCCTTGCTGCTTCTCTACGCCTAGGCGCCCCTTGTTTTTCTCCTCATCGCTGTCACTGTGGTGAAGCTGTCAACAGCCTTGGACACCACGAGCTTTCATGCAGCCGAAGTGCGGGCCGCTTTGCACGGCACGCAAACTTAAATGATATCATCCGTCGAGCTCTTGTCACCGTCGGCGTTCCAGCTTTATTAGAACCCAATGGCTTGGCACGCGACGATGGCAAGAGATCGGACGGCATGTTTTTGTTTCCATGGAAGATGGGTAGGTCTTTAGTGTTGGATGTGTCGATACTCTTGCGCCATCCCATCTTCCTAGCTCATCGTGCTGTGCTGGGGCTGTCGCAGCGGCTGCAGTGAACCTCAAGCGGCGTAAATATAGTAACCTTATGGTAACTATATTTTCGAGCCGTTTGGGGTTGAAACTCTAGGTCCGAGTGCTCACAGCCTTTTCAAGGACATTTCTAAACGTTTAGTTGACTCTTCCCGTGACCCAAGGGCTGGCTTTTACCATGGCCAAAGGCTTAGCGTTGCCATACAACGTGGCAACGCCGCCAGTCTTTTGGGTACATTACCAGTTGACAGCGTTGAGGAAGAGTTTTTTGACGCCATTTTTTCAGTTTATTTTTAAGTTAGTTAGTTAATATAGTTTATTTTAATTTATGAATGGATAAATAGATTTTATGAGAAATATAAATACAATCAAAAAGGCTTTTATGTAGAGGTAACTCTACAATTTATAGACTGCTAAAATCATAACCGTTCCTTGTGGCTTCGCCGCAGTCGGGTATAAAGGGGGTGACTCATGATATAACGATTTAAAGAGAAGTATGGAGGCTTCTAAGGTATGTTTTGTTATGTTAATCAGTAGACCAGTGATTCTCTTGATAGATTTATTGCCACTGAATTATAGTTACACGATTACAAGTTAAGTTAGAGAAATGCACACCTTAACAATATCGATATGGATAAATGAGTATGACCTAACAACTACACAAAGGTCTTCAATCTTAACATCAATGATGTAACTAAGGTGTAGAAGAATTTCCATGGAGTTTCTTGCCGGTAGGTACTTCTCCATGGAGATATACGCCTTGGAATGTGGAACTAAAGTACTTTCACTGTTATTATGCCTTGTGACTGGGACAGTAGTTTTATTTTTCAAAAGTGCCTGTGTCTGCCGTCTTGAAATTAATGCTTTCATTTAAATTTTAGATTTTGAATAAAACTGGTTTAGGTTATGTAAAAGTTAACCATAAGTGCAGAATATGGAAGTTTTCCAAGTGCTTTTCTACACATCGAGAGAGTCGTCATATAAGTTATTGCAATTCACAAAACACAGCAGTAAGTAATATTCAAACACTGTTTTAAGCTTTAACGGTTTACAACTAATCTTATACTGTCACTTACGGAATATCTTCCGTGATTGTCCGTTGTCAATCCGCGATCATGGCGCTTGCAACAGCGTCGAAATATCGGGAGCTCAAAATAATGAACAATCACAGAAGATATCCCGTAAGTGACAGTATAAGTTTAGTAAGTAATATTGATCAATTCATCAAAACCATACAACATTTGGCAGCTACTAGCGACATTGCCAGCTTACAGAATCCACCCTTGTTGCACACAATGTACACGTTTATTTTTCCTGAGAGTTTTGTAAGGTGTGTTTAGCTTCATAATATAAAGAAAGACAAAAAATTGTTTTAAAATCATTTATTTCACGGTTTAAGATACCTTATTACCTATAGAAATTGCAAAAGTAGAACAAAGCGTTATCACACCCGCCATGGGATCTGGAGGCGATAGTCCTCGTGCGCCTGCACGAATCTCGCGCGGAGGAACTACGTCGGGGGGAAACTCCGGCGCGATCTCATGGCGACAGGGAGAGAGCGACTGTCGCAATCCCGTGCAGGTCACGCCATAATAGTGGCGATAAGTCCCCTCTTTGAGCAATGGCTGGAAAGGCGCCTTCACCTTCCACCTGACGCAGATCCTCATCGGACACGGTTCTTTCGGGAGGTTCCTGCACCGAATCGGGCGGGAGGAAACGCCCGGGTGTTACCATTGTGAGAATCGTCCGAGGGACACGGTGGAGCACACCGTGAAGGTCTGCTCCGCTTGGGCGGAGCACCGCCATGCACCTCTCGCGTCTGGCCTTGGTTCGAGCCATGGTCCGGAGCGAGAGGGAAATGGGAAGCCGTCACCTCCTTCTGCGAAGCAGTCATGCTAGCGAAGGAGGTGGCGTCTACATACCTCTTTACTTCAAGCCAAACGCTCAAACGATACGCGTATTAAGACAGCAACCGCGGACAAAACAAATAAAGGAAGTTACTCAGAGCGTGCCACCAATCGCAGCATCACGATTTTCGAAGCTACGCGGCGACGGAAACAAATGTCGCGCGCGCATCACTTGACGCAAGTCCATTCCCCGAGGCTGTCGCCTTAACGCCAACGACATTCATTTTAGTGCTAAATAATATTAATTGTCCACCAAACCTGGATCATAACAGACAAAAAGCCGTCGTGGCAGCCCTTAGCGAAACAAAAAAAAACATCATGCGTAGTAACAGTAGCGTCATCCATCACGACACTTCCTTTGCGGCACATAGGGGAGGGGGAGAAAAATGGGGGACTGGTCACGCAAACCTGATTACAACCCTTCACTTGTGTTACTTTTTTAACGCCCTTACCCCAACGATAAATCTTAAAAAAAATATTCATCCTTTAAAACAAATTACCAGAAAATATGGCGACCATTTTATTTGTTCTTTTTTTAAAAAGTTGAGTAGGGTTGACGTGGTTAGGGCAAGAATAGAATGTGATTTGGTGCTGGTAAGGGTATGATGAATTGATGAAAAAAATATAATTATTATCTTTTTGTAATGGTTACCCGTCCACTGCTACGTAGGATATGCACTGGAAGGTTTACCACGTTAGCTGCGTGGTTCATTTGTTTGTCTATGGCCGGCTTTACACGCGTGTCGCTTGAGCGTGTAGGTCGTGGCCAAGCCGTAAGAACATTGATGGACGCATGAATTTAAGATCAGTAATCAATCCACTCACTTACCGCTCTTAATCACTTATCTACCACTTCTGTCTACCTTTAGGGGGCTCGACCATGATGATGCTTTACCAAACTGACCCAAAACTTCACTTAAAGCTTACAAAGGTTCTAAGGTGTCAAGTGCACTCAACTGTATTAAGTTCGATCGAAAGGTTAAGTGCGTAAGAGTGTAATTTAAGCATTTTTGCAAAAAAAATAAGTTATACAAAAAAAACAGATGTTTCTAAAGGGAATGTAAAGGACTATGGGCATTTTTTATGAAATCTGGGTGTAAGACAAAAATAATTGAAAACACAAATAGCAGCTTATAACTAGGACTTCTTTTAATACTAAAACAACCAATACCTAAGTCGCCGGAGAATAGAAATACAGGCCTGAAACGTTATATTGCCGACTGCGGCATAGCCCAAAAAGAGGATTATTGTTTGAACTGTACGTATGTGTGTCAGTCTCTAGGTATGACCGTTTCTTTGTTTTCTTACTAATTGTACTTCCTAATACAGTATTTTTTTACTCCTTATTTACTTTAGCAACAAGTACTGCTCAGTAAAAGTCATTAACCATTTCTATTTTTATTCTCGTACTTCGTACGTTCTCGTGGTACTTCGGCTTCAACCGAAGTGCTTTACAATCAAACATGTAAGAAACAGGGCGGCTAGGGGTCCACACTCATGTTAAGGGCTAGGTAGTGTGATCCCACCACTATTGCCCGCTTAAAAAGATCCTTAAATATAAACCGTTACGTATGAAGGAAGAATTACTGTACTTTATTGTCAATGGTGACGTACTACTACTACACTTGCCGAGTTCAGTCGGTTCATGGGTGACCATCCATTCATACAGATACATTCATAACACGTAAGCCGCGTAGCACGTAGTGGAAAGCCTGTGTGAGCCCAACCAAGCCCCAGTTCCGCGTTCGCTTTTACCTTCTAAATTCCCGCCATTCGTGATGATGATGACTGACAGTTGATATAAGTGACAGCTACCTGACTACTTGTGACTGTAAGACAGTGTTTTCATATCTATTAAGTAGATACACTATATTAAATAATGGTAATCGGCTACATCCTGGGAGGCTGAAAGCCGACCTCAACGTGAGTATTTTATTTTTTCTTATAGACCTCATCTATAGATTCTCATCTTAGTTCATGGCACCTACACACACCGGCGGCAAATTGGCATCGGCGGTAAATTGTTTTCAACTAACTTTTTCAACTTTCAGTGGTAGCCTTATAAATTCAAGAAAGTACATTTTATATTTCACCAAAAACATTTTTATTATTATTTTCTTTATTCATTTTCTAAACATATCATTATTATTATAAGCCTATGTTGTCCCACTGCAGGGCAAAGGCCTCCCTTCCCTCCTTCCACATTTCGCGGTCTAGTGCGATTGTAGGCCAATCCTTTGCGAAAGAGTCCAGCTCATCCCGCCATCTCCTTCTGGGCCTGCCACGTTGTCGTTTCCTGCTATTTGGTATCCACTGAGTGGTAATTTTAGACCATTGCTCCTCCGACATGCGGCAGACGTGACCAGCCCAGTTCCACTTCAACCTAGCAGTTGTAAGGCCAGCATCAGCTATTTGAGTTTTGGAGCGAAGTATGGAGTTTCTGATGCGGTCCGTAAGTTTGACACCCAGTATACTTCGCTCCATAGCTCGTTGGCAGACCCCAAGTGCGGACTTCTGACGTTTTGTAAGCGACCATGTTTGCGCTCCATAGGTGAGGGTGGGGAGAATGCACATGTCCATGAGCTTTCGCTTAAGTGCGAGAGGGAGAGATCCCTTCATCAAATGTTTCATCGACCAGTAGCTCTTGCAGGCATTCTCGGTGCGTCGAGCAACTTCTTTATCTTGTCTTGCCTGGAAAGAGACTATCTGGCCGAGATATATGTATTCATGGACATATTCAATCACCACACCCCCAATTTCTATGTTACGCTTTGTGCTGTTCGTCATCAGTTTTGTTTTAGTCATATTCATTGAAACCCTGACTTGGAGACTGGCGTGGCTCAATTGATCGAGCATTAGGCCTAGCTCAGCTGCTGAGGAAGAAAAAAGGACAATGTCGTCGGCGAAACGAAGATTAGTTAACCTCTTTCCGCAGACAACAACACCCTTGTCTTGCCAGTGTGGGTTTATCTTTTGAAAAACTTCTTCCAGCATAGCTGTGAAGAGTTTGGGAGATAGCGGGTCGCCTTGCTTGACTCCTCTCTGAATGGGAAAAGTTGACCCGGTGGTAGTTAGGCGTATGGCTGCTGTGCTGTTCTGGTATATATTTTGCAACAGATGTATATACGTAGGTTCTATGTCATGTTTGCCGAGTGCAGAAAATATTGCGGTATGTGTTAAGCTGTCGAAAGCTTTTGAGTAGTCCACGAATGCGAGGTATAACGGTAGATTGATTTCCTGGTGTTTTTCTATGATCTGGTTTAAAGACTGTAGGTGGTCAGCAGTCGATAGGCCACGGCGGAATCCAGCCTGTTCTGGAGGTTGATGGAGGTCTAATGTTCTTGAAATGCGATTTTCGAGGGTTTTGATGAAAACTTTGTAAAGGTGCGACACTAAGCTGATGGGGCGGTAATTCCCAATATCGGATTTATCACCTTTTTTGTGTAACAGAATTATGTTTGAATGACAGAAGTGACTAGGGAAGATGCCTGTTTTGAGAATAGTGTTAAAGAGGTTGCAAATATAAGGTAGTAGGGTTGGTTCTCCAACTCGAAGTGATTCAGTGGTGATACCGTCTTCGCCAGGACTTCGGTTATATTTCATGCTACTAAGAGCCTGATGGACTTCAAAACCAGAAATAACTGGAATATCGTCAGGGCATGTGTAGGTTTCGTTTGCAAAGAGTTGGGGAGTGGTATTTTCAGTGTATAAGGACTTATAGAACTGAGTGCATATTTGTATAACTTTGGTCCTATCTCCTTGCTTCACACCGTTGTTATCCCTTATGTGTGTAATTGTGGACCTGCCTGTATCCATACCGCGCATGGCAGATCTTAGAGAACGGTTGTTTGTTAGAGCTGCATCAGCGAGTTGTGTATTGTAATATGGCTCTTGATGTTTTGGCTGGCAGTTTTTAAAACGTGTTTTATGTTATCATATTGTTCTTGTGCATCTTCTGAAAATTTTGTTTCTAATAGGCTAAAACTATTTTTAATGTATAGGTTAAATGTTTCTTTGTTCGAGATTAATGTGGTCTTATCTAAACGTTTTATTGAATTTTGTATTAGTTTGTGGCGGTGAATCTTCATTTCAAAACGTACATCAATACGGACTGGTCGGTGATCGGAGCTAAATTTAATTTGGTTAAGTGCTTCTACATTTTTTATTATTTGTTTGCTGGAAGACAAACAAAAATCGATCTCGTTTTTTGTGTGTCCGTCGGGAGAAAACCAAGTCCATCGACGGTGGGGTTTTTTGTGGAAAAAACTGTTGCTCACACTTAGGTTCTGACCAAAAACATTTTACCCACAAAAATGTGATCTCATTTGAATTAAAAAAAAATGTAATTTTGAATAAGAAATCAAGTTAAAAAAGCGATTTAAGTAATTTTTCGTCTTTTAATGTTCCGCTTAATTTGCCGGTGTGTGTAGTTAGCAAAGAAATTAACTATAATGTATGAAAAACAGTTCTTAACAAATATCTCAAAAACTACAGGTCCTACGTGAAATTTTCATCTTCCCCTTGTGTAACGCCCTCCAGAATATTCGTTTACAGATATTGCCCTTCAATAATTGACCCTGGCGTGACCTTTGTTTATTTTCAGTAAACAGCACCTAAGGTTGCTTTGATCAGTTCGTTGTATAGAAATTGGCGAGGTAAAACAATTTTTCGTAAATATATCAAAAAACTAAGAAGTCCTGAATTTTATGGGGATTTTTTTCTACAGATTTATAGAAGATCTTGTGGGACTTACATATCAGCGACCCATATACATGTGCTCCATGATCAAATGGACATACCGGCTCTGGAACCGAATAGGTACTCGGGCACTGCATTTTTTTTTGGAATGACATCTCGGGAACTCGTCGCTAAATAATAACAGCCGCACGGGTTAAGCAGCGATTGCCAAGGTCGGTCTGAGGATGGGTGACCATCTATTACATGCCGAGTTACCTCCATGCCTCGTAAAGCACGTTAAGCCGTTGGTCCCGGCAGTCATTTATAGATCTTTGGCAGTCGTCACAGCTAGTCAGTGGCCCGAAAGTCGGAGACCCAGTATTACAAGAAGATTTTATCCCATGCAATATTTGATTGTTTTGAAGCCAGTTATTGATTAATACAGATCTTATGCGTGGCTAATACAATCAAAGTAGTACTAATGGTGCCATGAGTGAATAGATTCTAACTTTGATAGCTTATATCTCAGAGCTTCAGACGACTTTGTCTCATACAAAACTTGTTTATATTGATACTAGCTGTTAATTTAACACAGGTTTAATGCGTGGCCGCTAGTTTGTAAATAAAATAAAATTGCGGAAGTTGGGCAAGCCAAATAATTAATTGTTTTTGTGTTTTCTAAATAAGTAGGTGTCGTATTTATTTTAGGTAAGCACCGATTAATGTGTAATAAAGGGAAAAAATAAAAACACGGAATTCAATGATGACTTTTATTCTAATTAAATTTAAGTGGAAACATGAATTCTTATAACACGAATCTAAAGAAGGAAACACTAGTATATTCTTAATTACGAAATACTTAGTAAATTAACAAATTGTCTTTCATTTTGTCATCGTTCAAATAATACAACACAACTTGTGTCAACTAAAAAGAAAGTCAAGCCATTATTTATGGCACGAATATTACGACCACAATGACAATAATAATAATTAATTAGAAAAAAAAACGACTATTACAAAATATAATAAGCAAAATATAATCACAAACATTGATTTTTTTGCAAAATTGTGCCGAAAACGAGCTTTCTCCTTTATTAAGTAGAGGACAACTTTTTTTTTTTCAAATAATAAGTAATTTAGACTGCTAGAATCAATAAATGCTATGCTATGCACATTATACTATTACAGGCCTTTCTCAAGGGGTCTAATAAAATTACTTTAGTCACAAGTTTGCAGTGGTTTAAAAACACTATTGTAAAAATGTCTTTATTTCGTTGCAATAGGTATATTTCGTAATCAGTTTATTTTTCATTGTCCTCTACCTACACTTTACAATACGAAGCTCGTCAGTGCCAAATGTAACACTACTTATGTTAAAAGTGTAACAATTATATGTAACTGTAATTAAAAACATTTTACAATTTTATCTTTATTTTTTTACCATTATTTTGAGAAGGCACATGAAAATTTTCTTATAAATAAATGAATCGACAGCGCGACAAACGAAAAAAAAATCTAAGTTATCAACTCATTCTAGTGCTCACTAAAAAGCGAAGATAAATAAATGTTTTATTTATTAAGATTGGGTTTTGCGATTAAATAGTCGCAAGTGTGTCGACCTTTAAAGAAAATCGCAAATACGTCGCCAGCCTTTCTTCAAGCTCAATTACCGTCCTGTAATTTACTTTATGTGTAACAGTATATATATAATATGAACGGATCTTACATACTATATAAAAATACAACAATATACTTTCGGATAAAAATTGTTTGACTTGTTGATCGATAAATTGAAGACGAAGGAGACTGCAAATGTCAAGTCAGTTGTTTGAAACAAAAAAAAGGCTGCTTGAAAATTGTAGGGTTTGATATAACATGGGATTTTGAAAGATAAGAACACAACAATGACAAAAAAAAGTTGTTTATGACTTGTTTAGAATCAAAAACAATTTACCTACGCTATGTTCTTCACATAGACGCATAGAGTTTGTAGATTCAAAATATATAGAAACTTACAATTCAAGAATTATTTATATTTTTGTTTCAGTATTTTTTTTCGTTTCTGTCATTGTCCTAAACGTCATGTCTCCAAACGCCTTTATAACTCATCAACAGGTCATACAAATTCGAGTGGTACCTATTTGATATGCCACAGACAATATCTTATTTTGTACACACTACCGTAATTTACAATGTACTACATCATATAAAAATTAAAACACAAATATTTGGATTATTGAACTAAAACAGAGGTATTTTGTTTGACTTTTTTCTTTAATATATTTTTTTTATTCAAACATTACCGTTTCTTAAATATCAATGGTTTTGTTCCCAAAACAGATAATGATTTGCCAGCATGATTTAGCTTGAACGGATAGCAGAATAACAATTAGCGTATGTACATGTATAGCCGATAGCAATAACAGTTAAAATTCCTATGACATGGAATAAGGACAAAACATCAAAGTCAAAAAAAACATTTATGAAGAATTATGAGAAAATGCTCGATCGATAAACTGAATCTGTGGAATATTTTTCGTGATACAAAAAAAAAATGTTTAAAAACCTATTTTTTTAGGCTTTTCATAAAAGTACAAGTTTTTATTCCAAAATCATAGGCAATTTCATAATAAATAACAAAAACAATGTATATCGCTCGCTACCACTACACTAGAAGTAAGAAAAATATATACTTTTTCATATATCAAACTAATATTACGAAAGCTCGTGAGAATAATATATTAGGGACGTTTTTGTATGCGACGTTTTTAAAGTTTCAAAAAAAGTTCGTAAAAAATGCAGTGGTTCAATCAATAAACCATAAACAAAAACAGAAAAGCTACGTGGACTCAATGGCCCTGGGTGACAGAAGACAATTTAGGCCGTTGTTAGTCTTCCAAAATTATACGGCAGCATACAATAATTCGCGGCAAGTACTTTTTTAATAAAACTCCAGAAAGCATCGCACACAAAAACCTTAGTGTCACAAGAAAATGTCTTTTACATTTTTAATACTACAATACACTAATAGATATACAAACGATCATACACGTTCTCGCGTTTTAAAAAGTACCAAAACAATCCAATTTTAGAAAAAGAAAAATAAAATTGGAACTGGCAAGGACATATACATTTCACAAGTTCAACAGAGCCCATTTTCAAATTGACTAAAACCAAAACTGTATACGCCCTTTATCTTAACTCTACACACTCGAAAACTTAAAAAGAAAAGAAAAAACAAACGATTTTTTACATGTCTTTAGGATCTGCTGCTTTGACTGACTTGCGGAATTACCCTCTCTGTCTTTAATATTCTGTCATGTTTTATGAAAAAACCGTTTTGAAAGCTGTCTTTTAAAAGATGGTATTAAAAATAATAGATACATTAAATGCATATCACAACTGGCCTCAATCGTCAGTAATGAATTTTAAAAATCTCTTTTGATGTATGTAAAGTACAAAATTTTATGGGTTATTCTCCAAATATTTAAATCGCTACTTCAAATCTATGGAAGCCAAAACTGGTGGTGTTACTAGAAACTCCACCTACAAAAATGCGATATTATATTTTTATTTGTTACTTTATTTACCTATGCATTTATTGTAAACGTACGCATCTAATATTACAGAGATAGCCTTTCTATTAAACAGTGGTCCTATTATACTTTTTTTTTCAAGATAATAAGAAAATATAGCAGTGGTCCAATATTCAATTGAAATAAAGTTATTTCAACCCCTCCAAACGTTATTTTAAAAACGACTTACACAAATGTTTCTGTCGAAGATGTCCCAGCTTTAAAATTTATTTAAAAATGACTAAAATATATTCTGTCATTTAGTCACTGATAAAATTACATTTGGCGGGTCATTCCGTAAAAATTTCGCCAAAATGCCGTCGTAAGATTAGAAGAGCTATCTCATTGTTTATTTTTTTTAAATGATTATCATTTTAATATAATTCATTTATGATTGTGGTTCTGACCCTGCCTCGTTTAAGCGATATAACTATTTTAATGGTACATATTACAAATTGTTACATTTCCCTTACGATAACTACGTTACTAAAAAGCTTTGACCAAATATTTTTAGGCCGATAGGAACTGAACAAAATGATAATAAATCTAAAAGAATTGAAAATAAAAACGCTAAAGAGAAAATCGAAATGTGCTCTAAAGTCGACTAAAATATTTTAAGGTTTTTTTTTTCAGAACTGCGATTTTCAACGCTGTTAAAATAACTGTATCCTTACACTAACTCTCACTTATGTTAATTACAAAACTTAACTTAGAGCACTGTTATAGTAGTAACAGCCAAGTTAGCAATTTCAGGGCGCCTCGCAATTTGGACATTGATCACTATTTTAGTGTCAAGCCAGTTTTTGATGATTTTTTTTTATTGCAATAAAAGATTTATACCCATAGTTTAATTTTTTAAAGTGCCAGTTGTATCTACTTTGAACGTACAGTCACCAGCGTATCAATTTACCACAAACTGTCAATTTTTCTCACTTGATTTTAAACTTAACAATCAACAGTTTATGGTTTAAAATCATTTGGAGAAATTTCACAGTTTGTGGTAACTTGATGTGTTGGCGACTGTACAATTCCGGAGGCGAGGCAGCCGTCGAATAGACTAAGACCGCAGCGACAAACCTGGTTTCACTGTAACTCTATGTAAACAGTAAAAGTCAATCATTGGCGTGCCTAGGGGCCAACAATACAGCAAGCCCATAAGGCAAGCAGACTGTTCAGAAACCCTAACATCGTGGACAGTAGTAGTTATAAGGACAAGCTATGTTTTTAAGCTTGTATGAAAGTACCGCCTCTAATCAATGTTCTCAGAAACGTTTACGTAAAGCATTGTCGCTGCGGTTGACGGTTGCAGCCTACTTCGGAATTGTAACTTTTAACAGATTGTTAACAGCAACTAACAAATCGATTGAACAACATTTAAACTTTTTTTTATTAAAACTATTGTCACTAACAAAATAAATTTTGTGCAACAACATACAATTTTAACGTATGAAAATTTTACCTAGTCTTGAAACAACAAAGTATATAACGTGTAAATATTGTAAGTAAATACTAACAAATGAATAAAGTAGTAGTCATTTATTTGTAACTAGTTTGCAATTTTAAATAATCTTAAGAAATATGTTTAAAAGCTTATTTAATTTTTAATTCCGAGTACCAAAGTTGTTTTTTTTTCTGTACGAAACTCCATTTCGACCTCGTAATTACTTGACCACTTTTGACAACAATTTCCAGTCAATTGAAACTTCAATGAGTTTGCAGACTTTGTCATTTTAAGACGTGCAAATGACAATCAGTAACTGGTAAAGCAATTACGAGCTCAACAACAAAACTAAGCATTAAACTATTCAATAAGATTACTTTAAATGATTCTGTGTCTTGAATTGAGTTTAATAATATATTTAGCTAATTCGTATTGAAGCGAGGCGCTTCCTCAGTGGTGTCAATTCCTGTAACTATGAGCTCTCCGGCTCGTCCCAGTCGATGCTAGCCCATTGTGGCAGTTCGGTTTCGTATTCCCAGCCGGGGCCCTGCGGAAGATAAATCTAATTTAGTTTTTTGCATAAAACATGCATAACATCACGCCTGTAATCCCCAAAGGGTTAGGCAGAAGCGTGCTTTATAGTACACCCACCATCAACCGGGCGCGATTTCAGACTTCGTTGCTGAAATCCCAGATGGAAAAACCCAATAACACTTTGCCTGACCTGGGAATCGAACCCAGGACCTCATGTTCAGAAGTTTTTTTAAGTTGTGAATAGCCCTTCAGGCTCAGCGCAACAGCCACCAATAAAATTCTGTTAAAAAGAGTTTTTTTTTTTATATCATGTTTCTTAAACAAAATAAATAAAAAAAATGTTCTTTTTTATCACTGCAAATGCTGCAAAATTTATATAATAATCAGATATTATTTGCAGTATTTTTCAACATACCTATACGAAAAATTTGAATTATTGATGGTATGTACAGTCGCCAGCTCATCAAGTTACCACAAACTGTCAAATTTTCTCATTCGGTTTTAAACTTAACCGTCAACGTTTTATGGTTTAAAATCAAATGGAGTAACTTGTTGTGCTGGCGACTGTACAATTGTACATGTGTAAGAGTGTCATAGCAAAGACAATGACAGAAGGCTAAAAATCAAACAGGTCTCACCTTGTATTTCCAAGCATGCAGGTACATGACGAGATCCCTGGGCCTGGGGTCCCTATAGCGCACGCGGCACTCGTAGCAGTGCGGGTCGGAGGACAGCGCGTCGCTGGAGCCGCCCGAGCTGCTGGCCAGCCCGCTCGCCTGGCTCGGCGCCGCCGGCGTGCAGCCCGTCTGCGTCGCCACTGTCACCTTATCCGACTGTTGGACAAATGGCAAGCGTTAGTCCAACTAAATTATAGCTCTTATTACTCTCAACCTGCATGCGTGTATGACCAGACGTATGAACGCAGACGCGGCAAAAGGAATATGTAAGGATCGTAGCAGGTGGCGTTCTGTGGTATGTATTTAGTCCAAGAAACTGCTCATGCTGGATCTGAGTTTATGTAAGTGCTGGATAACCAGCCTTTTATGTGAGCACTGCTGGGACCCAGGTCTCTGTGACATCTATGAGAGGGAGCTGTAACCCACCAAACGAGATCAGTGCGCGATTTTAGATGGCACGTCTCCAAATTTTTGGTTCTAGAACATTTCCTCACGACGTTTACCTTCACCGTTTTAAGAGTAATGAAAAAAACACAAAGTAAAGTGGCTACAAGGAGTTGCAATGAATGGGAATAATGTGGTGGGCTTGTCCTAAACAAAGCTAGGAAAAGGATTACCTTAGCATCATTGGAGTCTTCGTTGAAAGACGGTGATGCGACCGGCGAAGACGCCATGGTGCACGGCGCTGGTGAGTTTACTTCTGATGGGGCCTCCGCGCCGCTTGATGGGCTCGGCAAGGTTGCTGTTGAAGTATGTGGAGGTGATGAATTTGAAAGAGTCGTGATGTTGGTATCTTGCCATCTGTGTCCCACTATTTGGCAAAGGCCTCCCCCCCGTCCTTCCACTTACGCCTATCCAATGCCAACCTCCACGGTAATAGTCGAGTTCGTCCCGCCATCTTCAACTCAGTTGTTGACGATATTTTTTTATATAAGTAGTAAAAATTAAGCAAATTTAACCAGAGGGCATTTATTTAAGAATAATTTTATAAGCAACTAGCCTTTGCTCGCGGCTTCGCTCCTGTTATGTAACTAAATTAACCCACGGGTAGGTAAGTTAGGTAATGTTTTCGTTTTTGTTGTTTTATGTTGTGATATTTGAAGATTTTAATTATTTGATGACCCAAGTTGCATTGTTATTTAT
Source organism: Noctua fimbriata (assembly GCA_905163415.1). NCBI lineage: Eukaryota > Metazoa > Arthropoda > Insecta > Lepidoptera > Noctuidae > Noctua > Noctua fimbriata. The sequence goes on from LR990928.1 coordinate 3,350,464, forward strand.
TGGCTTCTTTATTTATTTTTTTGAAGCAATTTAATTGTATATACCATTGTTAGAAACATTTTGTATGCCTAACGGTGGGACATAGATAGTTTCTGAATTTTATATATTGTACCACCTACTGTTTTACTTATGTTCACAAAATAAATTGAATTAGAATTTGAAAAAAATTGACGTTTTAAAACGTATATGATACTCGGGGATAATGTAGCTTCCGTTAGTAAAAGAATTTTCCGAATCGGAGAATAGTTCCGAAGATACCCCCTATCCAACAATCCTACTGAACGCGATTCAGTTTGTTTAGGCAGCCACTTTTTGAACGTTCCATAAGACCGACCAAAACGCCCATCCTTTACTTCTTTTCAGTGTTTCAGCTGGGTAGAAGACTTGGCTGAATAAACTCCCCAGCAACAAATCTATCTAATTTTTATGTATTTTACTTTTGCCCTTGGCTTCACTCGCGTTATGGTCGGTCCCACGAAAACGTTTTAAATATAACCTATGACCTAAATAATGTCAAAGTTTCCATTACTGAAAGAATTTCCTGAATCAGAATTCTGAAGACTGCCCCTAAATCCAAACTACTCCTCTTTAAAATACTAAGTATACAACATTAGTTTTAGTATATGCGAAACCTGGAACACATGTCAAGTATTTTTATGTAAAGAATCTATGTACAAAATTTCAAAACTGTATCATGAAAAATCACAAAGTTATGAACTTATTCTGTTACCTGGTTGTCCGCACATAAGCGTGGTCACCACGCAACGCGCCCGCGCGCGGTCCTCCAGCGTCGTCTTTAGCTCATTGATAAACATAATTTGCAGTAGGTACCTAAATTATTGCGATAGGTACTTAATGTCGCTCGGTGACCAACTTGTAACTTTTTAAAAATATTTTTGGGACAAAATATAACATGGTTTAAAAATGATTGGAATCGATTCAGTTACTTATGCTGAACAAACTATATTCAGGTTACGCATATACTAAAAATAATGTTGTATATATTAGTAGGTATGGTTTATAGGTTTCAACGCTTACGGGTCATGATAGACGAAGGTGTGACTCCTGGTGCAGGCGACTCCAGCCTCGGTGAAGACTCCCTCGAAGCGATGCCAGTGTCACAGTCGTCCTCACCAACTGTGGAAACTAAAATAGTTAGCTTTGCCGCAAACTGTCGGTATTCGACTACCTTGAATTTTTAAAGTTACTTTATTGATTCTTTTAAATCGAGGAAAAAAGGTGAACCAGTATTGTTGAAAACTTTATATGTATATATATTACAGGCATTTTTGAATTATGAAAGAAGGAAGGTTGATGTTAGTGGTCCGTTCCAAAACGTACCTACGTTTTGGAACGGACACACACACACACACACATCACACACACACATCGACACGACACACACACACACACCGACACACACACACGGACACACACCACACACACACACACACGACACTAACATCGCCCGTTCTTTTCCATAGTGAGGTCACTATGGAAAAGAACGGGCAAGAAACTCCAAGGACAGTCTTTAATCATGTTTGGATATTACAAAATGTGACGTTGCGTAAGGGTTGAACTTCATTTGGCAGCACGGAATCGCTCTTTTCTATGTTTCCATTTTTTTCTGTCGCTCAGGACAGGCATTTGCTAGAGCGAGAAACGCTGCGTGCGATAGCTTCATCATCATATCAGCCCGGAATCACCCACTGCTAGGTCTCTCCTTTCTTCTACCACACCTCCCGGTTCTCTGCGTCCCTTAGCCAGGTGATTCCCCCGATTTTGACGATATCGTCGACCCAACGAGCCTGAACACGGCTCTGGTTTCTTTGGCCTCACCCTGGCCACCACTTTGTTCCTTCTATATGTGAGTAAAGCCACCTTAAGTCTTCTCTTTTCTTTATTCTAAAGTTACCTTTATCATCCGACACAGGTTTAGAGAACAGCAGATCATCATCAGCGGCATCTACTCCCAGCCAGTTCTCAGCATTGTGGATGGCAATGAGGTCTCGGACCAGCTGCTCGTCGGTTTTCCCGCCCGTATCACCGCCTTTGCCTCGGAGTGGCCCGAACACCGGGTGGTTATATAGAGGATCGTTTACTACTGGATAACCTGGGGAGATCAATATTATGTTAGCATGTATAAGAGTCTTATTTCTAGAAGGTTTCTAGTTACCGTTAGATTAGAATTCAATGATTTTAACATACTACTCAATTTTAAGTCGTCCTTAGTTAATGTCTTCTACAGCAGAAAGACGAAACTAAAAGAACGCGTTTAATGTTAATTGGTATTTGAGTATTTGGAAGTAAGTGGGGTAAGTGTAAATTTACGTGTGCATCTCCGGGGCCCCCAACTCGGGCCTGGCAGTGGTAGGCATTGTGTCGATAGCAAGTCTGAGATAACTCTCTGTTCTCCCCGGACAGAGGATTTCCGTGAGGATTTCCCCGCAGAGAGAAAAAGCAAAGTCAGAGTATACCATGATATACATAATATTTCATACGTAGACGTTACATGACGCCTATTGATAAGGGCGGCTTAAAGTCTTTAGAAAAGTACAAAAAAAGTGTACTTGGTCCAGCAATTTTTTTTATCTATAGGTACTGGAGATTCAAGAACCAAGAGAACCAAAGTTACTGACGTAGCCCGAAGAATAGCCAAACTTAAGTGGCAGTGGGCAGGGCACATTGCTCGCAGAACAGATGGCCGATGGGGCCGAAAAGTTCTGGAGTGGCGACCGCGAACTGGAAGACGTTGCGTTGGAAGGCCTCCCACTAGGTGGACCGATGACTTGGTGAAGGTTGCAGGGATCTGCTGGATGCGAGTCGCAAGGGACCGGTCAATGTGGCGACACTTTTGGGAGGCCTATGTCCAGCAGTGGACGTCTTTCGACTGAAATGATGATGATGATGACTGGAGATTCGAAAACCAAGATCAGCATTTCATTTTATTCTTAAAACGTCGATTTGGAAGAAGTCTTGCTCATTTATTTTTATCTATCCAACTTACCCAAATACTGCAAGTGCACCCTGATCTGATGCATCCTTCCAGTCTTAGGTTTACACAGCACCACACTGGTGTTGCTAGCCATGTTGTACCCCAGCCTCTTGAACACCGTCGAGCAATCCTTGCCCTTCGGAGACACCTTGCAGACTCCAATCTTGTAGCTCACCACCTCTATCGGCTCAAGGCATTCGATTTCGTCGCTGCAATTTGAGGGTTAAATTAGAATAGAAAAAGTAAATTGTAGTAATCTTTCATGAGTACATCCTTCATCTAGTATAAACTAAACATTATATAAAATGTATCAGAAACCTACGGACATAATTTTAAGGATGTCTTGTAGACCATCTTTATCTGCCTAGCCTTCTCCCAACTACCTTGGGGTGGGCTACCAGTCTAACCGGATGCAGCTGAATACCAGTATTTTACATGGAGCGACTGCCTATCTGACCTCCACAACCCAGTTAGTAGTAGGTAATACGATACCCCTTGGCAAGACTGGTTGTCAGACTTTCGGGCCACTGCTTACTTAACGACTGTCAAAGATCTACTAATTGACAGCCGCGGCCAACGGCTTAACGACTTTCCGAGGCACGGAGGAAACTCGGTATGTAATGGGTGGTCACCCATCCAAAGACCAACCTAGACTAGCGCAGCTTAACCTGAAGATCGACCAGAGCGGCCGTTATTATTTAGCCACGAGCTCATGTGGTATAGAACAACATTCTCGATGTGGTCGGCATTGCAATTGCGAAAACAATAAGTAACCACAATTTATTTATCTTCTAAAATTCTAGACATTGCTATACTTGTATCTTGAAGCGCAAATTCACACCTAGTTAGACTAGAAGCTGTTGATTCGACTGGAAGATTGCAAATCAACTGAAAAGTCGTTACCGAGTAACAAATCAAAAATAAAAAGTGAATAAATCTCTCTCGGGTGAACTAAAATGTATTTATTGTGACATTGTCTTTTTATTGTGACACTAGCTGTTGCCCGCGACCTTCATCAGCGTGAATTAATATAAAAATATTACTTTCCTATTTGAATCTGATTTTGTGAACAATGTCAAGGGTTTTAATTTTTTTGCACGAAACCCTTATCCTTTTCCAATTCCGTCTAAATTGGTCCAGCCGCTCCGGAGATTAGCCGGAACAAACAGGCAGATGACAATTTTTTTTTTTTTTGCGTAGATACCATTTATAATTTCATATGCATTCAGTAATAAACTGTTATTTTGAAATTAGAATTAGACACTTCAATTTCATTTGTTTGCATAGATTGTCTTTTAAAATACCAAACAGTTTTCAGAGATGATGAACTTTAAAAGTGTAAAAAAGGAATACATATTATTATCTAGTAAAAGGTTTGAATTTCAATTGACTGCCTCATTGATAGTGTCTTCAATTCTCAGGTCGGGTATTGCCATATTTGGGTTTTAAATTAGGAATTTCTCAATAGTAGACATAAGTCTAACTTATTGAACAGTTGAGGGCAATAGACTCCCCCCTATTACATGAAACTTAAACATAACTGGCTTATAATTATATTGATAAGTATTTTATAATTCAATTAAAGCAGAGCATGCATTCTGCCCAGCCCTGGGTGCACCTCTGCCTAACCCTTCGGTCATTACAGGCGTGATTTTACGTTATGTGTCAAAATCTAATTGCTGGCTTATTTACTTTAAAAATACTCAAAGAACTTCTCGCTTACTAATATTTATATTAAAAGCATCTATGAACCGGTGATGCAACTCAACTAAAATCACTTACTAACCAAGACCGTTCATGAATCAATAAGCTTTTGATTGCCTTGTCAACCGAAGACTATAATATCAAGTAAGCCAAATACCAAAACACACTCTCCAACAACGAGTTAGAGTTTGAATTCCTTGAACATACATAATTGGTCGCGTCATCAATATTATTGCAGGAATTTTATAAGATCGATATTGAGTTCAGTGCTCCAGAAAATATCAACACTTGGTTTAATTTCGTTCAACTATGAGTTACTTGTGATTTTGTTGCGTGATATTATAAGAGAAAATCTATACTAATATGATGAAGAGGTAAATTATTTTAATAAAGATAACGTTAATCTAAAGACTACTAATAAAAGTTTGAATCAGAAACTGCTGTTAATCAAACTTGAGTAGGAAAAATAAATTTGAATGAAAAAAATATCTTTGAAGGTATGAAATTCTGACTTATAAGCTGAAATATTGGTACGTTCGTGTATGCAAATAAATATTACATAGGTACTATTATTATACGGTCTATTAATTACTGACTGTCTTTCTATTCGACATAAACGACTAACTGCCTCGTTGGTCGAGTAGTCGCAAGCGCGATTGCTGAGTGTGAGGTCCTGGGTTCGATTCGGAGTCAGGCAAAGTGTTCTTGGGTTTTTCCATCAGGAATATCTTAATAGCAGTCACGGAGTCTGGATTTGTGCCCGGTTGATGGCAATAGGATCGCCTCCTATTACATGGGACTCAAAACATAACTGGCGAAATATGGGTGTACTATTAGGTACACTTCTGCCTAACCCTTCGGGGATTACACGCGTGGTGTTATGTTATAAATGACAAAAACATTAAGAATATATTTCACCAACTAAACTGAATGCGATCAGCTCATCGAAACCGCGGTCAAGATAAGTCATAATTCCTTAGCAATTATGACACTGGTAGTTTTATTGGCGAAATTCAACCATATAACTATAAAAAAGCTGAAAAATTTCACTTACTCAGGAAATTCTCCATCTACTCTGCAGACGTACTCCTTCTGTACTTGTCTGTTCCTGATCTGATGTTCCATTTGTCTCGCCTTCTTTGGACTCCTCCCGAATAGTAGAAGACCTGGGGTATTACAAGAGTTAATATATATTGTGGCACTGATGAGCTACTACTTCGGTTCCAATGTCGAGTATAGTCGTATTGCGTTTTTTCCAACAGAACTCTCCATTAACATCCTGGAGCCCGGATTTGTGCCTGGTTAATGGCTATAGGCTCGCCCTTATTTCAAGGAATTTCAAAGTATGGCAATTTGGGTGCAGTACATCTCTACCTAACCTTTCGGGGATTACCGACGTGGTCTGTTATGTTATAATTTTGTTTAAAGAGTTCATCGTAGACAATCGTCATCATCATTTCCAATTTCTTCTTTCCATTACTAGACATAAGATTTAGATTTCCTCACAAAATTGTATTATTATTCATGGCCACTTGTGTAATGTTTCTTTCTATAGTTATTTTCAAACATAAATTGTATTTTTGGGAAAAATATATTAGTATCATCTAAAGCCTTTTCATAAAATCTCTAAATCACTTCTTAGGAAACGCCATAAAAGGACATGCTAAGTTAAACCAAATGCCTTTCACAATTTATCAAACAAATGTCGTGGAACATCTCAAAAGAAAAACAAAAATCAGGTTTACATTTACACAAATAAAAAATTCAGCGAGTGAATCTTTTTAAAAGGTTCTTTTTGAAGCCGTGAAGAAAGATTTCACAGTTTAGAGCAATCTTACCTGACGTCAGCCTGTCGAGTCTGTGAATGGTCCTCAAGTTCTTCAAGTTGTACTCTTTTGCGAGTATGAAAACGACTGTGTTGTGCCTGTATCTGCCACATGGATGCACCTAGTGAGATACAGTTTATTACATCGGATGCCATTTTTAGTAAAACATTTCTAATGGTTTCTGTAACATTTTTATCATGCTTTAAACAGGAGCAAAATATCGCCCATACTAAGGACATTATTAACATTTATTCATACGCTGTTTGAAATCACAAATCAAAACTTTAATAATGACATTTCAACATTTGGTTCTGTTGATAACAAGATTCAAGAAATTAAAAACAAAACTTAGCGAAACAAGACATCGCATAATGCACAAAAGATACCTGATGACGATCAAAATAAAGTTAAAAACGAATAAAGCAACGGTGACGAAGCAAGCAATAATGAAATATGAGTATTAAGTGATGATATGCACACAAAACAATATAATACCTCGTTCACGTAGTCTAAACGATAAGAGAACGCAGTACAAGAAACGCTGCAAAATCAATAAATAGACATGCATTGGGAAGTATGAAAGCAAAACTATTGTACAAAATACAGTTTAAGAAAGCGAGTACCGGGTCATGTGAGAAAAAACATTACATTTCGAGAGATTGAATTGCATTTTACATTGGAATCCGTTTAAAAGTTGACAGAGCTGAGAGAAAAGCACTAGATTTTGAGCGAAATCAGCCAATTGATTCTTGGATGTAGGTATAGTACAAAACGTCCTGTTTTAATATATATTAAGAACATAGTACAAATCACATGCATGCCTGTAACGTAACATAACGCCATAACAGTACAGGATCCTACTAATCCCCCCATGCAAATCGTTGACCCTTCCAAGAATATCTCATGTACTCCTTCTATGCAGTTTATTCGAGTTTGTTTTTATTTATAGGCAGTATACTCCTATCTACACGCTCAGAATTTGTAAACATTATTTGGGTAAAAAGTTTACAGAATCGACAAAAAGGGACGTACGACAAACTCCTAATTGAATCGACGTAAGCTTCTGCAACTCAATTTACCAAAATGTAAGAGAAAATATTGGAAAAGTTATTCCTGAACAACAATAATTGGATCAGGTTAAAATATTTTGGATAACACGGTACCCGCTTGAAAGAAATGAAATAAAATAGGAAGTATTTGGGCTCGCAATACCAACTTCGGGACCACTTTCAAGTGGTATTTTCGACAAGACCGCACATTTCAAACTCTGTTTGTGATATTATGTTTCAAACTTTTGTGCAGATCACAATCTAGTCAGGCTCTGACAGCGTACTTTGTTCGGACCGAGAAAAAAAAATTAACCACCGAATTTCTGTGAGCTATCTTTGTGCAGATTTATTTTCTCTCTCATTGTACTTTCAACGGTCTTTCTTTTACGTAACATTCTTCTTTGTTCAAAAAAGGAAATCTTCTATTGTGGGAAAAATCATAACGTTACAAAAAGGTATTACAAACTTGAGGGATTATTTAATTGCCAACGATTTTGTTCTCACAAAGGTTTCTTTTTTGGCCATGCTCAGGATTTGGATAAAAAAGCTCTTACATTTCTGTGTACTGTTGGATAGAGGAAAATGTGGCAGCCTGTTTAAAGCTTTAACAGTATTCCAGGGTCCAAACGCCAGTCAGAGCCCGACAATGATGACAAACGGTCCCAACGCATGACTCACCGGCAGCGAGCAAGGCTTGTCGAGCACGAGTAGGTCCTCATCCACGTGTATGATGCGCAAGGGACTAGCGAGCACGGGCGTCTCGTGCCTGACCCACCACGGACACAACATTGTTTCATTACGGACTTTTTATAGTCTTATGATGTTGCAATTGCCTTTGAGAACAACTGTGTCACGTCAGAACTATTTCCTTCTGACGTAAACAAAAAATTCTTTGGTTTGGTTCAGGAATTCGGAATGTGATCACACCAAACAAAATACATACTAAAGTTTTTCATAAAAATACTTTTCTTTTACTAACTCAATATCCCTGAGGAGCCTGCTTAAGAATTTAATAATGAAGAAAAATGTGTTCTGTAAATATTTCGATCGAGAACACGTGACTTCAAAGTGAACTATATTGATGTACAGGTTATTTACAAGGTCTGGTTACATACATTGTGATGCGATAAAAAAAAGCTTTTATAATCCAAAGGTCAGCGGTGACGTAACACCAGACCGTCCAAATAAATGGAGGATTTATAACATTAAGCACAAAACTTCTAACATCTATAAGCGTAATATTTTGACAATCTATTAGGAAAGGTACGAAATGTAGGGACATTAAGGGTACAAAACAGCGATACAAAGGTGATTTTAATGGCTTATTCTAATATGCACAGAGGGGAGGGAGCATTAACATTAATGAGATACTCAAAGTGCATTACAACATCATAGACTATGTAAATACTAAATACACTGGAGGCACAGAATATAGGGTCCTACTATTAAATGCATGACATTTTGTAGAAGTTATTCTGTTGGTTCATAACCTCTAATTAATAAATTAATGAAATATTAACGTGTCAAGAAAACACACTAATATTTCTAATGGAAAATTGGGGATATTTCTCTCGCGTGCAAGAATGTTTGAATGGATGGGAGTGTTTCATGAACATTACTGAAATAAGTACAAATTTAGTATTGAAATAGGATCGTATACAAATAACAACTGTTCAGCTGTGCATGAAGTTATTACCGACTTTCTAAGGGCTCATCCCAGTTGATTTGATGGCAGGATTTTCTTATCTAACATATAAAATAAGTTTGCGAGTGTACCGGTTCTGTGTAACTTTTGTGTGAAAGATACAACGTAATAGAGTAAGAAAATGAAGACTTGTTTCTGTTATTAACTTTCTAGTTCCACTCAATTCTTTGAGTGGTATGAAATTTCATTAGTCTTGTGTATATTTTTTTTTGTATTATTGTGTTTTTAGAAGATTATAAATTGTAATATTAGAAGGAGAAATAGTTTAGTAAAAAGCTATTAAAATTAAAGATACAGGAATTAAGTGCGTTAGTAATAAAAACTAAACTAAATATCTAAACGTCTGTAAAAACTATACTACGGAGCACGGATAAAATGACCTGATAATTTTATATATGGAAGTAGCTGTCCCTGGCGACCTTCGTTGGCTTGAAATTAATATTAAAAAAAAATTATTCCCTTTTTGAATCGGATTTTGTTAACAATTTCAAGGATTTTCATATTTTGTGCACGGAACCCTAACATTTTTCTAATATAAACGTAGCTTAAGTTAGGCCTTATAACATCAGCTATCTGCCAGTAAAAGTCCCATCAAAATCGGTTCAGCCGTTTTGGAGATTAGCCGGAACAAACAGACAGACAGACGAAAATTGAAAAAAAAATGTTTTTGTTTTAAGTGCCGTATATATTTTCATATGCATTCAGTAAAAAGCTGTTATATTGATGTGACAAACAGACAGTTCAATTTTATTAATTTGTATAGATTGATGACTATGTTTTATAATGTTTTATAAAGGCAAATGTAGGTCAAAGCTACACTTTACTTTGAACCGTTCAGCTTAGGGATCCAGAATTGAGCCATAATATCAATCACTATGATGGGGAGCGGTCGATCATTAGACCCTTTCACATTCGTATTCGTTCTGAAGAAATATTTCCTTTCTACGGCATCCGCCTCACAATTACATACGTATAATCTATAGATTTCTACTTCTGACCGGTTCTTTAAGTTCTTAATTTATTACTCTCGATTTAGTTTGGGACGTTTTGAATACTTTTTAGGTTTGGACCTTTTAAAAGCTTCTTTTATTCGTTTTTATTTCAATCCTGATTTGGTATGGCCTTCATTAAAATCATATTATTTATCTCCTGAGCGACGAATTTGTATAAAATCGAATTTCTAAAAGGTCATGGTATTTAAGGTTCCGTAAACAAAGGGTAATAACTAATGGGACCCTGTTACTAAGCCTCCGCTGTCAGTAAATCCGTCCGTCTGTTTGTCAACGGGCTGTATCTTATCATCCGTAATAGGTGGACAGTTGAGATTTTCACAGAATGTGTATTTCTATTGCAGCTAAAACCACAAATTAAAAATTAAAGGAGGCTCCCCTACTACGATAGTACGGACCCTTCACGCGCGAGATCCAAAATTCCTCTTTCGCTTTTACAACAGCCAAAAGTATGAATAATCCTGAACAATTCGTATTATACCAATCAGTGTTCACAACACAAACAAAAACATACGATGCAATATCCTCGATGAAATTTCCACTTTGCTGAAACAGTACGTGAGGGGAGAGCTAACCGGGCATATGTGCTAAGTCTAGATATATATATACAGGGTGTAACAGAAATGGTACAGTCATGTGAAAGTATACGCTGCAGATCATCAAACTGAACAACTTTCTCTTTGGGTCCAATATCGTAAATGTGAAAAAATTATCAGCTGTCCCATACAAAATTTCAAATTTAATATTTTTTTTTTTTTACATTTACGATATTGGACCCAAGGAGAAAGTTGTTCAGTTTGATAGTCTGCAGAATATCCTTTCATATGACTATACCCTTTCTGTTATACCAGCTTATTGTATTGGTGTACAAGAGGCTTAATGAATACGTAGCAATACGCTAGCACGAGTAATTGGTCCACATTGTTGTTTCATTTTAGCAACCATTTTGGGCCAGCCAAAGGTTCAAAGGATTTGGAATATTCGGGTGCGAAATGCTTGGTTTGGAGTTTAGGGATCGTATTCAGTAAGAACTGATTATTTTATTACGTGTTACAATGGGTTTCTGATTTCTAACAGACACTAATTATCTTGTGTCTAGCAATCCGTAATTAATTTAATGATAATTGTTTGATGCTTGCCTCGTTAGTCTAGTGGTCGCAAGCGCGACTGCTGAGAATGAGATTATGTTATGTTTGTCCACCAGGAATTTTGTTGCAGCCACGGATTCTGGATTTGTGCCCGGTTGATAACAAAAGGCTCGCCTCCTAAGACATGGGGCTTAAACATAATAGGCGAAATGTGGGTGTACTAATAGGTACATGCTTTAACCTTCGGAGATTAACAAAAAAAGTTCTTTTATCACGTATTTTATGTCCAAAGGACAGATTTTATAAGATACTTTCATAGGGACCTTAATAAGGCTTCGTTTTCATTCAACAGCGTTATAATGCTCAAAAAGATTTCGAATGACTTTCAAAAATCACTTTTATGGGAGCAAGAAATTGAAAACATGGAGTCAGAGGTAACAAAGAAACTCGTAAAAATACAATTTGCACATTAAATAGAGCTTACTATGGATTTCGTTCGGCTATCAACAATTTTATGGTTGTCTGCCGCCGAAGGTAATTGAAAACCACATTGATATGTATAAGATGTCTTATTGTTAAAGCATATTCTCCGGTTAAAAGCAGCTATACGCATCAATAAAGCGCTCTATTGGTACCTTTCAATATACTATAATATACTATTTTATGAGAGCTAACGCAGATTTCAATCGCATTTGCATTTCTAAGACCTACCTGATCGTATTTTAAGAAACACGTTTTATGATTGAAAAGCAATTTCAAAGCAGAGAGTAGAATAAAAATTCAGAACCAACATCTAAAAATACACGTTGTATGAAGCCCCGATGTTCAACTTGAGTGAGTGCTGGAAAAAATCAAGTTTGCCTCGCCTTCACCTACTTTGCATGTAAATTCTAACGCCTACCTTCTAAATTCCTGTTTTATTCCGTAAAAGCCGATATGAAAGTGCTTCATAATATTAGGTGTCCTCCGTCATATAACGTTGCAGAGTATTTCTTGCAAAAGGGACCGCTTTACGCTAACGCAAAGGACTTTGAGGAGCTAGCTTTTAGGGGCAGGGAAGCGGATTTCAGTGGAATGGAAGCCTATAATATGATCGCACTAAAATTGTGGGACCAACCAAATTTAATTCAGGACGGTTTAGATATTAAATGCGATGTTCTTTATCGTCTGTCTGCTCTTTAAAGTATTCCACCGAATTTCAATTTGCGAGTTATGATCCTTCTTAATAATTTAGCCAAGTTTTGGTCAGAGAAAGGAAGTACAGTAAAGATGATGATTTATTTACAATGAAGTATATCGAAAGCTTGGTTAGTGCACTACTAAAATCTATATTAGCCAAACATGCGACACCTAAAGGTGACATACAAGTACTTAATGTATGATAAGCGAACACATAACATGGCTGTCTCATTTGCCACTTACGGGGATCGAGGCCGGTTTGTTGACAACCACAATGTCCTCGTCGATATGTACGAGGGTGATCGGTTGGCTGGTCACCGGTACTTCGTGCCTGCAACGATACACACGTCAGGCTTACGGTTTCTGGGCAACGGACTCGGAGCAAAACCACATATAAGAAGGCGAAAATTACGTTTATGTAGACGACATTTTCGTTTTTGTGAGCAAGAAACAACTATTATTTAGTCTCTGGTGAAGAAGTGTTTAGGCAATATTAGTACTGTTTAAAAGATATCTGTCGATATAATGTGTTTGTGTTGCGTGTTTGTCCCATAAATAATAGGAATTTATAGCCATCTTCTGAATTATCACGATGCCGATGTTCCTCGAACATGATTATTAACTAAACAAAGAACATTTTTGCTCAGAGTTCGTTTAAACATCAGTTCTCGTGACGTATGAAATAAAGATTAGACGAGAACCAAACAACAAATGAACATGCGTGAGCGAAATTGTAAGATGTATCGTGTGAAGATGCATACCGCCCAGAACTAGACACTGTGTCGAACTATTAGCAGTTGTGAACCTCAAACCAAGAAGTGATTTAGAACTCTGTGTCTCTTTTGAAAAACGGCCAATAGGCACTCGCATGCTCATTCGGTGCTCAAGATATCGTTATTGAAGATTATATTTGTGTTACAGTGGACTAAATACAAATTAGACCTGAAATACAAACAAGCTTCGACGCACGTCACATTATCATAAAAAAAATATTTATAGTTAGAGTAACTGTGATAGTATGTAAGGAGTAGTAAATAAATACATATAAGGCGAGAAAAATAAAGTTATTATTTACAATACTGAAATCAAAGTAACATCTGAGTTTGTCCGAGTATTGTGTAGAACAAAAAATGTTGATGTGTTTGGGGTTCGTGTTTTTTGAGTCTAAGGTGCTGTAGCTATCTGAAGCAGTCTACTGGATACCGTCGACGTTGGATATTAGAATGGTATTTTATTACCTATGGACGACGTTTGCTAGTAGGTCATTGTGCTTCAATCTGTAGTCAGGGTCAACTCTGTCGTAGTTGACGGTGAGGGTCCCCGCTCTGATGCACCTCTCGTACTCAGCTGCAGGATGAGCTCTGAACTCCCGCGCGAAAACGTCGAGAATTTTCTCACCGACCCACCTGCCTTTGGTGAATGTTGTGAACGTAAAGTAGTATGGGTAGACTTTCCTGAGGCCTGAAATTTAGAAATGCTTTGAGTATAGAAATGTTAATACTTTGATAGTTCTAATCCTAAAATGAAGTCACAGAGGTGAATAATAATGAAGAACAAGATACAAGCATACATGAAAGTGAATGTTTCAATGTACTTCACATTTTACTTTTAATAATGTAAGTACCTAATCATTTAAAATGCATATAATTTTACATTACAAATGTTCGTATATTTGCCTTCAACAGCAAACTTTACATCTCACTTAAAATGATGAAACTCTCCCAATTTATTAAAAGAAAATCCCGTCCCAAAAAGACTACAAAAACATTTCGTTTTAAAAAGCTGGTAAATCGCAATTTATAAGTCGTTACCTCAAAATATCTGCATAGCCGTAAAGCACAACAGGGGTTGAATGAAGTAAGCGCCATTGCGGCTAGATGACTAAGGCCATTAGATTATAATGGGCCTTTCTGACATTAGCTATATTGAAAACTAGCGTGGCCGCTGTTTCATCCACTTAGTGTCAACGCAGGTTACGTAATGGGTTGATACGGTTGCCGACTACTTTTTATTATGAGTGAAAATCATGGGTGTAAAAATACCTAATAATTTTTCTCCCCGTCATTGCATTTTTTTGTTCGAGACCGTACCTGGGAACCTTCTAGTTACGGAGATATTGAGGGCAAAGTTCCAACTTTTTCACAAGTTTTTTTTAATATAAGTTTTTAATGTTTTGGTTTTTACTTTAAATACTTGGGAGTATTTAAAGTAAAAACCAAAACCTACCCCCTTACTATTCAATGCATCCATAAACACAATGTTTTGAGTGTGTTACATTGAGTCCTGCCGTAAAAAGACGTTTCCCAGCAATAATTTTTGCTTGCTTGGTTGACGGCTTCGTGAAGGGTCCGTTTACACCTTGTATGTAAAGTTAATGCCTTTTATCAGATTTTCCCAAATAGACTACTCATAAATCGTTTTTAATAAAGACAATCTAGCTAAAATTACTAGCAGCAAAATCGACGAACAAAATGTTTATTTTTAGAAATGTATAACGAAGCCATCAAATAATGATGAGGATAATATTTTAGAATAAAACATTTACAATACAAAAGCAACAATATCACATTACGAAATTACATCAATTAAATTGGATACATAAAATACTGTTACCCACATAATAGAGACTTAGCGAGCGAATCATGAGATAGAAGAAGCTGACAGAAATAAGGATAAGAATCAAATCAATGGAAAGAAAAAAATTAAAGGAACGGATTCGTTATTGAAGGTTGGTATTCATGTAATCCAATATCAGTCGAGGTTTGTCAAAACCGTACTAGAGGAAATAAAAAAAGATATTTCGAGGAGACGACTTTGGCGATGGTTTTGTGCGAAGATTACTTAGAAATAATATTTATAGAAGAGACATAATGTTCTGTTGGTAAATTATTTGTTTGGGTCTCTCTTTCATTGATTGCTTTGTGAGGTTTGTTCGTTATTTATAGATTTGGAGTTATCTCGTCTTTGATTGTAACTGTTGTTGCTATGTGATTGGAATTAGCTGGGATACTTTTGTTGGAGTTAGATTTGTCTTTATCATCGTTTCTTATTTATGTTGAAATGTAAATTGCAGATACAGCTGTTAATTTTTTAAATGCATTTTAGAGGAAACAAAAAAAACAGTTCTTCATATCCCGAGAAAAGGGAGGATCCTCCGATCAGACGGGTGCTGTGTCTGTTTTTGTTGGCTTTTTCTACATGATCTCACTTAAGTCATTTGTGCCATAGATGGCGCAGTAATACTTCTTGTACTAAGTGGCTGTAGTACTTTTTATAGATAGATTATTTATTTAAAAACACTCACCATTTTCAATATAATAAGACGTTTCATTGTACCGGTCATCTGTGAAGCCCGGCCTTTTCGCTTTCAAAGCCTTTGTTTCTAACTTTGCCTGAAACAAAAGAGAAAAATAATAAAACCATTGTATTCACGGGCCTTTATGAAGTTGTATGTGTACAGAGAGATAGGCTTTGGAGCAAAAGTAAAGGGTTTGTAACTTGTGTAGATGTAGAAATGGCTTTGGGGAGTTTTATTGTTTTGTTGGTTCAGTTGCTCTCTACCGGGCTGTTCAACTAAAGCCTGTTTTTACTATACTACAATAATGCTTAAGATTCTGTTCAATTTTCAGCACTCGCATCAGCAACTGGAGTTACAAATGTATTATTGTAATAATATTTAATGTGAGTGAAAGCGGGTATTTTAGTTTTTAAACTATCATGGTCACTAACATTATCATTAACACTAGAATCGGGATATTTACCATGTTTACTGATTGTTTTGAGACTCCCATATTTCGGCGCTGTTGCAAGCAACATGATCACGGATAAATCCCCTGGGATAAATAACTCGTTTCTAGTATTAATGATAGCGGGTATATTGTAATACTAAACTTTTTATTATGTACATCATACAAATAACAGATTTATATTATCTGATCTTAAAAGCACTTTTGCCATGATAAATTCTATTTCTATTTGGTATGTAATGTACTACTTATAAGAAAAGACCTTGTTCACTCCTGTCCCCTGATTTTGTCTCACACGCCAAAACACACTGTTCCATAATAATTTTGTTGATAAATTACATTATTTAGAAACTAAATACTAAAAACCCATACAACACAATGATAAAATACCTGTTGGAAAAGACAAGGGATTGCAAAAATGAAAGTTCTTTACGAAAAACATTGCCAGAGAATTACTTTGAAAACTATAATAGATAACAGCTGTGAATATTCCTTTGAAACGTGTGTTGAAAAAGTCCCGTACTTAACAACTTGGCAAACTGGGATGGAGTGCCAAAGTTGGCTCCAGAGTTTGATCCAACTTTTTGTACGGTTAGTCACCGTTGACCGAATATTGGAGCCAATTCGAATTGGTTAAAACTTTAACCAACAAGGACGCGTTGGGGTGACGAGAAAATTAGAAAAGTTTCTTTTTAAAGCGAAACAATTGAGTGTGTTACAGGCTTTTTTATTGATTGGAGTAACAACACTCTTTGATGGAAAGAGTTTGTAAGCTTTTGTGATTTAAAACTTTTGTGTGTTTCTATTTTTTGTGTATATTTTTAATGTCATATAGGTACAATTAAAGTACTTAAAGTTTAAGTTTTCTTATTATTATTTTAATGGGACCTTATATACCTGATCGGTGGGAGTCCCCCATGCTGCAAAGGTGGGTGCGGCTTCATGCCGTAATTTAAATTTTGTTTTTGCCTATACTAACATTAGTTTTTTAAGTACATTGTTACTAACAAAATATGGACCTAGTCTGAAATAAATGTTTATTATTATTATTTCCTTTATTCATATTCTTAACATACAATTTACATTTTTAAATATTTCTATATAATGACTGCTGTACTCACGTCCCACATGTCGACAACCTCGCGAGCCAGATCTAGATATTTGAATTGTTTATCTTTCTCTGCTTTCACGAGGTTCTCGTCATGCGGAACCGTTATATCAACAATCATTGTGCGACGCTCCAATCGATCTATCACCACAATGTCAGGTTTATTGGCAACAATAGTCCTGTCAGTGGCGATAGATCGATCCCAATACAACGTGATATTACCATCATCGAGAACTGGGTCGGGCACATACTTATAGTATGGCACTTCTGATTCCACAAGGTTGTACTTCAAAGCAAGTTGCTGGTGGATAATCCTGGCAACGAGGTTGTGTCTATGCAAGTACTCTCCGTTAGCCAGACGAGAACACCCAGAAATAATGTGTCGGATCGATTCTCCCGGACGGTGGCATGCCCGACATATGTATATATTATACATATATTATTATATATGCCGTAGACTGGACGGAAGATGAGGAAAGAAAGGGCTGGAGTGAACACCACGGACAGGATGGAAGAATGTGGGAAGACAACAGACTAGGTGGACAGACGATCTCATTAAAGTGGCCGGATGGTACTGGATAGCCATGTCACAAAACCGAAAATAGTGGAGAGATTTGGAAGAGACCTACACTCAGCATTGGGTGGCCAAAGGTTGAAGAAAAGAGAGAGAGATAGAGAGAGAGAGGGGGAGAGGGAGAGACAGAGAGAGAGATTTACAATTGAATCGTTCAAATAAGTCGGTTCAAATTGAATTTGCTTTATTTTATAGAACTATCGAAACAACTAGCCCGGCACACTTCTGCCTTACTCTTCGGCAATACAGACGTGATGATTATCATTTTTATAGATGGAAAATAAAGTTAGAAATGTACGAAATCAGAGTTAGGTTAATAATAAATAAGTATCCGTTTCTAGCTTGTAAAGAATGCTACAGCAGAGCAATTACGCCAGCAATACATTAGCAAAACGTTGACCCATTTATTGAGGGTTTTGCCGATCGATACAAATTACTCCACTGTTAATTCAGTTTAGGTACTGTTTGACAGTAGTACACAAAGCGTCAGTAAGTGCTGACCCCTCAAGTTTTAAAATGTTAAAGTTTGAGGGGTTAGTACTTACTGACGCTGTGTGTAATATGTAATGATAAATCAGTATGTTATTTGATTTACTAGCTACACAACCTGTCCTGTAAATTAAAAAAATTAAAAGCAAGCAATTAAAGGAAAAAAGTTTAATGAATTCAGGAATTCATTAAACTTTTTACATTTTTTTTTTTTTTTTGGTTGGAATGTAATTTGCAATGTACAGTTACGAGCAGCAATATGTAAACGCTTGACAACATTTAAATAGGTTTTTCTCTTACTGTTCTGATTAAAATTTCATGTTGTTACGAACACAGTATTCTGGAATTCATATTTTTATGAATAAGATCCTATTTCCAAGTTACAATCGTCATTTCTCGCGAAACTTGTTTTCTAGGAAAGTGTATACATATTGGTGCTCGTGACTGTAAAGTCGCACATCATGTTACCACAAACTGACAAATTTCTCCAAATGATTTTAAACCATAAAATGTTGATGGTTAAGTTCAAAATAGAATAAGAAAATTGGACAGTTTGTAGTAACTTGATGCGCTGGCGACTGTACAACAAAGATTATTTAACAAAAAAGTTTTGTAACTGTAAAGTTGAATTGTAAAACTGAACATTAAATTACATTGTTATTTCTTACTTATTCATTATTTTCATTACTTGTACACTGTATAACTTGTGACACTGGGGGATAATGTAGCTTCCTAATAATTACAGAATTTTCGAAATCGGATCAGTAGTTTAAATTTACAAATTTTACCTCTTTAAAATATTATAGATAAAAAATCGTCGTAAGGGAGCTCCCTTTCATTTTTAATTTACTTTTATTATTTGTTGTTATAGCGGCAACAGAAATACACATTCTGTGAAAATTTCAACTGTCTACCTAATACGGTTCATGAGGTACAGCCTGCTGACAGAAGACAGACGACAGACTGACGGACAGCGGAGGCTTAGTAATAGGGTCCCGTAGGTTACCCTTCAGGTACGGTACCCTAATAAACGTTTTACTAACACGTCGTACACTAGCGTACTATCGATTTTCATTCGTATATACATGTACAACTTTTTACATTCATGAATCGTGTTACGAAACTATTCCTTTGTTTGGCTCAAAGATAGTTTAGGAGTTTCCATTTAGTTTTTAATATCAAAGTTTTGTTGATAACCGAAACTATGTGATGGTGAAAGTCAAAAACTTTGGTTTTTCGGTGAGTAGATTGTATCTAAGTGTGGTGTTTTAAATGGCAAATTCTGATTGTTTGCCATACTTTTACGATAAAACTATCAAACTGATTGGATGACTTTCGTACAGTAATTTTGGGAATTAACTACCTAAGAGGCCTCACCCACGGCGACTTTTTGTAGCGATGCCGTCGCTGGCTGTGTACCTTCGCCCAATTCTGAACGCGCGATAGATAGTAGCGATGCAGAAGCGTGTTTACAAAACGCACGACAGCATTGCTACAAAAAGTCGCCGTAGGCGAGGGGCCTTAAGGACACAGTAGTATTTTTAGCTGATTTCTAAAATGGAGCAGGTTCTCGATTCAGCTGTTTTTTTTAATGTTTGTTATCTCAGAATTCCGTGATTACTGGTCCGATTTCGTTCTGTATTGTGTCCGGACGTAAAGAATAGCACCATCCCATATCTACCCGTGGGTGTCGTAAGAGGCGACTAAGGGATTTACCAGAGAATGGGCAGCAGCGTTCTCTGTGTTTTATAACAACCCTACTGCGATCGCCAACCCGCCTGCCAAGCGTGGCGATTATGGCAAAACCCCCCTCTTGGGGGAGGCCTATGTCCAGCAGTGGACGTCTTTCGGCTGAAATGATGAAATGATGATGGTCCGATTTAAGTGATTCATTTTCTTTTTTGCACTTCTGGAATTCAGTGGCAAAAAAGTCAATGAAACAAAAACAGAAGTTGACGGCACCGTTGGCGCAGTAGCTAAGCGATTGGCTGCTGCGCTGCGTGTCGCGGGTTCGATTCCCGCACGGAACAAATATTTGTATGGCCTACAGGTAGTTGTTCCGGGTCTGGCTGTTTGTGTATGTGAGTTTAAATGTTTGTAAACGCACCCACGATACAGGATCAATTGTGTCTAGTGTAGGGCAACGCTTTTTTTTTTAAAAAAAAAGTCCCAGACTTCCGGAAGTAAAGTTATTTTCCACTTTTTAGTGTTTTTTTGGAAGTCCGTTATTTTTTTTGCGAAAAGTATTCTATAAGTCGCTTTTCGTTGTCTGTGTAACTACGTTGTTCCTCTAAACTGAAAAACAGATTATGATGCAGTTTGCACCAAAAAAAAAAAATTATTCCGAGAGGTTTATCTTTATATGCATAAGACATAAATACTAAACTTACATATACCTGTAAGGTTTTAATATGATATTTACCATGTATAGTAATACACCATACATACACAAATACCTGCACGCAGCCACTACACCTTACTAGTTACATATACCTTATAACATAAATTTCTTTAGAAAACTCGATGTTTTGTCAAGTTGTAAAAACCGTCTGAAGCCGTCTCTCACGGTTGTTGGTTCAGGACAAAAAATGTTAAGGCGTTTACATCATTAGCGATGCCTAGCCTTCCAAAATGTCATATCTTTCAGTTCAGATTTCAAAACCACAACATTTTAAATTTTATGTGAACACAAAGTCAGAAAACAATGACACTTAATACTACTATCCCTGCTGGTGTCCTGATTAAAACTGTACAACAGCTGAGGCTTAGCGCTGATTGGTCGATCAACTATGACGTCATATCAGCCGGATTACCGCCATATTGCTTTTTAATTCGAACAACGCTGGACACTAAATGGACGACGATTCTTTGTGTGTGTGATGTTTATTGTGGGAATAATTGTGCTTTATTTGGATTACAGAAGCAATATACAACGTGGTTTTTTTTACCTTCGCATAACTCTGGGGTATATATATTCTATAATTAAAAATAATACAAACAGACCTAAAAAGTGTGTGTGTGTCGATACTCTTGCGCCATCCCATCTTCCTAGCTCATCGTGCTGTGCTGGTGCTGCGGCTGCAGAGAACCTCAAGCGGCGTAAATATAGTAACCTTATTGGTGACTATATTTTCGAGCCGTTTGGGGTTGAAACTCTAGGTCCGTGGGGTCCGAGTGCTCACAGCCTTTTCAAGGACATTTCTAAACGTTTAGTTGACTCTTCCCGTGACCCAAGGGCTGGCTTTTACCTTGGCCAAAGGCTTAGCGTTGCCATACAACGTGGCAACGCCGCCAGTCTTTTGGGTACATTACCAGTTGACTACGTTGAGGAGGAGTTTTATGACGCCATTTTTTAAGTTTATTTTTAAGTTAGTTAGTTAATATAGGTTATTTTAATTTATTAATGTATATAATATTTACTATGAATAAAGTACAACAGACCTAAAAAGTGGTTCAAAAATGCATAGTTTCGAAGATATCATCAATCTCTCGATGTGTGTAGGTATCTAAGTTTCATTGATAAAAAACCAATAAAAAATGCGACGTTGACATATTTCACGTTAGGGTGTTTTACGTTAATAATCGTGACTGTCGAATTATTTTGTATTAAAAATTAAATAAATAAGGGTAATTGAAAAACAATTCATATGCGAGTTGATTCTTTAATAATGGTCTCATTCATACCGTAGAGTTACGGGGGAAAATTTTAATATACTTTGATTATGATTGTATTCATGAGAAAAAAACAACTTTTATAAACAACCCCGTATTTTACTTTAATTCTTGCGTTCCAAAAAGTATATACCTGAACTCTGAACCGGACTATTATTAAACAATCTGTAGAAATACCACCTAACGTACGAAATAAACTGTCCATTTCCATACCACTTAAACACGTATTACCCTACGCAGAAGACTCTTGAAATAATTTTTTCAGCAAACTTGGGCCGACTGTTTCTTCATTTTCTCTATAAAGGGTGTATGTAACAAGATCCACAATGTAGCCGAGAGGCACTTGCTCTCCTCTTCATTGCGATCACTTTTTTGTTCTAGACCATAGCTGGGAACCTTCTAGTTACGGAGATATTGGGGGTCCGAGTTCCAACTTTTTCTGAAGGTTTTTTTTAAACACCTGTTTTTAATGTAAGATTTTTACTTTAAACACCTCCACGACTCCCGTACTATTTAATCCATCCATCAGCACAATGTTTTGAGTGCGTTACATTGAGTCCTACCGTAAAACGTGATTTTTCACCCCAAAAAAAAAGTTGTTTCCCAGCAATAATTTTTGCGTAGTGTTACTTAGTTCGATGTACAGAATGCTTGGTTGACGGCTTCGTGAAGGGTCCGTTTATACCCTGTATTTTAAGGTTGATGGCAATAAAACAGCCTCCAATTATATGGGATATGTGACCCATATTATGGGACTTTAACATAACTGGCGAAATGTTAGTGTACTAGGCACATCTCTGATTAATCCTCCGGGGAATCCAAGTGAGGTGTTATGGTATTTTGGGGGTATGGAGAACAGGGTGTAAAGTTCTTCATCCACCATAGAAAAGGGAGGATCCTCCGATCAGACGGGTGTTGTGTCTGGTGG
The DNA here is from genome assembly GCA_905163415.1 of Noctua fimbriata. Lineage (NCBI taxonomy): Eukaryota > Metazoa > Arthropoda > Insecta > Lepidoptera > Noctuidae > Noctua > Noctua fimbriata. The sequence continues at coordinate 3,373,537 of LR990928.1, forward strand.
GCTACTGTCCAACAGTTGTTGTTGGATTCTTCTATATAGTCTTAAGTCGCGAATAACTTGCGTGATGTAGGATTTTGGTGTATTTCGATGTTTAGTTCTTCCTCTGTGTCACAGATGGCGTTGTAGTACTTTTAGTTCTAAGTTGCTTAGTACTCTTTTTAGTGCCGCTACAATATGTTTATACTAATATTATACATGGAGAGACTGCGTACTTGACCTCCACAACCCAGTTAGTCCTGGGTAATATGATACCCCTTGATAAGACTGGTTGTCAGACTTTAGGGGCACTGACAGTACTACTTACGTACTAGTAAGTAACGATTTTCAAAGATGTACAAATGACTGCCCGACCAAAAACACCCTTGAAATTGTTAATAAAATCTGATTGAAATAAGGAAGTAATATTATTATATACTTGTTTAGTAATAATTTCACGCGGTTGAAGGTCGCTGGCAACAATTCATATACCTAAATAAATGCTAGAACGACTTTTACTTCGGAATGTCTAAACGGTTCTTGACTTCTGACTCAAGTATTGATTTTACGACGAGTGTAAACGTGTAGAAGTCATTTTACGACTGTTTTAGAACCAAGAGACAGTATGAGTTACAAAACGTGTGGAACTCTCATCCGAGAATTAAGTTATTATTTATTTAAGCATATTAAATTGTTAGAAACTGTCGTAATTTGACAAGATCAACGAGACAGTGTTAAGATAACATTACAAGCTCCTTTAAAATCATCATCATCATCTGCCTAGTCTTTCCCCAACTACGTTGGGGTCGGCTTCCAGTCTAACCGGATGCAGCTGAATACCAGTGGTTTACATGGAGCGACTGCCTATCTGACCTCCACAAGCCAGTTAGTACTAGGTAATTCGATACCCCTTGGTAAAACTGGTTGTCAGACTTTTGGGCCATTGAATACCTGTAACGACTGTCAAAGATCTATAAACGACACTAACTCGGTATGTAATGGGTGGTCACCCATCCACAAACCAACCTAGGCAAGCACGGCTTAACCTAAATATCGATCCAAGCGGCTGTTATTATTTAGCCACGATCTCCTCAAGCTCCTTTAAAATGACTGAAACATTTCAAAAGTAATAACAAAAACTCCATAATCTTTATTACCCGCACAGTCGCACCAAAGACTCCTATCAATATATCTCCCAGGTAATCTACGTTCAATTTATTCCTCTCGAAGTGAACAACAAACAAACATAAGTTAGTTGCTATTTGATTTATGAACGGCATTCGAGTTGAACCTCATATGGTAATGTCCACTTTAGTATTCAGTTTCTATTGGAGCTTTCAATTTATTGCTCGCTTAGTTAGCACGTGGTACTGGTTAAGCTTCGAATTTACGAATCAAGATGTCTGAATGTATTGAAGGTGTGAAGTTTTACGGGTGGCATGGGATTAGCCGACCATCATTGGATAAAATTAACATAACGCCTGTAATCCCCGAAGGGTTAGGCAGAGGTGTACCTAATAGTACACACACATATTTCTTCAACTATGTTTAAGTCCCATGTAATAGGGGGCGAGCCTATTGCCATCAACCGGGCGCAAATACTCCTGCGACCACTAGACCAATGTGGCAGTCAAACTCAACGAAGCGAAAATAACTTAGTCTATTTGGACTTATCACTCCTTAACGAACCATGAACTAGTCCAATTATAAAGGGTGTAAATAGACGCTTAATCCAGACTTCGTGGCTGCTATAGAGAAATTCCTGATAGAAAAACCCAATAAAATTTTGCCCGATTTGGGAATCGAACCCAGGATCTCATGCTCAGCAGTCGCTCTTGCGACCACTAGACCATCGAGGCAAGCATTGGATAATGATAGTCAGATCTCTTCAAGATCAATCAACCATAGGCCCAAATTTTTATATTATATATGAGAACTCTTGTAAGACGGACTTTTAAGTTATATAAAAAGAATACTGCACTAAGGGCTTTTCTATACAAGGTGTAAACGAACCCTTCATGAAGCCGTCAACCAAGCATTCTGTACATCAAACTAAGTAATCAACTATGCAAACTATTTTGCTGGTAAACGACGTTTTTTTGGGGTTAAAAATCGCGTTTTTAAATAGTAAAAAAATCAATGTAACGCACTCCAAACATTGTGCTGATGGATGCATTGAATAGCACGGGGGTCGTGGAGGTATTTAAAGTAAAGTTATATCATTAAAAACTTTTATTTAAAATAAGAAACTTGTGAAATTGTTGTGCAGGTGGATGCATTGAATTGTTAACAGTAAACACACAGTACACTTTAAAATCTTTAAATACATTTTAAAGATTTTAAAGTAAACCTATCGCTCCAAGTGTTCCGAGTACAATTATCGTCTAGTACCGCAACGATGCTCGCTAAGGCTTTCAAAACGAGTAATGTATTTAAATTAAGGTGGAGTGCACTCTTTGTCGTTAATCCGCCCCCTGCGGAGATAATGAAAACAAAATGACCTCGCACTTGAAGGACTACAAAAAGATTGAATTTGAGAACTTTTTTTTTTTGTTCTTTCTTTATCGTGTGGTTTTTTTTTTATTCTGTATGGGCTGGTTAGTACCTAACCTGGTGTCAGAGTTTTTATGCCGCTCACGGGCCTCTGACTTGGCTTTACATACTGTCAAGAAAGGCATGCTGGTTTACTCACGAGATGTTTTCCTTCACCGAAGCAAGTGATAATATTATACAATTATACTGAGGTCGTTTTGTTGTTTGGGCTCGATGGTTTCGTGTTCTTGGTTTGGATTGGGTACGCTGTTTTTTTAATTAGGTTGAGTTAAAGTATTGATATTCGAATTAAGTAGTTCCTGATAGAAAAACTCAATAACACTTTGGCAGACCTGGGAATTGAACCCAAGCGCTCATGGTAAACAGTAGCGTTTGCGACCACTACGCCCCCTATTACATGGAACTTAAACATAACAGACGAATTGTGGGTGTATTATTAGGTAAACCTCTGCTTACCCGTCGGGGATTACAAGCGTGATGTTATGTTATGTATAAACTATACTCACAGTTCTAAAATTTATTATTCACCACTTCACCAGTCCTCACTTTCCGTGTTCGTATTTTATAGCCACTCCAAGTAATACCGTTCTACCACATTTGATCGCGTGATCAAAGTTATTTTGTCCCGATGTGTAGTAATGCCGTCTTTATGTGCTCGCCAGTGTAATGTCTTTATTTAAACACACGACAGTGTAGTGTTGAGGTGAATTTTATGAGCAGACAGTTCGTGCCGTGCTGGGTGAAGATTTGAGCATTTTTAAGGGGTTTCTTGACCCGAAAGTCGTTTCTAAGAGAATCTAAGAAACACAATGGGCCATGAAAACTATCGTCAAAAATATAATACCTACACACTTTTAACAAATACTAGATAATGTAGCGAATGAAAAAAAATATGATTACAAGTTCTTTTCCATAGAGATCTACGCTAGGAAATTATGATTACAAGTTCTTTTCCATAGAGATCTACGCTAGGAAATTATGATTACAAGTTCTTTTCCATAGAGATCTACGCTAGGAAATCGGCGTGTACAGTACTTTCAGAGTTTTGTGACTGGGACAGTAGCAAAATTTGATTGTTGTCTTTGTTTCGACAATTCAAAAGTGCCTGTAAATGGCCTACTTGAAATAAATACTTTGATTTTGATTTCAAATTTCAAAATTATAAATAACCTACTAATGAATCGAAAGATTTCAAGCATAGAGGCCATCAGCATCACGTAGTTGCAGTTCAGTCCTCAAGTAGCTACTAAATATCATCTCGCTAAGCCTGAACCGGGTTTAAAAGCGCGTTTAGCACAAAGGTTTCGTGTGCCTGATTGAATTTCTCATGAGAAACAAGTGCAAGTTGGATTCGCGCACCTAGGGTTCTGTATAAACTAGCAATCTTTGCTTTTTTTTTTTCTAGCTATTTTGTTTTTAAAATACATATTTACGGTTTTTAGGACTTTTTCCCTTACATGTGCTGTAAGACATTGCTTCTTGCCAAATTTAATTATTCTAGTTTCAGGGGAATATCTGTTCTATAGGTCTATAGGTTTTGATTCCCTTGTGAAATCGCAAGATATGCGACATAAACAGTCATATCTTTAGATCGCGTTGACTTACAAGTTTGGTAGCAGACCTGAGTATTTGATATTAATTTCAGCTTGATACCATGTGTTCCTGAAAAAAAAGTACTTGACAGACGGACAACAAAGTGATCCTACAAGGGTTCTGTTGTTGCCGACTGAGGTAAAGAACCCTAAAAATTACGAATTTTTTTATATTCATATTTTTTCAAAATACTTTCTTACTTTTCATCTAGGTTCATTTTATTCGCATATACCCATCTATTTAGGTTGTGCATTGTCTGTCAGTGAATTCAATATTTAATTAAGTAAAAGTTCCTCTTGGCAAAACTACAGTTCACCTATTCTATTTCTATCTACGATTTCTTTGCTAACTTTTACATCCCATATTTTCATTATAAATTCCTCTTTAAAGGCAGACGTACAATATCTTAAAACTATCTCGTTGTATGAGAGCACTTCTACCTCCACTACACTCAGGAGCGAACATTTGAAATTCTGAGTAGTACTTGCATTAGTTTAGTACTTTGTGTAGCTTCTGCAATTCTGGATTAAGAGTAGATAATCCTTTGTTGAAGAATATGGTCTTACACCATATTCTTCAACAACTGGATGGATGTTAAGCAGTTTTAATTATTTAATAATTATGTATGGCTTCCAGTTACCAGTTGTAGTGAGGAAAATGTTGAGTATGAATATAGATGGCTACAAGAGTAGAGGAACGATGAATGGACTGTGCGAAGGATGATATGGTTAGAAAGGAGTTGACTGCTGAGATGACCAGTAATTGAGAAGTATGGAAGAAGAAGACATGCTGCGTCGACCCCAAAGAGGTTGAGATAAGGGCAGGAGAATGATGATGTATGGCTTCCAGTTACCATAATAAAAAACATGCTCAAAACGGTTAAAGGAAACATCGTATCGGAAACCAGCATGTTTTAAAGCCAAAAATTTTAAAAAAAAGTGTCTTAAAACTGCTACGACGTCGGGGACCGGGCGGTGCGCCTCAAGTGGACCTGGGCAGGACATTTTGTACGCGGAGATGGCCGATGGAGCAAGGCTTTGACCGAGTAGTGGCCAAGGTTAGGTCAAAGAAACCAGGGCCTAAAGCTCGTTGGGTAGACGATATCGTCAAAGTCACGGGAAACACCTGGATAAGGGCCGCACAGAACCGGGAAGTGTGGCAGAAAAAACTGGAGACGTATACCCAGCTGTGGGTGATTTTGGGCTGATATGAGAATATAAGAATACGAAGAATATTTTTTTTTTTTTTAAGAATTACAAAAAGGCATTTAGGCGCAGTAGTGTTATTTCTTATGGCTGCGGGACTGTTCGAAAGAGATACCGCGGCCCTGGAACACAAAGGGCAAAAAGGAACATGGATGGGTTTTAGTCAGTACAAGTCTGACACTCCCTTCCGCTCCGCCCAGAGCGGGGGGGGGGGGGGGGGCATTTGATGACAAAAAAAAAGTGTTATAATTAGTACTTATAAGTAAACTATAACTAAAATATATTCAACAGTCGCAAGTATTCAATAGTTCAATTCAGAGTCAGCGACCTGCCCGATTTAGGTTTATTTAAACCTGTGTTTCAGGCCATCACTTTACCTAGCACAATTTAATAAGGACAGTAAAATTATGAAATTAAATTAATCTATTAAAAATTATAACTATGCTTAATCAAATTGGTACAAAAGCAAAACACTAAAATTAGTTTAAGGAAATATGTACAAATAGATACGAGGGGGATAACATAATCAAACCACAACTTGTAGAAGTTTTTCTGTCTGCCTAATTAAGGATCGCTAAATAATCCGACATTACCAAACTACATTTTTTATAACTTAAACTGTAGAAGTTTAGTATCTTGTTGAGTCTATTATAAATAAAAGATCCTAAAACTGCCATATCAAAAATCGAAGAATCAATTTCAACTACAGTGGACTACTGGTGAATTGAGGCTACTGCCTATGTCTGATATAAGTGAATAATAGAGTCTTACCTTTTTCAAGTCCTTATTAATGTCAGTGTCATCTGCTTTCCTCTTTTCGCAGGATAATATGCAGTTCTTCCCGTTGTCTTTTTCTCCCTAGAAAGATAGAAAAGATGACGTTAATTAAGTATTTAATTAAGAGCTATAACATCTATATTAATTATAAAAAAGTTAAATTTGTTTGTAAGTTTGTATGTTGGGGGTAATCTTCGTAACTACTGATCCGATTCCGAAAATTCATTGACTAACGGGAAGCTACATTATCCCCGAGTGTTATAGGCTACATTTGAAATGTTCCTGTAAGTTAATTTCTGTACATAACGGAACGGATACATAACGGATTTCTGTATATATTTAAACTAGTATGAGTACCAGACTGCCTCGTTGGTGTAGTGGTCGCAATCGCGACTGCTGAGGGAGGTACTGGGTTCGATTCCCGGGTCGGACAAATTGCTATTAGGTCTTTCCATCAGGAATTTATTAGTAGCAGCCACGGAGTCCGAATTTGTGCCCGGTTGATGGCATTAAGCTTGTCCCTTATTACATGGGACTTAAACATAGCTGGCGAAATGTGTGTCTACTATTACAAACACCTTTGCCTAACCTTTCGAGGTTTACAGGCGTTATTATGTTATGTTAATTAACCAATATTCTTTATTAAATGATGCAAAGAATCACTGCTGAAATTACTTCGCAGTTCCTGTGCTTATTCTAACAGAAGCAGATCTTGTAGGTTTAAAAAATCATAATTCATTTCATGTAACATCTAAAGCCGTTTAAAAAGTTGTCACAGTGAATATTCCTTAGCAATTTTGACATTAACAGCCCTTAACCGCAGTTTACAGTTGCTGATCGCGTTCAATTATACTGGCCTGTACTTATTTTGACTATACATACAGTCGCTGGAGAACTTTTTGCCCTATCAACTACATTAAGAACGTAAGTACTTCCGCTTATGTACTCCAGAACACATTACAAAGGTTAATGTATAACTGAAGGTCGGAGGAACGAGGAGGAATGCAGGTAGCCCCTAGCCCCTTAGCCCTCCAGTCCCTCGCCACGGGAGTCCAGAGGGAACGGAATGTGATATTAATGCAGCACCCTGAAGGTACATTCTTATGATGGAAATATTTCAAATTTTGTATTGGTACGGACTTTTGTGGAGATCGAAGATCGTAGGAATATGGGCGGGAGGGGGGCATGATTTTCAATAAAACCCCCTCCAAGGTTACACCACACATCAACTAGCTTCAATTAAAGATCACTACAGACCAAAAGTTTCTTATACCGAAATAGAGAGAGCATTGACCACCAATCATGTTTATTGATTGTATTGGCAACTAGTTGTTTCACAAAAATAATACTTTCATATCTGAATCTGATTTTGTTAACAATTTTTTATTTTATTTTTTTTGCACTGAACCCTTATCCTGTTTCTAAAATATAAGTAGCCTAAGTTACTCGTCATAACATCAGCTATCTGCCAGTAACTTTATAGTAAGTCCCGTTAAAATCGGTCCAGCGGATTCGGAGATCAGCCGGAACAGACAGACAAAAATTAAAAAAATGTTTTTTTTTTTGCTATAAGTATACTTATATCATTTTATATGCATTCAGTAAAAAACTGTTATTTTGAAATAACAAACAGATACTTCAATTTAATTTATTTGTATAGATTTCAGATAAAAGTACATAGCCTACTGGAAACTTTTTGCATGATAGAGTAACAAATATCCATACATCCATGCTCACACACTTTCACACTTATAATAGTAAGTGAGAGTAAGATTTAGTACCATCCAAATTACAGAAGCTTAAAAAGCTTTCCAACATTCGGGTTCCTTACATAGTAACACAACACCGTGACATTTTTCAACAACCTAACTCTGAACAGACAGCCCAAAAAACAACAACGAAAAAAAAAAAAAAATAACCCGACCACACCAACACACTCACTCCTATCAACAACCAATTAACCCGATTTAATTCAAATAAAGCACATCTCCGTTCGAATTTCGAAACCAATCCGAATCACCAATCAAAACGTTCGGACGAAAACAATTGGTTGGAATTACTAACCCAGGGTTGATAGCAGACAAATGAACGAAAATAGTCGACTAAGCGAAAATGTTTTTCGTCGCAATTCGTTCAGCAAATGTTTTGTTTGTGAAACAAATTGCATTGAGTTTGGATGTGTTTTTTTTTCGTATTTTTGGATACTTTATTGTGTTGTTGTGGTCGTGGTTACAAATTGAGTGGCCATATTTGTTTTGGGAGAGCTTGAGAATATACCGGTGTAAGTGTAATTGCTACAACGCTTTTTACAAAAGAGATTTTTGTACCACGATCGGTGTGATGATGAATACATTTTCTCAACTTAAGTTTAACTTACAAATTACGAATCAAAATTGACTGCATCCTTGGTCTATCAGTTGCAAACGACTGCTGAGCTGAGGTCCTGGGTTCGATTCCCAGGTCGGGCAAAGTGTTAGTGGGTTTTTCCATCAGGAATTTCTCAGTAGCAGCCACGGAGTCTGGTTTTATGCCCTGTTGATGGCAATAGGCTCGCCCCCTATTACATGGGACTTAAACATAACTGACGAAATGTGGCTGTACTATTAAGTACACCTCTGCCTAACCCTTCGGGGATTGCAAGCGTGATGTTATGTTATGTAATTCAATCAAATGGAGACAATATCCTGAAGGCTTGGACAGGGATGTCTGAACAGTTTACCGGGGTATGTCTATTGCCATCAACCTGGCACAAATACCGATCCCGTGCTGCTAATAAGAAATTCCTGACGGAAAAACCAACCAACAGTGTACTTGATCTGGTAATCGAACCCAGAACCAGATGTTCAGTAGTCGAAGCTTGCAACAGACCAACGAGACAGTGTCATTAAGACAATCTCGCTTTTCTGTCAGCCAATCTATCTCGCTTTATATTGCTATCATTATCATCATCATCATCATTTCAGCCGAAAGACGTCCACTGCTGGACATAGGCCTCCCCCAAGTGTCGCCACATTGACCGGTCCCGTGCGACTCGCATCCAGCGGATCCCTGCAACTTTCACCAGATCATCGGTCCACCTAGTGGGAGGCCTTCCAACGGAGCGTCTTCCGGTTCGTGGTCGCCACTCCAGAACTTATATTATTATTATTATTTATATTGCTATAGCCGACCTGAAGTAAAACGAAATGACAGCCACCGATTTTTAAAAAACATTCACAATTTCCACACATATCTATACAAAACATCAAACGTCACCAGAACACGTCACAATAATTACAAAAAACCCAACCCTGACACGATAGTTTTAAAAAGCACGGCACTGTCAATGTACCACGCAATTAGCGAGCTACAAACTTTGAGTGAGGCAACTGTACCACCGTCAGCGAGAAGCGAGCTACTAGATAATTGTTGACAGGCAACGAGTAGCGTGTGTAAAGTTTTGTCGCCGTACCATGAGCGAGTGCGAGACGGCTATGGGCTCGCAGGTATGCGTGTGTAACAAGTGATCGTCGCTGAGCGAACGTTCGGCCCGCCAAGCCAGCATCGCTGAGCGAGTACTCTCTTTGATAGGTCTTGTCACTGCAACAATTGAGAGAACTCGTCGATGGTGTGAGCAGTGTTCGATCAACTATTTATCCATGTTTCTCTCATCTTACTGCCTCACTTACTCGAGACCTATAATCTATACTAATATTATAGGTACTAGGAGAGGAGAGATACTAAGAGATAAAGTTTGGATGTAAGAGGTAATCTCTAAAACTACTCATTCGATATCAAAAATTCTTTCACTGATGGACAGCTACACTATTGTTGTCATAGTATTTCACTCGGGAGCAGTCACGGGCACAAACTATCTTTTTATACGTTTCTTAAACGAGAAAATAGACGATAGCAAATTTCTCGCTGGCGGCGGGACATGTGCCTAATAAACTGTCAATGTGGGGGTTTGTGTTGTGTATGTCAGTGTATGATTGCACAGGCACTCGCGTCAGCGGAGGGTTGAGTGAACAATGCGTTGCCATTTTAGGGTTATGTGTCAAATGGGTCAAGGGTTTTGAATTGAGTGTGAGATAGGTACGTGGGGTAAGGTTACACAATAGTAGTGGCTTGTATAAGAACGGAAAAGCAGTTCTTTATATATGTTTATGTACTTTTATATAATAAAGAATGATGACGCGTATTAAAGGACAGTAGAAATTTACTGAATACTCAATGGAAGACAGACTAAGACAGACGGATCTTAGGTATATGGGGAATCATATCCTAGTTGCCCAATGTCCTTATAGAAGGGCAACAATGCCCCTCTAGAAGGACATACGCTGACCTTATTGGTGATGTCCTTCAGAAAGATCAGGTGCGTAGTACTTGCAACCGGCGAGCGTGTATGACTAGATGTAAGAACGTGGACGAGGCAAAAGAAGTATGTAAGGATCGTAGCAGTAGCGTTCTGTTGTTTCTGCCTACACTCTTCAGAAAAGGCATGAATTTATGAATGTATCTATAGGCATAATCAGCCTATAATGTTCCCACTGCTGGGACACAAGCCTCCTCTCTATGAAAGTTCTCACGATATTTACCTTCACCGTTTTGAGAGCAGTGGCGATCATATAAATTACACAAAGTAATGCGCCCAACTGGGTTCGAAGCTACGACTTAGATGTTCGTAAGTCAGGGCCGCCACCGCTGGGCCACCGCTTATCCTGTGAATGTATGTATGTGTCCAGGCAATACAATGTCTAGCCTATAATAAGCTCAACCAAGTTCTATATGATACATCACTAAAAGCTACTTAAATTCGTCCTATAAGAATGACATAGCAAAGAAATAAAAATCATATTTCACAGTCACAAAGCTATATAACTACCCTCAACAAGCTAGGCTGCCATCCGTCAAGCTCATAAGATTCAGAAAGGTACAATACGTGGGGTCAAGCAAAACTGTCAGGCATTTTCTGTCATGATTTATCGTCAGTCATATCTCGGGAAAAATTGAGGTAATTTTATTTTGATCGTGATGTATGTCGGGAATTAGAGTCCCCAATAAATGTAGGTAGGATGTAGGTCTACTGGAATATTATTTTTATTATGAATGGGTATATCATGACCGACCCTCACTGAGCCTGCGTGGTGTTGATTCCCTTTTAATGATCTTTTTTCTATTTTTTTCTTAGGTTCTTAATGACAGACGAGCAGTTGACTGTACTCAACTGCTCGTCTGTGGTAATATTTTGACTTTAAGCTGGCCTAGCTTAGTATGGATTTCAATGGAATAAGAGTCCAGCTTATACTGGCTTTAATTATATATTATTTAATGGACGCCATAAATTCTGTTACTCAACCTATAGAATAAATACCCTTCTAAGTGAACTGTTACTTTCTTATTTAACAGAAGGTCCCGTCCATCAGACGTCTACTTTAATTTACTACATTTTATTGATCCCCAATGACCCTCACTTTCCCCCGCTTTATGTATTGTACAGACCCCTAGCAACCGTCCCTTAAGGTTTGCTATATTTAGGGCGATATTCAAGAATAAAACTGAACGCGATCAGTTTATTTAAACTTGGTTTAAGAGATATCAGTGAATCATTATTGTGGAATATTGATATTGACGGATATTTAAATGCGTGACTAAATTTCAGTTTCATTGGTGAAATTTGCTCTTAGTAAGTTAGAAAAGATTTTATCACGAGGGAATTACAGTGAATTTGATAGATTTGTTCTTTGAAGGAAAACAAATATAAATGGCTTACTTCATATAGGATGCGTATAAATAATTAATGTATGTGTGAGTGCTGTAATACATCACACATGCGCGATAAGTCACAGAAAGTTGAAGCATTTGATGATCAATATGACTCAAAAACACTGCTAATCTTGTTTAAACAAAACAAAATAAAACAAATATTACTTTAAACAAAAGTAAGTAAAACAAACCAAAGAATCCGCTCTTAAAACAAAATAATCGTTAAAAGTTTGGAATCGTAGACGCGTGGGACGGCCGCTACGATCAATACGCTACGACTGCTACGAGTCAACCTACGCGCTACGAACGTAGCAGTGCTACGAAACAGCTGATATTTTGGTGGAAACACGTGTAGGCGATGTAAATAGAGAGTGACGTCAGCATCACGCTGCTTTTGTGTGGAGGGATGAGCAGAAGTGTAATTTTTATACTTGTAATGTTATGTAGTGAAATGACTCATGTATTTCAGATAGTTTTAATGTGCAATTCCTGAGTAAATAACAATATCGATTTTTGTCAAAAAAGTAATTCGTAGAAAAAAAAACACTTTGCTTAAAAATAAAAAGCCTGTAAGAGTTATGTGTGAAAATGCAGTTGCGATAAAATGAGCACATACAGAAACTATGAGCATTTTTCACACATTTGGGACATTAACCTACTATTGGTAATAATAATTAGAATGCACTGTTTTCACTACAAAAACATACTTTTATTCACATTGATTTATTCACAATGAAATTTATACTTTTATTACAGACTTATGGGATACCTTTCAATCATTCATCATCATCCTAGCCTTTTCCCAACTATGTTGGGGTCGGCTTCCAGTATAATTGGATGCAGCTGAATACCAGTATTTTACATGGAGCGCCTGCCTCTCTGGCTTCTACAACGAGGTTACTGGGTAATACGATACGCCTTGTCCCATTCTACTTGGGGTCGGCGCAAAACGTTTTCTTCTTCCATTCTCCCCTGTCAGACGTCACGGCATCATTTACTCCTTTCTCTTTCATATCATTCCTCTCACAATCTATCCATCTTTTCTTTGGCCTTCCTCTCCCTCTCCATCCATCAAAATTAATATTCATCACTTTTTTAGTAACATGCGTTTCATCCCTCCTCGTTACATGTCCATACCAAGATAGACGGCTTCCTTTAATTTTTCAAACTTCCTCTTATATACTCATTCCTTACTGTATCCATTTTTGTCACACCACACATCCATCTCAACATTCTCATCTCCGCTACATGCAATTGTTTTTCATCCATATTTTTCACTGTCCAGCATACAAAAACTTCTTTGTTTGCCAAATCAAAATAACAACCTTGCACAATTCAACTCGAGTAAGTTACAAATAAGCAGTAGAGGTAGTTGTTTTCTTTTTGCTCGGCTCCTATTAGTCGTAGCGTGATGTTGTATAGCCTATAGCCTTCCTCGATAATTGGACTATCGAACGCTAAAATTATTTTTCAATTCGAACTAGTAGTTCCTAAGATTAGCACGTTCAACCAAACAAACAAACTCTTTAGCTTAATAATATTAGTATAGATTATAGCCTCTTTTTTCCATAATGAATGACTTATGAAAAACAAATATATCATAGGATTACTATTTACATGTGCATGCATAAAATAACAAAATTATTACAATTCATATCTAGATTATAATGTTACAATCGCTCAAATAATTTCTAAATTAATAAATTCATTTCTTTCATTTTATATAGATTTCTAAATATTAAATAATAAATAAGTACAATTTTCAAAACAATTAACAATTTCATTTAGACAAATCAATATGGACCCCTCAACGGGTGAAGACCTCCACCATTTTGCTCCACGTCTGTCTATCCTTTGCTTTTGTGATCCAATTTTCACCGGCTAGTTATATACATAATATGGTTGTTAGAATCATAAAATCTTCCCTAAATCATCAAACGAATACCAAAAAATACTAAAACAATATTTAATAACACAACAGCTATAAATATACCATCATCACCAGACCAAAGTTGCTCAAACAATCTGATATCATAATTTTATTTGTCCGTCCTTCCGTTGACATTGTAAACAGTGAATAACCGAATGAAAAACAACATCAATTTAAGGAAAAGTTTTAATTGAAAGAGTTTGACCTCGCTAGTCATGAATTTGGTGATAGATATTGATGGACAGCGGTAGTCAAAAGTTTTTATAGGGGGTAGATTATGGAAGGGTTCGGGTTATTTAATGAGGAAAGGGTTTAAAAAAGTTACCCTTAAGAAAAAGTATACAAGGTGTTTTTTTTTTATTACTCATAAAGGGTATGAATGAGACCAGCACGCGTAGCATGAAGACCGTAGAAACGGGTTTTGTCGACGTAAGAATCGCCAAAATGACAGATTTCTTTTGTTGATCTGTTATTTTGTCGATTCTTCCGTCGCCGTGGTCATGCTACGCGTGCATATCAAAGAATCAACTGGCATATGAATTATTTTTCAACTATATATTTTTTTGTTTTCATTTTTCATACCAAATAATTTGACAAAATCACGATTATTAATGTGTCTCACATTAGTAATAGTGATTTTGTCGACCCTTATGTGAAATAAGGCAACGTCGCATTTTCTTAGCTTTACATATTAATGATTGGTTTGAAAATGAATTACTCGTATTTTATCAATGAAACTTAAATTAATTATGATTGAAGAAAGTATACATTTTTGGCCCACATATTATCAGGGCTTTTTGTTTTATTTTTACTTATAGAATATAACCCTAGAGTTATGGGATATCAAAAAGAACACGCTGTAGAGCATTTTGTGGTTTTATGTTATAATGGGTGTAAAAAGACCCTTAACAAAGCCAAGAGGCACGTGTTCCTTCCGCCATTGTGATATTTTTTTATTCTGGACCATACCTGGGAACCTTCTAGTTATGAAGATATTGAAGTCAAAGATCCAACTATGTCACACGTTTTTTTAAAACAAGTTTTAAATATTATAAATATGCTTTAAATATCTCAATACCCCCTGTACTAGTCAAAGCATCCACCAGCACAATGTTTTTAGTGCGTTACATAAACCCCTCCCATAAAACATGATTCTACACACTAAAAAATAAAAAAATTGTCCAGCAATATTTTTTACGCAGTGTTACTTAGTTAGATGAACAGAATGCTTGCTTCACACCCCGTATTATAGTGAAGAGTATGTTACCTAGAAATTGCTACTCAAAATATTTTTGCCCAGCAATGACCTATCAAAGGCTCATTGATAAAAACGTTTGAGAAACGCCCACTCCAAACTTTGGATATTGACAAATTGGTATGGAAGCAAACAAGTTAAAGTCTCGAGCCGTCGAAAGCTTTGTTCAGCTTGATTAATTTTCGCTTCGTCGAGACGCATTTTTAAACGACAGACGCCTGAAGTATAATATTCTGTGACGCCGATGTGCGTTATAGCTATGTTGAAAATGGCAGGCGCTTTTTTTGTAACAAGATTCTTATGATTGTATTGCATAATGTGTAGAAAATGAATTTGTTTTTATGTGACTTTTAACATTGAATCAACGGAGGTAGAAAAGTAAAATACCGGTTATAAAAGAACAGCCTCGATTAACAAAAAAGAAAACAAAATTTAAAATCGAAACAAATAGTAAAAACCGTTATTTAAAATCAAAATTACGAGTATGAAATGCGATTTTTGTTTATTGATATTTGATTATTTGCTATCTCAAAAACAGAACCATAATTTATGACTTATCAGTTTAAAATAGCACAGTATCTGATGACCAATCCTTGTACTTACAAAAAGGTCAAATAAATCTCTGGGACAATTTATGTCAAATTGTAAAAAAAATAAAACTGAGATTAGTTCGTAAAAGTTCTTAAAATACGGAAACAGCCTTTCTGTTCTATTTTTAAATTATGTCTATAAATAAAATAGATTATCATAATTCTATTTTTGTATCTCATGAATATATCTTCGTAATGGCATAAACAATTCATACATTCTTTTTTTTTTGTCAAGATATGGATGACAGATGGATGTTAAAGAAATGTGTTAGCTGTCTATCTCAAGATTGAAATACGCGGGTTTTCGGAACACATCAGGCGGAAAAGTAAATTACTTTTGTTTCGTTCTCAGACGTTCGTGGTTTTTTCGTTCAGTAAGTTATATTATATATCCTCTTATTTATATAGGCTTAAAGTAAATCTATCTGCAATCAAGAGTCAGCTCAAAGCGGTCTAATTTCCAGGCTTTTTTCTTTTCGAACAACATTTATGATGAAAAAAATCTTATCCATACTCATATTATAAATGCGAAAGTAACTCTGTTTGTTTGTTACCTTTTCACGACTAAACGGCTCTTTGGATCGTAATGAAATTTGGCGAGGAGATAGATTATATCCTGGGGAAGGACATAGGCTATTTTTTTTTCTTTCAAACCTGTACATCAAAATTTCTACAAGAACAAAGTCGCGGGCAACAGCTACTTTGAAATAAAAGAGACAGCGTGCTCTTTCTAACCACGAACAATCAAATCTAAACACACTTCCAAAACAGCGAGACATAAAAATATCCGTCACAAAACCGGTACAAAATTCCGACAAAATTATGTTCTACGCGAGAAAGAGACAACGACATTCCGTCTCTTTCGCGTCAAATCAACAAGTCGACTGGGCAAGGGCGCCGTGGCCAAAAATAACAATAGTTTCGGTACAGAATGACATAACAGAAGCTTTCTGCTAATCAGGCCGAAAGTTCCAAGAATATTTTGTACGAGATCAACTGAAATTGAACAAGGAACATTGTAAACTCCGATTGTTAAAATAAAGAAAAGTTATATTTTATACTTTGTCCTTATCTTAACATATTTGGAATCCTCAGACATGCATGTCTTTGTTTGTATGTTTAGGTCAAATCTTGCAACTGAATTTTAATACACTTATCCCCAAACGATTGAGCTGAAATTTTGCATGCACGTTTTGTTTGGATGACAATGCATGGTTAGCTAAGTGACGTCATTCTAAATCCAATATGGCGGACTTCCTAAGACGGCGGACTACACACGCACATTTACCAACATTCCGTAGTAACTAGAGATGTTTGTGGTAATAATGAAATTTTATAGCCAACTCAACTCTGAAGACTGGGCCAACAAACAAATGAAACGTACATAAAATTTGGCTTATTACTTATTCATTTGCGACGAACAATTAGTGTTTTGGATAACAAGGTTTACAAAATGAATTGTTTAGTTAGCTATATCTATACATATAAAATTCAAAGTCCTGACTGACTATCAACGCACAGCCCAAACCGCTGGTCCTAGAGACATGAAATTTGGAGGGTGTATTCTTTGTGAAGAGTAGGTATTCACTAAGAAAGGGTTTTTCGAAATTCCACCCCTAAGAGGGTGAAATGGGGCGTTGAATTTTCTGTGAAATCAATTATTCTCGGGGTCGATTGATTTGAAAATAGGTCTACACACTCTTCACTTAAAATTATGAGACACGTGTATCACAGTTTTTCCAAAATTATCCTCCACCGGAGTCAAAAGGACTTCGAAACTCACGTAGACGGGCGCATGGCGCGCAGTGTTGCGCAGGGCGTGCGGGGCGGGAGTATTTACCTATTAGTAAGAAGGTGGGATTTTTCTGAGGTAGATGTGTCTGTAAATATATGTGAAATTCCGATTTTCGCGTTGACTCGTGATACGCGACATTGATATTAAATATTATGTAAAAGTATTATGTCTATAAATAGATTCCTAATGAATCATTTGATTGTCGTCACCGGAGTCCAATCTCAAACCTAGATATTAATATACCAAATATCATTATAATATTTACATGTGTAATGTAAAAATTATTATAATATTAAATTAAATTATTAAACGCCCGAAAGTTCGACAACCAGTATTACCAAGGGGTATCGTATTACTCAGTACTAACTGCGTTGTGGTGGTCAGATAGGCAGTCGCTCCATGTAAAATACTGGTATTCAGCTGAATCCGGTTAGACATGAAGCTGACCCCAACATAGTTGGGAAAAGGCTAGGCAGATGGCGGGTGATGTGATTAGCCGTGGTGACGACTATGACCAGTTGTGGACGTCTTTCCTCTATGATGGCGATGACTTACATTTTTGGGTCCAGACGACCTTCATAATGAACAAAAATAAAACGAAGTTTTCTACAAAGACGTACGATTCATCGCGAAACAATGAACATTTTATAGCTCACAATAAAACGACTTTTATTCTTGCGGTTTCACAAACCTGCGATTTGTAATGGTCAATAAATACTTTAGGAGGTGACAACCCAAGGACAGAAAGAGGAATGAACAACACCTGTTGTTAAGACATTGAGAATTTTTAGGGTTGCGTCACATCTATCAGTACGAAATTCCGTGTTAATAGATGTAGCGCAACCCTTAAGTCTTCTTTTGCGACAGTAGTAATTATTCAGTATCTATTCTAATAAATGAAATAGAAACATAATGTTTAGTACTGTCGTATTTGTTTATTTGTTTAAGTCATCGAATTATAATATTGGTATTCACTAACATTTAGCAGCACTTAAAAGAAAGCCTAAATAAAAGTGTACTGTTAGATATTAAACAGTCACATCAGTTATCGTAGACTTGAATTTCCAACAAAGCAAGAAAATTTGGGCATGACTGATGAAACGAGCATATAAATTATGGATACAAATTATGATATCTATTTAAATCGCGAGTTAATAGGCTTCTTTTGGGTTAGCTCGTTCCATCATCGACCTCATCTCTGTCCTCAGGACTAGATTGAGGTCAAGAGTAAGCCCATACAGAATAAAAATAAAAATAAATAAAAATACAAATAAGATTCCAAAGCCGTTCGTTTAGCGAATTTGTAATCAGAATCATAAACAAGAACTTAGAAAATCGATGAAAAAATTAATCGAAAAAAACACACGATTAACAATCAGATTGTATGTATTATTATCAGATTGTACATAATGATAAGGGCCAGCCTACCAGGACATAAGAATTACATAAAGGTGTTATTATAACTGACAAAGATCGAAGAGATATAAAACAACAACATTACATAATAAGATACCCTATGAGAAGATAAGATAATGACAGATAAAAATAGATTATTTTGTTTTTGGGTGGTTAATGCATAACCCTTTTTTTTTTTTTTAGGAAATCATCAAATGACCCCCCCCGCTCTGGGCGGAGCGGAAGGGAGTGTCAGACTTGTACTGACTAAAATAATGCATAACCCTGGTGTCAGACTTCTTTGAGCCTCTGACTTGGCTTTACATGCCGTCGAGAGATATCTCTGAGGCATGCTGGTTTGGTTTTTCCACGATGTTTTCCTTCACCGAAGCAAGTGATAATTAAACATCGATAAGTACTTAGCACGGTCATGGTATGGTACGGTGTAGTAGGCAGACTCCTTTATAGTTATTTAGTTTAAGTTGTTTGTGTGATTTCGTTTTTTTTTTTTTTTCAAAACATGATTAAAGCAGATGATGCAGCTTCGCGTAACTGGCAGTTCTATTCATGGGTTTAACCATGACAAAGATTAGGTACTCGAAAAAATTTGTAAATGCCTCGTCATGCTACGTTTTGTTTACCGAATCTCCTCAAATTATATGCTAAGTCATCATATTATACCAAAACTATATAAACCGTTGGTGCCATAACTACAGTTCAGTTTCGCGCAAACGTTACTTTGGCTCAGTCAACATGACGTTAAAAATTTACAAAACTGATTTCAGTCCGCCAGTGCGAGCCGTCCTGATGACGGCTGAAGTTCTCAAACTAAAGTACGAGACACAAGAAGTGAATTTAATGGCCAGAGAACACTTGAAACCAGAGTACGTCGAGAAAAATCCTTTACACTCCATCCCTCTACTAGAAGAAGACGATTTCGTACTCGCTGACAGTCATGCAATCAATACGTATTTAGTAACAAAATATGGTGACGAACAACAATCGAAATTATACCCAAGTGACTTGAGAATACGTGCGACAATCACTCAGAGGATGTTTTTTGAAGCAACCGTCTTATCTACTGCGTCCGGGGAAGTAGTCCATGGAATTATGGCTGGAACCCAAACAGAACCTGCTCCTCATCAAATTGAAAAGGTGAATGCTACTTATGAAATTTTGGACAAATACTTGCAAAAGACCAAGTTTGTGGCGTGTGACAATCTTACGATAGCTGATATGTCGTGCCTAGCAAGCATCTCCTCAACAGCTGTTTTGATTCCTGTTGATGACAAGTACGTGAAGTTGAAGGCATGGTTCAATACCTTAAAGGAAGAAGATTGGTACAAAAAGGGAAACCTACCCGGATTGGCTCAGTTTGAGGCGTTTCTTAAATCGAAAATGAAATAAAGAAGTGATAGTGCTCAGTTCGAAAAGTGCATATGGAAGTAAAGATATGATTAGACCGTAGACGAAAAAAGTATTGAATATTACATATATTAAGAGAAGCAGTGATCGCACAATGTTTTAATAAAATAGTTCAGTATGAGAATGGAACGATACTTGTAACAGCGGCGCGGCTTTTGTAAGCAAAAACTGGTGTTGATGCCGCCAGCATGTACATTTATAGTCTGTGTAGACGCCATAGTTGTTTAATTCATACAACACTTTACAAATAGATAACAAAAATTGATTTTCAAATAAAACATGTGAAGTTACCCAGAGTTATGCCTTGTTTTATTCATCAACCTTATCCGGTACTATAAACAATATGCATAGTCATCGTTTTATCTGACCTGATTATGATAATTATAATCACAATCAGTTCAGATAATACAATGAACAATCTGTGGTATACAAAATTCGTGGTATTAGAATCGCTCAGTACAGCGCTATCCTTCAGTTTGCTACAGTCAACATGTTCAAACTATACGCAATCGACGGCAGTAGTGCGACCATCCGGGCCGTTGAGATGACGGCGGAAGCCCTCCAGCTGACCTACGAGTCTCAAAACGTGAATCTAATGGCCAAAGAACACTTAACACCAGAATATTTGGAGAAAAATCCTGCGCACACTGTCCCTATGATAGAAGAAGACGATTTTTATCTCGCTGACAGCCATGCAATCATCACGTATCTGGTTTCAAAATATGGGGACAAAGAACAATCAAAATTGTACCCTAGTGACTTAAGAACACGTGCGATAGTTAATCAGAGGATGTTTTTCGAAGCAACGGTCCTGAATAAGGCATACAACGAGCTTATGATGGGAATTTTACTTTATGGCCAAATAGCACCTACTCCGCAACAAATCGAAGATGTGATTGCATCGTACGAAATTATGGAAAGATACTTGCAGAAGACCAAGTTCGTGGCATGCGACCATGTGACGGTAGCAGATATTTCATGTGTAGCTTACATTACTGCTACGGATTTCTGGGTACCTGTGGATGATAATTTCCCAAAGGTGAAGGAATGGTTGCATACCCTACAGAAAGAAGATTGGTACAAAAAGGGAAATCTTCGTGGACTAAGAGCGTATGAAGCGTATTTCAATTCGCTATCGAATAAAGGTGCTTAAGGTGATAAAGTTTTAAGTGTAATCGTAGGACTTTAGTTTTTAATTCGTTCGTTGTGTAATTTATAGATAAATTAAAATTATTTATTATTGGTAAGGTAAATTGTTTGTGTATATGTGTCATCATCTTGAATGGGTGCCGGAAGAAGGGACTGCCTATCTTTCAGCAAATTAATATTTTATTTTTGAATTGTCTTTTTCATATATTTTCGATTTGCGCTACGGATGCTTTTAACGTAAATGTCTTGCTACATCTTTCTCACGTAATGTATTATAATCTTAACATAAATAATGGATCCAAGGTTTTGTGACAATATTATGATTTAAAAAAGTGTCCATAGCGATTCTTGCCCATTCTTTTTCATAGAGATCTTCGTTTTGGAATGGACTGGGACTGTAGCTCCGTCTTTTTTGTTTTTGACAATTCAAAAGGACCTGTTACTGGTCTATTTGAAATAAATGCTTTAAATTTGATTTTGTATTTTTTAATATTTAGGGTTTTTTATTTCGTCATACTTTGAACCGGACTTAACTATATTCCTCAATTGATTCATACTTATTAAAATACTGCAAAAAAAAAAACATAATGGTTTCATTTTGATATCATATCATTATTTATTTTGTCCATAAAATCGATTTTGATAACAGAGAATTTATAACAATATTTCACTTTACAATCGATTGTACAAAATTATTTTATGTGATTATTTAAATTTTATTTCCACCTACAAAAGACCATGCCACAGTTGAGTCAGAACACGATTATTCTAAAACATTTCTGCTTCGTCATGCGAAGTTTCAGTAAAAATATATGTATATCCGTAATTATCTCTAAATATGCATAGTCATTATATATGTCAATCAGATATAAACTACTGGTGATATCGATACCCCTCAGTTCAGTGCTATCCTTTACAGTGAAACAGTCAACATGTCGTTTAAATTATACAAAGTTGGTGGAAGTGCGCCAGTTCGGGCTGTCCTGATGACGGCAGAAGCACTCCAGGTCAACTTCGTGACTCAAGATATGGATCTACTGAATGGTGAACACTTGAAACCAGAATATTTGAAGAAAAATCCAGCACACACCATCCCTATGATAGAAGAAGATGATTTTGTACTCGCTGATAGCCACGCAATCATTACGTATCTGGCTTCAAAATATGGAGGCGAACAATTGTACCCTAGTGACTTGAGAATACGTGCTACAATAATCCAGAGATTGTTTTTCGAGGCTACGGTCCTCCACAAGGCATACGGTACAATATTCACGGGAATTATGTATGAAGGCCAAACAGTACTCACTCCTCAACAAATTGAAGCGGTGAATGCTGCTTATGAAATTTTGGACAGATACTTGCAGAAGACAAAGTTTGTGGCATGCGACCATGTGACTTTAGCTGATATTTCATGTGTAGCTATGGTCACTACTACAGCTTACTGGGTACCTGTAGATGATAAATTTACCAAAGTGAAGGAATGGTTGAATACGCTACAAAAAGAAGTTTGGTACAAAAAGGGTAACCTGCCTGGAATGGCTATTTATGAAGCGTATTTCAATTCAAAATTAAATAGAAGTGCTTAGTTTTAAGAAGTGTAACTGTGTGACTGGCGTTTTAAGTTCTTTTTGATTATTAATAGCATTATTCATTATAATTATACGTTACTTTTCTCTGTAAGTACAATTGATCATTTATTTTGTCTTACTTTCTTGATTTGGAATTTACTTTTCTCCTAAATCGAGCCCCAGTTCCTTTTAGGCGACGACTCTGACTGCAAAAGTTTACCCCAACCAAAACAACGGCTTCAGTTGTATAACGAAATTAAAATGTAGGTGCAATGTTCCACTGCATTAGTTATAAGTTTTGATGATGTAACACTAGGTACATACCACACTTTAGTCACTACCAATATTATTCTAGAAGACTTCTGTTACGTCATAAGGAGTTTTATTTATAAAATCTTATCTAAAATTAGCACCAAATATGAAATCATTCTATTATCACAAGCAGATATAAACCGTTGGTGGCATGAAAATCACTCAGTTCAGTGCTCTCTTTTACTGTGACAACATGCTGCTCAAACTGTACAAAACTGATACCAGTGGGCCAGCTCGTGCCGTCATGATGACGCTGGAACTTCTCAAAGTAAACTACGAGACTCAAGATGTGGACATGATGTGTGGCGAACACAGAACACCAGAATTCTTGGCGAAGAATCCTATGCACACCCTTCCTATGATAGAAGAAGACGATTTTGTACTTGCTGACAGCCACGCGATCATTACGTATCTGGCTTCAAAATATGGTGATGAAAAATTGTATCCTAGTGACTTGAGAATACGTGCTACAATCAATCAGAGGTTGTTTTTCGAAGCTACGGGCCTCACTAAGGCATCCTGTGCGATAGTCTATGGAGTTCTACGCAAAGGCCAGAAAGCACCTACTCCTCAACAAATCAAAGACGTAAATGCTTCTTATGAAATTTTGGAGAAATACTTGCAAAAGACTAAGTTTTTGGCATGCGATCATGTGACGGTAGCTGATATTTCATGTGTCGGTACCATCACTTCTACGAATTACTGGGTGCCTATAGATGAGAAGTTTATCAAAGTGAAGGCATGGTTGAATACGCTGCAGAAAGAATATTGGTACAAAAAGGGTAATCTGCCTGGACTCGCGGCGTATGAAGCGTATTTCAATTCAAGATTGAATTAAAATGATTAGTCGAAGAAACTTGTGAGACGTTAGTTCGACGTTCTTTATATTTGTAGAATTAAGGTCAACATTAGCTCTACACGAAGGGATTTCAAGCAAACTACACTGTTTCATGAATGAACTATATGTATTATTGGTGATGAATCTGTATTCTGCAGGTTTCTGTTTTAAACTTAACATTATCAAAGTAGAAGAAGAGTCTCGACTTACACAGTAACTGACACGTCATCAGCCCAAAGTATTGGACCTAGAAAGCTGAAATTATGCAGAGGTTTCCTTTACGATTTAGACAAGGAAAAAGAGCGGTTTCGAAACGAAATGATGAAATTACTACGGGATTGGTAATAGGGCGGAAGAAGTCGCTAAATCCAGTTCAAATTAAAGAGCACCGACCATTCTTAGGTCCGTACTACTTAACGTCACCCAATACTCAAGACTTAGATAAGTCCCGCCTGAACTGATCCTATATAGAGCGTTTATGAAAATAAAAAAGTAGTGATAGTGTTTAATTTAAAAGTGGGATTGCAAGTATTCATTTTAATGAATACACCAGGTTTATTTACGAAAAACGATTATGGTAAGAAAGTGACTTAACAACTAAGCAATCTTTATGAAGTCTTGGAGAGTTAATTGCCTGAAGTAATGTTCAGTTCAAATAATTATTTCTATAGTTTAGTCTTGACCAAGAATAATCTGGAAGACTTGCGGTTCTATTATCGAAACGTATCTGGAACCTTATCATCAAATATGCATAATCACTGCATTATCACAATCAAATAAAAACCGTTCGTTGTGTTATTATCGCCCAGTTTAGTGCTATCCTTTACATCGTCAACATGCCGCTCAAACTGTACAAAGCCGATACCAGTGGGCCCGCTCGTGCCGTCATGATGACGCTAGAACTTCTCAAAGTAAACTACGAGACTCAAGATGTAGACATGATGGGCGGAGAAAACAGGGCACCAGCATACTTGGAGAAGAATCCTATGCACACCATCCCTATGATAGAAGAAGACGATTTTGTACTCGCTGACAGCCATGCAATCATTACGTATCTGGCTTCAAAATATGGTGACGAACAACTGTACCCTAGTGACTTGAGAACACGTGCGACAGTCGACCAGAGGTTGTTTTTCGAAGCTACGGTCCTCAATCCACCATACAGTAAGATAGTCTACGGAATTTTACTACATGGTCAAAAAGAAATTACTCCTGAACAAATTGAAGCCGTGAATGCTTCTTATGAAATTTTGGACAAATACTTGCAGAAGACTAAGTTCGTGGCATGTGATCATTTAACTATAGCTGATATCTCATGTTTAGCTAATGTCAGTACGACGAATTTTTGGGTGCCTGTGGATGACAAGTTTACTAAAGTGAAAGCATGGTTAAAGACGCTGGAGGAGGAAGATTGGTACGAAAAGGGTAATCTTCCTGGACTGACTAAATATATAAGGTACATGAAAACAAGATACAACAAAAGCCGATAGTTTATAACTTTTTTTTGTAGTATTTACATCATGTTTATTTATAAACTACGTATATAATTTCTTTATTATTTTAAATTAAAATATTACCTATTTCAATTAATTAATTTAATTTGTCTTTGAATCCAAATTGACTACTTGATGTCATTGTCAGTTCGTTTTGATATAATTAATTATCAGTAGATACATTTTGATATGATATCTCAATTTGTCGGATTTTATTACGGTACGTTCCAGAAAATATTTTACACAGTAATAAACACGTCGATCTGCCGTTTCTATATTGTATCTATTAAATCGATTTTTTATTTGATACTTAGTTTGCAGATAAAGGTGTTGTCTTAATGTGTGCGCGACAAGACATTTTTCTAATGTCATACTGTAAATGTGCGATTGGTTAATAAGTTTGTTCTATAAGTCAGTATAAACAGGCTTACAGTCGACTTTTCTTCACTCATCAACAAAACGATTTTCAGACCAGTCTTTGCGAGCTATGTCACCTAAATAAGTAATGATTTTTATGCTGTCTTGGCTTCCGTACGTTTTTTCACGGGTGACCACTGAAAACCAGCGCTGTGCTGTGGGCCCCCCATAGCACAGCATCATGCTGAGTGGTAACCTGCCTGTCGCAGTCACGACGTGCAAGCTGTTAACTTTTTTTTGTTCTGTCCTGTTGAATTTATATTGTATTGTTTATTTTTTTGTCATTTTGTATGATCCACGTCATGTCTCTGCGAAAAATAAATATTTTTTCTTTCTTCTTTTTGTGTTTAGAAGAGATAACTGACATAGTTCATTGACAAAAATGAGAAAGAGGGTTGGTCCTAGGAAACTGCCCTAAGGTACACCATTAGTCTAATTTTCTTCATTACTCATGAGTGATACAACTTTTACAACCTATTAATGAAAACATGATTATGAGGGCATTCCTACGGATGTGAGTTTGTTTCAGCTTGGTAATTAATTTGGTGCGGACTGCGGTGTCGAACGCCTTCGAAAGATCTAGGAAAATACCAAGAGGCTTGTGTTTATTGTCAATTTGTTCGACTATTGTATTTGAGAGTTCTAGCGTGGCTTTAAATACCTATTACTTTTGCGGGGTTTAGATTATTTCAATTAAGTTATTTCCTACGGTTTCGTTGACAAATGTCCGATGTTTTTGGTAAATTATTATAAATCGCAGCATTCGAACCGTACGTTAGTGAACGCTTCACAAAGTAAAGGCATTGCCTACTAGCATTCTGTGAATGTGAATACGATACTATACCTTTTATGGGTCAAGATCTTTTGAGAATGTATACAATAACTGTACAATCATTATTGTAAGTATATTTTGTAATAACATGATGATCGTCCTTTCAACGAGATGTTGATTAAACCTATTATTATGTCATTAAAATTATGATTGCAGCCTAAAGGATTTAATTATAATTGATGATAAATAAAATTACGGATTGTTCACACGAAACAGCAAAAATAAGATTTACCACTTTTGATACAAACTTCGTGAACATTGAAAGTGTCTCACCGTTAGATAAATAAACCTTTTCGGCAGTACGTTAGTGACGTTTAAATGACATTTTAGGGTGTTAGACCAATTAAGTCGTCGATTATGTATAAATGTTTATCTTGCCCTTATCTAAATTTATTTGAGGTCTCAGGGGCACTCTTCTATTTGTCCTCATCTCCAGTACCACCCCCTTCTTAGCCAGACATCTTTCACACAGTACATCCTTCATTTCTTTGGTATTTCCGTACTTCCGACTTTACATTTTATATGAGTAGTATTTATTGGCCTGAGCCTACCAATCAACGGCATACCATAACAATTAATATGATTGCTATCAATGGACTATACAACGATACGACAGACTATAGCAATGCTGTGCTCTATATTTAGTTGTCAATTGAACGACAGTTATTAAAGGACAATTGTCAATATATCTTGTTTATGGATCGACAACAATATTATTTTGTTTGTAGTGGCACTAAATAGTGACCAGTGACGAGTTCGCAATAACTCTGATTTACAGAGTTTTAAAATTGTATTTTATGTGCTTGTTACTTCGTTACTTGACTTGTTAAGTCGTTACTGATATAAAACTTTTCGATGACGATTGACTCTCTTACCAGCTTATAACGTTGCTTAAGTTAAAAAGAAATGCTAGAGGATTACTTAGCTAGTATTTTTATTTTTAAAGCGTGTCACTTCAATCTTTTATTAGTCATCATCAAAATCATCAGCCTGCAACAGTCCACTGTTGGACATATCCTTATTACTTTTATTAGTAATATGAGTAAATTGAATTTGAGGCGTATTTGCTGTTAGCAACTTTACTTCCTGGCAAGTAAATAATAGTAGTAACTTATTTTACAAGTAAGTAGAAAATGAAATGTCCAATATATTTTTGAGGTAGTTATGATCAACATATTAAGGTATTATTGAACTCAGATTCATTGGATCATTGGGCTTATCTTCCTTTCATAGTTCTTGTTGATACTATCAAGCTCCAAAAGCATTCAGAAAACAACTACATTTACTACAAACACATGCATATAGAAACATAAATCACTAAAAAGTTAGCATACACGAGCGATTAAAAAGTTGCGCTACTGTTGACGAAAAACAACGAAAATATGTCGGTGTTGACTCGAACAAGGCAGAACATGGTAAAACATGTTCGTGCCCCAGTTCAAAGACACCTGATCACACAAAATCGCGTGACTCCATACCTTAAGATATCAGCAGGTCTGTGTGTGGTGTAAGTTATGACAGGGTGAAGAAAAGATTGTATGTATTTAATTAAACTGATTTGTAACCGTTTCATCTTACACGTCTCAAAGTATCTTTTGCTCATAGCTTTGCCCACGTGTATGTCTGAAATTATCAAATGAGAACGCAATACTGGGATAAAGTAGTTACGGTATACAAGTTTAGAAAATTTCTTCGAAATCCACTCAGTCGTTAAGGTGTCAAAAAGACGGAGTTGCTTTCGCATTTATGATATTAGAATGGATGAATTGATGCTATGAAGGAAAGGCATTAGAGAAATATATTATAATGTAAAATGTTCACAAAATGATTACTCAAAAGTGGGTTTTATTTTACAAATGTAACTTTTATTCAGTGTATTTCTATTAACATCAATATATTATCTCTGATCTGTTTACTCTTAAAAGTTTAATCTTGGACACAACCCAAATTAAATTGTCTCTGACTGCTTTAAATTGGGCCACAACCGAAGCCGCCCGTGATGCGCGCTCATTAAAAACAGAAAGAGGCAGTTCCGACTTCCGATGCGCGCAATTTAGGATACCCAAGTAATTCAAGACCACCATATTATCTACACTACGCTATTACTTTTACTAAATTCAAAGTCACTTTGATTTTTGTGTTTTTCGACTATTCTATTTTATTACTTGGAAACACAATATAACAACACGTCTGTAATCTCTGCAGGGATGGGCAGAGGTGTAGGTACCTAATAGTACACCCACATTTGGTCGGTTATACAACATTATTTTTAGTTTATGCGAAACCTGAATATAGTTTGTTCAGAATAAGTAACTGATCGATTCCAATATTTTTTAAACCATGTTATATTTGTCCCAAAAATATTTAAAAAAGCTTAGAAGTTGGACACCGAGCGACACTAAGTATCTATCGCAATTATTTAGGTACCTACCTACTGCCAAATTATTATTATCAATGAGCTCAAAACGACGCTGGAGGCGCACGCGCGGGCGCGCCGCGCTTTGTCCACGTTTTGGTGCGGACAACCAGGTAACAGAACAAGCTTATAACTTTGTGATTTTTCATGATAAAGTTTTGAAATTTTGTACATAGATTCTTTACATAAAAATATTAGACACTTGTTTCAAGTTTCGCATATACTAAAACTAATGTTGTATAAGTCACGTGTAAA
Source organism: Noctua fimbriata (assembly GCA_905163415.1). Classification (NCBI taxonomy): domain Eukaryota; kingdom Metazoa; phylum Arthropoda; class Insecta; order Lepidoptera; family Noctuidae; genus Noctua; species Noctua fimbriata. The sequence continues at coordinate 3,403,056 of LR990928.1, forward strand.
AGGTGAGCCTACCGCCATCAACCGGGCACAAATTCAGACTCCGTGTTTGCTACTGAGAAAGTCTTGATGGAAAAACCCAATATTGCTGGAGTTGGGAATCGAACCCAGGACCTCATGCACAGCAGTCGAATTTACGACCACTAGACTAACGAGGCAGCCAGAACCCAGGTGGGATAGTTTAAGAATAACAATTAATTAGGTACCAACAAACTAACCACTAATAATAAATTTCTCATAAATCGAAAAGCACAAATCTCGAAAGCAAACCCAGGCACACAATCTAGTATCTACTACACTTAAATAAAGACATCGAATTCAAATCGTCATACTATCGCACTTTTCGTCACGGACGGCGTATTCGTTTTATGTTTCGTATTTACGAGTACGCTTCGTACTTATTTCGAGAATTATCGATCGTTTTGAGCGTGTTATTTCGTACCATTTAATAATGAGGCCATTCAAATAATTAAGTGTTATTTAGCAGCAATTCGCGATTCGTAATGATGGAGTATTGAGTCAAATTAGTACATGAGCGCCAAAAGAGCGTAGTTTTTTTCGACTTTGTGTATGAATGTTTGAAGATTATTTTGTTTTGCATGTTTTGGCAATTACGTGTTACTTTTTTTTTGATAATCTTATTAACATAATTTAGGTATGAAATGCCTGTAAAAACTACAATAACTTATGTGAAATAGGCTTTTTGGAATGTATAATGTGTTCAAAACACATTTAATAAATAATGAACAGACATTATTTTGAATATAACACAACAAGTTATTATTATTTATTAAAAGAAAAATGTTGCAATTGGTATTAGTAAGTTGCATTTCGGATATAACAGCACCTATACATATAATACCTAACTTAATATACAAAAAATCACGTGTGAAACTATGTAAGCGTTAATCTCCAAAATCACCCAACCGATTTTAATTAAAATTTGTTTTGAACCTGATAGGTGGCGCTGTTGTTAGTAAATTGCACCCGTGCGAAGCCAGGGTGGATCGCTAGTCTAAATATGAATAAATTACGTGTCAATATGGTTGTAATCTCGTATACAATCATCAAGCTACCCGAAACTGTCAAATTGTCCAAATCAACCTAATGCTTTAGCGATAAGGTTGAAAATCTTTAAAAGATATTTGACAGATTGCAGTAGCTTGATGTGCTGGCATCTGAACACTACATTATAATTATTATCAATACCGACGTTATTTTCTAAAAATCGCCATACAAAATCCGAAACCAACAAAACAATCTTCCTTGTTCTTAATTAGTTCACCCTACAATACTCTAATTAATGTCCAACAACGAGTTTAAACTCATTACCCGAACACAAAACAAAAAAAGACGCAAATATTTGCGATTTCGCAACAAAAAGTCGCCCGTGTGTTCGCGACGCGGGTTTTAATTGCCGAGGCATTACGACTTACTTTACAAGCAAACAAACGTGCTTTGATTTCAATTTATCGTTTCTTGTAATCGGGTATCGAGACAAAACGACGTGGGTAGTCTTAAAAACGCGTGCATTTCGATTAATTTTAGCCCCAGCCCGTTCCTTGAAAACATTTATTGATTTAAAACTTTTTCTGTGGAAACATATTGAAAAGATATCATAATATAAAAGCCTCGCAAAGCATGTTAAGCTGTGGGTCCCGGCTATCGTTTGTAGATTTTTGACAGTCGTTACAAGTAGTGGCCCAAAAGTTTGACAACCAGTCTTACCAAGGGATATCGTATTACCCAGTTACTGGGTAGATCAGATCAGATAGGCAGCCGGTCCATGTAAAAATACTAGTAAAATATAGCTGTACGCAGTAAGACTGGAAGTCAACCCCAAATAGTTGGGAAAAGGTTAGGCAAGATAATGGTTATAATAAATAATTATAATATAAATAATTATACAAGAAATACTTTAATTTATAATTGGCTATTTATAAAGCTTAAAAAAACTAGTTACCACTAATAGTATTCGTAAACTTGCAGTTTACCATGTGCCAAGGTCTCATTATTTACTGCACATTGCACTTGCATGAAATACGAGTTGTAAACATCTGCGAATTTAAATGGCATTTCTATTTCTACATTGGACATACTATCAGTTCTTTAAAAAGTGTAAATTGGAGAGAGAAAAAATATGACTAGAATATGACATTTACACTTTCAACCCATTTGTCAGTAAACCAGATAAGGTGCATTAGGAAATCTTTAGGTGAAACGTTGGTACTCATCATTGTTCTGTCCGTATCCCAATTTATTTGGGTTGGCCCAGCAAGTATTTTTTATTTTTGTCTTCCATACTTCTCTATTACTTGTCATCTCAGCAGTCACCTCCTTTCTTTCATATCATCCTTCACACAGAAATATTTTGAAGTCATTTTATGATGAGGCAGAATTTTTAATACCTGCTACTATTGCGTATGGCAAGCATCATCATCATCATCTGCCTAGCCTTTTCCCAACTATGTTAGGGTCGGCTTCCAGTCTAACCGGTTGCAGCTGAATACCAGTATTTTACATGGAGCGACTGCATATCTGACCTCCACAACGCAGTTAGTACTGAGTAATACGATACCCCTTGGTAAGACTGTTTGTCAGACTTTTTGGGCCACTACCTGTAACGACTGTCTGTCTCTGTGGTTTGACTATGAAGAACAAGTGCTTTTCGGCTTCGTTAATGGTCTTTTTACACCCTTTATACTGCACTAGCTGACCCGCGCAACTTCGTCTGCGTTTGGATTTTCCCCGTTTTTGCAATCTTTTTCATAAATGCTCCGCTCCTATTGGTCGTAGCGTGATGTTATGTAGCCTATAGCCTTCCTCGATAAATGGGCTATCAAACACTAAAATAATTTTTCAATTCGAACCAGTAGTTCCTGAGATTAGCGCGTTCAAGCAAACAAACAAACTCTTCAGCTTTATAATATTAGTATAGATATGATGGTAATAAATATTGCTATCACTGTGAAAAATTCACTGGATTCAAGTTTATTTCTTTTCAATCCTTAGATCAATTCCATCACAAGACATTCATTTCAATCACTACTACTTACAGCCCTACACATCCCAGTAATTCCCAGCCTTTCAATATAGTCTAGCCAGACAGACGCTGGCATAAACGAAGGCATGCGACGATCTACGACGAGGCGTATGCCAATCGCATTTCTAACGCGATTCAAAGTCTTGAGTGAATGATTTATTGGTACCAGAACAGTTAGAAAGGGTTCTTCACTCATTGCAATGAGTCACTGCCTGGTGGCAGGGTCGGTTGCTGTGTTCTTAAGGGATATCGAAGCCCGAGCGCTAGGGCTATTTATGGTGGTTGACATAATAGATGGCAGATACATACGTATGTGCAGCGGATTTTATCACCACTGATCTTAAAACGGTGAAGGAAGACATCGTGACGAAACCGGCGCCGTAGAATCAAAAATTCAGTGCCAACGCACATTAGGCCCTCGAGTTGGATTACAGCTCACAGCCAATGGTATGACGGTAAAGAAAAAATACAGTAAAAGATATGGTGGTGGGGTATCGTATTACCCAGGACCAACTGGGTTGTGGAAGTCAGATAGGCAGTTGCTCCACTTATGGAATCGCAAAATGAAAACCATGCTCTTGTAAAAAAAATGGTGTCTACCGAAATTTTAATCGGTTTTGGAAAGTATTTTACGTCATTATGTTCATTCTCCGTACGTACAGTAATCAAGATTTAAGCACACCAGCATATCTTATCAGCATCATCTACCAAACTTTTCCCAACTATATTGGAGTCGGCTTCAAATCTAACCGGATGCAGCTAAATCCAGTATTTTACATGGAGTGACATAGACAACACAGCGATAAGTCAACAGCCCAGTCAGTACTGGGTAATACGATACCCCTTGTTAAAAATAGTTGTCGGACTTTTGTGCCATTGACCACATGTAATGACTGTCAAAGATCTTCAAAAGACAGCCGGGACGAACAGCTTAACCTGCTTTCCGATGCAGGGAGGAAACTCGGTGAAGGAAACCCATCCACAGACTGATCTTAGCAAGTGCGACTTAACCTAGAAGATCGACCCATGCGGCGTTTACTATTTAGCTACGAGCTCCTCAGGTAATCTACTAATCTACATCACAAAATGTCCATCTGACCTATTGGTTTGGAGTCCCGCCAGCATACCTGATTGATAGGTATACATTTTATTGAGGAAGCGAACCAAATTTCAATTAAGCGAACTATTAATTTGATTGCCAAGTCTTCGAACAAATGTAACTATAGTTCGCTACATTCTGCATTACACTCTTAAAGAGGTTTCAGAGGTTTCGGTTTAGGTTGTCTTAGAGGGGTTTCTCGTATTTGGACTATTTGTATGTATTATAATATATATTAGTTTATTTCATTTTACTGTATATATGTGTATTGGTATGTACCTATTTATGTATATCAATCTATGTTAACAAATTGGATTTTTTTCTAATAATTTTTTTTTTACTCTATCACAATGCTATCCTATTTGACCCAAAGGTTGACTGGTAGAGAATGCCTTGTGGCATTAAGTCCGCCTATGTACCACTCTTGTTTGTACATGAAGTTTAAATAAATAAAGAATAGCTGGTAAGTGTGTTTTTGGAACTAGAATGCATTACCTGGAATAGAAGTGCAAACACTTTATAAATCTATCAACTTCATAATCTAAAAACCAGCATCACTCAACACCATTGCATCATCATCTTCCTGCACTTGGCCCACATTATTTGGGGTCGGTGCTACACGATTTTATCTTCCATTCTCCCCTGTCAGCCGTCACGGTATCGTTTACTCCTTCATGTCATTCCTCACACAATCTATGCATCTTTTCATTGACATTCCTCTCTTTCTTCATCCATCCCTCAATACCATATAATTTCCTTAAATGAAAACAAGGAACAATCACACAATCGCTTTTCAAAATATAAAAAAAGACCTTTCTCAGGGCTTAACATCGGAAACCAGCATGTCCCAGAACCAAAAATTCGAGGACATAAGACATTTACGTAAACGTACTGGTCCCTCGTGGTGATTAAGATCCACTCTCCCACACAGGTGACCAATCTAAGAAGATGACATGTAGTCGAACATTTCACTCGTACCTGGGGACAAAAGAAAAATAATTTGTTAATTAACTATTACAAATGCGAAAGTTTAGATGGATGGATGTGTGTTACTCAATCACGCCAGAATGTATGAACGGATCTGGATGAAATATGACACAAAGATAGATTATAGTCTGGAATAGGACATAGGCTACTTTTTATCCCGAAAAACACATCGAAATTTTCATGCGAACGAAGTTGTGGCATGAGCTGGTATCACATAAGTGTGCGTGTCAGTCACGTTCAAAATGTCCGGGATTAGTAGATTGGTTTTTCATTGAAAATGGAAACCAGTCATAATTTTAGTGCAATATTAATCCCACCTGTTTTGGTGTACTTCCCACTGTCTTTATACCTGTCCGCGCTGGACACGCGTAGTGTATAAAGGCCCACTTTTCTGTCAGGTCTGGGTCTCAGCAGTGGGGACTAATAAGTAATTTACCTAATTTACTTATCTTTCTTTCTTTCTCTTTCTTTCTTTACATAAAAATATTTTGATTTGCGAAAATCCAAACAAAGAATTTAAATCAATAGAAATATCTTCTAGACGGTCCCGTCAGGTCAAAGTCGCCATAAAGTTTGATGTGCAGTAGTAAAATGCCACTTCATTTTCTAAATGTTTAAAGCTACTTCGATGTTGTTGCCAATAATTGCATTCTTAGTTATAAGGTGGGTATTTAAAGTAATTTAAGATATTTTAAGTGCTCATTTACCGCTAAAATTCATCATTAACAATTTCATTTTATTAATACTAATTTTATTTAAACGATAATATTGCTAGGTTTAACACTCGCATCTATATAACAGTCTAGTTAATGTAATTACTTTACTTTTACTTTAAGTCATTACTTTTGCAAGCATTTTTATGCAATAGACAATAATTTGAACGAAGTAAGAACCGCCAAAGAAAGCAAAGCTAAGAATTATAACTTTTCACAGTTCTAACTTCGAGCAATTACTAAACTACAGAATAAAAATCGTATTTTAAATAATTACTTTACCTCAAGTAATCACTTTGACTTGTTGGGTGTAAATCACCTGATCCAATGACCAATATGCAATCCTAGCGTTGTGGAATTGAATATTATTTTATTGGTCACTTAAAAATGAGTAGAAAATAAATTAGCTAGCGGTTATGCATTCTGACAACAACTTAGTTTAATTGGCTGTTCATCTCGGCTATAATATGTAGCCGCTCTGGGGAAATAGCTCCATTGCAGCCTCTTTTTTAATTATTTAAAATCTCTTCTCGCAGATGGTACTAAGTTAACACTTTATATTGTCACTTTAAACATTTCTTGAAGTAGTATTAATGATGACTTAGTTTTCCAGTATTATTGCTTTAATCAAAAAAAAATATATTTTTTATTTCTTTGCTGAAAAAATAATATAAATGCAAAATTTTTGTTTTGTATACACTGTTTGATATAATGTTATATCAAAATAAAAATAATGACGCATCTTTTGACAGACAGGTCTTGGAAGGTAATGCATATTTATTAAAAATATTGCATTTATTAATTTAACAGTATCATGTGCATTTGTAATTAATATGCAATTTTTATTGCGAAAAACATGAAATAAAAGGTCAAAGAATTCATTTAAAAATAAAAGATCAAGATATGACCTAAATATTTGAATTAAAAACCTGACTTAGAGTATTTACTGTTATAGTATTAAATAATATAAATCACGTTTTCTGACGCTTAGTTCAATAACAGAAATAAAGACGAAATATTAAAAATCTATCCCAACTGGTCTCTTCTTGTATCAAGTTGTTGAAGTTCTAGTAGTAGCTTCTGTAAGAATATTATAATAGGTTAGATTGAAATTGTAATTTTGATTCGTTGCATAGTTATACTATTTTTTTTTTTTTACTTCTACCTATAACTTCTAATTTTTTGTGCTATGCTAAGATTGAATGCTTTTGGCCTCGTACAGGACCTATAATAAGTTTAATTTTATGTTTAGGTCTACAATTTTCATTTGTTTTTATTACCCGGGTTTTTAAATTTTAGTTTCGTTTTTATTTAATTTTTTAATCTTTCTCCTGTGTGACTACAACAAATACTTTTATTTTTTTTTTCTTTCAACACCTTGTCTTACATGGGCAAGTTCCAAAAAAACCTTTTTCAGGTAAATGATTTCCAAACGTGTTTCAATCCTAAATAGCGTAGAGTGTGTGTTGTCTACTAGCCAATCATGACATCTATAAGTACACATTTACAAAAAAAAAGTACTTTTCCAAACGCCGTTTATAAATCAGTGGCGTTCAGTTTCTACAAACTCTGCATGGAACGAACTTCTGTCATGTCTAATGCCTGGAAGCTTCCATGCGATCAAAGAAAGAATCTAGCGCAGGCAATTAATAGCATCGTTGTTGTCACTACATAGCTCAGTCAGTCATCGACTCTCCAATCACGAATAGATCTGTTTATCTAGGACACCGACAAAATACCATGAAGGTATGCCGATGAGATATTCTGGTCCAAACAATCAGGTGCATAGACGCGTTAGTCAAGCAGCTCGAAAGTCTGTCAATCACTGATGCCAAGGAGTATCGTATTACCCAGGTACTGGGATGTGGAGACCATGTATCCCGTATAATGGGTGTAAAAGCAGTATATTTTTTTTTGTTCTAGAGCATACCTGGAAACCTTCATGATACGGAGATCTAAGTTCCAACTTTTTCACAAGTTTTTTTTTTAAATTCTATTTTTGGCCCCATTTAATGCATTCATTAGCACAATGTTTTGGGTGCATTACATTGAGTCCTATAGTAAAACGTAATTTTTCGCCCCGAAAATAAAAGCCGTTTTACAGCAATATTTTTTTGCGTAGAGTTACTAGTTTGATGTACATAATGGTTGGTTCACGGCTTCATGAAGGGTCCGTTTACGCCTTGTATAGTACTGTACTTTTTTCAGCAGTTTTTAGTTTTTACAGTTGCAAATAAGAAAAAAACGAAAAAGAAAAGCTAAAAATTCAAATACAGTACGTTCCAGCTAGTCGTTCCTATATGCTTGACCCGAATCCACAATGCATAACCACTCGTTGCTTATGAAAAACCGATTTTACATGCAGACAGTTTTTTGTAGTAACAACACAGAATTTTTAGTCGTCGGCAACCAAACGAATGGAAAAAATTGCACGTGAAATACGTTTTTTTCAACGTTTTGTTTGCCACCGAAAAGGGGTGTTAATTGAGTCGAAAATTTTATGTTGAAGCACGTAGTGTTATGCGTATTTATTTCCACTTTGATCCCCGGTAGTATACAGACGCAAATGCATGCGAAAACTAACCGAAATGCACGAAAAGGTATTCGCATTTCGCACTTAGATCGCGATTTTTTGTTAAAAATAATAATATTTTTCTGTCTATGAATGTAGTAGTAGTAAGTAGTAAGTAGCTTTGGCAAAAAAAAAATCCTATACAAGACTATTTTTTAGAAAATTATTTGGAATCATGTTGCAAGTGACAGGCAATTCTTTATAATTTTATTTCAACGCTTTATAAGACACAACGCAAATAACACGTGTGTAACCACTTTGCCTAAAACCAGTGCGCAAAAACCTCTATTCTACTTCACGTTCAATACCTAAATTGAAATTGAAGTCTCATTCGCAGAGAAAGGGTTAAAAAGAGGTGAAAATAAAATGAGTGCTGGAGTAATGTGTGGTCTTGACGCTTGTTCCAGACAAGGTCAAGTTGACGGGTTAAAAGGTGTGCTGTGGTCTAAGGGACGGGTGTGAAGCGGTTCAGAGAAATTTTACTTGTATTATTTATACTCGATCAGACCTTGACAGCTGAATGGTGACCGCACATCACATCATGTGCTGTGTACCAGTTATGCTTTGGACTTACACTATATACCTACATTTCATCTAAACGCTAAGAAAAATCCAAATATAGACGGAGATATGCAGATACACAAAGTCCTAGAAATCTAGGATTATCGAGAATCTTAACTCGATATTAATCGAATAGATGTATTTAGATAGTGAGTGAAATTTATGATTTCTTTCAATTAGTTGTATGTCAATAAAATCTTACCTTTTGTGTAGACAAGAAATTAAATCTTACTTTGCGGAATTGTTCTTAAGTGCATATTATCATTTTCATCTCCGGTCATTAGTTTTGCTTAGCTTTAATATTTTGTAGATTCATGACAATCACTTTAAAGAAAATAAATAACGTTTTACGATTTGTCTATATTTATTGTTTGAATTTCAATTGTCCAACCAACCACAGCTATCATATTATTTATTTTTGCTTTTATTTTATTTTATTTTTTTGCTAGCTATAAAAAAAAGTAATGAGCAAAAAAGTAAATTTAAACAAAAGTAATGAGCGATAATATCTTTCCTTTCCAGCACTTGTGCCATAAGAGTATTTTACGAGCTCCGAGTGTTAAGACTCCCATAGGAGGAACAATGCAATATTAAACAAAAATCATTATTGTAAACTGTTGCGGTTCTCTCTGACATCGCTGGACAATGGGTTTTTGGTCATGACCACTACTATGAATATACTTTTTTTTTTAAACTTGGCTGGGATGAGAGGCCAAGCTTTGGATGACGATGATGATGAGTAAGTTTTAATGTACAACGGCGATAAGATAATCCCAAAATACCTCATTTGGTTTCAATTTCGGGTCAGAGGTGGAATCATATTTTATGATCAAAAGCAAGTGAAGCCTTTTTTAAAGTTTTACGAATTTTTCAATTAAAATAATCAGGACGAAAAAAATGTGAGTTACTCTGGTACGACACAACTGACAAAACACGACAATTTAAAGGAACCAAGAAATCAGTTTTACGTTTCACAAGAAAAGGCTTATGTTATGACATATGTGGTACACAAAAACCTATATTTTATGAGTCTGGCCTCGGTTCCAATTGGGTTTTGTGTTCCTGTAACCGCTTTAGTGAATATGTTTTATTTTCTTTTTATTTATTACGTGGTATGAGAAACAGAGATGGGAAGTATTGTTTTCGGCGATAAGATTTGCGGGTATATACTGAAAATAATATAACAGATAAAGAAAGGTATAGGGTGGATGTGTCTATAAAACCTTAGTTATAATAATCTTATTTGTGAGAATATGAAAGAGATGTCGTCGTTACTTATAAGTGATTTCTATAACATTAGTTTTAGTATATGCGAAACCTGATACACGGGTCTAGTATTTTTACGTAAAGAATCTAAGTACAAAATTTCAAAACTGTATCATGAAAAATTTGTAAGCTTGTTCTGTTACCTAGTTGTCCGCACAAAAACGCGATCACTACGCAGCGCGCGCCTCCAGCGTCGTCTTGAGCTCATTGATAATAATAATTTGGCAGTAAGTACCTAAATTATTGCGATAGGTACTCAAAGTCGCTCGGTATCCAAGTTTTAACTTTTTTAAATATTTTTGAGAAAAAATTAAAACATGGTTTAAAAATTATTGGAATCGATTCAGTTACTTATTGTGAACAAACTATATTCAGGTTTCGCATATACTAAAAATAATGTTGTATAAAGAACGTGCTTGAAAGTCAACCGCACACCAGTGGTGACACGTGCTTTGCGAAAATCGCCCTAACTGCTACGACATAAAAGTGCTGTTAATTTCAAATTGTTACCTCTGCAGATGACAGAGATAAAACAATCCCTTTTAGAATACTTAGATATAAAAAATATCACTCCATGTATTCAGCTGCATCCGGTTAGACTGAAATCCGACCCCAACATAGTTGGGAAAAGGCTAGGCAGATGATGACATACTTTCAGTGCGATTTAAGCCTCTCATAAATACAAACAAAAATAAAGGCTTATAAAAATCACGTTTCATTTTTTTATTACTCAACATTATTTACATTCAAGTCAATACTTTGCAGAAATCGACAAAAAAAATCTCTAACAAAGGGGGAAGCGAGTAAAAAGTTAAAAAGTGAAACGCCACGCGGACATTCGATACGAAAGTCGACGATGGCGGAGCGCGGCCACAAAAAACGTAAAAGACGAATTTTCGGCTCCTAACGACTTTGGAAACCGAAAAAAAACAACAATGTAAACTGTGACGACGGCCGAGGAATTAAAATAAGATGGTTTTATGTATTGTGTAGCGAGGTTCTGCGAAAATGTGACTGTGTCCCTGATTCAGATAGGCGAGTCGGCGAATTTTGGCGGACGAATAATCGGATGGGATTTTTAGTCTTTCCCGTCACTAAAATGAGTAATGGTGAAGTTGGTGGTTTAGGTGAGTTATTTATTTATTTGAAAAAAAATAAGCTTCAAATGTTTTAATAATTTTTTTCACGTAATTTCTCGTAGATTCATTTGGTGTCGGCGCAGTACGTCTTCTTCTTCTATTCTTCTTTATTACTCGTCATCTCATCACACACCTCCTTTCTTGCCATATCATATTTTACACAGTCCATCCATAATTTCTTTGGCCTTCCTCTTATCTTATGTCGTACTCAAAACTTTCCTCACGACATTTTCCTCATTCGTAAGATTGAAAAAGAATGAATATTCCGTAGTGCAAATTGAAAGAAATCATAAATCGGATGTATTGATTCCAACCATCCACATCGAAAAGTGACTGCCTCACCACATTTTTTGCGATCTAATCCAATAAAAAAATTGCGGACGACTCAGCAAATTACTCCATTGACCTACCTACGAATCGGCCAAGCTTATGATCGCACTACCCACTTTTCCAACAAAATTCGTTCAAACGAAGATATTTCACAAGATAGGTGCAATCTTTTTGGCAGTTCTGCCCCACTTGGTCCTAATGACCCTTGACGCGTTTTACGCTTGTTTACTTCAGTTTCCAAGCTAACTTTGTTACCGAAACTTTTCTACTTACGTTATGGTTTAATTTATCTGACGGTAGTCGGTAACCGGCGTAGTCCCCATGAGTTCCATGAGTCGGTCTTACAGCCTAATATGAACTGTACTGGTTAGGAGATAAAGTTGAAAATGGTTTGGGGTGAAAAGGTCATGTTTATGCAATAGGAAAATGATTATCTCTATCGGTAGATGTTGTTATTAAATAATGAAGCACGTTTAATATAGTAATTGATTTGTGGAGCCATGTTTCTGTCCAGTGAAAGGTTATATGAAATAACATTGGTGACATAATAGACCAAGTATTATTTAATATTAATCACTGGGCTTTATTGAAATGTCACGTGAACTAGACAAACGCCCTGCGTCCACGCATCATAATTTTCAAAGAAAAGTTAATAACATAATAACTGTAAGTATTCGATACAGAAGACACTTAGATGGATAGATAGTAAAACTCGCATAAGAACCTATAAGTAACAGCATGAAGGAAAAATAAAATACTAAACAATATGCGTATTACGGTTTTTATTTTCCCTGGCCTAGATTATACCACAGCTGGGCAAAGGCCTCCCCCATAGCCTTCCACTCCTTTTTCCGTGCAGTTTTCACCGCCCAGAATCTCACAAACGCCTAAGTCGTCATGCCAGCTTTTTCCAGGCCTCCTTGGTGACGATACCCGTCTTCTGGCACCCACGGCGTGACGCCTCTGGCCCATCGGTCCCGATGCATGCTGCAGACATGGCCCGCCCAATCCCACTTCAACCCAGCAGTCTTATTGCCCACAGAGATTCCTTTAATCGTATTGTAGTATGTATTGCGAATTCTGTCGCTTAATACCGGATACGCTACGCTCCATAGCCCTTGGCAAACCTTGAGTTTGGACTTTTGCGCTTACATGACCTAAAATATTTTCTTGCTTTTGTCCCATGCTAGATTTGAAGCCGTTCCCAACAACATAGTTGGGAAAAGGTTGGGCAGATGATGATTTTTACCATGTTACTTAGAGTCGGTGCAACCGTTTTTTTCTTCCATTCTTCCTTGCAACCGTCACGCTATCATTTACTCTTTTTCCTTCATATAATTCTTCACACCAGTAGCGAAGGGTAAATTTTTGTAAGACTTAAGCTGGAGTACATGTCTTTAATGTGATTTATTATTTGTCTATAGAATACTGACTGTGCCATTTTTCAAAGGGAAGCCGGTAGGAATCGAGTTCTATGGAACCTTCGCCTCTGCTTCACACAGTCCATCCATATTTTGTTTGTTAGCGAACTACAAAAAAAGTATTAAGACAAAATTGAAATCTGAAGAAAAATATTTCGATATTCCTTCGCGTTTGATCACAAAGTTTTCAAACAATACTTCTGAAGTAAGAATTCATCTTGAAACTCCTGTGTACTAACGGCATCTTCGAGCAACAATCGAAGATGGTGGGAACTGAACGTAATGAAAAAGATATTGCATCCTTAAATCTCTATTGATTGAAAACGCTTGGGAATGAAATAGAGTTCATTTTGGCAGTTCATCTACGGTAATTACAGTTTATAGTAATTGTGTTGTTGTCAAGAAGACGGGTTTTAAAGGCTAAGGTTTTCAGGGTAATGAATTCGTACACTAATATTTTTTTACAAGCTTATATTTAACTAGCAAATAATGTGTCTGTTTGTTTATGTCAAATCTAGCCGCTACAGCTATCCCCAACCGATTGAGCTCAAATTTTGCATAAACGTTTAATTCGGATGACAATGCATGATTAGCTAAGTGACGTCATTCTAAATCCAATATGGCGCACTCCCAAAGGTGGTGGAATAGTTATTTTTATGCACCCCCATGATAATCAACGAAAAGAATTTGTTGAGAAGAATACGAAAAAAAATGCTTTTTAACTATATGTTTTAACATGTTCTGTATGGTGTCCGGACGTAAAGAATAGCACCATCCCATATCTTCCCGTGGGTGTCGTAAGAGGCGACTAAGGGACTTACCAGAGAATGGGCAGCAGCGTTCTCTGATTCTACAACAACCATACTGCGATCGCCAACCCGCCTGCCAAGCGTGGCGATTATGGCAAAACCCCCCTTCTTGGGGGAGGCCTATGTCCAGCAGTGGACTTTTCGGCTGAAATGATGATGATGATGATGATAGTTAAAAAGTTTGGTTCTCATGACATGAAATAATGTTTATTTAGTCAATATTTTACAACAGCTTTTTCCTCGCTGTTGAATCGAGAGATGTACAATACCAAATCAATAGGTACCAGGAAAACATATCTAACAAAAGTATATCTTTCTATGGACCACAAATCGTTAACGAGCCAATTAATTTCATTGCACCTCAAACGCAACATCAACTACAATCACGTATCGATTGGCGAGCCAAGTGCAATCGAGACGACTCGGCAAAAAAATCGATTCAACGAACGAGAATCGACTAATTGCAGACGAACAAATTAATCGAATTATGACTGGCGTACGAATGACAAAACAAAGACAGCTTTAGAGAGTCTTCGATGTTGATTTTGTTTTTAGTCGATATTTTTTCGTTTTTTTTTTGTTTCTTCTAAGTCCTATTATAGTACTGCATGGTTCTTGCTGTAACAGAACTAATGTCATCTTATTTTTTTAATACAATTTCCACAGACAAAGCGCCAAAAGAATCACTCAACCCACTAGGTGGACCCATCAGTCCACCTAGTGGAAGGGCTTCCCTGGTGAAGGTTGCGGTTGCTGGATGCGAGACGCTCGGAACCGGTGAATGTGGCGACACTTGGGGGAGGCCAATGTCCAGCAGTGGACGTCTTTCGGCTGAAATGATGATGATGAGGAAAATTGATAACGTGTAACTAGAACACAAATCTCCAGCTAACCGTATGAATCTAGTTATTAGGATTGACTGACGATGACACTGTAACGGGCATAATCAAGTCGACAAAAAGTAGACATATACATCTATGACGCAACAAAAGAACTAATTTCAAAATCCTAAATCACGATATTAAAGGTACCCGCAAGTTAAGTCCATATAAAAAAACCCGACTATAACCGTCGGGCATTAGCCCACCAGACGCAATAGCCGTCTGGCTGGAGGATCCTCCCTTTTCTGTGGGGCATGTAGAACGTCACACCCTGTTCTTTATACCCCTAAACTAGCGACACCAACGTAATTCAGTTTTTGTCATAAGAATATTTTTTGTTGTTAGTTGTTGTGGTTTAACTAAACCTAGCATTCTTTAAAAATTGAAATACTCTAGTTGTATTTTTGTCTGTCTTTCTTAACATTTAGCAAGTACTAGTAAATTAAACAATGATTAGAACCTTTGAGTAAAGCCTGTTTATAAACAGATGTTACCAACGGGAGACTGTTATTAAAACATTATCGTTAGCTAAGACGATGAATATGTATTAAGGAATATATCTACAAAACGTATCATCACGCCTGTAATCCCTGAAGATATGAAGGCAGAGGTGTAGGTACCTACCCTGTAGTACACCCACAATAACTGAATACCAATTAAAACTTCATGCTAGTAACATTAAAATAATTAAAGACTTCCAGCAGAATTACCAATATTGTATAGCTTCTAGCTTCGATTATATTCGAACAAACAAAGAAAACTAATTAATTGAATTTAAAACAAACGGTTCTCCTGTTCTAAATTGTGTTTCCCGCGAAAAGTTTGTGGCGGCCATTTTAGACGCGTACAAAAACATGGCGGAAGATTCTTTAGTTTGCAGTTCTACATTTAATTCGTGAAATAAAACGAAAATTCAACCTAGCAGTAGGTAATTAACAAGATTGCGTAAATACAGGATATTTGTACGTGTCTACATCATATACTTTACTTCGGAAGTTTTAATTTACTTCGGAGACTTCGGTAAAACTTCTGTTCATTCAACGTTTTACATCACATTTTGTTGTAAGAAATTAAACGGTTCCCTTACTTTTCATAACATAATTACATACTTTAAAAATAAGGCAAAATTCTCGAAGACAAAGACTCCGAAATAAAAAGCAGCCAAACTAATTGGAAGACAAACAAAACTCCAGGCCAAATTCCCGCCAAAACTTCGCAGCCACCATTTTGTCGTACAAAAACATGGCTGTCCTTCGTTTGGTTAACAAAAGTTGAAAGAAAGAAAAAAGAATATTAAGGGGCATATCGGTTGACCCTTATCGGAGGAGTCTTTTTGTCGTAGTCCTCCATTTTGTGCAGGTTTTTTGACTAACTTTCAAAGGAGAAATGCGAAAATATTATTTGTGAGTTTGTAATGTTCGCAGTATTTCTTTTTTGTAGGTAGGTGCGTTTTGTTATCTATACTCGTACTTCTATTATAAACTTGTTTGTAAGTTTGGATGTAGGGGATAATCTTCGGAAATACTTATCCGATCCTGAAAATTCTTTCACTAGCGAGAAGCTACACAATCCCCGAGTCCTATAGGCTACATTTAAAACGTTCCCGTGGGTTATATTTCGTACATAACGGGAGCGAAGTCGCGAGAAAAAGCCTTGTCTACACTAATTTAATTAATTAATAGTTGGTTTGTTATCTCTGGAACTGCCAGACGGGTTTGAAAAAAATCTTTTTGTAATTGATTGCCCAATTCTAGAAGAAGGGAAAAGGCGATATGATGCGTAAAAGCCGAGTAAAGAGAGAAACGACAGGTAAAACTGCCGGTTACAGCTAGTCAATTTATGTTGGAATTGTATGTGTTTGTTTGAAAGTTTCCTGTTTTATGTGCAGTTATGAAAGTTATTGTAACATTCTTGAGTATTTATAGTTCTAGTTTACGAAGTATGCGGTTTTTAACTGTGTCGTTTTTACCTGAAGTATAAACACGCGTTGCCTTGAAGATTTGCAGATTCAGATAATTATGAAAAAGATTTGTGTGGTATACTACAACAAAAAACCCAACTACTGAAAAATCACACTCTAATTAAATTCGGGGTTTAGTTGGTAAAATCGACTCCTCCTAAATGTTGAAGTCGGTTAAGTTGTAGCCTATGTTACCCGGGACATAATAACGAATCGATTGATACCTTATTCATCAAAATCGGATGAATAGTTTAGGCGCTACAGAGGAACACACGTAAATACAAACATACATCCATCATCATCACCATCATCATTTCAGCCGAAAGACGTCCACTGCTGGACATAGGCCTCCCCCAAGTGTCGCCACATTGACCGGTCCCGTGCGACTCGCATCCAGCGGATCCCTGCAACCTTCACCAGGTCATCGGTCCACCTAGTGGAGGCATACATACATAGACTGCTAAAATCATAACCCTTCGTTTTGTTGACGTAGTCGGGTCAAAAATCACAGACATCACATCACACTTCACACAACTATTATAAATGCTAAAGTACAGTTGAGACACACGATTTAACGTGCATTCTAAGAAAAGAAGGGGTCTTGATAAAAATGGACGGCCACCCATCCGCGGCTCGACCTCGGCTAGCGTAGCTTAACCTTCGTCGTTTTTATTTATCCATCTACCCTGTCTTCAATAACTTTATAACTATAACTAACGATACATTATATTACTGAGGTGCTTCGATAAAAATGGGCGGTCACCCATCCATGAATCGACCGCGGCTAGCGTAACTTAACACACGTTCGTCCCGCGTGGTCGTTTTTATTTATCCATGAAGAGGGGCTCTTCAATAAGTCTATAACTGTAACTAACAATACATATTACACTCTATTTACAAAATATTCCTCCATCAAAAATAACATTCACTTGCAAGTTTATCTACTCCCATCTAATCAAAACTGACCACGGGCAGATCGGAAGCCGATTGATAATCTTAACAAAGGGGAATCTCCAGACGAGCTAGATTGAATGATCAAAGGAACAAATTGCCCATCTCCCGTGTATGGGGCTATATTGAATACATTTTGCAAATTGCTCCGGGCGTAGGATTACGATGCTGGTCAAAGTGATTCTGTTGGCAGTTCGTTTTTTATGTCGTTTTTAAATAATGGTTGTGTTTTTTATAGGTGTTTCAGTTTTGATATTGGATCAACGTTCTCTCTGAGGTAACATTAGGAACCGCGAAATAAAATAACTGACCCATACATTTGAGTCGAGTAAGTATTGTGTACTGAACAGCTGTTTTTTTCGCGATTTCGATGGTGGATCTTTGGAGTAAGTTGTTCAGTTTGATGCTCTGAATCAAACATATGACCATACCTTTCTGGTACACGGTGTATAACACCACACATGTTTTCTTTGGATTCATGGAATGGACAGAACAGTACAGTCGCCAGCACATGAAGTTGCCACAAACTGTCAAATTCCTCTAAATAATTTTAAACCATAAAATGTTGAAAGTTAAGTTCAAAATCAAATGAGAAAATTTTACAGTTTGTAGTAACTTGATGCGCTGGTGACTGTTCATCCACATTTCGACAGTTACATTTAAATTCCACTTATGGAGACGAAATTAATTACTAAAAGTCTCCTTTCATTTACAAAAATAACGAAATCAACTACACTAAAGCCACATAAAGACAGACAATACAACAAAAGCAAAGAAACGAAATAAAGAAAACATTTATTACAAACAAAACGTAGTACCTACACAATTCCACATTATATTAGTTTGTGAGATAACATCACTGGATCACTATCTACAATCGCCTACACGGCCAAAACCTTACAAAGGGGAATACTTGTAAATTGTGGGGCTAATTGTACCCAAAGGAATTACCTAACTTATCTTGTGAAAAGTTTGTCAACTACCCAGGCATTGTAATGACTATAAAACTGTTAAATATATATATATAAACTCACGCCTTTTCCCAAGGGGGTAGTCAGAAATCTACAGAACACCATCCTTTTTTTTAAACAAACTGATCGAAATGCAAAAATAACTCTTTCTAAACATGGCCTGTAATCCCCGAAGGATTATGCTTATGCAGAGGTATAGGTACCTAATAGTACACCCACATTTCGCCAGTTATTTTTAAGTCCCATGTAATAGGAGGCGACCCTATTGCCATCAACCGGGCACAAATCCAGACTCCGTGATGCTACTGAGAAATTCCTTGTAGAAAAACCCAATAACATTTTGCCCGACCCGGGAATCGAACTTAGGACCTCAAGCGCAGAAGTCGTGCTTGCGACCACTAAACCAACGAGGCTGTCAGATAACTCTTTCTGTCTGTACTTTTCACGCCTTAGACGGCTAAATGAATTCGGCTATTGGGACACAATGTAGATTATGGCTTGGCTTCCAACCTTACGTAAAATACGGAGTTTGAACATGGAGTTGCGGACACCAGCCCGTTATACAATACAAATATGGCTTTTGTTAGAAGTTTAGGACATAGGATACTTTTTATCCTGCCAGTAAGTTCCCGTGGGATAACTTCTAACCTACACACTGGCGAAACCACGAAAAAAAGGTAAAATTATTAAAAAAAAATATTATGAATGTATACTCCCTCCTTTTAAAGTCAGTAAAAAAATAACAATAGCTTAACAGCTGAGGGGTTGGATTTGTAAGAGAAAGGTCGTGAATTTGAACTTCCCCCTTTGCGCTATTGACAGGTGTTAGCTACAGCCACATATCGATGCCCACAAGCGCATTATACCCCGACAGCAGCGGAGCCAAAAGGAGGGTTATGTTTATATTTGGCTGTTTGGCGGGTTGACTTAACTAACAGAAACATTATACTGATGCTTCAGAAAAAAAGTTAAGCGCCGTAAATAGGTCGACGAAATCATTTACCGCGGACTTTGGCCGAAAAAATGCATAAAACAGTACAGTAGTATAGTTAAAAAGAAAAAAATATAATTACGTTAGCATTAAGACTTACAGCGACATATTTACCATGTTTAGTATCAATTGATATCTCGATATTTCGGCACTGTTGCAAGCGCCATGATTACGGATAAACGTGCAACAGTGCCGAAATATCAGAAATCAACACAAATAATAAACATGGTTAATACCCCATTGTCAAGTGCTGATGATAGGTGACCATGTTTTCAACCAAGTCAGTTTAAAAAAAAGTTAGTTACCGTCATAACCGCTTCAGTCATTGTTTCAAACATTTTGTAGGAACTTCACTGCATTTTAACTAAAAAGGTTTTCAAACTTAACCTTCAAACACTCGCTAGATTACACAAATCACCACCGAAAACACACCTTAAACTGTCCTATCACTCAACCCTGCAAATTCGTCCTACAAAAACGGACCCACCAGTCAACCCTACATACGCGTCCCCCAAAAAAGTTGCACATAAAACTCACAGCACGGACAATAAATCCCACGTCTGGTTCACGTATTGAAGGGCACCACTACCACTTACATTTCAATATGAAAGGGAACAGGAAATTGGTTTCCAAGCACACGACTCCCATGAATGCTTCCCGCGATTTGTATCGATTTACCACGATAAACTTGCACACAACAAAAAAAAACATCGCTCAACATTGACATTTAACACAATAACAATAAAGGCGTGGCTGCGAATAAAATTAGTTTTTGTTACGCAAAGTTAAGTTGGCAGACCGTGCAGGATGGGTTAGGCCCACTTCAATGAGAAATAATGTCAGATTACTAATGTTTTATTGAAAAACCTATGATGCATGTAATACACGGAAATGATGGGGTAGTTATGGCCAGCGAAATGAAATTGATTTTGAAATAGAAATGTGTGCTCTGTAGAAAATGTTAGCATTCAATCACGATGCACTTTTCAATATATTACGGGAACCGGTACTGTAGAATAAAATACGGTTCCTAATACTCAACGCACAGTTATACGAACTGCACGAGATCAGTATCGCCTCGACCCCGGGATTCTCGCTATGATACTCCATACTGCAAAATATACTTACGAACATGAACCGTTAGTAAAAATGCGCCGAGACGATGCAGAACTGCTTAAACCTATTTTGATGCTACAGGGTAGTAATATTATGTATGTGGCCTAACATTAAATTAAGCTAAATACAATACAATTTTAATTACCAATAACATCATTAATTGCCTGAAAATTTGGTGTGTAAAATTATATTATTATTTTGAATTTCATTATTGTTCAATTTCTAGTTATACATCATTTAAAATTAGGTCGATTGGCTCGAAACAACTGATATTTATGCGGTCATATTTTATATTCCCGAATCCCAATATCGGTAAAACGTAAATTTATGAATATCGAGAATTACGAAGCAAATGATAATAATAAATAATAACTCTTTGTGAACCATTTTCAATAAAATATCGGCGAATTCCGACAGTTTGGAAGTAATTTTATTGTTGGTAAAAATAACTGTATTCCATAAATACACAGTAATAATTCAATTAAGTATAGTACATACTCCATTATGTATTGGTAAATTAAATGTTTACTTTGTTTGTGCAATTGGTCGGGTAATTCACGTAATGTTTTACTAACAGTGACACGTGTTTTTGTACAGTCACAAGCAGAAGCTATAAATGTTTTTAAACTGACATGGCCACTAACATTATCATTACCACTGAAAACGGGATATTTACCTTGTTTACTATGTTTCGAGTTCCCGATATTTTGGCGCTGTTGCAAGCACCATCATTCATCATTCTCCTGCCCTTATCCCAGCTTATTTGGGGTCGGCGCAGCATGTCTTCTTCTTCCATACTTCTTTATTACTCGTCATCTTAGCAGTCACCTCCTTTCTAGCCATATCATAAGCACCATGATCACGGATAAACTTTTGTATCGGGAACTCGAAACAAATAGTAAACATGGTAAATATCCCGTTTTTAGTGTTAATGATAAAGGCTATAAAATCTAATTAAGTTATTTTGTCACCTAAGTAAGCCTTAGGTTAATGATGAATGTATGAACGTGAACGAAGCAAAAGGAGTATGTTAGTCTTGTAAGGTTCTTAAGGTGGAAGCACCAGGGTAGCCTGCGAAATTCAATTTTTCTGACGTTTTTTGCAATTTGCTGGACAGTGTCAGGTTGTAAGTTGATGAAATATGAGTCGCTAGTAACACGTATGTAGTTACAGAATTATAATCATTAAAATCATCAATACAACCCTCTAAGATCATTTAAACCCATTGAATGACTTTTTCATAAAATAGTAATAAATGAAGAATAATAATTGAGGAAAAATTTCGAATACGTTGTAACCGTTTCAGCGTCGGTGTCCTTTCCACCCTGTATAAAACATGTCACAGTTTTTTTTTTAAACAAATGACTTGTTAAGTTAATTTTCATTCAACAGCATGATCTTCAAATACGACAAAAACCGAGTATGTCTCTAATCACACAACATCCTTTGCGGCAGTAAAAAAACATGTAATTTAACCACTCAAACACAAAAAAGACCAATAAAAAAAAACAACAAATTAATTATGTAAAACACGACAAACAATCGGAAACCGCGAATCGTATTTTCAATTCTAATTTAACATGGTTGGTTCCACGCAAATTAGGCTGTGTGTATCAATCGATTACCGATTACCGAGTCACAATCGTTTCAACACTCGATTCTCGCTTGTTAACCTGTCCCTCGCTTTTGATCGAATGTGTTTCGAATTTTAAAATAGATGTTTCAGCTGTCTATTCCGATTTGGTAAAATAATATCGCGATAATTATTTGCTTTTGTAGACAAAAGAGTGTGTATTGAGTTGTAATGAAAATGTTTTCGTACTATTCGCAGTTTTATACATTAATAGGTTTTCAGATGTATTTTATTTTACTGTTTAATTTTCTCAGCTTTGTATTTTGATTACAGACACAACAAAGGCCACTTTTTTAAACTTAAAAAGTGTTTTATACTTAACATCACGCCTGAAATCCCCGAAGGGTTAGGCAGAGGTGTACGGAACAGTAAACCCACGTTTCGCCAGCTATCTTAAAGTCCCGTGTAATAGGGGGTAAGCCTATTGCCATCAATCGGGCATAGATCCAGAATCCATGGCTGCTACCGAGAAATTCGTGATGGAAAAACGCAATAACACTTTGCCCGACCCGAGAATCTAACCCAGGACCTGTTGCTCGTCAGTCGCGCTTGCGACCACTAGACTAGGCAAAGAGTTTTTTTAATATCAAAGTACAGTGCTTACACAACATGTACAGCGAGTGATAGCAATTAGCTGACCCACCTTTGCATAAATGGTTGAGATTTTTTAAGAAAACGAATCCGCAGAATTTTATATTTTTTTTGTATTTTACTTATTTGAGCAAATAAAATAAAATATAAAAGAATTATACAATTCTATCGATTCGTTTTCTAAAAAATCTCAACCATTTATGCAAAGGTGGGTCAGCTAATTGCTATCACTCACTGTACAGTCAAGAGCACGAATAAGTAAACACTTAACAAATTTTAAAAGTGTTTCTCCTACTGTTCTGATTAAAATTTCATTTTGTTACGAACATAGTATTCTGGAACTCATATTTTTTATGAAAAAGATCCAATCTCCAAGTTCCAATCGTTATTTCGCGTGAAAATTGTTTTTAATTTAGGAAAATGTATACATATTGGTGCTCGTGATTGTACTTACATATCGAATAAGCGTACAAATTGTGAACCTGCATTTATTAAAAGAACGGAAAAAAATGCTGTAACAGAACTAAAAACCAGTTTTCATGTTAGTTCAAGTCTGTCATCTTTGGCAAAAAATACAAGAAAATCAATGAAGCAATTACTAATTCACACGCAATGTCTTGAATATGTGCGATATAACCAGTCTAGTACAATCAACATTCACGGTTATTCCAGAAAAATCTAAAAAAAGACCAAGTTTTGCACCTATGTACATCTTGCATGGAAAATTCGTCTTTATGGCTGAGAATAAAAGGGTTAAATCCGCTTTTGTGTTACGATAAAAATAAGAAAAATATTTGAGTGGACACGAAGAACTTGTAATGTCGCCTCGACTTATAAAATGGAAAGGGAATGTTTATATAATTAATGTTTAAAATGTGCTTTAATATCTTGGTATTATGATCTCGTTTTGCCTTATTAGGATTGGCTACCTTCTAAATTAAGTTTGCAGAGGAACTAGAATTTGTGAAGAACTGGGATCGGTGGCTTTACGACACAAAGACAATAATAAATCTAGTTTAAATTATACTGCCTCGTTGGTCTAGTGGCTGCAAGCACGACTGACTGAGTATGAGATCCTGGGTTCGATTCCCAGGTCGGGTAAAGTGTTATTGGGTTTTTCATCAGAAATTTCTCAGTAACAGCCACGGACTCTGGAATAGTGCCCGGTTGATGGCAAGATGGCAATAGGCTCGCCCCTTATTACAAAGTCAAAGTCCAAGTCAAAACATTTATTGCGAATTAAGAGTACAATGTTGTGTTATGTTATGTTAGTACTTATGGCTTAGCAGAGCCTTTTACAAGCATTTCAATTTACCATTCGCCTGCCCTCATCATCCTAAATTAGCATGCATTAAACATTATTATTACTCCATACTTACTACATAGGACTTAAACATAACTGGCGAAATATAGGTTTTCTATTAGATACCAGTGGCGAAGGTTTCATACAACTCGATTCCTACCGGTTTCTATTTGAAAAATGGCACAGCCAGTATTCTATAAACAAATAATATAATCACATTAAAGATATGTACTCCGGCTTCCTTCTTATAAAAATTGACCCTTCGCTACTGTTAGAAACCTACACCTCTGCCTAACCCTTCGGGGATTACAGGCGTGATGCTATGTTATGATTAGAAAATAGATTGCCACAACAGAACAGATAAAATCTAACAGCTTTATTTTAATTTACAAGAATATTAACACCGAACACATCTGCAGTATTTATCACACATCTAAGTATAAACTACGCATCTAAGAACGGGTCCAGACGTAATTAGAATACTCTTATAATTACTTGCTCGCAAGTAATCGGGCTAGTACTCGAGTTAGTGACTAGCCTGCTTTTAGCAGACAGTTTAAATTATAGTAAACTGCTTTTGTATGATATGAAGTGTCTGATGGTATTATTTATTGTGGATAATGGGAATATTTTGTAAATAAAGTTGTATGTAATTTAATCGTGATGATGAATAAATAAGGTCCCATTAAAATAGATAGACAAACTTTTAGAAATCATTCAGACCACCAAAATAAGGACAAAAGTAAAAAAAATAATATAAATGCATTATATACTTACAAGAAAAAAAAATCTGCTAACTAAAATACACTGAAAACGTTGGTTACCCAATGATTTTAGGTAAAAATAAAATCACTTAAATCAGTGTTTTTTTTACTTGGATATGTTTGGTTAGTCGTACTGAACGCTGTGTTAAAAATTGTCCATCTATTTTAATGGGACCTTTTATATGTTATAGTTTGTGTGATTGCAGTTCGCAAAAGAATATAATCTATTATAGCGACAGGTTCAATAGGAGTATCATATTCTACAGGTTCAATAATATTTTCTATTATGCACTAAAATATCAAAAGTTTTCATTTATAAGCCGTTTTCACATTGTATAATAACATGTGTGTGAATATAGTCAAATGATGACTTAGGTTATATATAATTATGAGCAAGACAGCAATAATGACGACAAGACACATACTACGTTTCTATATTTTATATAACGAAATTTTCTTTCTGCATAAAGTATAGTTATGATAAAATTACTTTTCATTGTTAAAACAATAAGACAGTAATCCTAAATTTAATTTCATACCCTTTGGCTCAAAATTCATTTTAATTTGTTTACGTTTACTAATAAAGTCAGTCTTAAATTCTTAATAAACGAGCGACTGAACATTTTACTGGTGCTATCAATTAGCTCTGTCTGTACCCGACCTAATCTAAATGAATGTAGAAAGAACGTTATTAAAGTTCAGGCTTCAGAACACCGAAGAGAGGTGACATTGAAATAAAAAAATCTATGATGTTAAAAGATGAAGATGTAATTTCTTTTTTTTTGCTGATAGATACTTAAACAGTTTTTAAATTAATACGAGCAAATTTATATGAACAATATCTAAAAAAATCACTGAGTAAATTTTTTGTATTAATTTTTTTTTTTATTAAATTATAATAAAAATCGATGAACTTAAAAGGTGAAGATGTAATTTCTTTTTTTTTGCAGATACTTAAACAGCATTTAAATTAATACGAGCAAATAGACATGAACAAAATCTAAAAAAATCACTGAATATTTTTTTTTTTATTAGACCTGCGACTCTGCGAGCTACGTTTAAGTCGAGGAATAATTAGAAGGCAATCTTAGCTGCAGGTTTTCAATTATACAAATCACACTTCTCCATATGTAATAAAAAATACGAGTAAAACTATTCTGGTTTCAGTAATCGTTTTAGAAATCACAAGTAATGTATCCATCTATGTGTTAGTTCAATTATGCAAATGTGAAAAATTGTGCACATTCATTCTGTGATAAGTTATCACACAATAAATGTGCACAATTTTTTACATTTGCATAATTGAACAACTTTGCTATCACGCTGAGTAAATTGCAGTGAATAAGCTGTAAGCCTAGGTATATCGGCTACATTTGTTTAGAGAATATGCATTAAGCCTGATACTGAGGTGTTTAGTATTTTAGGGGTTTATTTATAAACGTTGCTTTAAGTTTAGTTATCGTAACGTCTGCTCGTGCTTACAAAATTGAGAAGTTGATGATAAGATCTTGCCAAACTATACTTTAGAAACCGTAAGCTGGCCATACACTTTTTGAAGTTTCAGCGTCCCTTTTTTTACTTGGAGCAATGCTTAAATAAACCTTTTCATATGTATTATCTGGGGGGTTACTATGACGTCTTAAAGCATGAGCAATTCCAGTGTGGTTAAGAGACAGAGACATACAGGCCGTCTAGCGCCATCTCTATCCCACACTGGAATGACTCCTGCTGTAAGACGTCATGGTAGACCACCTGTTCTGTGAAAGATTAGCCAGAGAAAACCGCACGGAGAGAAGAGTGGAAGGGAGGCCTTTGCCCAGCAGATGGTCAATACAGGCTAAGTAAAAAAAAAAAACACTGTTCTGTAGTTTTTAGTAGGGAAGAGATTATTCACATCTACGCTTTGGAAAGTGCAACTACAGTACTTTCTCAAGTTATTATGCCTTGTGACTGTGACTGTAGCTTCGCTTTTTTTTTGTTTTTTTGACATTCAAAAGTGCCTGTGATGGTCTAATTGAAATAAATGCTTTGAGTTGAGTTGAGTTGAGATTTAAGGAAAAAAACTGACTATCTGAAAGATTACGTACTCGACTCAACACTTGAGACGTGTAAACAAGGCTTTAAGTTCGAGGTACATTTTTAGCAAATTTCGCACATAATTTTTTTGGCCACACATTTTAAGTCACGCAAAATGGAGCCTTCCATTTAAAAATACCTTACCTACGATTTTTAATTACGATTCTGTCGAACAAGCGTTGAGTCGAGCAAAATCGAAGGGCGAGCAAATTTAGATCAGCCTATTAACTTACTGAATCGCGAACAAGATTTCTTTTTTGTCATTAAAACTGGTATATTTCTCGTAATTAGGTCTCGATATCTGGACAATTCATCTCACGATCATTGGGGACCTAATTAATACTGAGTTATTTTTAGAACTGGGCCCATGAAACATACCTATGTAGGTTACACAGTATAATTATAACCAGTGAACCAATTAGGCCTCTTTTGGAAGAGAGGACTGAAAACAACCGCGAGTTGTCAACTAAACTTTTTGAGTTGTAATAACTACATAGAACTGCCTCGTTGGTCAAGTGGTCGCAAGCGCGACTGCTGAGCATGAGGTCCTGGGTTCGATTCCTAGGTCTGGCTAAGTGTTATCGGGCTTTTCGTTCTGGATATTTTCAGTAGCAGCCACAGATTCTTGATTTGTGCCCGGTTGGTGGCAATAGGCTCACCCCCTTTTACATGGGACTTAAACATAACTAGTGGAATATAGGTGTACTGATTAAAAGGCGTGATGTTATGTCATGTAACATACATAAAATATATCCATTTGTTTCGATTGTCCTGAAGCATTCTTAGAATTTGTGTAAACGATTTGCATGTGTGTGTGAGCCAATTCTGATAATTTGTTCCTAGTTGGAATACTGTATGTTTATACTAATATGTCTAGTGTGTCTACGTGTGTTAGTGAGGAGGCCATAATTAAATAAATTGCAAATTGCGTGCAATGACGACGTTGGTTAATTAATTGTTTATTGAAACTAGAATGAAGATGTACTTTATTTGATGTAGGATCAATTTCATGTTGTTTACTGTATAAAGTAATTGTGCTTACGTCAATGCTAATTCCTCTTTACGAGTATGAAAATCAAATACCAACGAAATCGTACCTTGTTGATACCTATGTAAGGTCCAAAATTCTAAGGAGCAACAATACAACTAGTGCAATAATACTTTATAACAGTACATCTCTTTTCATCAGGCGTGATCGAGGTTAAGAGCAGGCCCATTTTGCAATTAAAAAAGTTATCATGGTAATTAAAATTAAATGAATTGGTAATTTAATGACTTTATAATATAACGAGCTTCGCCCGCGTGGCCTATAGAAACAAATGTTTTTTTTTTTTAAATTCAGAAACAAACATTATAAGCGCTCTCACTCCCTCTTTGACTCCGTTGGGGAATGATTTTGGAAAAACTGTGATACATGTATCTCATAATTTCAATTGAAAAGTGTGTACACCAATTTTCGAGTCAATCGGCCCAAAATTCAACCCCCCATTTCACCGTTTTAGGGGTGGAATTTTGAAAAAGCCAGCGACCAGCCGTTTGGGCTGTGCGTTGATATATCAGTCAGTCAGGACTTTGAATTTTATACGTATAGAATACATTCTTACACTTTAACTTTGTTACAGAATAAACCGAACCTGTTACACCTGGTGCAAAATAAGTTGACTCATATTCCAAGTCGTCTTTTCGTTTAATCCCTTGTCTAGTAGTCGAGTTTTTAAACGCTAAAGAGTGATGGTAATTGCAATAAAATTACTTCAGTAATAGACGTGTACAGTGTCGAGATTAAATGGATTAATCTTTAAGATTGTAACAGGCGTGGTTTCATGAATAAAAACCGGCCATGTGTGACGGAGACTCGGTCAGGATGGGTTCCGTGCCACCGCACAATTATAAGCTAGCAAAATGCCGAAAAAAAAACAACTTTCTTCCATAAGGACCTTACATTTCTGTTTTTATAGCGGCTATAGATAATATACACTCAGTGAAAATTTCAAGTGTCTACCTATTTCAGTTCAAAGGATACAGCCTTGTGACAGACGTACGGACAAACAGCTGAGTCTTAGTAGTAGGGTCCCGTTGGTACCGGTACGGGACCCCAAAAAATTGTTAATAATACGAACGTAAAACTCGCGTGGTGGAATATTAAGAAATTTTAACACACTCTACGGTTGCTTTTATTTTATTAGGTTTATGTCTAGAGGCGTGCAATTTCATACTTTTTATGTTTCGTAAAATTTCTTAAGAGATATTGTATTTTTTATTTTAAATTAATATTTTAAGAAGCGCTTGCTTTTTTCATAAATGGTGGTTTAATGTAGCGAGCGAAGTTTTTGCTACATTTTAATGGGAATTTCTAAAGTTTAATGTTAGTTGTTTAGTGAATTTTAAAAGATGTAACGAGTGGATTATTACTTTTACTAAGTTTCAAACACAAAGTTATTAATGGACTATTATTTTATATCTGCACTGTAATGTGATGCTCGGTAAAATAACATGAAATACGTCAAGACAGTCAGGGAAATTAATGAATTAACCAAATTGACTACCTAGCTAAAATTCTCCGCAGCTAGGTTTAGCCTTTTTTTCCGGATTGGTTATCATCAATTGACCTCCCCCCCCCCCCCCGCTCTGGGCGGAGTGGAAGGGAGTGTCAGACTTGTACTGACTAAAACCCATCCATGTTCCTTCTTTGCCCTTTGTGTTCTAGGGCCGCGGTATCTCTTTCGAACAGTCCCGCAGCCCAGGTAGGTATAGCCTAACTATGCTATCCTGTTTGTCGCAGTCACGACGTGCAAGCTGTCAACTTTTTTTTTATTGTATTTTTCAAAAACCCCCATAACGCCATTTACCCTAACAGCTCTACTTACGCCATTTATTTAAAAATGGTTGCCAACACGCCCAAAGAAAGCGCAAGCCATTAATTCGCAAGTGAGTAGGGTAATGACCGTAGAGCAGCCCTATGGGGGTAATTACCCCATGATTTACGATGTAAACACTGCTTTATTATAGTGTATGCCAACTGAGATCCCTTAACATTTTAATTTTATAGCGAGACTTCTATGGTCCAATTTCACCGATGTAAGTGAATGGGATCAGCTAAATTGCGATCAAAAGCTATCAGTGTCATCATTGCTAAGGGATATCTATAAAAATAAGAAAAATTCAAGTGTCTGTTTGTCATTTCAAAATATCAACTTTTTACTGAATGCATATGAAACGGTACTTATAACAAAACAGATTTTTTTCTTTTTTTGTCGGTTTGTCTGTCTGTTGGTTCCTGCTAATCTCAAATTTTACTTGGATATCAGATGTTATAGGTAGTAACTAAGCTATTTTTTATTTAAAAAAAGGATTAGAGTTCCGTGCAAAAAAATAAAAATCCTTGAAATTGTTAACAAAATCCGATTCAAACAGGGATGTAATTTTTTACAAAAAAAAGTGAGACAGAGCGAGTGAGTAAGTGAGTGAGTGTGAGTGGTGTGTGTGTGAGTGAGTGTGTGTGTGGTGAGTGTGTGTGTGTGTGTGTTGTGTTTTTTTTTGTGTCTTTGTTTTTTTGCGTGTAATCACGCGGACCAAGATCGCGGGCAACAGTATGGAAACCTCTTGATTTCTCTGATCGTGTTCAGTATCGTTGGATGAATTCGCCCTAAATGTTTCACAATGCGTGTATTCTGTCTTGATGAAGTTGTAAACGGCTTTGTCAGTGTTTTATTTCAAAATAAATCGTTTTATGAACGCCAATTTTCATGTCGATGATTGTCATGATTGGTTGTTTTTATTTTGATAGCAAAATAACATAATATCATCCCTGTAATTCCCGAATAGTACAGCACACGTGTAGGTACCAAGGTCGTTTCGCCAATTAAGTTTAAGTGCCATGTAATAGACATGACATGTGTTCGTTAGACGTGTTCAAGAATGGAATAAGAGAATATTTCCTGTCAATATGATCAATATGTATGTATTTCGGATTTTATATATATGTTTATCTATATGAATATTGTATGTATTGTCTTGATCACAAATTACTTTGGTTTATAAAATAAGTTAATCAAAGTTTTTAAATGTACTGTTTATGCACATAGGTATATCCTCTTTTGCAAATCTCGCACTCGAAGTAAGGTTTTCTGTAAGAAAACCCAATTCTCGGTTAAGTTCGCCGTTGTGCTATAGCTATACAACATTAGTTTTAGTATATGCGAAACCTGAGACACTTGTCTAGTGTTTTTATGTAAAGAATCTATGTACAAAATTTCAAAACTGTATCATGATAAATCACAAAGTTATAAGCTTGTTCTGCTATCTAGTTGTCCGCACAAAATCGTGGTCACCACGCAGCGCGCGCCTCCAGCGTCATCTTGAGCTCATTGATAATAATCATTTGGCAGTAGGTACCTAAATTATTGCGAGAGGTACTCAAATTCGCTCGGTGTCCAACTTTTAACTTTTTTAAATATTTTTGGGAAAAAATATAACATGGTTTAAAAATTTTTGGAGTCGATTCAGTAACTTATTCTGAACAAACTATATTCGGGTTTCGCATATACTAAAAATAATGTTGTATATTGCAATTTGTGTGTATATTTTTCAATTTTGTGTGCAATAAGGAATAAACATAATAGGGGGTGAGCTTATTGCAAATATTGCCATCAATCGACCACAAACTCTGGGGTACTACTGAGAAATTCCTGATGGTAAAAACCTTCACTCGAAAATCAAAGACTTCATATCCAGCTGCAGCGCTTACCACCACTAGTCTAACGAAGCTGTTATTTTGATCAACCGATCACAATGAGTGACACAATCTTTAACGGTAGATTTACTGTTCAGATGAACTTTGTATAAGTTCATCTGAACTATAAGTAAAGTAAGTAAGTTTTGTATACGTAACTTTAGTTTTAAAATGTGAAAGCTTAAATAATAGTAATAATGATCATTTTAATAACAGGCAACTAACTAAGGCCCATAGAAAAAAACACATAATTATCTTATACATTAATAAACTAATACATATAAAAAAAATCTTATTAAACTATAACTAGACACGTCTCGTTGACGGCGTCGTATTTAAGCTGTGTACTGTTCAGATATTTTGAGAGTGAAGTTTAAGAACGAATGACCTAATAATTCAAGTCTGTCTGCTAGAACCCATTTAAATTAAGGGTAACATAATTCAGGGTAAGTCCCGAAGGGTTAGGGACGCAGTTAGTCGATGTTAACATTTGATTAGAGAGTAAACGGGCGTGTCTATATCTTAAATTGGGTTTAATTCCCAGTCAACGCTACACCCGAAAACAGAAAAAAATATATCGCTCTATTTCTCGCTCTAGAAAATGACGGTTCTGAGTGGCGGAAAAGGATAGGAACATGGGAAAGTGCGATTCCGTGGTGATAGATAAGGTGCAACCCTAAAAATTCTTCTTTTTTTTTTCTTTGTTTAATCTTGCAATCAGTCTTTCAGACTATGAGCAGATGGGATGGTTGCAAAATTCTTCTTGAAAATAAAATCCTTCCGAAACATTCGTCTAATTGAGAATATATTTTTAACCGACTTCAAAAAGGACGAGGCTTTTTAAAGTCGGTTAGAATTGAATTCCGGGCCTAAAAGCATAAGAAGCCTTTATTATTCCCCTTGGTAATACACAGGGCTCCTCAGTGCGAAAGGGACTGGACTGTAATCCATCATGCGGGCTCAGTGCGGATTGGTAAGCGTCACATGTCGTCAAATTGTTGGCTCTAGGACATGCCAGTTTCCTCACGATGACTTCTTCACCGTTATGAGAGTCACGAGCGGCAGTACTTATACCACACCGCTTATACCACTTATACCGCAGCCTATATTTATTCAGGGTGTAAGGAAAAAACAAAAAAAAAAAACAAACTGATGGGGTGAATTCCCGGTACAAGTAATTATTTCAGGAATGTTATGGGAATTCAATAAATTTGATTTGTTTTATTTCTTCATACGCAATGTATGGTCACCGTAGCAAAACGCAAGTAGCGAACAGCAAGCGCGACGACGAGCTGGATGAACTCTGTAGCTAGCAGGAAGTGAACATTTCTCTCTGATTTTACGCGTCGTTCGTTAGAGGATTTCAAAATCCATTGTTGGATTTTTGATTTTAGCCGTATTATTTACATAAATGGAGTGCTGCGTATAGAGAATGTAATTTTACATTGGAATAAAGGAATCCGAAAATTGGAATATGGAGCTGAATGAGTTTGTGGAGGGCTGTCCCTTACATCCTGTATACAGACACAAAAAATCACATCGTTTTCTATGGGAATTGGCAGAAACAACAGAACACCTTCTACGATCCTTGCTTAATCCTATTGCTTACTTGCCTCTGGTCATACACGCATGCCGGTTGCGAGTACTACGCAATAACCTTGCTGAAGAACATCACAATTAAAGTAAATGTATATTCTTCTGGGGCGTCCCTTTCCTGCTTTTCCACTCACATCAGTCTCGAAATTTGAACTATCAATAAACCTACACCACAACATTCATAATTAGTGTACAGTACAACCAGATACAATATATCTGCACGGTAGTATACAGTACAACCAGATACAATATGTGTGCACGGTAGTGTAAACAGCCAAGTCCGCACACTCATCTACGATAAGCGGAACCGAATTTATTCTGTCAACAGTGTAGCGACATTAAAGGCTTCACAATAGAGTCTTGGCCGTATTAAGGGGTAGCCTATGTACAGCAAACGTAGTTAATCCGATGACACGATGCCCGGACTATTAAACGCCTTACATAAGCTAGACTAGAACCAATTACTTAGGGTGTGGTGTAAGTTGTAAAGGGAAGCGGGTTGGCTGATTTAGAACAATATTATGGAAGGTAAGTTGGACACATGATAGACAATATTTTGATTAATAATTCGTGACTGCTTAATATTAAAGCAATATCAACAAATAGGAGCAAATAAAAATTCTATTTGTTTGAATTAGGATTGGAATCAATTTATGCAATCTTTAAACGTAAAAAGTTCTCGTAGTAGTGGTTAACTAATAAGTCGAGTTTGTTGACGTTTAGGTGCCACCCGATACTTATTGATATTTTGATCAGTGTCAAAAAACCAATAAAAAAACAAAGTTATTTGCAATGCAACTGCGAGCTTTTCTCGACACATTTAAAACATAGACGCTTTTAACATGGACTAAACTAATTTCTGTACAAGTTAAACGAGTCCCACAGATAATAATAGCAAACATGACACCATTGAAAGAGTGAGATGGAAAACAAAAAGAAAGAGACAACACCTGTTATGGTGGCAGCAAGGGAGGACATTAGTCTGTGTACATCTTAGAGAATCTCTTCTGAGATAAAATAATACATTTCTTGTAAAAGACGGGCTGTTGCCTTCATTTTGACAGTTAGTGCACCTGGTTTTACTTAAAGCAGAATAGAAAATGTGTTTGCATGAAATAAGTATAAATGTTTTGCAGCTGCTCATTTTTGCATAAATGTAAACACTGTCGACTAGACGATGCGTGATTAAAATTTATTTTTATTTTATGCTTTTATCCTCAGGCGTAGGGATTGTAAAAGAATGTAGGAAAAACATTTGAACAGCAGATGGAAAATAATAAAAGTATTTTACGAGGGAACAGAAAATGAACACATAGTACTAAAAATATGATGTCATTCGTGTTCACATGAAATATACCGCTTATGCTAACCTAATAAATCCTGAAATAAAATAAAACGTCCATAAAAACTTTGATCGACCAAATAAAAGTGAAATTCGCCAGATAGCCTATTTTTTTTCTAGTCTGTCAAACCCTATGGAAATCACAGAGATTTTATTATACAGGGTGTAAACGGACCCTTTACGAAGCCGTCAACCAAACATTCTGTACATCAAACTAAGTAACTTTACGCCAAAATTATTGCTGGGAAACGACTTTTGTTTTTGGGGTGAATAATTCACGATTAGCGGTAGGACTTAATATAATGCACTCAAAACATTGTGCTTATGGATGCATTCAATGTTACGGGAGTCGTGGACGTATTTAAAGTAAACTCATAGCATTAAATTCTTGTATTAAAAAAAAAATGTTGGTTCTTTGACCCCCAATATCTCCGTAACAAGAAGGTTCCCAGGCATGATCTAGATCAAAAAAATGCTCCCAATGCCGGGGAGAACAATAGCTTTCCGGTTTCGTTAAGGGTACTTTTACACCCATTATGTACTGTAGAGCTTCAGGATAATTTTAATATATAAGTATTTAAGTCTCAACTACCCACTCAAATGAACTTAGGTATTTCTTCTTCTTAGTCCTCATTCCCTCAAGGAACTTACTAGAAAAATATAAAACCAAAGGTATAGTAATTTCCTCAAAATTACCTTTAGTCACTGTTACACGATAATTGAGATTTGTCTTACACATGCGTAACAAATCAATAATTATCCTGACGTGCAAAGTTTTCAAACAAAAAAATGTTTTCGTAAACAAGTTTAGTATTATCAAGGAACTTGGCGGTTATATAAAAAAATAATGACGCAATATTTTCCACGTGCTTTAGGGGAGAATTGAATTACCTACAGTGAATTTGCAAACAGCTGTTCGAAAATCCCCAGCTTACCTAATAGGGCAGCTTACATAATGTCCGTATAACCCCTTACATTTTCAAAGTTCAACATTTATTTAAAAAAAAACTTTATATTTTCTCACTTAAGAGCGTTTCCGACTTACGGCATTTCATACAAACTTTCAAGTCCTTTGTTTTCGAAATGACTTAACCGATTTTATTGAAACTTCATACGCATAAGTATAACATTTTCGGAATGTCTTTAAAAAAAAAAGATAATTGCAAATTTCTATTTCTATAGAAAATCTAAAATCGGTCTAATTTAACTGTAACACTATGTTTCCAAAATATTCTCTGATAACTTTTTAGAACTATGTATCCTGCTTATGCGTATGAAGTTTCATTAAAATCGGTTCTGTCATGTCAAAAAAACTTGAAAGTCTATATAAAATTAAGGTTTAGAGATTTTCATCAAAATCCTTCAAATTGTTACGTTATTGCGGGGTGCAGCCATTGGATGTGATTAGCTAAGAAGTAATCTTAATTAACCAAGTTTTTATTCATACTATAGTAACCTCATAACATCACGCCTGTAATCCGCGAAGAGTTAGGCAGAGATGTAACTAATAGTACGCCCACATTTCGCCAGTTATGTTTTAAGTCCCATTTAATAGGGGGCGAGCATATTGCCATCACCCGGTCACAAATCCAGACTCCGTGAAAAACACAATAACACTTTCCCCGCCCCAGGAGTCGAACCCTCATGCTTATCAGTCGCGTTTGCAACCACTAGACAAACGAGCCAGTCATATTATAGTGTTCTTAAATCATTTAGAAATAACCTCAAATGTCACCAAATATGTCTTACAACGCGTCAAAACAGATTTACATTGTGAAGAGCCAACAAAAGTAAAACATTATACCGTACAACTTCCTAAGCGCTTACAAAAGCGAAAGTGGTGCGGATAAGTTTTTCAAAACTCGTAAATAGTTTAGTCCTGAATCCTGGATTATAGTCTATACTTACAAAACTGTTAGCGATACCGTTCAATAGGGACTATTTTACAATCTTATAAAACTAGCAGCTCATAAAAGGCCATTTAAAAACATTGATAACTTTAGTAGGTGTTGTTACAATTATAACTAGCAAAATAAAAGTGTTCTATACTGGGTGGTAGGGACACCGACGCGAAAACGGTTACCACGTGTTCAGTACATCATTCTGACCACAAAGATTTTTTTACCGGTTATTAAAAAAAAAAAATGTATACAAAAGTGCAATACCTACTCGGTCAAAATTTATGGAACAGCTGTTTTCGCGTCGGTGTCCCTTCCACCCTGTATAGACAACCTCTGGCCTAACCTTCTGGGAAAAAGAGGCGTGGTGATAAGTTACAATTAAAACTGGTGATAATTATGCCAGAATCACTACGCTTCGTGATAAAAGCGAGGATAGGATGATACAGTAAATGGTTACTAATAATGTTATTGTTAAAATCATCAAGTTTGATCGGGTTGAGCAAGTACCTAAGCACCTTACTAGTGCCTGATTTACTCTAACACTAGGTAACATCAAAATAACTTAACATTACATCACGCCTGTAATCCTCGAACGGTTAGGCAGAGATGTACCTAAAAGTACACCTACATTTCGCCAGTTATGATTAAGTCAAATGTAAAAAAGGGCGGGCGTATTTCCAAAATAAACATAGGGTACAAATAAAGGCACACTATCAGTTGCATTTTTGACGCTCGGCTCATAAGCCGGCAGGCAAAATCCCAACAGTGTTAAGTGTTATAGAAAACGGGCATAAGTACCAATGATATCATTAATGCAATCTTTTTAAAATAAGGTGCTCCAAATTAAGATGTATTCAGAGACCATAGTAACGATACCTTTTCAAAGGCTTAAGGCAAAACGAAATGAAGGCGAAATCCTCGACCTTCTCCAAAATTTATCCCTATATAAATATCCATTGTCCGTCGAAGGTCCAATATTCCAGTCCAGGAGATCCAGACCTAAATTACCTTTAGTAATTGATACCAGACCCTTGTCAGGAGACGTATTTTTCTATTAGGCTTTCGTACAAGGACTCCAGAAAATAGACAAAATTGTCTTTCCTATTCTTGTATTGTCTCATCACACTTGCGAAGCTGATGTGTCTAGATTTAGAGTTAGGACCTGTGTTTTTGGGATTGGAAAATTATTTGTTAACCCGTCAGCAGTTGTTATGACATTCCGGCCCCCAAGATACAGGCGCAGCAATTGATTTAGAAAACATAGGTCCCCAAACTAGGCTTAGTTTGGGGACATATGTTTTCTAAATCAATTAAACTGAAAAATTTTACTTGTTACGATTATTCATAGCGCTAAGTTCGGTTACGAAAATGTTTGTAACAATGGTTTAATAAATTAATTCATATTCTTTTTCTGAATAATATGCATGGCTTGAAATTATTTTGTAAATACAATCAGAATGGGATTAAAAATAAATTATTCCCCGTCGAAGAATCAAATCAAAAGGTAATTATCACAATGGTTAATCAATAAATCTGATTGATGATGATGGAAAGTTTAAACACAGTTTAATGGATAGAATATTTACTAATTGACCAAATAAATCCATTAGCTACATCACAAGAAAACATTAGCTAAATACAGAGGGCATATAACTAGTATTCTTTTTAATAATACTAGTGACTACTAGTCTAGTTACTAGTTAAGTGAAGACACTATACCTAACATTGCTTGCAGGCCTACTAATTAAAACGAACACATAAAGTATTAACTTAGACAGCTGAACTCGACAACTTAGAACTCCAATAAAAGCTTGAAGAAAATAACACTGAGCACTTGAATAATGACAGCAATCATTTAGCCCTAACTGCTAATACGTTTTCAACAAATCGCAAGTCACCCGATCGAATCAATCAGACCCAATGAGGGAATTTACGGCAACAAATTGATCGGCAGAAGGAGTCTGTTCTTGGTATTCTGGAAATTGATATCGATGAAACGAAGAATGTTGAGGATAATGATTGTTAAGGTGCAATTGCTTAAGTGGTAATTATTTTTGAATCAGTGAGCCTAGCTTCAATAATATGTTAGATAATATTGATGTAAGCTCTGAATTAAAACTTAGAACCTACCTAGCTGTGGTGCAAGTAGATTCATGTCAGTAGTAATAGATTGAAATTGGCGCCGGTGACTGAAAAGTTGTGTGGTAATCGGTTGTCGTGGTATGGGCATGTGATGCGGAGGAATGAGGAAAATGTTGTGAGGAAAGTTTTGAGTATAAATGTGGATGGGTATATGAGTAGAGGAAGACCAAAGAAACGATGGATGGACTGTATAAAGAATGATATGGCAAGAAAGGAGGTGTCTAATGAGATGACGAGTAATAGAGAAGTATGGAAGAAAAAGACATGCTGCGCCGACCCCAAATGAATTGGGATAAGGGCAAGAGAATGATGATGATGAGTAATAGATTGACATTTTTAATTGTTTCCTTTACGAATGCTTCTGTCATTACGATGAACATTACCACTTAAAAAACAGCCAAGTAAAACTAGTCGATTTATAGAATATATCTAAGCGACATTTCTGGTGGTTAATAATCTTTACCTTCAAAAAAAGTATTGTTAATTTTCTTTAAACCACTTTATAAATATTTTATGAACTGATAAAGTCCATTTCGGCAAGTTATGAACAAAATTGAAAAAGCCTGTTAGTGAAAGATATAAGGTGTAGTGCTAGGATTGTCATTATGATTCTAGTTAAGAGGAATCCTGTTACAATACAGGGTGTCTCACTGGGCCATTACTGAGTCCAACACTGACTCATTCAATGTGATATAAATATATGTTTTTTTAAATAACTACATGTTGTTTTTTTGTAACTACGTCACTAATAAAACCCGTACCTTTCTGCCAGGTTGCTGATGCTGCAACTGAGGCGGCGCAATCAGCCTCAGCGGCTGTGGGGCTGGGGGTAATGCAGCCAGGAGCGGCGGTACCAAAGGCATCATCCCACCCATGGGCAGGGCCACTGCAAATTTTTGCAGGCCCATGCTCCAGGGTAGGAACCAGCCCCCTCCCGCCTGCATCGCACCCCCCTGGGGCCCGTACCACGCCAGTGCGATCAGCTACTGTCACCCCACATGAACACTAACACTGTTATCGTTGAGAGGACTCTTTTGACATGTAGTTGTAACACTTCACTTGTACCTGGGGACAATAGAAAGGATTTATTAGTTGAGTTATTGCATGAGCGTGCGCAGTAAGTAGTAACGTTCAAGAATTCTGCTATTTGATTGCCTTTTCTTTTCGCGTAAAATAAAATCCAGTCGCAACTTTTGTGCAATTTCAAAACCCCTCCCGTTTTTATGTAACTACATACTTCCAATAGCCTCAATTCATGGTGGGTTTATGGTGGTGGATTAGCCCGCTCCTTCACAAAGAAAAGAGGCCTGTGTTCCAGTAGTGGGAAAATTATGGGGTTATGATACTTTCTTTACAACCTCCTCAACCTCGACTGCTGAGCATGAGGTCCTGGGTTTGATTCCCGGGTCGGGCAAATTGCTATTGGGTTTTTACATCAGAAATTTCACAGTAGCAGCCACGGAGTCTGGATTTGTGCCCGCAAGCTGGCCCCCTATCTGACGAAATGTGGGTGTACTATTAGATATACTTTTGCCTAACCCTACGGAGATTACAGGCGTGTTGTTATCTTATAACAAAATCAAAAAGCTGACGAAGCAGAACTAGCCTTATGCCATTTTAACGTCCGTAATGTAGCCTGAGTCCAGTAAGTCTAATTTTTGTTTAATCTTTCAAGTCAATACGTTCCATTCTCCTTAGCTCGACTACAGCATAAGGACATCAAATCATTGCAGATACGCAGCATGACATGTCAAGCCGTTTGCCTACATGCCCTTATGCAGTAAACAGGTTCCACTCCTCGTATGACTTAGAAACATATGGCGCAGGAGCTAGTTTTTATAGAAATACATTTTGCACATCACTAAACTGTCATATAAGATGAAAATCAGAAGATTTATTGTTTTCCTGGACGCGAAGCGAATTCTCACGGATATGTGGTGGAGGAATGTGATTTTGCGATAGCTACTTGTATTGATAAATTTTATAAGTTGGAACATGTTTATTTATCATTTATTTATTTATATTCGCACAATGGTAAGTAAATAACTTATAAACTAAGCCGCACAAAACGGTAGTATTGGTTTGATTGTGGGATCGGTGAGTCTCCTTACACTGACGCATAAATAAAAAAAAAATAAAAAAAAACGTATTTATAACTAATTATTATTTACTAGCAACCCGCCCCGGCTTCGCACAGGTGCAATATATACATATAAACCTTCCTCTTGAATCACTCTATCTATTAAAAAAAACCGCATCAAAATCCGTTGCGTAGTTTCAAAGATAAGCATACAAAGGGACATAGGGACAGAGAAAGCGACTTTGTTTTATACTATGTAGTGATAGTGATAGGTAACACTTTTTATATATCTATGGGCCAAAGTTGAATGGAAATAAATGAATGTTATTGTTGTTGTTTAACACATTTCTCAATAATATATTTTTGAAACTATTTTTATTTGTTTCACTCCTTATGTCTGCCGGCAGACTGTTCAATAGATATGGTATTCGTCACCAAAATAGTTAGTGCCTCTGGGTACGTCGAATCTGCCAGCAGCCAAAGATCGTGTGTTATGGATGTTGATTACGTGAGATAAGTTATAATCATAATCATTTTATCATCAGGCAACTAAGGCCCATATATAAATACACAAAATGCTTTATGATTTATACTCTAGGGCACCATGGTGGCTAACTGCAAAAGATACTTATGTACGTGACTGATCGGTAGAATGTTTTCTAGAAATAATCAGTATTTACAAACTTCATCATCTGCCTAGTCTTCTATCTCAACATGTCTCATTTTAAAGACAACTATTTCGATCTTTCATAGAAACAACATTGATTTTCACGCAGGCTTAGTTTTTTGGTAAATAAATGATTCATCATCGGCCAAGCCTTTTCCCAATTATGTTAGGGTGGGCTTCCAGTATAACGGGATGCGCCTGAATACCAGTATTTTAAAAGCAGTGACTGCTATCTGACCCCCATAACCCAGTTGGTACTGGGTAATACGATACCCCTTGGTAGGACTGGTACATACTACTAGTACGAATAGTTTAATGTTAAAGCTAATGCACCACGCATTAGCTCTTACTCTTATGGTCGAAAACGAAGAGTAAGAGACGAGAGTATGTCTGATGATGCTTAAGGGTTGGATTAGAAATGGATAGTGAAACTTACTTATGGGACATTAGAATCTCCAAAGAAACACCATTTCAATTTGAAACGACTCCGAGGTATATTTACCCTGTTATCTTTAAACAATAGATTATTACACATATTTATTAATGTAGCAGAATGTAAACTATTTATAATCCAACAACATAAATATCCACAATAAAAAGTAACATCACCAACAGAAGTGTTTACGCAAATTACAACTTCTCTACAGGAAAATTTTCTAAAAAAAACTCCTCCACCATTTCATTTGTTTAGCGGTTACCATGATATCGGAAACGTCTATTCGTATAGATCAAAGAGATTGCGACTGCCTGCGTGCGCGGTTACTGGAGCGGGAAACTGAAAGAAAACGCCCGAAATACGCGCGTCAGTGTAAAAGATAGATAGAAGTTTGAGTCGTATCGTTTTGTTGGGATCGAAATAGATTGTTTTAGTTACCTACCGTTTTGACGGTCTGGATTTTCTTTTGTTTGCGTAAGTTCGAATGCTTCTTGTAATCTATTTCGATGATTTGTCAACTTAATTGTAGTGAATGACAGTAATTTGTACAGTAGTGAGAATTTAAAGAATGGAAACGTTTATGAATTATTTTACTGTACATAAAATATAGGTTAAAATACTTCCGTTCTTTTGATTATAATTTGTTTTGTCCTTAGAGACTTGACACGGTAACATATTCAGTTAATTACTTTGACCTTAAAAATATGTGGAACAGTTTTCGTAATTCTTTACAAAGCAAAACTTTTGTTTTACTATTTTATTATGATCTTGTTGGCATCACATGTCCCGCTTGGAGGCGTGAAATTGAAAGGGACTCCAATTAGCAGCGTGATCGTACCGTGTTTTAATTTGTTTGACACACACTTTTTGTCTCGAATGTACTTTTTGTAGAATATTTTTGTAGAGTAAATAGAAGCTCAAATCTAATTAGTACGATAAGGATGGGTTATCACAGAAATACTTGGGCATGTTAGGAACTGGAGTAGTATCTCCAAATGTATGAAAGTGGATGAAGCAAAAACCATATTTTGGAGTTGATTCATCTCCCGTTGGTCTTTTTATCCACACAAGGATTATCCAAAACGACTGAAAATAACTCAGATAGGTCAGAAAAGCTTGGATCGATATAATATCAATTTACATCTCATAAGTCCAATGTCAGAACAGCTTGACCCTTTATAGACCAAAGAGTATAAAAGAATAAGAAGATTAAAATCGGAAATCGTTCACAATGACTCAAAGAACATTTTCCAAACTTCCTCATCAGCAATTTCTATTGTAAAAGATTTTAAAGAATTTTATGTAAGAGTATTATTTTTAAATGGCTTCCACCGAATGAGATCGATGTTTTGAGTGTCGTCCAAGAATTTTAACAAAGAAAATAATACGATAGTGACTAAGTCTATTGAGATTCGAGTGTGTGTGTGTGTGTGTGTAAATTGTGGATATTCGTGCCTATTTTACAATTGTGATGTAATTTCTAAGCGACATTATTTTTTTTGATTTTTGTTACCTATATTTTCAATTGAATGACTGTTGTTTTGACAAGGTTTAGATGTAACACGACAA
The DNA here is from genome assembly GCA_905163415.1 of Noctua fimbriata. NCBI lineage: Eukaryota > Metazoa > Arthropoda > Insecta > Lepidoptera > Noctuidae > Noctua > Noctua fimbriata. Next base: position 3,446,695 of record LR990928.1, read on the forward strand.
AATGGAAATAAAATTTTGTAAATAGTTGCAAAATGTTTTGTTTTGAATAAGAATCGACGTAAATAATTATGTTGTGATCTAGTTCAAATACACAAAAATGCATCAAAACTCATAAAGTAACTATTTAACTAAACATTGGGTAGACATTTAGAAAAATTAAATTGCTTAACAAACATCACTGTACGCTATTTTTTCTTTGATTACTTTTTCAAAAAATAATTTATGACGTTTACGTAACAAAATGTCTGACAGCGCGCGCTAGTTTGTCAAAATGGCGGCCGTAAAAGTCGTTCTGTGATTATTTTACGGTGTTTCCAGAAACAATAATATGGTATTTTTTTTGTTTTGAGGCAAACGCTGTGATTGTTATTCATCCATTCAAATTAATTATGTGCTAGGAATACTTCAAGGTCGAGAACCGGGTGCGAGTATTGAAGAAAATCTTTAAGATGCATCAGAATAAATATAGAGTAATTTATTCTATGAATATTAAAGAAATTTCAAGTAAGTGATTTATTATTGTGGAAGTGCAGATAGACAGTCGTCGATCCATGTAAGATACTGTTATTTAGTTCCATCCCGGTAGACTGGAAGCAGACTAAAATTCACCATCATTTATTCTTCAAACGGTGAAGGAAAACATCGCGAGGGAACCGACACGTTCTAGAACCACAAATTCAAAGACATGGTGACATCAAAACAACTCGCACTGAGCCTGTATTTTAGTTTACGGTCTACGACCTTTCAAAGAAAAGAGGCCTGTGTTCCATCCCAGCAGTGGGATCAGTACAGACTGATAATGTTCCATAATAGCTCTCCATCTCTCACTGCAATATTATCAGTTTTAAATTTTCTTGCTGCGCAATAAAAGGGTCACTCACTAGTTTTAAGCCTAGGATGTAACTATGATTGTGTACATTGTTACTGTTAGCCTGTGTCACCCCTCTGCTGGACAAAGGCCTCTCCCCATGACTTCTAAATCCTTTTATCCAGGGCCAATGTGGACCACTAGTCGTTCACTATCTCCTGCGAGGTATACCGCGTTTTCTTCTGGCTGTGTCAAGGTTCCACATCGTGGTTATTTTAGCCCACAGCTCACAGCACAGCAGTCTACATTATACAATAAATAAATAAATAATCCAGGAACCTTCTTATTCTTCCTCTATGGTGGTTTAAGGGGTAGAACCAGTAATGATATTCCCAGTAACACACCCCTTTAGGGGAGCATTTTTATGAGGAAGTTTTTCGTAAATTGGCTTGAATGTCTATTTGAATAAACATTATAGGAGCACTCCGGGTGGTTGAGTGTGGAAGGTTGTGACATCAAAGGACTGTTAGCTGTGCGGTTCATGAGAATGGTTTTGTGTATTTTGAAGGATTTTCCTCGTAATTTGAGTAAGAAAAGGAAGCTTGAACATGGAGTTAAAAGATGAGTTTTTTTTTGAGAAAAAAAACGAAATAGTTGTATTGATTTTGGTCTCTTAGTCCCTTTGTGGATCTAGAAAACATTTTAAGTAGTTTCTCAGGGTGTAGTTGAATTTTTGCAGACAGAAACCTATACATTTACAGACAGTCAATTAGTACTGCACGCTTATCAGTTTCAGAAGCTTTTTAGTTTGCACTTATCATTTAACGCACATAAATACGTGAAATTTTGAGAAATAAAGATTTTTGGCAAACTCTTCCGTAGATACAGACATTGCAGCCTGTTGCAGCTTTCAGGTTACTTAGAAACCAGTCTAATCACTACAGTATGTCATTGAAGTTGGGCGGCTTTGCCGATGCTGGTGGCTAGCGGATCACTTCAGAATTATACCTATGAATAGGCTAAATTAAATAGTAATGTAGTTTATCAGCATATTATTATACTGCTGTTTCAAAAATTAATGCGTTAGTTACAACCGATAAATCCTAACTAATAAGTGCAAAAGTAAGTTTGTTTGTTACCTTTTCACGCCTGAACCACTGAACCGATCATCCTGAAATTTATCATATACGTTGTCAGGTGTACAGAAACGGACTTAGGGTATCTTTCATCCCGAAAAAAAGTATTGTTTCGAGGAAAACAACAATAACATTCTTATGATAATAGATGGCGCCACGTGTCTTTCGAATCATGATTGAATCATATTATTATAGAAACATTAAACTCTTAACACACTACGTTAAGACTTTAATTGTCAAATTCTAAATTAATGCGAAGGAAGCCGTGGACAAGAGCTAGTATAACATAAATCACTAAACAAAGCGAATAAACACAACGACAATACAAAATATGATACGGTTTTTAGCTTTCAATATAAAATCAAAATGTTTCCACTCAGTTGGGTCCGTTTGGTCGGTGTAAATATCCACAAACTCGGTCATAGTTGACTTAACAGATCGATGGGCTATTATAAGGACAATAGGAGTTTTGTTCGCTTGTTGGACGTGACGTCAAAACCTAGCGTAGTGATGTGACACGCAAGTGGTACCGATACTTGTGTTGTGTCATTAATTTATCATTTTAAAAATTTACTTGGGTCAGTCGTGCTACTCAAGTGTAGAAGTCATAGCTCTCAAGTTTATACCCAAGACACGCACCTCTCATTTTTTGGATTCATGTGCGTATTGTATAATTATCAATTACTTCGGTGAAGGAAAATATCGTGAGGAAACCGCCATGCCTGATAGATATTTCTCGACACCAGGTTAGGCTAACCTAACCTAACCACACTATAAAGAAAAAGAAAGACTTCGAGTCGGCATGATTACCACGCCCGATTGTCAAGCAAAAGTAAATAATTAACTATTTATCTGAGTTTTAACTACAAAGAAACAGTTTTCCAAGAATAAGGTTACAAGGAATGTGAGTGTCAGGTATGGGCCAGATACTTTATAGAACATAGAAATATTTCAAACTAATTTTGTTAAGAACCTTTTCATACCAAAGGAATATTTTGAATAGCCCCACTGACCTTTCCCCTTTGTCCAAATACAGATACCTTAAAAATTACTGTCCGATATAATTCCGAGAACCCGGATTCCATTCCGTTATTATCGTCAATTTCAAGACGGAACAATAGACGCAATATTGATGAAAACCAAAACCGGTACCCAATTACCTAGGATCATGCTTCCCATGCCTGATTGGGTCTTTTCATTATGGAATGCTAAATGCGCCCAAATGCCATCTGGGATCGGTACCGAGTATTGTTCGATGATCGAGATATTTGATTCGATATTCATTATTCGGCTTCGATTGTTGGATACCGTATTGTTTGCATCCCTATTATTTAGGATGGTTTTGTTGGGTATCAATATGATGCAGTTATTTGTGAATAAATGTGGTTTATCCAACATCGCTTTGTGTTTGTTTGTTGACATTTTCGAGTAGCCTTTGAATGCCGATAATAAGGCTGTCATGACAAATTAAATTAAATACCAATATTCAGCTTGCATATTTCGAAAATTAACAGGTACTTAAATAGCGTATTTAGCTGCATTCGGTTAAACTGAAAGCCGAGTCCAAAATGGGAATAGGCTAGATAGAAATTAATGATTAAAGAACGGAAAAAAACTATTGTAAAAGTTGATTTATGTATGCCTTAAATAATTAGTGATCCTTTGCACGCTCTTCTAATATTGTCATATTTGCAGAAGCCTTGAAATTATACTGTTTCAAAACATTGCAAATAGGTAGTTTCGTCTATTGTGAAATCTTTAAGGTCAAGTCTGTATTTATTCACATCAAAACACTTAAAACAAGGAAAACTACAGTAAAATGATGGACAGATAAGAAAATTATGTTTTAAATAACATAGTAATATTTTTCAGAAAATACTACTGCTTGTTCGCATGGTTTCAAACCGATAACTTACTCTTAAAACGAAAGTCAATTGGGTGTAAAGCCATTACGTCTGGTGCCTTTATTTTAACAGTTAATTGAGGGAATTAGGTTGAACTATTATCGTCACTTTGGCACATTGTCAACAAAGTTGTAGAAATAAAGTATTACAAACCAGACTGTTTCAACAAAGTGTTAAATAACACACTGAATTGTCGAAGTACTGAGTTGCTGAATGTTCGTAGGACCTGTGAATATTTGTGTGAACAAGGTTCATGTTTGCTTGGCAACACAAATACGCACTAGGTTGGGAAAGGACAGTTGGTAAACTCATGTATACCTGAATTTCATGTACTACTCAATTTAATAGTAAATATTTCTGGAATCAAACATGGTATTTTTGAGTATTTACAGATAGGTACTTTGTTCCTTTACGCATCCCTAGAATGTCAGTCAATGACAGTAATTTAAGTTAATATTTTGAAATTCAAATAAAGAACATTCCCCAATCATTCCAATCATTCGGAATTCAAACGTCCGCTACGCCTCACCGATTCGTATCACCAAATCGAAAGATCGATTTAGAAATTCAACTAATCGGTTACAAATAGGGATCGGTACAATTATCGGACCGGAATTTATGGGCAGTTCCTCCCACATAACAATGTGGAATAGTGTAACGTTCTTTTAATAATTAAAATTCGTGGGAACGAATCCCATTATATCGTTTATGGGTCAACTCGAATATTTTGGTCCATTCGATTCGAGTTTACGACGTATTCTTTTTAAGCATCGAAGGGCAAAGAACGGATTTAGAGGTGCCCTTGTTCCAACAATTTCGTTAAAGATTTTTATTGTTGGAACAATTTTTGTTTTTAATTTTTATTGCTTGTTAGCGGGGATTTATTAAGTTTATTGGAAGATTAATAAGAAAATAATAGACGATGTTCGTTTTTTCTTAATAATTTAACGATATTTTTATAGATCAAAATTGTTTCCTGATTTTTTATAGGCCGATATTTTATGACCACATCACTGTACTATTGTGAAACAAGAACCATACACACCAAACACTAGTAACCGAAATTATTATGAAGAAACTGCATACAAACGAAAATACACGTATTAGTCATAATGATGGTCGTTATGAGGTCATACAATAGAGGTCTGTGCCCACTGAAGCGTAAAGCCTTGTTAAATAACCGGGTAGTGCCGGAAAACATCACTAAACGTATGTATATGTTGAAATACTAATAACATAAGGTTTGTAGCCAGGGTCGCGTGTTGAGCCAAGAGGAACGGGTACAACCCGGCAGTTATAGTACTGAGTAGGTAAGGTCAAGTGGCTTAATCCTGACGAATAGAGGATGGCGGGCGTAATCTGCTGATTTGACTCTAAACGGCATAGCAATAGTGGTTGGACGCTCTCAAATTCGACGCGAACCATCGTAAAATCTGTGCTCTTTTGCTGCAGGGAAAACCAGTCGTTAAACCCAAAGGACCATGGGCGACTTTGTATGGACCTCGTCACCACAAAAATAGGCGCTTGAAACTTGTCGCCACCGTAAAATATTATAAAAGTATACAACATTACTTTTAGCATATGCGAAACCTGAAACACGTGTCTAGTATTTTTATGTAAAGAATTTATGTGCAAAATCTCAAAACTTTATCATGAAAAATCACAAAGTTATAAGCTTGTTCTGTTACCTTGTTGTCCGCAAAAAAACATGGTCACCAAGAGGCGCACACGCGCGCGCGCCTCCGACGTCGTCTTGAGGTCATTGATAATAATAATTTGGCGGCAGGTACCTAAATTATTGCGATATTATGCCTTTTTTAAATATTTTTAAGACAAAATTTAACATGGCTTTAAATTATTGGAATCGATTCAGTTACTTATTCTGAACAAACTATATTCAGGTTTCGCATATACTAAAAATAATTTTGTATATTTATGTTGACTTCGCTATGAACAGTCGTGATATCGCGTCGTGTTGGTTTCTGCAAGCATGCAACCACTTCCGATGATAGTGAGATACTAAGTTTTATTACCGTTAGTTTCAAAGGATTTATTAACCGTAAATACGGTTGCTAATCCTAAGTTCCAGGAATGTATTACCACGTCATGAAAAGCATAAGGATTCGTTTAAACTGAAGCGAATCCCGATTGTGTAATCTAACTTGTAGGTGTACAAACTAGTGCAAATAGTCATGTGACTTCCAAATTCATCGAATTGAGTTGTTTAATAAAGTTTTACTAAACAACACCTTAAACACTTCACGTCCCGGGCGGGATTTGCGTCCGTGTTGCCAGAGCTTTAAATTTTTAATGGAAAAATGGTGACTACATGAATGTAACATGGCAATACAACCCTTCTGTGGCGTACATAGGTGCCTACATATAGTTTGACCTAAGTAAAGTGCCCCCAAAAAGCGTCCTGTCAAATGATGTCAAACGTTTTAGGTTTATAGGTAGGTAATAAAATAGGTGGGACCTAGACGCGAGTGCTAGTCCATTTACTTTATGACCGTTCATACAATTTGGCCAAGAATTGGATGGGTAGATGGACGAGTCGTATACCGTCTTTATTTTCTGAAATGAGAGTGGTAAGGTTGGTATCATTGGTGTAGTTGACGGTTGGTAGCATTGCGTGTTTTAGGTCATTGGAATAAGTGAGACAGTCCATTAGGATTTAAAGCCAAATAATTGCCTTGTCGACCAGGGTTGGATAAAAGAGTGAGAGGTTTCGAGTTGAGGAGTTAACCTTTAGTACTACTGACGACTTGATTACCAGTGCTAGCCTAATCGTGTTACCGTCGGACTGCCAAGTAATAAATAGGTCTCGAGTCCGACTCCCAAGGCAGCACGCACCTCTGATTTTTCGGATTTATGTACGTATTGTATAATTATCACTTCCTTCGGTGAAGGAAAACATATTAAGATAATTCTTGACGGCATGTAAAGCCAAGTCAGAGGCCCATGGGCGGCATACAAACTCTGGCACCAGGTTAGGCACTAACCATACGATAAAGAAAGACTACTGATGTGTAACCTTAACCTATTACAAGCAGATCATTTTAGTTGGAACAGCTTACTGCAAACGACTAAGCGCTGACGTAAATGAGTTCACATAAATACCAAGGTGTTAATCCAAAGGCCTCACTCACACTTTGAGCACTTAAAGTTTTGTCTCGATTTTCTTAGGATATATAGCTTTTGACTGTGACAGAAAATAGGATAGATATATCAAAGGCTTCATGTGACACAACGATTTCTTTGTTGCCTTGTAAGCGAATTTCCTCAAAATTTTATGACAAGTCTCTGAACTTAAGTACGCGTTGGTCAGAGATCTGAGGGGTTAAATTCAAGGCCAACATAAAAGCCAAAAGCAAAGACCCCTCTGTGCCAACTAAATGGGAACTTATTAATCCCTTCGCCTTTTATCCAGCTTATTAGGTAACACAATGGGTTGAAAAAAGCAACAGAAAAAAAGATGGCGTTGCGTCGTAAATCGGTGCGGGGTGAATGTGATGCATAATGTTCGCAAATTGCGACCAGTCGCAGCGACTTTTTGCCTCCAAACTTATTTCGCATACAATAAATTACAATAAGGATACTTTTTCGAAATAAATTTAAGGTTTGACATTTACTTTCGGATGGCATTAAGGGGTTAGCTCGATTGCTGGGAAGACGCTGCGATTTTTTCTGTACGATTTTTGTATTGATAACTAGACGTTGAATGAATAAATCAATAAATCTCAGAGCGTGATAATTGGCATAAAAGAAGAAGGCTTTCATTTATTTGTGCAAGTAAAAATAAAGGATGGTGGGTAAATACGAGTTGTGGTTGATAAAGTCGATCGAAACAAGTTAATAACTCAATTCAACAGGCAGCGAGACTCGACAGGTGATTTGCGTTCAATTGTATTGTTGGAGTGATTCTTTTTTGTCCTAGTATTTATACAATTAATTATAGGACTACAATTTTATGTGCTGAGTTGGTTACTGTGTACTATAGGATCTACTCCTCTATCAAACCCTTCGGGGATTATAGCTGTAACGTTATATCATGTTTAACTAAAATATAATTATTATTTCAATTATTCGACCAACACTATTTTGCGTTTTTCTCTCCAGTATCTTCAAATGCAACCAGAAAATCGAATAGCTTCATTCTTAAAAGCGAAAATCCTAACACGCTCGTAACAAAATCGAAAGAAGCGAATTGCAGCGATACCCAGTCTAATGTATCATCTCCTTAACACAGTCGAATTGTGGTAAAGCATTAAGGAATTCTGATTAGAGGAACATTCTCGTCTGCTCTGATGAGAACATGTCGGTTCGCTAAATTCATTTTTTTTTGCAACCAAATGTTCCAGTCGTAAAAATATCGGGATACGAATTTTAATATAATGAATATGCAAAGGGTTTGCGGGGTTCGACGTCATAAGATAATTTATTTGTGGGGCTGCGGTCTGCCGTTTGTAAAGATAAAAGTGTTAGGAGAAATGAATGGTTCAGTGATCCAGTGGGAACTACCTACGAGTGGGTTCGAACTAGGGTTGATGCAGTGTGTGGTTAAGCTTAGCTTATGGCTGAAAATGGGCTTGGTATTGACACTTAAGAAGAAGTAGTTATTACACCGGTACGTGACACCAACATCTATGTATACTAATATTATAAAAACTTAAAATTTGTTTGTAAGTTTGTATGTGGTGGGTAATCTTCGGAACTACTGATCCGATTCCGAAAATTCTTTCTCTAACGGGAAGTTATATTATCCCCGAGTGTCGTAGGCTACGTTTAAATGTTTCCGTGGGTTAATTTCTGTACATAACTGGAGTGAAGTCGCGAGCATAAGTTAGTTATTTATACGAAGAAGAAACCTGAGTAAGTTCATTGTCTCCAAACAGACTAAACCTTGCTTAGTAGACGCATTTTGGTGGTTTTTAAGATGCTGCTAAACTTATTACTTAATTGTCTCGGATCATAACATAACATCACGCCTATAATCCCCGACGGGTTAGACAGAGGCCTAATAGTACACCCACATTTCGCCAGTTATGTTTAAGTCCTATATAATAGGGGGCGAGCCTATTGCCATCAACCGGGAACAAATCGAGACTCCGTGCTACTGAGAAATTCCTAATGTATAAACCCAATAAAACTTTTCCCGACCTGGGCGTCGAACTCAGGACCTCATGCTCAGCAGTCGTGCTTGCGACCACTAGACCAACGAGGTGAAGGAGGCAGTTTGTCTCTGTTCACACAAGCATAAATAATAAAATACCTAAGAAATTTACATTTTTACTGCGCAATATGACCTCAAATGACATAACAAACGTCAATGTAATCAAAACAAGTTATTAAAACAATTTTGTGGGCACACAATTATATTAACGGCTTCATAAGTGATATACACCGTGTTTTTATATCAATTTACGAGCGAAGCCGGGGCGGGGTGATAGTTTATTACGCGGTGTCATATGAATCTATATTAACGTTAGGCATTATTTGGGGCAAGCCCATTATAGTCTGTACCTAAATATGAATCATATGTTTGGCATAGGTCTTCCCAGAATGTCTTAAGATCGTTTACGACTTACGGCATTTCAAACAAAATTTCAAGTCCTTTTTTTTCGTAATATTTGAACCGATTTTAATGAAACTTCAGGATACATAGTTCTAAAAAGTTATCAGAGAATATTTTAGAAAAATTGTGTTACAGCTAAATTAGACCGATTTTAAATTTGCCATAGAAACAGAAATTTCCATTTATCTTTTTTTTTTAAAGACATTTCGAAAATATTCAGAGCTATGTATCCTGCTTATGCGTATGAAGTTTCATTAAAATCAGTTCAGTCATTTCGAAAAAAAGGACTTTTAAAGTTTGTATGAAATTCCGTAAGTCGTAAACGCTCTTAAGTTGGAAATAAATATCTTTAGGTTTTAAAAAAAATAAAATAACTTACCAATAGGCACAGTTTGTTTATCAATAAGTTCCAATAATTTTAATTTGCAAAAACATATTAAGTAGTTTTTAGGGTTCCATACCTCAAAAGGAAAAAACGGAACCCTTACAGGATCATTAGCGTGTCTATCTGTCTGTCTGTCCGTTTGTCACAGCCAATTAACTCCGAAACTACTGGACCGATTGAGTTGAAATTTGGTACACATATGTAAGTCGGTGACCCAAAAACGTATGTGTAACGTAAATTAATAAATTTTAAACATGGGGGCCACTTGGTATATTAGAAAATTTAAAATAAAAGTTTAGCAAACTATACTGTGTTACATATCAAATGAAAGGGCTTATTGTGAGAATTTCAAATATATATTTTTTTTAATAATTTTAAGACAAATAGTTTTTAAGTTATCTATACTAATATTATAAAGCTGAAGAGTTTGTTTGTTTGTTTGCTTGAACGCGCTAATCTCAGGAACTACTGGTTCGATTTGAAAAATTCTTTTAGTGTTGGATAGCCCATTTATCGAGGAAGGTTATAGGCTATAAAATTTTACGTGGACGAAGGTCGTGGGCAACAGCTAGTTTAAGATAATAAGCGAAAATTTACTCTGAAACTACAGGGCCGAAAATTTTGAAAAAAAAATCAAATAATAGTATTTTTGCCTATAGATTACAGGAAAACCTATAATAAAGCTATAACAACAAATAATAAAAATAAATTAAAAATTAAAGGGGGCACGCTATTACGATGGTACGGAACCCTTTATGCGCAAGTCCAACCCGCACTTGGCCGATTTTTATTTATGTCTTACAATTTATGAATCTGCATCTCTCTTACTCATACGGCGCTTGATGAAATAGCAAACATTTAAGGCGAGTTTGACTGAACGGTATGCGCACATTTAAGATCATAAAGCAATTGCGAGGTTTAGACTTATGAGAGTCAGAACAGCAATATCATGGTTTCATAATACATATAATAATTACTGATAGTATATGTTCTAGTAGGTACTTGATGGCAAATAACACGATAACATAAGCTAGCCAATAAAATTATTACATTTGCATATGACCTATATAATATTATATCTAACAAACATCGGCGCTATATTAAACTGGGGGTTAGCAATAACTTTGACTAGCCTTGCCGGTTTGAAATCAAATTAAAATCAAACATACATAACATATGTTATATAAGGTCTAACTATTCATACACAAAATATTTTAAGAGTAACTTCTGAAGTCGTAAAGTCGCCATAGCAACGAGAAAAAAAAATATCTGAGTGTTTTTTTTTTTACGAAATTATGATAATTCTAAAAAAATTTGAGACTTTTTGCATAAAATCTTTACGCCCATATTCTAACCTTGACAGTAGGTAAATACGACGTAGTATACTAGCGTAATGGATGTTCAAAAATAAGGATCTAGTATTTATTTTGTAGGTCAAGTAATTTTAAATTATTTATTTTTTATAAAAATATACTCAGATTAAAAAAAATCATCCCTTGAAATGGCTTCGTTATAGCCGTTAGATGATTCCCTGAAAATATTTCGTGTATGAATAGTTAGACCTTATATATCACCGCGCCTGTACAAAAACCCAAACAGAACATTACATTACGTCAGTAATGTCCTAGGGTTAGGCAGAGGTGTACCTAATAGTACACCCACATTTCGCTAGTTATGTTTAAGTCCCAGTAATAGGGGGCGAGCCTGATCGAACCGGATTAGTCTTCAGGTTGAGCTGCGCTTGGCTAGGTTGGTCTGTGGATGGGTGACCACCCATTACATACCGAGTTTCCTCCGTGTCTCGGAAAGCAAGCCATTGGTCCCGGCTGTTCTTTGTAGATCTTTGACAGTCGTTACGGGTAGTCAGTGGCCCGAAAGTCTGACTACCAGTCTGGGTATCGTTTTGCCCAGTACAAACTGGATTGTGGAGGTCAGATAGGCAGTCGCTTTATGTAAAATACTGGTATTCAGCTGCATCCGGTTAGACTGGAAGCCGACCCCAACATAGTTGGGAGAAGGTGCCACAAGTGATGAATAGGGGGCGAGCCTATTGCCATCAACCGGGACATCCAGACTTCGTGTCTACTACTGAGAAATTTCTAATGGAAAAACTCAATAACACGTTGCCCGACTTGGGAATCTAAACCCGACCTCATGCTCAGCCGTCGCACTTACGACCAATAGGCCAATGAGAAAAATACAAATCATTCCCAAAGACGTGTCCAGCACTTTTCTATGTCTAAGGTGTTAAGACAGGCCTGTGGACTGTGAGTAATGAGCTAACTCGCCATCCGTCCGTCTTATGACGACAGGCCGTGTCGTCGGCGCGTTCGTGTTCCACGCGCGCCTCAAACAGTTGTCAGCGACCATGAAGGGGTCCGCAAGGGCCTTTGCCTACCGGGGCTGTTCGAAAGAGATACCGTGGCCCTGGAACACAAAGGGCAAAAAAGGAACATGGATGGGTTTTAGTTGGTAGAAGACTAACACTCCTTTCCACTCCGCCCAGAGCAGGAGTTTTAAGACAAAGATATACCGTTTCACAGCAACCGTTAACATTAAGGGGTTCATTCCCCCTGTTAAAATAAGTAGACTATGGTTGCCAGTCCGAAACCTACCATAGACTTGACCCAATTCGCCGTCTGTGGGTTTTACGAGTTGGTGCGAAGATAAGTGGGTAATTCGTTAACCTACTTCAAGCAACGAGGTTAATTTGACCCGTATATTTCACGCATAGATACCGGTTATTATGAATGCTGTTTTTTCTTTCTGGGGAATGGACAAAAAGTTTATTTTGGGTGTGAATATGCGGGTTACATGGTGCATAGTTATCGGTATTCGTGAATAAGCAGCTCAGGCTGGTGACAACATTTTTGGCTACGATAAGGCTATTATTATAGCTAGCCCATATTGTCCCACAGCATTGCTGGGCAAAGGCCTCCCTTCTTTCCTTCCAACGGTTACGCGGTAAAGCTAAATAAATGTAAGATATTATATTTATGTTCAACAGAAATATGAGAAGACTTATATTTTGCAGCTGACTTACAAAGTAAGATTTACAAACAAATCATTTGATGGGTACATCTTTGCTCTCTTGACATGTAAATCAGTAGATTATGTGTGTGTGCTTAACACGTATTTACAATGTTTTAAACGAGTTAGGAAATATTTTGTGAAGAGAGAAAATAAAAATATTGTATTGTACTTTAGAAACACGAAACGAGAACGAGAGCTTACTTTAAACAGAATGAAGGTGAATGCACATATTGTCGCCCATGAACATTTTAAACAAAAGAAAAAAATCAAAAGCTCCAACATACCTTTTTATTTATACATTCGTATCTAACCCATAAATTTCAATAAACAAAACAAAAAGAAATCTAATCGCAGTGATCACTCTTAAGGTACAGGGTGAATATTGTCGTCCTCGTGTATTCAATTACAGACGACACGGGACACAGTAATGAGGTGCAATCAACACGTCCCGATGACGTCACGGACTCAGAGAGACGTATAATAAGCGTTCGTCAGAGAATTAATCTTTTTGTATTGTTGTAATCATGTTTCTCTTGGTAATTTTGTTTTGTGAGGGTTTTGCTAATTGTGTGAATGTGTCATGCGTACTATTTGATGTGGTATAAGTAATTGTGGTAATAAGTTTACTTAATGTGACGAATAAAAATATGAGAAATTAAAAAAAATTGACATTAAATAATAAAGTGCTAAAATATTTACTCTCCATTGGCCTGTGTTGTTCACGAAATGTCGAAAAAGTATTATCATTATCAATTAGGTTGACACTATTGAAAAAGTCGTATAGTGATAGAAGTTCTTGCGCAAACTAAACTGTATATTGTGGGCTTAAAAGTTGTTTATTCTAAATACACCTGTATTTGTTTACACGTCTGTCGAAAACTCAATCGCTGACGACGTATAATTAGTTTTAAAGAAACCAGTAAAATAAGTAATTTTCTGATTATTGCTTCATTTATTTATTATTTGGCAAAGAACACAGTGTACCAGGGCATTTAAAATAGCCATAAAATTGTAAACCAGTACTTAAGGTAATTATGATGTCAACAAAAACTAGGTAAGTTGACATTGTATATAATGTGGGAAAAACGTCGTAATTTTGATAATAACGCGAATAAGAATGACTGCGCAGCTAATTATAATTTTAAAATGTTACCAAATTATAATCTCGATCCTAATATGGAACTGCGGTTTCAAGAAGTACGTTTAAAAATAATTGGAAGGTTTTTATTTCGTAAAACATGTCTATACTAAGAGGATCCCATAGGATGTTTTACTTAAAGTTCAAATTGGTGTAATTTATCTAAAATGAATTGTAAGACTAATTACTCAGTATACCTACTCATCATCAACTATGCTGAGGTCGGCTTCCGGTATCTAAGGTGCATCTGAATACCAGTACTTTACATGGAGCAACTGTCTGACCTCAACAACAAGCACCACGTTGATCAGATATAATACTCATCTTGTTGATTAGATTAAAATAACCTCAAAGATACTTATAGTGACGTCATTTTTAACTACCCACCTATTCTATTTTCAACATCCGCTTCAAACTAAACTTAATCATCAAGCCAACAATACCTAAGTACATGGACGTACACGCAACAGAACAGCTAAACTAAAAATCGTGAGTACTACACACGCTCATTCCTTTTACAAGACGATGATTTATAACGCTAGCAACAAGTACATGTCCATTACGTGGCATCCTGGTTACATTGTGACAAAAAAAAAGATGGGTAGTCTGTGACGAAAATTGGAACTTTCACCTTAGTAATGATAGGGGATATCGTAAGCCAGGATGAAGTCATTTTGGAAATTATGAGGTTGTATTGTTAATTTTATGTTTGAAGTAAATTTATAATGGATTTATTTTATAATTATACCGCATGTTTTACAATATGTGCCAGCACTTATACAGGGTGTAACAGAAAGGGTATAGTCATATGAAAGGATATGCTGCAGACCATCAAACTGAACAACTTTCTCCTTGGGTCCAATATCGTAAATGCGAAAAAATTATCAGCTGTCCCATACATTTGGGTCGAGTAGGTATTGAAATTTTGTATGGGACAGCTGATAATTTTTACACCCTGTATAGGCTGATTGGAGATACTTAAAACGTTATTAATACTGAAATATGTGTAAAACTTATGATGTTAAATTGTTCAAATTGCTTTTTATACGTTATAAAACAGACGAATTTCACAAACAGACAAAGAAATATATTATTACGAATTAAATAAAAATATCCTTCAAAATGCGATAGAAAAGGTAATTAAGCAATTAGGACGCTGTTTCAAATTAGATTGAAAAAGTATCATTAGGGAGTAATTTGCCATTTGAAGTTAATTTTAGGAAATAGCAATAAACACAGCAATATCTCTTATCAAAGTCGTGCGATAAATTCTTTATCAGACTAATAAAAATAAATTAACATGTCGTCCCTAGCTTTGCTTACAAATGTTCATATTTTCTGTTTAATGCAAGTGGATTAGCTCAGTATGTAGTCCTATGGCATTTTTATGATAATATGTGTAATTTGCTAGTACTCTATGTAAAGTACTTATATGGTATGATCACTTTTATTATTTTTATTTAAATGTGTTACTCGAAGTTGTTGCTGTCATTGATTTATTGTACCTAATGTATTTATTGTAATGGAACTATTAAGTTTATTTTACTATTTATGTACATACAGTAGACAACATTGAAAAATAACATATAATATTTGAGTACATAGGTATTGCTTATTTTTTAAGAAAATTTTCTTGTACTTACTAAAGTAAGCTTGAACTCTATATAGGGTGACTGGTAATTAGTGACCGATACTTAAACACGTGATTGTACACATGATAACAAACAACTTTCCCAAAGAAACAGTTTTTTTTAATACTCATTTACTTTTATCACAATAACACAACAGCGGAGCATTACGGAGCGGGCTTGCGAGCCGCGTGGATACTGTTGCACGGTACGATAGTATTGAGACAGAACGGCGTCATGCGGCTAACAGCTGATAGGTCAAAGGCTAGCGCGCACGAATTTCTTACGGCTGTTGTGTTATTCTAATAAAAGTGAATGAGTGTTAAAAAAAAATGTTTTTTTGGGAAAGTTGGGAAACCTGCAATATACCTGCGTGGTGGATTACCGCCCAGTCCCTCTCAGAGGAGGCCATACTTATTATTCTATGCTTATGCTTAGTCTTTCATCAGCTGAGCGCATTAACCGAAAAGTTTATTTTATACAAAACTGAGATTTCAAGCAGTTATTAAGACGCACAATACATGCTTATTAACAAAGACCATAACAACATAAATCAAATTTTATCACCACAACTAAATCACCATACAAAAATCTAATAAACTCAATATAATGAGCTGGTTCTAACTCTCTAAAGCTGCATACAAACGGCTGTTAATGCGATGACACTATGATAATCTTAGCCGAGGTAAACAGAAATACTAGTTTTCTGTAATTATAGTTTGTACTTGAGCGTACTTGTACAGTCGCGAGCACAAATATGTATACACTTACCTGAATTCAAAAGCAACTTTCTTCCGAATAACCATTCCAACTTAACACTGAACTGATCTATTTGGCTTTAACACATCAACATATCATACTTCACGCAAATAAAGATTATTCTATTCTATTCTTGAGTACTATGTTCGTAACGCCAAAAAATTGTAATCAATGTACAGAGATGTTGTCGAACATCATACTTGTTTTCCTTACAGGGTTAGGCAGAGACGTAACCCAAATTTCGCCAGTTATGTCAGTGTATTGACGCCCAATGTTATTGGGAGCGAGCCTATTGCCACCAACCTATTACAAATCCAGACTCCGTGGCTGCTACTGAGAAATTCCTAAAGGAAACATCGAATGACATATTGCCCGTACCTAGGACCTCAAACACAGCAGCAGCACATGCCAACTAGACGAACGAATCAGAGAAAATCAAATTTAAAAAGTGTATACATATATGTGTCCGCGAGTGTACGTACTTGTAAGCTACAAGTGCACATTCTAGAGGTTTAGTTCAATGTCCAACGCGTTGCAACGGTCATATCTAGGTTCTTGATAGCCCTGAGCGCGTGTGTGGTCTTGAAGGGACATTTATCTCTTCCTATGTGTTTGCTCAGGTTTTTATGTAGCATCTATCTACTTGTTGTGTGGTAATCAGTTGTCATGGTATAGGAATGAAAAGTGGACGGATGAGGAAAATCTCGTGAAAAAAGTTTTGAGTATGAATGTGAATGGCTATAAGAGCAGATGAAGGCCAAAGAAACTATGGAAGGACTGTGTGAAGAATGATATGGCTAGAAAAGAGGTGTCTGATGAGATGACAAGGAATAGAGAAGTATGGAAGAAGAAGACATGCTGCTCTAACTGCAAATAAATTGTGATAAGGGCAGCAGAATGATGAACATGATCTATCTATTTTATTATTTATGTCTTTTTTTTGGACGAGTGGATAACCTAAATGTCGTTCATAACATTCTAAACTAATAAAAGTTTGGATGTGAGAGTTAATCTCCGATCCAAACTTATCAGATTCCAGAAACTCAATCACTGATAGAAAGCTTCACTATTGACGATTGCCATAGGGGTATGTTTTTTCTACGTGGACGAAGTGATGGAATTAAGCTGCAGCAGAATTAGAAATGCTAAAATAACTCTGTCCGTCTGTTTTTTAATATTTCACGCCTTAACGGATTTTGATGAATTTGACACAAAGGTCTGTAGATCTAGGTATATCCCCGTCTGATAATTTTCAAGCCTCGCCTCGGGGCAAGCCGCAAAAAGAGCTAGTTATTTTATTTTTATAATCATAATTACAATCCCATAATTGTACCAATCTACCTTGAAGACATCAGGAAAATAGAGAAGACTATATGAAATGACTAGCCACTTCCAACACGTAGCTACCTAACCGAGGACCATGAAGAAGATAATTAACTGATTAACATTAAACGGACGTAAATAATAACCATTCACGATTATTATAATGATCAATTTTCTTGTTTTTTCCCTCATAAAGCCTTAGTAAGATAATTATATTCGCGATTACAACGATCGTGGTACAAATGACGGCATCCTGGGAAACTTGGACATGAAGTCATCAGTAACACGAACTCAGATGTACAGTCACGCGCATTAATAATGGGTGAAAAGAGACCCATAAAGAAGTCGAAAGGCACTTGTTTTCCTAGTCATTGCATTTTTTTTTGTTCTGAACCATACCTAGGAACCTTCTAGTTACGGAGATGGAGGTCAACGCTGCAACTTTATCAATTAATCCAAGTTTTTAAAGTTATAACTTTACTTTAAATCCTTCTATGACCTCTGTACTATTCAATGCATCCACAATGTTATGAATGCGTTACATGGAGTCCTAGCGTAAACCGTAATTAATCACCCAAAAAAAAATCGTTTCCCAGCAAAATTTTATACGTAGTTACTTAGTTTAATGTACAGGTTGCTTGGTTGACGCCTTCGTGAAGGGTCCTCCTTGTCTGTATACACTTAGCAAATAAGATTTTTTTAAGAAAAGTTTGTGTTCCAAAATACTGTGTTCGTATTAACATGTAATGGAAATCAACATTTTAGAAGAAAACACTTATAAAAGTTGCGTGCTAAGTGCATTGCTCGTGACTGTACCTTCGATTTATTTACTTTGATTCAATGCAAAAACTAATAGATGTTTTATTTCCTGTGCTATTAACTGGTAGTTACACCTTAACGTTAGGTTGGGTGCACAATGAGCTTTTATTTTTATTTTAGTACCTAACTCTTGGAGATTATTGTTAAAGGATTAATGCCCGTTTTTAGGGTTCCGTTGCCAAATGGCTCATTCATCCTGTCCGTCTGTCTGTGTGTCCGTCTGTATGTCACAGCCATTTTACTCCGAGACTGTCGGCACCACACCACACACTGTTAACCTTTCTGAATCTCCGAAAATCTTACAAAATCGTGTAGAAAACCCGAACGCAAGTGTCTAAAATCATAAACATTCAGTGATAACAAGACGTAATAAATGCAGTCAAAAGCCCTTATCTCAATAAGAAAAGACTTTATCTGACAGTAAAATAATAACAACTATTTAGTTACAAGCAGAATTGTTCAAGTGCCAAAACATTTTGATGTTCTTTATTAAGTGCTTTTAAGTTAAGATGTACATTCTCTTTATCCATTTAATAACAAGTTTAAAGTTAGTGATATCACGGATGGGAAGATTCTGGCACTTCGCCAAAATGGCTGAAGTTTTCTGTACTCACTGTAGCAATCGTTAGCGGTTGTTGAGTCTTTTGTTAAGTCGGTGCTTACCTGTGGAAAGAGAAAATTTATTATTAGTTATGTTATACAGGGTGTTTGGAAGGTCGATGCAAAGCCGTAAAGCGGAGATAGTGTAGACTATTTAGGACCATTTGAACCGAAGTTGTCTTTAGACGAAGTGTGACTTTTGTTTTTTTACAAATTTTAATGATTTTTGAAGAGGAAACCGAAAATTATGCAGTTGCAAATAATGGCCAGTTCGAAAGGTAAATCATTTATTCTTTATTTTATTTTATTAAAGTAACTTGTAAATAATCATCTGTGTCATGTCATGAGACAATTATTTTACAGATATTAGAATATATCATAGTGTTGCCATACGTCCGGAACTTTCAGGACGAGTCCGGTATTTTAGCCAAGTGTTCAGAATGCGAGTAGAATTTAGCAATGTCCGGAATTTCCAAATTTAAAAAAATACAGTCTATGATAAAAATTGTCCATAGAAATCAACAGTATCACTTGAGTATCGATAAGGTTCGCGTTTGTGTATTTTCAATGCCTTCATATTTTGGCAGATCATGATAAATGTGCATACTCAACATAATCCTACACACGAGCTTTTAAAATTTATAATATTAGCAAAAAACCTTCAAATTATACAATTTCAAAACATTGCAAATGGGTAGTTTCATTCGTTGTGTATTTAATTACCTTGAAAATACCTGAAAATCTTTAAGGTCCTAGATTTTGTATGTTTTTACATCAAATTACTAAAAACAAGCATACATACGAGTACTTAGTTCAAATTATGCTAATATGCGCTGCCAACCAGACAACGTAGGATAATTATGAAGATCTTTAAATTCTAAACAAATGTTCTTACGGAAGAATTCTTAGGGTACGCACACATTGTGAATAGTATCTAAACACGGAATGTGTTTAGAACGCAAGGCACACTCTTACAACAATCCAAATTTTGTGACAAAAAAAAACAAAACAAATACGATCAAGAAAATATGGTCAAATCCTACTAATATTGTAAATGCGAAAATTTGGATGGATGGATGTTTGTCACTCTTTCACGTAAAAACTACTAACCGGATTTGCATGAAATTTGGCACACAGATAGTTTATAACCTGAATTAACACATAGAATACTTCTTATCCCGGTAGTACAATCCCGTGGGGCATTACCGAACTCTACGTGGGCAAAGCCGCAAGACTAAGCTAGTATTCAATACATTAAAATAGGTGATAATTATAATTATTTGTGTAGATATAAATAATATTGTCAATTATTGTTTAAATAAAACAATAATGCTGTCTCGTTGGTTTAGTGGTCGCAAGCTCGACTGCTGAGCATGACGTCCTGAGTTCTAGGTTTTACATTACATGTGACTTAAACATAGCTGGTAATGTGAGTGTACTATCTCTGTTCTCAAGTCTTCGGGGTAACAGGCTTGATATTATGGTATGTCAATCAAACAAAACGTATCGTTCTTTAAAGGTGTTTATAGGGCACGCTTGTATGTAGTAGCAAATTAAAGCCCGCATTCTGTTTAAGTTTTGCAATGCAAGTGCACCTTTACTTACATAACCTGTGCATCACAACTAATTATTATTCAGCATTTATACAGTAGAAGACGCAAATAAGCCAATTAAACGTGAGCAGACCGCAGTCATTAGTTCATCGCATACATTTTTTTAGACTTGCATACATTTTGTTCAATGTAATGTTCTAACATACTAAGTAAAGAAATATAATTTTATCTTGTTTTCTGCAACTAAATACTTTTTTTTTCTTTTTTTTTAGTAGCCTGTGCTGTCCCACTGCTGGTCATAGGCCTCCCACAATTCCTTCCATGTACTCTTTTCCCGTTCATCCTCGAACTACACTACTACTACTAAATATTTACTTCTAAAATTAGAAACATACCTATTTTCCGTTATCTAACTTCTAAGTATTCAAATTCTTTTCCACTGAAAAATAAATAATACTAAGTTCAAAGGAAAACTTGAAACTTTCGATTTAATATTAAGTAACCTCATTTTAATAAATAAATCAAACAAAGGTTGTGTTCCGGACTTTATGAAGGGTGAAAGACACTGTTGCCGGAAGGTACGAAATATAAATAGACAGTTTTATCGATTGAAAAGGGTCGAATACCTGTACCCCGTAAAATTGGCAGGATGTTCCTCCCTAAAGTCTGATTTTTATGTTATGTTTACATTATTTTGTGTGTGCCTTTTCAATTTCCAATAGTTTGGGACCGGTAAGTTGGACTTGTTTGTTGTAGTAGTTTATTTAGGTATGTATGTTTAGGTAAACATAATGGGTCCTACCAAGGAGTATCGTATTACCTAGTAACTAGTTTGTGGAAGCCAGACCGACAATCGCTTCATGTAAAGTACCCCCTACATAGTTATAGCCGACACTCAACATAGTTGGCATAGAGGCAGATGATGATGTCAAACTAGGTATACAGAACACTCCATTTGCACATCTAAGTAGGTACTCCATTTTGCTTTTAAGCTCCACAGGACGTAACAACAGGAAACAAAAAAAAAACTGAATCAAAAACTTCGCTAATACTCGTTCACTCACATCACTAACACAGCAAAAAATATAGTGCAACTAACAAATCCAGTAAAAAAGTAACAACAAACTTGTTTTATTAAACATTCCAATTAACGTCATAATTAAACAGCATGCAGCGGCCTTTAAGATCCAAGCTATTACATCTACAATAAATGCTTGATAATTATAGCAACACTGTTGTAATTGAAATGATCAATAAGACAAAAAAGTGCGTTTAAAATCTATGACTAATGGGTTGATTTTTAACGAACTTGGTTTAATTATGACGGAATACATGAGGATTATTTAAATGAAGTATTTCATGACTAGATTTAGCTATGTTGTGTGTCGGCTTCCAGTCTAATCGGATGCAGCTGAATACCAGTATTTTTCACGGAGCGACTGTTTATCTGACCTCCATAATCCAGTTACTTGATGATACGATACCCCTTGGTAAGACTGTATGTCAGACTTTCAGGCTACTGACTTACCTGTAAATTTTGTCAATTAACTACAAATGACAGCCGAGACTTAAGAGTGTAAAGAAGATAGGCAACACTAAAGAATGAAAAGTCATGTCCTACAGCAAAAGCGACCAAACATAACTGATACTCTTTTATTGGTAAATTAAACCGCTAATGTATTCCTATCACACGTAAACTACAAAATAATTACCCTCCATGTTAACATCAAGGTTAGAGAAGCATGGTGGTGTTAATCACGCGATAATGAGTCGAATGACGTCATTCATCGATTGGGCGTTGGGCCGATGACTGATGCGTTCACCCTATTTTAGGTCGAGGCACACAAAGTACGGTCTTTTCACAGTTGTATAACCCCCAATAGGAACAACCCAACACCGACCTTATTTCGACGAAAATAAAGATCACTTTAATTTGAGTAATGAAGATATCGGCAGGAAAGTTTTGAGTATGAATGTGGATGGGTATAAGAGTAGAGGAAGCCGAAAGAAACGATGGGCGGATTGTGTGAAGAATTGTAGAAAGAAGGTGACTGCTGAGATGACGAGTAATAGAGAGGTATGGACGAAGATATGCTGCGCCGACCACAAATTAATTGGGATAACCGCAGGAGAGTGATGATGAAAGATCGCTGTAATTCTGACAGAGTTACCAGTGACAACCCAAACACAACCTTATTGTAACGACGGTAAAGTTCACTCTGACTTTGACAGTGATACAAAGTCACAGGTAAAATTAATGAGACAGTACTGTACATTGATTCGTCGGTCCGTGATTACATTTATAAGGTTTCTTGTCAAACGTTTGGTCTTGGTGTTAATTGTGTCAAGCCAACTAAAGCTGACCTTTGATTAAATGATTTTGTGGGGGTGGCAGGGATATTTAAGTAAGTCTGTGAAGATTATAATAGAAGGTATAATGAGGTTTTTTTTTGACTGCCTCGTTGGTCTAGTGGTCGTAAGCGCGACTACTGAGCATGAGGTCCTGGATTCGATTCCCGGGTCGGGCAAATTGGTATTGGGTTTTTCCATCAGGAATTTTTTCAGTAGCCACCCGGTTGATGCAACAGGCTCGCCCTATATTACATGGGACTTAAACATAACTGGCGCAATGTGGGTGTACTATTAGGTACTCCTCTGCCTAACCCTTCGGGGATTACAGGAGTGATGTTATGTTTTAGTTTAATTTAGTTATGAAATAGAGAAAAGAAGTATATTCCCAAGTTATGAAATAAAATGTTATACAAATATCGATATTTAACTTTTTCTATGGTATTCTTAAGTCGTGTTGGGTCAGAGGTTTACGTCTCACCTATGATGCACAAGGTTGTGGGTTCAAATCCGGGTAAGTACCAACCTGGACTTAATATGAGTATGAAATCGCCGTCTCTGTATGAGAAGAAGCTTTTGCCCAACAGTGGGACAGTAATAGGCGGGTCCTAAATAAGATGGGGTACAGAAACTCATTTTCAATATTCTTTTACCAAAGGAATTTACTAGCACTGTTTTTGCGCCATCAATTCCCCATAGCAATTTATTATTGTTCATTAATTGAATTAAGTAATTAGAAGTTTTTGCTGACCGTATCAAACTCAAATACATAGCCAATGCCATATTTTTTGTTCGACATGAAATTACTTTTAATTCTGAATCGAAACACATAGTATAGTTGTTACAATGGTTTTAGAACGTCCACAGAATATTGAATCTTAACATGTGAAAATAAGGAAGAGATTTGTTTTGACGTTACAGACGGATTCGTTGATTTTTTTTGTTCTGTGTCTTGTACATGTGGCCATTTTATTTGATCGTATCAAACGTAATTTGATTTTCTACAAGCATGGGTATAAAAAGTTTGGCTTTTGTTACCTGATTAGCTCATACTGTCTACTTGGTAATGTATTTGATAAAAAACCTTACTTTTCCGAAATGTAGTTGGCTACAAAAGTAGTTTAAAAAAAAATGTACGGACGTATTATCATTCTATATTCAAATCCGTTTCCATTTGATATTCTTTCCATTTAAGCAAATATCAATGAGGCGTGTGTAAATTAAGTTGATTTTAGAATGATTAGTTATATAATAAATTGTTGAAGTTGTAGTGCGAAATAAACTTTGTGTGGAGGAACCACACAAATTTTTACTAATAATTCTAAAATCAACCTTATTTACTCAAACGTCAAGTTGATATTTGCATAAATGAAAACCTACAATAATTTCAAAAACATATTTGCTAACTAAAATTGGAAACGCAGGATAGGAAGGTACTTGTGGCTGCATTTATTAGTTTCCTCCTTTGATAATCTTGCTTCGTTGTAAGTACTAAGATAGTACTCAACAAAAAAAAATTTGCAGTAGGTACACAAATTACTGACAAAAGTAATTAAGTCAATTTTCAAGTTAGTTACGAAAAATTACACAAAGGTGGCGGATAGACCTAGATTATTGGAATGATTTATTTGCTAAGTTGTTGTCTCTTTCGTTTTAATAAAATAATTGCTGACAGCGATGTTTTTCGAAGTCACAGCCATATTTTTTGTGGTAAATCTCTTGGATTGGAATACTCTGGCCTGGTCTGTTTGTGGGAGTCTTGGGTCTACTAAACCAAGGTCATCATTAGCAACTGTCTCCCGCACTTTTGGCCAAAACCAGTTGAATGACAACGAGAGATTTAACTCACAATTTTGATCCTCCTCTGTCTACCCCAGGTCGGATGATATCCATGACGATTTCAAAACCTAAATAAATGTTACGATAATAAAAGGGCAGACTCACTCTAAGAGCATCTTATTAATATTGCAATAATGCAAAATATCTCTACTTATTCTGCAAGAAATGAAGCGTTGTTATATTACAAAAACACAGCCAAAGTCGTGGGCGTATCGCTAGCGAGATGACTACAAAGATTAACGTCGGCTCTTTAGTTTTTTGTTCACTCCATTGTTCGATGATAAGATGCTAATAACTATAGCAGGCTAGGGATGTGCCTTGTAAGTTGTAACTAAGTATTATTTATATTTAATATTTTTTCTCAAAAAGCTCGTGGCTAAATAATAACAGCTTGCCTAGGTTGGTCTGTGGATGGGTGACCACTCATTCTATCCATAACATACCGAGTTTCCTTCGTGCCTCGGAAAGCACGTTAAGCTGTTGGTCCCGGCTGTCATTTGTAGATCGTTGACAGTCGTTACAAGTAGTCAGTGGCCCGAAAGTGACAGCCAGTCTTACCAAGGGGTATATAACTTGCGGAATGAAGTGGGAGTACTATTAGATACATCTCTACCTAACCCTTAAAGGATTACAAATAAGTGTCAATTTCAAAAGTCCCAAAAAAAAACGCAGACATCTTTATCTCCAAGAAGAGGTAATTGAAAGAAAGCTGTTATATAGCAAAACATATTTCGACCAACTTGCATAATATATTTTTCTGTAGCCATATTGAAAAGAAAAAAAGATAACATGGAACATAGTAAGGGTGCTTGAGGAAAAAATGCAGGAAAACCGCAAACGAGGTCACTGTGATAGATTGTGTCAATGGAAACTGAATTGTTTCCATTCATGGTTCCAGCCGGCTTTAACTGGCTTTTATGGTATCATTTTGGGCCTCCCTTTTTTATTTATTCTTTTATTTTACAGAAGCACACTTTTTCCAAGGGGTATCGAGTTACCCAGTAAATTAGTAATCAGATAGACAGTCACTCCATGGAAAATACTGATATTTAGCTGCATCCAGCTAGAACCGACCCCAACATAGTTGGGTAAAGGTCAGGCAGATGATGATAATGCTTTAGTATGGCTAGCTCAGTAGGTTTCGAATGTAAAATTTATGACTGTTAATGCTAAAGTAACCTCAGTTAACAATCAACTCAGCCTATTATAATCCACTGTTGGACATAGGTCTCTCCCAAGTAGCACCACATCATACTGTCCTCTCCCTTCCCCACCGACTTCTGGTTAGTCAACCATATTTATAAGCCTTAAAACAACCTACCTCTTTTAAATTCGTTTTCAATAAGAAATATCAAATAGAGAGAGACAACAGTCAAAGTTAGACATCCGCAAGAGAACCAAGGTTACCGACGTAGCCCGAAGAATTGCCAAACTTAAGTGGAAATGGGCAGGGCACATTGCTCTCAGAACGGATGGCCGATGGGGCGAAAAATCTTGAGTAGCGAACCGGGAGACGTTGCGTTGGATGGCCTCCCACTAGGTGGACCGATGACCTGGTGATGGTGGCCGGGATTCGCTGGATGCGAGACGCACGAGACTGGTCAATGTGGCGACGCTTGGGGGAGGCCTATGTCCAGCAATGGACGTCTTTCGGCTAAAATGATGATGATAATGATGAACAGTCAACGTTTACCATGTCGGTTCACATGAGAATTAATAACCAAATATTGTTGACAATAACAAAAATAAATTAATAGGAACAATGAGCATAGATGTTGACAACCCTAAAACACCATGAAGAAATCTATTGGAACAACATAAAACACATTAAGAGCATGTCAAAACAGCACGCGTGTATCGTTACGTCATAAGCAGAGACTAGAGATTAATTCACAGAATTGACAATTACTATGACTGCTCGTTAAATAACTATACGCAGGTATAATAGTTGGCTAGAAGCTGTTATAGCCGATAAGAATGGGAGCTGGTCTGATCCCTATTATAAATAAAGATGTTGGTCTAGTGGTCGAAAGCGCGACTGCTGAGCATGAGGACCTGTGTTCGATTCCCAGGTCGGTCAGTGTTATTGGATTTTTCCATCAGGAATAGGTTGGTGGTAATAGGCTCGCCCCCTATTACATTGGACTTAAAACATAACTGGTGACATGTGGGTGCACTATAAGGTGCACCTCTGCCTAACTTTCATCAATCTCTCTCATCTCAGAATTAAAGACTTGTGGACTCGTGTTGGTTAGTAGATCATCATCTTATAATGGTTGGTAACAAGTAACATTTCATTAAAAGTGTTATTATTTCCTTTATATATACATATGTATTTGTAATCTCCTTTTAATTTCTTTTATTTAATTTATTTTTTAAAACGTTGCCCCACACTAGGAATTTCTCATGTATCGTGGGTGCGTTTACAAACATTTAAACTCACTTACACAAACAGCCAGACCCGGAACAACTACATGTAGATCATACAAATATTTGTTCCGTGCGGGGATCGAACCCGCGACACGTAGCGTAGCAGCAAATCGCTCAGCCACTGCGCCAACCGTGCCGTCGATTTTGATACTCACTCGATAAGTTTGGTTGAAAAAATATATTAACGACTTACAATTTAGCGCCAAACCCTTATTCCCCAGTTTGTTTTTTAAAACACCTAACACCTAAAACACCGTCTAAGGGCACTTGGGTTTTTGAGACGTATCGAATGATAGCTTAATCGTCGAAATCCATCCAGCCATTTGGAACATACGAGGTAACAAAGAAATTTACAAAGAAACAAACAGACAAAGAAACATACAAGATACACGCGAAAAACCTTCCTTGGCAGTCGAGTAAAAATACTTAAAAAATACTTAGTACCCATAAGGTCTAAGGTAACTGTGATGGTACCATAAGATCTTCAATAAAAATAAGTAACTGAAAAACCATAATTGCAATTTTATATTTTTAAAAGCGGAGGCCAATAAATTAATAGAGCTATTAATTTTTTATTGCGTTTGGATCAAAGATAATAATTCATATGATTTTATAAACCATAATCGGCTTTTTAAGTTCATTTTGCCGTTTATAGGACAATTTTATACCTGTAATAAAAATAATATTAAAAATATTATAATTAGTCGGGTATTGAAGTTTTATAACGTTTTAATGCCGTGCTTAGCTACTACTTATGTACCTTATAAGCACTTAAATATTTATCGATAATAGCCTTTTGGCTAATAGATGGCTATTAAGTATCTAAACCGCAATTTAATTACCTTTTAGAACTCTTAAGGATACCGATTTATTTTCTTCTAGTTCCTACAATTTTAGCTTAACTTACTAACATACGCAAAAATTAGTTATTGAAAAATTTGCGACGTACGTTTATGAAAACTTAGTGAATTAATTCCATGATAACTTGAAATTATTTCTAAAGAACTTAGTGAAATCATTCCTAAGGTATCTATAGCCACATAAGATATATCTCAGTGAATTATGATCGATCGCGAACTCTTGCCCTAACTATATCACTGCCTTTTGTTTTCTTTTTCGGATGGGAAATCATCAAATGACTCCTTCCGGGCGGAGTGGAAGGGAGTGTCAGACTTTTACCGACTTCAACCCATCCATGTTCCTTCTTCGCGCTTTGTGTTCCAGCGCCGCGGTATCTCTTTCGAACAGTCCCGCAGCCCCGGCCACTATATCACTGCTGGCCTATACTTCACCAAAGCTCTCGATATCCACCTTTTTTTTTGTTTTCGGGGGGAAACCTTCAAAAGGCGACCGGTCTTTGCGGATAAGACCGGGGAGTGTGGGATTTTTACCGCACTAAAACCACCCCGGTGGTCACCATCCGCACATGAGAGGAGGCACCGTTTCCTCAAGACCTGTCCGGAGCCCCCTCTGTGCAACGCCTGTTAAGGCACATCCCTGGGGCGACTATACAGAGATCTCCCCTGAGCCTCGCTGTGCAAGTGTGCACGGCAGCACGTGACCACTGTGCTGCCGGTCATCTCCGAGATCACTCGGTGAGCGCACAGAGTCCCCACTCTGAACGCCCGTGACCTCAGTGTCCCACCTGCTTTAGGTAATGCAGGCGGGGTT
Organism: Noctua fimbriata; assembly: GCA_905163415.1. Classification (NCBI taxonomy): domain Eukaryota; kingdom Metazoa; phylum Arthropoda; class Insecta; order Lepidoptera; family Noctuidae; genus Noctua; species Noctua fimbriata. The sequence goes on from LR990928.1 coordinate 3,475,645, forward strand.
TCGGCGTGTTAAGCGGCGAGGCGGTTGCCTCCCCGACGCCTTCTTCTAGTAAGCCATAGAATGATTCCTAGCTATGCCAGCCTAGAATGCCAGCTATGGCCGAAATTGGCTAGATGGCATCACTATTATCATCATCATAAGCACTGTCCCGGATCAGCACCACTTTAACACAAGCCCTTCACTTTTCTATAAAGTTCCATACTGTAAACCTTATAACCAAAAAGTCTGACAACCAGTCTTAACAAGGGGTATCGTATTACCCAGCACTAACTGGGTTGTGGAGGTCAGATAGGCAGTCGCTCCATGTAAAATACTGGTATTCAGCTGCAACCGGTTAGACTGGAAGCCGACCCCAATATAGTTGGGAAAAGGCTAGGCAGATGATGCAGATGATGACTGTAAACCTTATAAAAACTACACAGGGTGTAAACAGACCCTTCACATAGCCGTCAACCAAGCATTCTGTACATCAAACTAAGTAACTTTACGCAAAAATTATTACTGGGAAACGACTCTTTTTTGGGCTGAAAAATCACGTTTTACGGTAGGACTCAATGAAACGTACTCAAAACATTGTGCTGATAGATGGATTGAATAGCACGAGTGTCGTGGCGGTGTTTAAAGAAAAGTCGTACATAAAAAACATGTATTAAAAAAAACTTGTGAAAAAGTTGGAACTTTGACCCCCAATAACTCCGTAACTAGAACGTTCCCAGGTAGGTCTAGAACAAAAAAAATATCGCAATAACTGGGAAAACAAGTGCCTTTCGACTTCGTTTAGGGCCTTTTTACACCCTTTATACCATTCTCCAGCATCATCATCAAGCCTCGGATCGGGATCAGCTAGTAAAAATAAGAAAGAGCTATTGGCCATTCAGAGTGGCAAACTTTGAATGGCAACGCTTACACTAAAATATCTTAGGTACAATGACTTCGACGTAGGTCTTTACTTAAGTTTTGCACTACAAACTAAAAAGGAAAAGAAGAAAATCAGGTTTATCTATCAACATTGAACGCGTATTCAAAGTTTCATGACGGTGCTATTAACCGTTGAGGAGTCCTCTCGAGAGGAGGCGTACCTGACTGCAAGATCAAGTCATGTCTGTCATAAAAATATATTGTCACTGGAACCAAAGGTTTGTGCAAAATATCAGCTCAATCAGATACCAACAAGTGGTCGAAAAATGGTTTGCAAATTTTGAAGCGGACAACTTACATACTCGTACAAGCGAACAGTGCAAGTTACAATAAAAGCTTGTAATGAGGTGCGGTGATACCGATCTAGTGCAGTACTTATTGCTTCCATACTTACAAACAAAAGCACTTAAACGAAACAAAGCACCAAAAATCATGACATCACAGTCACAATGCTTGCCGAAAACAAAATCCGGTTTTGAATTTGCACAAAATCGGTAATGAAACGACGAACTCCCAGAAACCGGTTTGTTCCCAAATAAATCCGCCATCGATGCACTCATACCCGTTTAATTGCTTTAGTAGCAATAACCTTGTTAACTTTGTAATTATACCAAGGCCAGTCGGTTCTCACACTTGAATGGGGCTTACAATCAAAGCTTCGTAATGCATAATTCGTTTGTAAGTCAAGTGTTATTAACCTATTAACAACCTTAGAATAAGTAAAAGTAGGCTCATTATTGTCAAGAACGTTCAAAAAGGTGGCAGCATTGTGATCTGTCAAACAATTTTGAACCATATGTGGTGCAACTGTTGTCGTCAAATTGACCTGGCCTGCAAACGGGTATGGTATGGCTGTCCCAAAATATTGATGTTCCAGTCAGCAAGGTGGTAGATAAAGATGGCGAGAGATGAAATGAATAGGTAATGAATAATTATCGAATGATAAAATCATGGATTTTATAACGCGATTGCAGCTTTCATAGATTACTAACAAAAACATCTAGATTAACCCATTTATCAATGAACTAAACATAGCAAACACAAGAAAAACAGATAACAAATCTTAACAAAAGAAAAATCCTTGAACTGAACGAATGCATACATACATCACACTCAGATGCATATCGCAAAGGACATTATGTATTGTTTCGTAAGAGTGTATTCAGACAGTACGACAATGTACAGAGCACAGAAACGGCCGAACTAATAAAAATCGTGTCGCCCCCAAAATGCGTTAAGCGCAAAACTTCTGTCACAGACCGCTTTGACAGCTGTCAGTTTCTATTACGTCATTGGTGTCGTAGTGCAGTCGCTCCATGAAAAATACTGGTATTCAGCTGCATCCAGTTAGACTGGAACAACCAACCCCGACATGGTTGGGAACAGGCTAGGCAGAAGATGATCTTGCGATGACGCTACAATTCTTTTTGTATTTTTGGCTATGTTACTCCATCACCCTTAGTAGCACCCGCCGAAGCGTCTCAGTACTCTGTACTACGATCGCACGAACAAGAACGAGTCTTTATAAGCGACAATATAACATTGACATGACATGTAGTACGTGGAAAGCGTGTGAGTAAATTGACAGGCACTCGTGTGAAAAATATTGGCACCTTTTATTCATTTTGTTGAATGTCTTTCTTAGATATTGAATATCATTAATAAAATACTTAAATTATGTCAGTAGATAGTATACGCTGGTTTCTGTAACCACATACAACAGAAAATCGGCTTACATTTTTTTAAGTGCGGGTACACTGCTATCATTGGTTGAAGAAAATCATCTGGAGTCAATCTCTGGTCAATCTCAAGTCTTTCGACTGGCCTGTTGGTCTAGTGGTCAGTGACTCTGACTGCTATGCCGGAGGTCGTGGGTTCGATTCCCACACAGGACAAATGTTTGTGTGATGAGCATGACCATTTGTTCTGTGTCTGGGTGTAATTTATCTATATATGTATGTATTTAGAAATATATAAGTATGTTTATCAGTTGTCTAGTACTCATAACACAAGCTCTGCTTAGCTTGAGACTATACGGCGTTGTGTGATAGTTGTGGAATATTATTATTATTATATTATAATCTCATCACTTGATAATTTCAAGAAGCCATGTAATAAATAGTCTATCATATTCGTCCATTTTTATATTAAAATTGTCTATACATATCCAACCTTTTTTTTCTCTGTAAATTGATATGAAAACTGAAAACATCCACTTAATGGATTAAGCGGGAGATCAAATTATATTATTATATTTACCGTAGATTTTTCCGCAACAGACCAATAAAAATAAGGTGCTTACATTTTACATGCTACCATAAACTCACATTTTTTGTTCTTTGGATCTAGGCAGTAACTACAGAACGCCTGCTGCGATCATTATTCGTTTTGCTCTGTCGATTTACATTAAATACATTTTGCGTTGGTTCCTTTATTCATTTTTACAACACATTTTTTTTTTCTTAAAAAAAAAACATTTAAAAACAGTGGCCGGTGTCTGAAGCAAGTTAAGGTGGTTAGGAATCCAGAGACAAGATCCTTTTCAACAATTTGCCCCAAAAACACTTTAGAAATAAAAAGATGTAACTGGTTTCTTTAAAGACTTTTTAAAAATACAAATATATTTAAATAGCTGCCGCCTAACGCGACTTTTGTGTCGTACAATTGTATCATCCAAGCGGGTCTTAATCGATGCATGCGCCAGATGTGGGCAAAAAACACCGAATAACATCGCGATTCATTTTCATAATGCAAGCCTCTGAAACAAAGACATTTAAATTTATAATTTAGTTAAGATAAAGTCGCAAACGTGAAGCTCGCTTTATATTTGAGAATAATTAAAGTCGAATTCTTATTTTTATTCAAAATTTTAATTTCTTTTTGGTTTGCAGAGACAAAGTGTATTTTATTTATAACTTTTTTGTTTTAAAGAATTAAAAAGAATACTTAACATTACATAGAGCAGTCGTGCGTTCAAAACAAAGCAAGTAAAACGGTGACATAACATCCAGAGGTACTGGCAAGTCCTAGAACCAAGTGTTAGAAGCCATGTGACATCCACCAATGCGCACTGGGCATACCTGGTGGATTTGAACCACCGCGACCACTTCCAGTGACAGAAAGGAGGCCTACACAGACCAGCAGTTGGAACGTAATAGACTGATTATTCCTGACATTAACATGAAGCCTGTAATCCCCCAAGGGTTAGGCAGAAGTGTACCAAATAGTACACCCACATTTCGCCAGTTATGTTTAAGTCGCATGTAATAGAGGGCGAGCCTTTTGCCATCAACCGGCCAGAAATTCCACAAAAAACACTTTGCCCGACCCGGGAATCGGACCCAGGACCTCACCCTCAGCAGTTGCGCTTGCTAACACTAGAACAATGAGACAGGCTAATGATTCGTTACATAATAATGAAACACAGAGTATTTTCACTTTAAGTTAAGCAACTATAATGTGATTAATAACAAAAGGAAACTAGGTGAAAATGTTAGCAAACACGAAATAAAAATCAATAAAACGGACACCCATTAATAACTTTAATAAGGTAAGTAAGTACTAACTCGAAAACTTAAGAAATATAAACGTAAGTAATAAAAAATTATGTAATATCCTTTATATGTAGAACAAGTTCAAATCGGTGTTAAATACTTATGTAATATCTAAATTGACATTGACTTTCGTTGAAGTAATCTTTTTACATAATGTTAGACTAAACCAGTTTCTGTTTAGCGTTGCAGAAACTGATATATTATACCTAGAGTCTAGATTTATTTACGAATTTAGCTGCTATAATATCTTTTTCCGAAGTTCTTTTTATCAAAGCATAAGCAACAGAGGTGTACTTAGTAGTACACCCACATTTCACAAGTTATGTTTAAGTCCAATGTAATAGGGGCGAGCATATTGCCATCAACCGGACACAATTGCAAACTCCGTGGCTGCTAATGAAAAATTCCTGACGGAAAAACAGAATAACAATTTGCCCGACCCAGGAATCGAATCCCGAACCTCATGCTCAGTAGTCGCATTTGAGACCAGTAGTCCAACGAGGTAGCACTTTTCTTAAATTCAATTACATAGTCAACGCTTTTCCTTATACGCTTTTCCTATTTATTTCCATCTAAAGATAAATATTACCAAGTAATCTTCAAGGCTAGAACATGTGCGATCGATTATAACATCTAGCATCCGCTAGTTTGTTTGTATGTCAATCGTGGCCAGTCGTGTTGGAAGCAGTAAACATTTAAGATGCTAATGCACACGTTTTCGATTTATATAATAGATGTTGTTATTTTTAATGTTAGCTGTGTTTACCGCGTAATAGCTGTTATTTGACTAATATTGCAAAAAAAAAATGCAGAGATTTTTGATACATTCTACGACAACACGGAAATGGAAGAAAAATAATTTTATAATTTTATCTCTTGTTTAACAATTTATCAATTTTATTCAATGAATTTTAATTTTATGTCGATCTTTATTTATAATTTTACAAATTCACCAACGTAGTATAATCTTAATTTTATTTTATCTATTTACTAATTGTCAAAAATTAGTAATTTTTAATTTTAATCAATTTTGTCATAATTATTCTGCTTTTCACTATTTTAAATTTAAATTTTGTTTAATTGAATATTGAATATTGGCGCTTAGTACTTACTAAGTTAGCTTATTTTCCGAATTTATTGTTTTGTCCTTGTGGTGTTTACCTATAAGTTATTTTTTGCGCTGTAATTTAATTTTAAGAATGAATTATGTCGTTGTATACAGTGGAACAATAGTTGGTAGACCTAATATAATAAATTAAAAAAAAACGTGTTGCGCCGACCCCAAATAAAATGGGACAAGAGCAGGAAGATGATGTTGATACGACCATACGTATTAAAAACCTGATAAAGACTGAATAAAACTTACATAACGATTCATCATCTTGTGTAGCCTTTTCCCAATGATGTTGGGGTCGGCTTCCAGTCTAAACGGATGCAAAAGTATTTTACCAGGACCGACTGCCTATCTGACTGCCATAACCCAGTAACTGATTATGTTGTTATAATCTTTAATAGTAAGTCATTTACGAGAGGGACTGGACTACCCAAAACGAAGAAAAAATCCGGGAGTCAAAACCAACATATTTTACTCAACAGTTTGGCTTTCGAACACAAAAAAAATAAGGCAGTTAATTAAATCAGAATATTTAGTAACATAATAACCGGTAATTTTGCACAACAAACAGGTATTGTGCATAATAACAGATTATAAAGATTAATGAGCAATCAAAACGGATAATTAGGACCGGAATTAATTGTTCATTAATTTGCATGTGTAATAATTTATCATAGGTATAGTCAGCAACAAAAATCAATTTACACATTGCATCGGTGCAATAAACTCCGTGCCTCGGAAAGCACGTTAAGCCATTGGTCACGGCTGTCATTTGTAAATCTTTGGCAGTCGTTACAGGTAGTCAGTGACCCGAAAGTCTGACAACCTGTCTAAGAAAGGGGTATCGTATTACCCAGTACTAACTGGGTTGTGGAGGTCAGATAGGCAGTCGCTCCATGTAAAATACTGGTATTCAGCTGCATCCGGTTAGACTGGAAGACGACATCAACATATTTGGCGAGGCAGATGATGATGACTATTAGCGTAGTAGATGCACATAAATGCATACAACAAGTATGTGTATATTCACGGCCATCAGAGCTGATCTACTTCCTCATATCTTTGATGATCGATTAATTGAAAGGTTTCTTGTTGACCTTATTAATATGGATCTAGTTTCACCTTATTTAGTAGCAAAACTGCATCATACTACGCGGTAAATGATTAAATTTCAAGACATGTGAGATCTACCAACCCGCAATGGGCCCACTCCTGCTCACAAACAGGCGTGTGTCCCAGCAGTGGGAACATAGTGAGCTATTCTACAATAACAGTCGTAAGGTAACATTCTACAATCTATTCTATCCCACTGGGATGAAACGTCTCCAAGAGAGGATTTATCTAAACTTTTACACAAAAACAATAGTTGTGCAATAAAAATAATTACATCACAATGTAAATTAAACGACTTGGTCTGGGTGGATTCTTTGGATTCTAAATTAAGATTTTTGTAGTCTAGTCTTTTCTTCTCTTAATCTTCTGATATACCTAGCTAGATCTTATATAATTTCAAGAGTTTTATATTTAACGTGGGCAGAGCAAAAGACGTACCTATGTAAGGATCGTAACAGGTGACGTTTTGAGGTTTCTACCTACCCCCGTGTGAACAGGCGTGAGTTTCCGGTTATGTTTTACAATACCATGTATTTAAAAATATATAAAATTTCAATCACAAAACCTGAATGGTTTTGTGATTGTAACACATTGTGCTACCTTTGAATCGACGGCTAAACCAAAGAGGCAGTCAAATTAGATTCATGAGTTCAAAACTGAAGTAAAAATAGCACATACAAAACCACAAACGACCACCCATTAAACTTTCGCTAAATGAAAACATCCAGATTTATTCCTGCAAACTGCAACCTTAAAGACACTTATCCACACAAACACATACGGACTATTATTGCTCAATTCACAGAATCTATTTATACTATAAATTGCTCATGACCCCAATAGAGGCTCCAAGCCAATTTTATTGTTTGTACCAAGTGCGAGGCTCACAATTGCTCAATAGACCAATCAAACTGATGATACCTCGGCACAAGTGATTTACATTACATTGAATAAGAACTGTGAAGATTGAGACACAGAAATAAACTAGCTAAGTCTTGCTTGAAAAGATTTTGAAATAGTGTGAACGAAAATTGATGTACAAATGTAAGAAGCTGATTTGGCATTTTTTTTCGCTAATAGACACGTAAATATTCAAGGTAATATTCTTATTAAAATAAAGCATAAGCATAATCAGCCTATAATGTTCCCACTGCTGGGACACAGGCCTCCTCTCTATGAGAGGGAATGGGAATAAAGAATTTTTGTAATGTAAAAAATGCAATAAAAACACCAATCATATAAATGGTTGCGATGACTCGTCGCAAACGGAAATCATAACTACATAATACAATAGATATAAGAATTTGAGAAACTAAGTTTAAAACAAAAACTTATAATAAGAATTAATTATTAACTATTACAATTGAAAAATAAACACTAACGGCGGTAATATTCAAAATAGACACGAAGACAAACGAACAGAATAATAATTTATTAATTACAAGAAAGAACATGTCTCAAGTCTTGCATTTAACTTCGTTACAGACGGGCGACTTGAGAACCACACGTAAGCCATTAAATAGTCGCTGAATATTAATAGACAGGCCTCAAATATGAAATCTTATCCGGGATATTATTACGTCAGAATTTAACGGCATCGACGTTATATGGCTAATTTTAGTTACTGTTATCTAATATCTAATGATCTGTAATAGTTTAATGAGTAATAAAAACATTACTTTACCACTCATTGCGTTATTTTATGTGTTTCATAATTTTAGAATAAGATCCTGACCTTTTAAGGACTTTGCATTGGAAATTCTAGATTTCATAGTTTCAACTCATTATTACTAGTTTTATTGTGATGTCGGTTAAAACGAGTGATCATATTTCACATTTAATTTGCGACTTACGACTCCTCTACAAAGGATCGCTTGCAAGTTGCCCGTCTACAAAACTATAAAACAAAACAAAAATAGTTATTTTTCGCCTGACAGGACGTTGCTGTCTCTTCGATAACGAGTGTTATTAACACGATCTTGCGATTAATTATCTTATATTCCTTGCTATATGTGGTCATGCTATGGCCCAAGGCACTATGGGGTAGATTGGCGTAGTATATCAGTCGTTAATAAAGCATCGATTGGTTATTTTCATACATATTCCATACTGGACACCCCCTGTGAGTTGTCTTAAAGACATGCCATGAAGGGATCAGATATTCCGGTGCATTTCTTCAGCTTAAGAATATTATAGTTACAGGACAAGAAGGAGGGACAAATATTCAAAGTCGATGCCCAATCTTCAGTATTTAGAGAGGCACCCAAAGAAGAAGAAAAAACTATATTGAAGGCATATTTGATTTAAATCCAAATTACCATGCAATGATACTTCAATAATCGACACTGGTCGAACACAAATTGAGTTGTAGTCAATCGACACGATTCGATCGACTGAGAGCAGCGGTGGTCCAGTGGTGGCGACCCCGACTTACGAACAGGAGGTCGTGGGTTCGAACACAGGCAGGCGCTTTACTTTGTGTTATATATTTCATCACCACTGCTCTCAAAAACGGTGACCTAAAATATTGCGAGGAAACCGGCACGTCCTAGAACCAAAAAATTCGAAGACATGTGACATCTACCAACCCGCATTGGGTCCGCGTGGTAGATTATAGCCCATTCCCTCTCATAGAGAGGAGGGCTTGTGTCCCAGCAGTGGGAACATTATAGGCTGATTATGCTAATGCAATCGACACGACAAGACAAAAAAGCCACTGTCAAGATTCCAACAAAAATGAAAACATTTACCATAAAAGTAATTCTTCCCCAAATTAACACAAATATTAAAGCGCCGATATTTCGATCAGTTTATATTCATAGAAGGATTCATCCGTGAGGAAACGGTAAGGGAATACTAATCCCCTAGAGCGCCGGGCATACATTCGTTAAGGTCAGGCCTTATCGATGTGAACTCGGTTTCATGCGACTGCAAAACTATGAGGTACGGCGTTTTTACGTTTCGCTCTAGTTATGAAATGCAAGGTTTTATGGCAAAAATTTTGCTGAGTTCAATTTCGATAAAGTAATAATTTTAGTTCTGGGAAGCGAATTTGTGGGTAGAAATATGAAACTAGGGAAATGGGATGACTGTGTGATCTTCTTTTTTTGTTTGTGTGTGTTTGAAAATAAAAAATAATCTAGAAGTGCAGACATGGGCAACTACAGTACTTTCACAGTTTTTATGCCTTGTGACTGGGACTGTAACTACATTTCATTGTTGTCTTCGACACTTCAAAAGTGCCTGTAACTGGCCTACTTGAAATAAATGCTTTGATTTTGATAGTATCGTTTCTTGCCTTATTCGCTCAATTCTAAAGCTTACATTCAGTTGTTGCGAGGATAACAAGAAAGTCAAAGTCATGGAGAGAAGAGAAAAAACAATATAATCTACAAGCAATAATCTCACTTCATATACTATTAATCCTAAAAAGACTGTGTGCCAAAAATTTGAATGCAACAGTTCCATGACTCCTTGGCAATAGCCACAAACGTAGTTAATCTGAATAACTAGATTCCAAAGTAGTTACGAACGACCAGACTGCTAAAGGCGAGATCAAGTGAATTAAAAAAGATGCAATTGAAAAGGACACTAGCAACTGGCGTTTAGCCAAGAAAAAGTTAAAAGAAAAATGTAGTAGAAAAATAACTGTTCTATTTGATAAAAGTTCATAGCTAGTGTTCAAAGGTCAAAATACAGGGGTTAAAAATATTCAAAGCAGGGCTCAGTATGTTACCCACGTACACACTTTATGTAATCTATCATCGGAACGCTTACACAAATAAAATGTTTGTCATTCCGATGAAGAGCTTTCTCAAAAATAGTCCTTCTATATTGAGGAAGTAATATTAGAAAGTTATAACATTTGATGACAAGCATGGATATGGGTATTTTAAAGAGTTCGATTCGAGTCATGGTATAGAACCTTTCTTTGAATAAAACTGTCCGGGATGTCGTCACGGTGTAAACTTTGATTGTAAACAATTAGTAGCCATTGTTTTCATCATGCATGAATGATCGATTAATATTAATATTCTCAGCTCAGTGTTGTCCAGGAAAATTGCCAAGATTTACTGATATGGAAGGAGCTAGTGATGCGCTCATCAATAACTAAAGCTTTGTTGTAAGTGTACATTCTATTAAAGCTATAAACATAATATTGGTTACTGATTCTTGGAATGTAGAAACCGTGAATGGCAATAAAAGGATTAATGATAAATAGATGTGTTTTCTCGTAGAAGTGCTAAACTTAGCAATCCTAAATTTCAGAACCTGATAAGACTTGCTGATTGCATTCTATTTCCTTTTAATTTAATGCTTAATTTAGATATAATTAAGTATCTGTTTTCATTCGTAGTTTAAGTGATGTTCTAAGGTTTGACCTCTGTGAAGTTTCCAACGTTATTCAAAACAAAAATGTAGAAGATCAAGATCAATGTCATAAAATGTCTGATGATAATTATTTTTCTTCATCGTTTCACAGCATACAAAATTAAGTAGAACCGCAAAAGGCAGAAAACAAAACTTCAGATGAAGATCAAGGAAAACTTAGCAATATCGCTGAGAAAGAATCTCCAAGATATTGCATAAGCGAAAAACTAAGATGTTTAAGATAAATTAATAAGTCGATGAACGAGCGATTATGTGAGCGGAACTTGAGAAATTCCCAGTTGGTAAGAAATTGAGAAAGTTTTGTGTAAACTTACGTGATAAAATTTATTAAAATGGAGTCCCATATGTGCGGTATGTGTGTGAGAAATGTGTGGAAGTTTTATTCAGTTAAAAATCTGCATTTAAATACTTGTACTTGTTTCCTTTTTGATGTTGCTCATAATACGCGAGCGTACAACTGGTGACCTGTTAATAGATAAACACAAGATTTTCTATTACCATAGTACATACAGAATCTACTTATTGAAGATTTGATTATGTTGATATCCGAAATTAAGGTCTCAACGAAAACCAAATCGGTAGTTCAAAAAATAAATTCAATTCAAAACCTCCAAATGCATTGGCTATCAAAATTCAACACACGGATGACACAACAAGTGTGCAAAAAGAAACAGCATCAATAACAAAGCTAAACAAATTGCCTGGTCAAAATAAATAGCGGACAGTTTTCCTCCGAAAATATAAGCAAGAAAAATATGTACGTCCGGCACGCGATGGACATATTTTTTGGTGATTCTGAGACGTTCGCAGATATTATTTATGATATGTTGAGTTTGGTAGCATACGATGATATTTTAGGAGAGGAAAATGTACATCAAAATGTTGGGTCAGGCAAATGCAAACATATGTAAAGCAGTAGGTAGACTTGGAGTACGGGAGATGGTGTCACTAAAACAGTAGGTATAGCTATTTAATGCCCACTTGAAAGATAATGATGGCCTTAATGGAAATTTTCAGAAACGATGCCTTTTTATAAAGTCAGTTCCTGAAATCAAGTCGAGTTCATCATGTGTATTTTATAAACATCGCTGAGTTAAAGCAAAAAGTAAGGATGCATCACTTCGGGTAAATCCACATATTAATTTATTATACTACTTAAAGTTTGACCTTGGCAATAACAACATCATTTCCATTCTTGCAAATAAACTCAGGTACAAAGACCACAATGAAGATTTAAGTACTGGTTACGTTAAAGAAAAAGTAAACACAAGTACAGACGCTATTTTGAACACAGATTCACTTAAAGCTAATCAAAACAAACAAGAAAACATCGTCAGTAACAAGCTATAAAGTAACAAATCAAATGACGAGGAGCATACAGTAAAAACTGATTGTAATGATACTAAATTGAATGTAACAGAAGCTAATTCTCTAGTGGCCGTGACCTGACATTACAAAGAATAGCTTCAGCTTGCGATTACATCATTTCTCTACTTGTACAAAAGGTGTAGCTAGTTTATGGTCATTACTGTCCTGAGAAATGTCATTACCTGTTGTCAGTTGAGTAGTTTGTTGGTAAGGAATGACGTTCTATAGAATTACGACTTGGCAGCGGTGTTGCTTGGTTTGGCTGGGAGTTGAAAGATTGTTTTTGAATAAAATTAGAATTAGATTGATTATTCAGATTTTAAGTTTTTTTTCGGCTTTGACGTAATTAATGTCGATTCATATAAATAATTAAATAAAAATGAGAAAGTAGCTTTGTGGGATCCGTCAGTTATTACCTTTTGACGCCTTGTCGGCTGCTGATAAAGACCATGCATTAGAACAAAGGATATTTTTATGCTCCCGTGGAATCTTTTCCGTCCTCCATACGAGCGAAACCGTGGGCCGAAGTTAGTCATGAAAAAAATCCTAGCTACAGGCAGTTTTGGTTCTAGAGAAAGGAATCCAACAATTCTAACTGTGTCAATGATCGAGTACCGCTTTCTGACCAAACCCTTGACTCAACTGTCTAGAGAGAGCCTCTTCAGGAGTTGACCGAGGCTCTCGACAATTTGTCCAGACCAAATATCGGCACGATCATCGAGTTTACACACGATATGTCTATACTGGAAGGGTTAGGCAGTGTGTCTATAGTACACAAACATTTCGCCAGTTATGTTTAAGTCCCATCTAATGAGATTCGTGTGTGTGTTCATGCAAAATGAAACATGTTATGTGTGTCAATAAACTACTTTTGACGAATATTTTTGTCTGGTCCCACGTCTGATATTAAACGTTTTTAGGTCATAATATATATGTCAACCGCAAAATTTAACAAAATATTTAATGATATCAAAACTGTCGTTAAGTGGTCATAAAAGACCGTTTCTTATGCATTATTATGGGGTACTTAGCCACTTATGGGTGCCTGACCAATTATATATTAAATACAATTGGTCAAGTACACTATAAGAACCTCGTATTTGGTTCGACAAGGTTAAGACTCCAACATGATACTTATGTTTTGTATTCGTAAATGATACTCATTAAAATTTGTATTGTATTGCAACAATATAATGGTGTTTTCAAACTAATTACTGTGAGAATAAGGTCGAAATTAAAAGCTATAAAACACTTAATTTTGCACAACAGTCCCGAAATGGTCGATGTCTATCGTCAAAAAATCATGAATCTAAAAAGCAATCATGACTACAAATCTGTTTTTGCAGAGCCTTTTTGAAATTCACGGTCAAAATCTGCCAGTTTTACAAGAACTAGCATCAGAGGCCCTAGTACGAGTGCGCAGTGTAAACTTAACGTAAATACGTCAATTTTAAAATTAAAAATACTCTTTTCACATAATTATAATACTTTCGTAATTTTAATAATTTTTTCATGTCATGGATGATACTATGATACTGAAACTTGGGAGAGGCCTATGTCCAGCAGTGGACGTCTTTCGGCTGAAATGATGATGATGATGGATGATGCTGATTGCGTTTGTTATTTGCAACAAACGCAATCAGCATCATCCATCATCATCATCATGTAACTAAATTGCTAAAGGATAATTGTATTTTCGATTCAAAATCTACGTATTTACACTGCGCACTCGTGCTAGGGCCCCTGATCCTAGTTCTTGTAAAACTGGCAGATCTTGACCAGGAAATTCAAAAATGCTCTGCAAAAACAATTTTGTAGTCATGATTTTTTGATGATACACCTACGTAGCAAGTTTAGCTTCGCTTCTATCTTCGATCATCATCATTCATGCAAAGTTTATCAAGTAATCAACCATTTCGGGACTGTTGTATAAAATTAAGTGTTTTATAGCTTTTAAAATCGACCTTATTCTCACAGTAATTAGTGCCTCAGATCTTTAAAAAATCACAGGCAAAAGAGGAATAACATTTTATGGATTTTACATACCTTTCCGTTAAACTTCTAAACGCATTATTTTATTCCCATCCCATCCTAATAATTTCCAAACTACTTATTTCATGTTCAACATAGTAATCTCGATCCCTACATTAGGTTAGTAATCGATTCAGTGAATCGTACTTAAACTTGGAACAACCCGTGCTTATCAATTTAACATGAACGATGATGATTATTGGCCATTTCAGAGCTAAGGGTCTAACTAAGGGTCGTTACTTACTATCACCCTAAGGCTGAATGCGTGTATGTTGCGTATTATGGGAAAATATAAAGGAACAGACGTTTCTTTTTGGGAGATAATGGAAGTTTTGTCGACCAGAAAAAATTGTATCAGAAAAGCTTTGTGTATAGAATGTCGTCCCTTTTTCAAGACAGTTAAAAAGTGCCTGTGTTGGATCATACAATGTTGTCAAGTTCATTGACCTCAATGCAATTTAACATAACATCACGCCTGTAATCCCCGAAGGGTTAGCCAGAGGTGTACCTAATAGTTCACCGACATTTCGCCAGTTATGTTAAGTCCCATGTTACAGGGCGCGAGTCTACTGCCATCAATCGGGTACAAATCCAGACTCCGCGTCTGATACTGAGAAATTCCTGCTGAAAAAACTCAATAACACTTTGCCCGACCCGGGAATCGAACGTCACGAAGATACTTAATCGATTCGTGGTGCAAGCGGGCCTTAAACTACTACAAAAAAGTTCGCCCCTACTTTAACATAATTATATATCTAAATGCTCTAGGTATATAAAAACTGCTTCACTCCCATTGGCTATTGCAATTAAACGTTTAATGGTCTAGTAAAATTAATTACGACCAGTCGTAATCATTGTAGGGTTGTCCTGCAACATTATCTGAACATATCAGGACGCGGAGCTTTCAATGTATTCCTTTATTTTTTCTTTAGACTAGCTTTTGCTCATCGCTTCGCCTGCGTGTATGTGGGGAATTATCTCTTGGAAACACTACCGGGATAAAAAAATATCCTATGTCTTTACTCAGGTGCTGGTCTACCTGCGTGCCAAAGTTCATGGAATTCCGTTCAGCCATTGAGGCGTGCAAAGGTAGTAGACAGAGCTACTTTCGCATTTATAATACCTACTAGCTGTTGCCCGCGACTTCGTTCGCGTGGAAATTTTGTAAGAAAAAAGTAGCCTATGTGGTATTCCAGACTATAATCTATATCTGTGCCAAATTTCATACAGATCCGTTCAGCCGTTTTGACGTGATTGAGTAACAAACACCTATCCATCCAGACTTTTGCATTTATAATAGAAGCAAAGTAAGATTGGTATGGATATCATCAGGTTCCCAAGCTTTTAATTAATTACTTTATTTTATCTTAGGACTTCCTTTGCGGATATTTTTTTTGATTTTTTATCTAGTTTAATCGGACATATGCCACATGTGATTAAAGGAGTTTTATGACTAATAGGGGCTGGTTTAATTAAAATCTGTTATCTTTATGCGCTAGGTTGGAGATAGGGAAATAGACCTACATCAGTTTAAGATAAATCTTGAATTGATTTTGTAAAGCGATGTTCTTCTCTAGGTAAAGTGATCCTGTGGCTTTTAGGGCTAAATACGTCGCTTTATGTTAAATGTTGTGCCCTGTTAATCAATCACCATATTGTCCTCCAACTTGATTACATTTTTGTTCTATTTTTCCGTAAAAAACTTCCTACAAGTATCTATTTTGAACTCCATTGTATTCATTGACATAAACTAGATTTTTTTTATTTACAGGGTGGTAGGAACGCCGACGCTAAAACGGTTACCGCGTATTTAGTACTTCATTCTGAAGGCCCACACATAAAAATCTTTCATCGATTATTAAAAATAAGCTGTTTCCTACAAAACTGCAATATTAATTGACAAAATTTATGAAACAGCTGTTGTTTTTTAAATTACAGATGAATAATTTCTATGTGGAGGGTTCAGAATGATGTAATGAATACGAGGTAACCGTTTTAGCGTAGGTGTCCCTTACACCTTGTATATTTAGTAATTGTAAATACCGTTAGATTATAATGTATCTCGCGAGATTGTAAACTCTCGAAAGATTGTGAACCGTAACATACTGCTTATAATTTAACGCATTATTTTTCAGTAGGCAGTTTACAATCTTCATTCCAAAAATTCATAATCAAATATAGTACACTCTCTACTGAATATACTGTAAGATATGCAATTATAACGAATTATAAATTTCCCTTTCGATTATTTATAAATTTTAATTACAGTAATCATGTTTTCTCCCAGCCCTAACCATCAGTTAATGCGAGTCGAGCACTAGCGTCGAGCACTAGCACCGAGTATTTGCAACAAGTAGCTACGAACGTTAAATTAAGCCTCGGGAACAGTTAACAGTGATAAATCAATTTGGAACCGGTTCTAACGCATGTAACGTAAACTCTAGTATGTGAGAACGTTATATTTTAAATGCTAGTTAAAGGGCAGACAATTACATGGGAGAGAATACTGAGGATTCTTGGGAATAGAATAGTAATTTGCCTTTAGATTTAGAGCTTAAGAACAGGAATTTGTTTTGCACAGAGTAAGGACACTGGCATGATGTGGAGATGTTTTTTTTGGTGCAAGGAGATCCTTATGGATACCTTCCGCCTAGGGAAAAGAAAGAGTTATGTCCGGCTTCTACCGACTAGACGACAGTAGAAGGGACAGTGGTTCCTGCTACTATCAAAATTCAGAGGCCCAGGATAGAGTTTGTCTCCACCGATCGCAGTATCAGATTGAATTACCCACGGATCTCGGCCAGTTGTATTCACTTATCCGTTTCCCACAAAAAATGAAGAATTAATGTTTTTATCCACTGATCACGGTATCTATGGCTACACAAAGCTTATTATTTTCGAAACTGATCACGGCGTACAGAGACAAGAAATAAAGTATAATATTTTTCGAAACTGATTTTCCCAAACGAAAAGAAGTTATAATTTGCCAAGACCTAGCTTAATGGTTATTGAAAGAAGGTGTAAGAAGTTTTGGTAGACAACTGTCCAGATGGGTGGTTTGACAAAAGTAGAAAGTACTGAAGTAGGTAAATGCTAGGCACAAACGGGAGGAGGAGTATAGGAACTCAGAAAAGAGCTGAGAAGAATTATGGAGCGTAAGAACAAGAATTGACAGTCTAGAAGTAAACTTATACTGTCACTTACGGGATATCTCCCGTGTTTCAACAACAGCAACAACAGCGTCGAAATATCGGGAGCTCAAAATAATGAACAATCACGGAAGATATCCCGTAAGTAGTGTAATATAAGTTTAGTTGTAAACCGTGAAAGCTTAAAATAGTTTAGAAGGAGGTTTCGGTTTAGTAGTGTAGTATTTTAGAAGTGAAGAACATATTGTTAACTCTATTGGTACAAGTTGTCGATTCCCAGATCAGGCAAAGTTTTATTGGATTTTTCCATCAGGAATTGCTCAGTAGCAGCCACGGGGTCTGGATTTGTGCCCCATTGATGGCAATAGGCTCGCCCCCTATTACACGAGGCTTAAACATAACTGGCGAAATGTGGGTGTATTATTAGGTACACCTCTGCCTTAACCTGCGGGGATACAGGATCATGTTATGACGGTAAAAATGTTTTTCTCTTCAAGTAAATATCAAACAGCAAATAAAATTTTCAAGATTACTGTTTTTCTTACAAGCATGTTGTAAACTAAAATGAAAACTGTAATCCATTTAACGACAAAATTATCGCTTTTCCTAGAATTATAAAACAGTCGTAAAGAAGTGTTGATGTTTAAGAAATATACCGCCGTATCGTATGGTTGCGAGTGTGAAGATTACTATCGTACGTCCTAAGTAACTTCTGGCCGCAATGCCGAGAAGTAAAGAAGTTTTACATTGCAAAATCATTCAGGATGTTCGCAGATGCACATGAGGATTGCTTTTACAATGCGTAAAAGGTGCGGGTCCCTGGTGCGCAGGGTATGCGGCAGCACCACAGATATAGATAGACCTAGATAACGCGAGAGCAACTACTTCGCGTGCCATATTATTATGTAGCTTACGTACAAAAATCGTAAGTGGCCAACTTCGAACTCAGTCTGCATCGGAGCATAGCGCTAGTCGGATGTCAGTGGGCGTCATGGGTAGGACGAGGGGGGCGCCGTCCGCGGCGGCGTCTTTGAATCGATTTGATTTTCCCATCACTAAATAGTGCTTGTGACGTCATAATAGGTAGTCAAAAATTGGCACGCTTGGTTTTCATACAGATCGTGATACTTGCGTTATCTAGGTCTATCTATATCTGTGGGCAGCACCAACAGTATCTTAAGCATGCTTGCCAGTCGCCTGGACTGTGTTAATGTGGGGCGCTCTTGTGCAATTACACATGGGTTGTCGCAGCAGTAATCCACCGTTGTGTTGTGTTGTTTGTTTTTATCAGTGCTTAGTAACATAGTCATAAGTTTTACTAACAGATTTTGAGTCATGGATACTCTAATAAAAAAATATATTATATTCTATTATGTTTACAATTATCTTAACTCAGAGGCAGAGAACTTTTTTGAAAAAAAAACACAGAAAAATGGTTTTTATATCTATGAAATTGGCTTTATTTGACTGGTAATTTTATGCCATTTTTCTTTGAATATGATTTCGAACATGTAGCATAGATAGATAGATTTTATATGCTTAATTGTTTGTAAAAATAATTAATTCCTTAAATATGTTAATAGACTTTCGTATGATTATTATATTTATATCTCATAATATAAACATAGCATCTCGCCTGTAATCCCCGAAGGGTTGGGCAGTGGTGTACCTAATAGTACACCCACATTTCGCCAGTTATGTTTAAGACCCATCTAATAGGGGGCAAGCCTATTGCCATCAATCGGTTTGCAAAAACTCGTAATAATCATAGGGAAATTCCAGGTTTTTTTTGGCAAATTTATACCGGGGTCCTTGAATTTTCTTAGAAGAACGGGGACTGCCTCATTGATGTAAGTTTCATTTTTGCGATTTTTTCTTTTTGTCGTTCTTACCTTCTCCGTCTTCTTACTCAGTTGAAATTAACTAAGTAATAATAGTTCATTACAATAAATATTGGGTTACACACGGCAGATTTTAAATTGAATGTGAGAAGCACAAAACCTCGCTTGATAATTATTTAATGTACTTTTATAGCAATTCTTTTAAGTAGAATGAATGAAAATGTAGTTGCCATAAATTTAAAAGGTTCTTTGCACTTTTGCCATAGGTACTTAAGTACCTATAAATAGAGTTCTCAGCAATTTCTTTCTGTTTATTTCCGACTGACTCGTTGGTTGAGTGGTCTTTAGTGCAGTCTTGGGTTCGATTTCTGAGTCAGGCAAAGTGTTATTGGGTTTTTCATTAGGAATTTTTCAGTAGCAACCACGGAGTCTGGATTTGTGCCTGATTGATGGCAATAAGCTCGATTCCTATTACATGGGACTTAAATCATAACTGGCAAAATGTGCGTACACCTTTGCCTAACCATTCGCGGATTACAGGGATGTTATGTTATGTTTATTTCTGAAATTATAAATCTGTTATTACTGAGAAAGTGATGTTGTAATGAATAATCCATAAGAAGATACCTGAATATTAAACAAAATCTAAATTATGTATTAATTAGGCAAAACTGATTCCAAAAATATCTTACAACTTCAGAAAAATTATTTGAATATACAGTTTCATACAATATGTTATGTTATTTTTGTGAATTTACTAAATACTTAAAACCACAAGTAAAGGAAAAATCGTTCTGTTTCAGACAATTTATAGAGACAGAACGACGATTTAAAATGTTTATCGTAAAACGCCTTTAGTCATTTTCACGGTCGCCAGCACATCGAGTTATTACAAACTGTCAAATTTCTCCAAATGATTTTAAACCATAAAATGTTGATGGTTTAATTCTTAATCGAATGAGAAAATTTAACAGTTTGTGGTAACTTGATGCGCTGGTGACTGTACAAGTGAACCTAGATCCTGGCCATAACGTGAACAAGTTGCCAACAAAAAAAAAACTGATAACATTTCTTTTACCCGTTCAATTACGCCGACACATTTATTAATAATGCAACTACCCAACAGCACCCACACATCAGCCAGGCAGCTTATTAAAAAGTGAACCATCAACAAAACAGAATTAATGAACATACAATATTAAACGTGCAATATTAGCATAAACGCGAGGAAACAGCTGCAGGAGTCCTCTCGCATAAACACGTCCCATCCAGTTGGTCTGGTTGGTCTCGACTTACCTGAAAGGCAAGAAAAAACCATTGATAGATGAGACTAGTACATAGCCATATATGGCGTGGCGATAAATGCTGGTAAAGGTAGGATCGAATGGCGAATTAACGCAATCATTTTTGTGAAAAAAGGTTTTAATGTTTCGCGTTTTCGATTAATGAGAACTCGACTCTATCGAATTGGTGATAATCGGTATTTTCGATAAGTGAAAATGGAAAAATTCACAGATATAAATTTTTTTTTGGGACTCCTATTTGTGCCCCATATTTAACTAAATGCTATTTCAGTAGTCAGGTGGCTTACCATGACGTCTTAAAACAGGAGTAGTTCCAGTGAGGGAAAGAGATGGCGCTAGACGACCTGTATAGCTCTGTCCCTTTCCCACACTGGAATTACTCCTAGTAACCCCCTTGGTAACTGTTTTCTGAGGACTAAATACTGAGGATAAACACTAAACAGGTTTTGGGTTTGGTTGTGTCAAACTGCCATATTTAGTCTTCAGAAGATGAATAGTATCTGTCTATTGAAAAATCAGCCCCTACTGTTTCTATTATATTTAACCCTCTCTTTACCAGCAAAAAAAAACTTCATTGTAGTAAGACATAAAATAAAATTACACAGTATACTGCAGTTTTATTTATTCATTTAAAATATGTGTCACATGCATGATTACACACAGAAAAACACGCATCATTGGCTGATCCAATAAGAAATGCAACAAAAACCAACCAGCCAAGTTGTAACCGATACTGTAGTCTTGTCCTTATAGAAATAACGTGACTCCAGTGAGCACTTCCCTTTAGTTCACAAGCCAAGGGCCGACAGAAAATTATTGGCTATCAGAAGATTTATGCACCAATGAAAGCTCAACGTTTTTCTGTCATCCAAACTTGGTAGTCGCTTTAAATTCGTCTTAAACTTATAATAAGTACGTGTTGATGAATTAATTTTGTTTTCTTGGTGACTTTAATTGTATAGAGGATGTGTTATTTTGGTGTGGCACCGTGAGAAATATAGTGAAAGTTTGGTATTTGTCGGTTTCTTAAGTGAAAGGGGATAGTTAGCAAATAGAGATGGTTATCATAATGAGCCTGCTAATAAATCACTCTTAGGCCTCAGTTGTGATTAATTTTTGAATACGAAATTATGATTTAAGAAGAACATTAATTAATCATCAAGTGATGACGGAATAATGCGGATGACGTTGTCAATTCGACAGTTCTTTTTAAGGTACTAATGTCTGCTGCGGGACTGTTCGAAAGAGATACCGCGGCTCTGGAACACAAAGTGCAAAGAAGGAACATGAATGGGTTTTAGTCAGAAGAAGTCTGACACCCTTCCGCTCGGCCCAGAGCCGGGGGTCATTTGATGATATACCTTCTGAAAAAAAAAGTTACTGATGCAGATGTCAGTTCCTTGTATTGAAAATGGTTTATTAAAATTAACCCCTAGTTTAGTATACTGCCTCGTTGGTCTAGTGGTCGCAAGCGCCACTGCTGAGCATGATTTTCTAGGTTCGATTACCGGCAAAGTGCTTCTGAGTTTTTCCATCAGGAATTTCTCATTAGCAGCCACGGAGTCTGGATTTGTGCCCGGCTGATGGCAATAGGCTCGTGCCCTATTACAAGGGACTTAAGCATAACTGGCGAAATGTGGATGTACTTGTTTGCCTAACCCGTCGCGGATAACAAGGCGTGATATTATGTGTAGATTAGTACAGCTACTAAAAACCAAATATGTGTGATACAAATGCCAAATGTAACTCCACACTAACCCCACGTTTTCCCTTTTAAAAACTCTTGCTTTCCCAGACACATTCACTCTCAGAATCATATAAAATCCTGTATCAAAGAATTCCACAATAAAACAGGGTTCTTCATCGCATCAATTAAAAACTAGTTGCCGATAAATAGTATGTGGTTGAGGAGGGGATTGATAATGACGCAGTATTAAATGACCCGAGGAATAGTGTTGGGTTTGCTTACAATGTTAGATGCATTGTGGGTTTTTGTTTATATAAAAGGATATCTAGTATTTCTAGCAGTAGCGAAGATTCCATACAACCCGATTCCTGCCGGATTCCCTTTGAAAAATGGCACAGTCAGTATTCTATAGACAAAAAATATAATCACCTTTTAAAAAAGTTGACCCTTCGCTACTGATTTCTAGTATTAAGATTGTCGAGTTTTTATATTCAAAATCTCGTTACGATCTTTATGAATCATGTTTCTTTCTTGTGAAATATTCTTTTGGTTAGATTAAAGGAGCCGGTAGCTAAATAATTACAGCCGCTCGTTTAGGTTAAGCCGCGCTTGCCTAGGTTGGCCCGTGGATGGGTGATCACCCATTACTTACAGAGTTTCCTCCGTGCCTCGGAAAACACGTTAGGCCGTTGGTCTTTGACAGTCGTTACAGTTAGTCAGCGACCAGAAAGTCTGACAAGTAGTCTTACCAAGGGGTATCGTATTACCTAGTACTAACTGGGTTCTGGAAGTCAGATAGGCAGTCGCTCCATGTAAAATACTGGTATTCAGCTGCATCCGGTTAGACTGGAAGCTAACCCCAACATTGGGAAAAGGCTAGGAAGATGGTGGTTAGATTAGATCAGTCTCTCATGAATGAAATGACGGCAAAACTAAATTTGTTTTTAATAATATGTTAATGAAAAACAAAGTTAGTAGTAATTTTCCTCCCACTAGGTGGACCGATGACCTGTTGAAGGTTGCAGGGATCCGCTGAATGCGAGTCGCACAGGACCGGTCAATGTGGCGACACTTGGGGGAGGCGTATGTCCAGCAGTGAACGTCTTTCGGCTGAAATGATGATGATGACCCCGCACGTAGGTTTGAAGTTCCATGTATGGGGAGAAAGATTAAGGGGCCCTTAATATTTTTATTTTTGTATAAAAATTATAAAGCGGTTCACAGAATACACCTACCAAGTTTCAACTGTGTAGTCTTAATAGTTTCGGAATAAAGTGGCTGTGACATAGAGACGGACAGACAGACCTGACGAATCTATAAGGGTTCCATTTTGTGCCATGCGGCTACGGAACCCTAAAAATCAGCTTGTATTTAATTGATTAAACGTATGATTATTTAATCTTAGGTTGTCTTGTCTGTAAATGTGGCTTTACAATTATTTTCGCGATGTGGAGATACGATGTGGTCCGTCCGACGAGTTTTGATATTAACATTCGATAAATGTAGTCTTATAGTTCTGGATTAAAAATTACTGGGTGCACCTCAGTTTCAGTGTCACTTATGAGCAGTTTATTTTTTTGGAAATGTAAGTATTTTTAATTATTTTGCTACTGATCTACAATTGGTTTCTTTAATCTTGATAAATTGTAATGATGGCACAGACTTTTTAGATATCAATCTTTTAAATCCTGGGTTCGATTCCCAGTTGACGTAAAGTGTTATTGGGTTTTTCATCTGGAATTTCTCAGTAGCAATCTCGATTAGAACTGTGCTCGGTTGATGGCAATAGGCTTGCCCCCTGTTATATGGGACTGCCATAACTGGAAAAATACGAGTATACTACAGGAACACCTACAGGAACACCTTTGCTTAACCCTTCGGTTTAATCAGCGTAATATTATCTTGTTTTTTTTTTAAGAAGATAAGATAAACATAGTGACAGAAACAATAAAAATATTTAATACAAATTATGAAGCTAAACTTTATTCCTCATTCCTTTTAAAACCAGCTCTTGATAATAAACACAAAAAAAACTATATAATATCTTCTAAAAACAAAGTTTCAACAATAACTAACCACTACACCATTAACTTAACAAAACGACCTATTACTAATAACCTCCAGTCAACCAGTTGCGTGTGAACTAGCTAAATAGGTCTATTTAGTTGTCTTTCAGTGTCCTTAGTGACCTAGACTTGGATCGATAAGTATCTAGACGTATACATTGTATACTTTATAGTGCCGAGGACGCTCGTAAATAAACAATGACAGCTGGCTTTATAAGGGAGATTTTAAGGTGATAATTTTCCTTTACGATAGAATAGCTTGTGCTCTACATCATCTACCTAGCCTTTTCCTATGTTAGGGTCGACTTTCAGTCTAACTTCATGCTGCATATCAGTATTTTACATGAAGCGACTGCTATAAAGGGTGTAACAAGGGCTTATGCACGATTCCTCACTGTTCCAATTTTTATATCGACGCCGAAAGGCACTTATTCTCCACGTCATTGCGATCATTTTTTTGTTCTAAACCATACCTGGGAACCTTTAAATAACAGGGAAATTGAGGGTCCAACTTTTTCACAACCTTTTTTTTAAATACATGCTTTTAATTTAAGGTTTTTACTTTAAACACCTCCACGACCTCCGTACTATTCAATCCGAATCGACTGAACTACGATAATATTTTTTCTTATTTTTTTTTTTTTTTACGATCCTATCCGATAACTTATGAATAGTTGTGAAAAAACAGTGTCCGACCGAAACAGGATTATCAGCCGCAACCGAGACCTGATCTAGAAAAAAAAAAATGCCAGTCGAAAGTTCAGAAGAAATTAAAATGCAGAAAGCGATTGTACGTCACAGATCAGAGATTTTTAGAGGCGAGAGTAACTCACATTACTGGTACACAGTAAGTCTTTTAAATGTAGGTACTGAACTTCAATCGTAATTATAATAATGGATGGTGTTAGTTCAAATTGAACTGCTAGCAGTTTGAAACACCTGTCTTTCGAAGAAATTGAATAGAATATCTGCCTGTGTACCACTATTGTACATGAAGTTTAAATAAATATTAAGGTTCATTTAAATGGGCCTTAAGATATCATAAAATATAAACACTACAACGTGCTTATATATATTGTAAAATAAAGTTAGGTTCCCGTACGCAAAATAGGCGCTTTTTACGTGAAGTTGCGGACACCAGCCCCTTATACAATACAATAGGCCTGTAAAAGACACTACATTAATAAGATGTACACAGTCCAAATTGATTTACATTGGTTGAACGGCGCAGAATCTCCACATTCAATGCTCACATTTGTTTAAATGTGTCGAGTCAATTTGGTTGATTCAACCAAAATGAAACGCCAAAGTGAACCGTGTGTTATGAGCATAATGCGTGGGCAGTACGTATGTAACCAGAAGTACGCACGTGGATGAAGCAAATATACAACATTAGTTTTAGTATGTGCGAAACCTGAAACACGTGTCTAGTATTTTTATGTAAAGAATCTAAACTGTATCATGAAAAATTACAAAGTTATAAGCTGGTTCTGTTACCTTGTTGTCCGCACAAAAACGTGGTTACAACGCGGAGCACCGGCGTGCGCGCCTCCAGCGTCGTCTTGAGCTCATTGATAATAAATGATTTAGCAGTAGGTACCTAAATGATTACCATAGGTACTTAGTATCGCTCGGTGTGCTTTTTTAAATATTTTTGGGACAAAATATAACATGGTTTAAAAATTAAATTGGAATCGATTCAGTTACATAATCTGAACTAACTATATTCAGGTTTCGCATATTATTATACTAAAAATAATGTTGTATAGTATACTCCTGTATACAGTAGGTACGGAAAACGGACATAAGAAAACTCACTATAAAATCTCAAGAGGCTCCCTCGCAAAACAGAGTAGGTACCATAATCTAACGTTGAGAACTATCCGTAATTACGATTCGCGGAAAAAAAGCTGGGTAAGGTTTTTTTTTTCTAGGAAATAACAAAGATTTTCCTCATGTTATGTACTTACTGATTAATGATTAAGAAATAAACGTACTGGTGATTAAATGAAGACGGTTTGAAATCGTGACTGCTGCTACTTATACGATACTTACTTGTAGGCACCAGTTTAACCAAGGCCAATATCGTTATTTAGAAATCTTCAAGACTAATGCAAGATTCTAGCTGTATTCAGATTTAATTGGTTTTGGAGTATATCTAACGATATTATGATAGGCGAAATCATCATTAGCCTTAATACCTATACCTGTCATTGCTTTAACGATTAAAGGTCAGCAGGATTCCAGGGTACATATCCAATGTAGTTCTATTGATTTTAATATTTAAAGTAACGTAACATAATATCATGAGCTCGTGGTTAAATAATAACAGCCGCTCGGATCGATCTTTAGGTTGAGCCGTGCTTGCCTAGGTTGGTCTGTGGATGGGTGACCACCCATTGCATACCGAGTTTTCATAGTGCTTCGGAAAGCACGTTAAGCCGTTGGTCCCGGCTGTCATTTGTAGATCTTTGACAGTCGTTACAGGTAGTCAGTGCCCCAAAAAGTTAGCTAGCACTAACTGGGTTGTGGAGGTCAAATAGGCAGTCGCTCCATGTAAAATACTGGTGTTCAGCTGCATGCAGTTAGACTGGAAGCCGACCCTAACATAGTTGGGAAAAGGCTAGGCAGATGATGATAATATCACACCTGATCTCACCGAAGGTTATACAGAGGTGACCTATAGTACCCACATTGCGTCAGTCCCATGTGCAGGGGTGAGTCTACTACCATCAACCGCTCACAAAACCAAACTCAAGGCCGTCACCGACGCGGGCCTGTGGACGGTGAGTAGTGGGCTAGGTCGCCGTTCGGCCGTCTTATGGCGACACCGTCGTCACCGCTTCAAAGAGATGTCAGCAACCAGGAAGGGTTCCGCACAGGCTGATACCTGCCGGGGCTGCGGGATTGTTCGAAAGAGATACCGCGGCCTTGGAAAATTCAGTACAAGTCTGATATTCCCTTCCGCTCTGGGCGGAGCGGAAGAGGTCATTTGATGATTTCCCATCCGAAAAAAAGGCTGTCACCGAGAAATTCTTAATGCAAAACCCAATTAAACTTTTCCTGCCCTGACAATTAACCCTAGGATCTTCGCTTAGCCACGACCAGAACATGGCTGTCACTTCAACTAATCAACATTATCCACAGCCCAACTTCACATACTACTGCCAATCTCCACGCTCATGTGCCAGTCTCATCCAAGGCTCACCCTTGATGATTTTAGCCAACGACTACACAACCTTAAATAAATAAAAATCTAGGTTTTGTTGTAGCAATTACTTTGTATTTGCTTTTGATGTCCCAATACAGCTGATGTTGCAGTGAATACCTCAACGTACGCGGCGCAGGCGCAGTCTATGTTGCGCATACGATGCAAGACAACACTGGGTCAAACGCAAGTGCAATGGCCGATGGCGCTAAGAGTTTGTTCTTGGTGATAAGAGGCGCGGGAGCGGTGGCGTGCGCGAGAGGACGTTTTTTGTTAAAACTCTTGGTTAGTATTTAAAAAAAAATGCCATAGGCATTTTCTACCAGTCAACCTTTGGGTGATGCAGAGACAAGC
This sequence comes from Noctua fimbriata, assembly GCA_905163415.1. Taxonomy (NCBI): domain Eukaryota; kingdom Metazoa; phylum Arthropoda; class Insecta; order Lepidoptera; family Noctuidae; genus Noctua; species Noctua fimbriata. Next base: position 3,503,744 of record LR990928.1, read on the forward strand.
AGTGGTAGGTGTATATCTGAAAATAATTTACTATTTTTTTTTTTTTTAATTTTTCTATTTTCTTTTTTTTTTTTATTTTTTTTTTTTTAAGTTATGTTTTTAATTTTGTTTTTTTTTATATATTCTTCGTTAAGAATATTTTAACATGGGTATAGATTAACCTCAACATATTAGTCGAATATTGACCACGTCTTTCTTTTATTGATGTTCAAGTAAACATCCAGAAACAGTTGTTTTGTGAGGCGTATAGGATATATCGACATCAATAAATATTCCTTTATTTATTTTCCTTAAATATAATTAACATTTTGAAATATTTCTATACAAAGTAATATAAAAAATATTTAAAAATATAAAAAAATAGTAGCCCACCGGCATCGGGAACAGGGTCCGAGCTACAGGTGGTCAGGGTTCTTGAGAGAGGAACCTCCTAACGTTACGAGCCAATAATAATATTATTATTGTGTAATGAGTAAAGCACTTACAACGCAGTAATTATTCCATGTCTATAAAAATAACATAGACAACAGCCAGACTTATACTTAGAACCAGTCATCGATAGAAGACATTTCATTTTCACACACACACACACACACACATAGAATGACATACAGGTTTGTCAAGGCCCCCACTTAATGTAAGAAGATAAGTGTTCGTGTAGTACTCGATATAATAGAACTAGGCATGTTCTAGGCGATGTAGATAGATTGAACCGAGCTAGGTTAGGTTCGATTATTGTTTGATTTTTTTGTTTAGTTTTTAGTGCGTCTTAATGTTTTTACCAGCTGTACCAGCTAATGATGCATAGATTTGGGAAGTATTTAAACTATTCAAAGATAGCATGGAACTTATCATAACATCATGCCTGTAATCCTCGAAGGATTAGGCAGAGGTGTATCTTAGAACACCCACATTTCGCCAGTTATGTTTGAGTCCAATGTATTAGGGGTCGAGACTATTGCCGCCAACCGGGGACAAATCCAGACTTCGGGGTTGCCACTGAGAAATTTCTGATGGAAAAACGTAATAACACATTGCCCGACCTGGGAATCGTACCAAAGAACTCGTGTTCAGCAGTCACGTACTAGACCAACAAGACAGTATGCAACCCAATGATGACTTATAATATAATTGATTCGTCTTAATTAGACTTTGTATTTGACCGTTATTGGCTTCGTAGGTACATTAGTCAATATAATTTATTGTAATTTATAAAATAAATAAAACCTGACACAATATAATAATAAACACAAAATATAATAATAAAACACAAAAAAATAATAAACAAACACAACTATAATAACACACAACAACAACAATAACAACACACCGACAATAACATACATATAATTTTTTTTTTTTCAATTTATGATTCCCATCATTATTTGCGTCTTGATATACACGTTAATTTCGTATATCTACAAGGTTCATAAATATTTGAGTCTAGTTGGTCAGACACTTTACTATTATGCCAATTGAAATGCAAATACCTAATAGTTGTGTTTACCTCTCTAGTGTTAAGTTATCATGATGAATTGAGTCTGGTAGGTACAGACTCCAGCACATCAAGCTAATACAATCTGTTTTTCTTTAATAGATTTTCAGCTTTATCGCTAAAGCATTAAGTTCAAGGTTGATTGGGAAAATTTGACAGTTTCGGGTAGCTTGATGTACGCTTCAGTACATCATTCTGAGCCGCCCACAAAAAATTTTTTCATCGGTTATTAAAAAAAAAAATCTGTTTCCTACAAAAGTGCAATACCTACACGGCCAAAATGTATGGAACAGCTGTTTCTTTTTTCAAACAGTAAAAAAAAAAAAAAAATAAAGCGCTGTTCACACCGACCCGTTATTCCGCATCTGTTAGATTTCGCCCGCTTCCACGCGAATCGCGAGCACTCTGAAATTATTCATCACTCACCTACAAACATGGGTTCAAGGTTAGAACATAATCTGTTATATGCAGAAGCATAGACTTGATGATATTTTTGGTTTATGAGTGCTTTTACATAACATCACGCCTGTAATTCCCGAAGGGTTAGGCAGAGGTGTACCTAATAGTACACCTAAGTCCCTTGTAACCGGGGGCGATCTTATTGCCATTAACCGAACGCCAATCCAAGCTCCGTGGCTGCTATTGAAAAATTCGTGATGGAAAAACCCAATAACTCTTTGCCCAACCTGGGGAATCGAACCCAGGACCTCTTGCTCAGTAATCGCGCTTGCGATCACTAATCCAACCAAGCAGTCACTGAGTGCTTTTGTAATGAATTAAAACAGAACACATAACCCTTTTTTTTTTTAGGATGGGAAATCATCATATGACCCCCTTAGCTCTGGGCGGAGCGGAAGGGATTGTCAGACTTTTACTAACTAAAACCCATCCATGTTCCTTCTTTGCCCTTTGTGTTCCAGCCCCCGTAGCATGACCACCGTAGACAAGGATTTCTTTGACGGAAGGATCGACAAAATGACAGATTGTGTCGACACAATGACAGATTTCTTTAAACTATCTGTCTTTTTGTCGAAGTTGTGTCTTCCGTCAAATAAATCCTTGTCTACGGTGGTCATGCTACGGGGGCTGGGCCGCGGTATCTCTTTCGAACAGTCCCGCAGCCCTGGCAGAGAAAACATAACCCTGTATTTACTGTCGTGCACTCGGGTAATAAAGTAAGATTTGCTGACATTTATATGACGATTTTATAACAAAACCTTATAAGTACAACTTATAGCTTTCTTAATGAGAGAAATAAATTGCTTTTCATTTGTTGAAAAAGTTAACAGTCAATAAAATAACCACTATATTTGCCATATAAGCATGAAACTCAAAATTAAAATCATACTTTTGCCATAAAACTTCCTAAAATGGCACGTCAAGAAACACATTTAAAAATATAAAAAATAGTAGCCCACCGGCATCGGGAACAGGGTCCGATCTACCGGTGGTCAGGGCTCTTGAGAGAGGAACCTCCTAACGTTACGCACCCATAATATTATTATTGTGTAATGAGCAAAGTACTTATAAGGCAGTAATTATTCCATGTCTATAAGAAGACCACAGACAACAACTAGACTTATACTTAGTCATCGATAGAAGACATTTTTTTCATATGCGCGTACTAAACACGTCTTATTGCACAAATTACTCACATTTTTACACTCTTATCCTTAACTTACGTCACGGTTATAAATAATAAGTACTTACATGTATGTAAGTAAGTACTAAACATCGTCATAAAATAAACATTTGAAGTGTCATTCCTTTTGTTACCTACCACATAAATTATCTGCAATAATACCTTTGTAGATAGGAGATATCAATGACACTGGTTAAAGACACTTGTGATAAACAAAACCAGTTTTCATTGTTTATTCTTATTTCACCGAATTTCCGCATTAGCTTACCGCATGCGGAGATATGAACTTTGCGTAAATGGGAATGTGCCTTTACGACCTTGTATCGTATGTCAAATATAGATTTCTGGAGATTGTATTCTACATGAATGTATTCAATGTCAATATGCAATGCGTAGACGAATAGCTGTTGTAAGATTTGTTATGAATTTTGGTGATTTAAAAAGTAAGCTGACTGGTTTTAAAGCGACAAAAATGAATAAAAAATAATAATATTGACGTTTGACACTTCCCACCGGTTTGAGCGAAGAATAATGTCGATTTGTGTTAAAATTATATATGTATATAATTTCTAAAAATAGTGGTTATTCACACGCCTCAATGTCAAATGGTAGATATGTATTTAAATTTTATTATCCTAATTTATCATATTCCTATCCTACGCCTGCTCAAATTCAAACTATTTAATTAAATTATACCATTATCAGGCACTATTGAATAATCAAGGAATCTGTTGGTAAAACAAGTGAAACTAACAGACTGTTCGAAAACTCTATGGAGAAGAACGGGCAAGAAACTACATGGATACTCTTTTTAAAATTAAGTAAGGGTTTATAAACTTCTGGACACATTATTTTTGCTGCTATACGTGAGATAAAGTTGAGAAAAAAATAAATAAAAGCAATCCTAATCGTACACCCACATTTCGCCAGTCATACATAGTATACATGACTGGTAGCAGCCACGGCTGCTAATGATAAATTCCTTTAAACCTTGAAATCGAATTCAGGACCTCGTGCTCAGCAGTAGCGCTTGCAACCACTAGATCAACGAGGCGGTCACAATCTCCGCGGCACATTAGTAAAATTAATTCAAAATTAAAGATAAGTCCTGGCAGTTAGATATTACCTGCCTCAACTGACAGAATGACTACTAATCTTCATGTTCCAGATAAATCTAAAATCTTTCAAATTCAATTTGAAGGTGGCAATCAAATAAATCCCGATCGTAATCAGCTAATTTCCCTTCAAGTGAAAATGAAAGTAAGATTAATTTAAATTATCAATGTTCCCATCAAGATTTAATCAATCCGTACAAGTTAAAATAATTGAACAAAATGGATTATTTACGGTGTTAATTAAATTACTTAACAAAAGAACGGGCTAATCTTAACTACACAGGCATAACTTAACACATTTTTTAATTAGTTAGGTACTGATTTGCGACAAGCGTAGAATCAGATTATAATATAGGTAGGACTAACTTTTATTAGTCGACCATTCCTAAATATTAAAAAAAATCACAAATATTTAAACAAAACAGCTAGACGGGGTCGCGGCAGACCGAGGAGAAGATGGCGGTACGCCTTGGATGACTTCCTCGCGAATTGGCTAGAAGAAGCAAACCAGCGAGATATGTAGAAGGAATGGGAGAGGCCTTTGTCCAGTAGTAGAAAAATACGGGATAATTTAAAAAAAAAAAACATTGTCATCCACCGTCGCGTGCCATGCACGTAGCGTGTCGGGCCGGCAAAATATTCTCGCCGACAATTGTTGACGATCGCCCATGGCACGTGACGGCGACGAAACGGTCTACTGAGCATAGTCTTATATTTTTTAATCCAAAGAATATATAGCTGTTATAATCGCTTATGGTGATCGTTCTGAACCCGTTATAACTGCGTACGATAATCGTTCTAAATTCGTTATAAACGGGCATGATACGCTGTTGATACGTTTTAGTGAGCATACTAGTCTGTGTCATGTTCCTTTCCATGTCTGATACGTTCACAGCACGGTCATGGTATGGTACGGTATAGTGGGTAGACTCCTTCAGTCCTACTTAAAAAACGCAACTGCGTAAGAAGGTACAATAAAAAGAAAACTATTTTCAAAAAAGTTTTCATCAGACATTTTCAGCCACAGTTTATTAAGCTCCGCCATCAAAGTGTACAAAAACAACACATGTTTACGCCGCCATTTTAAGCGTCCATGTTTGTTCCAATTTCAATACATTATGAGGTAAATTTGAATACGTCAGGTGTGTCATATGACCCCGGACGGTGATTACTCAGACACGGCTAATGCTATCCGGTCCCGGCAACCGGTGATCCGGGCCGGATTCATTCGGAACTTTTACGAGCGAACCGACGGATGTTTTGCGAGTTGATTTCAGCACATCTTTTGTTTTTATTTGCTCCATGTAATACGAGAATGTTTTGAAAACATTGATTTGGTTGATTAATTTTATAGGGTATTTTGAGTGGTTCCACAGTTGGTTTGCTAGATTTCAATAGCATCTCCGTATTATGTAACAAACAAGCTGGAATTGTAAGCAAAGGTTTCCGTTCGCTACTGAATTTGATTGGGCTCAAAACGGTGAAGGAAATCGTTGCGTCCTAGAACCATATTATTATATTAGAAGACAGAAGGCTCGCGTGGTGGATTATCATCCACTCCTCACATGGAGAGGAGGCCTGCGCCCCATCAGTGGAAATGTTTTCTACTGATTATCATTAATTGATATGAACCTATTTCAAACTAGCACTTCGCTCGCGACTTCGTCTGCAAACATTGTGATAGCTCGGCTAATATGGATGATATAAATATAATTTATAGCCTATAGCACCCACAAATAATGTAGCTTTCTACCAGTGAAAGAATTATTAGAATTGGATCATTCGTTCCGGAGATTACCCCCTACATACAAACTTACAAACAAATTTTACCTCTTGTTAATATTAGTATAGATAAGATAGGTACAATTAGGTAAGAATATCAACTTTTTTACTACCAGTACCAGTTATGCTTCTTTACCATCCAATCCAGTTTATTAAAACGATCGACTTATCAAACAAATAGAACATGCCTGGTTACTAGAAAATTACGTATCAATTTTGTCGTTATAACACCTAGAATCAGGTGCTGGTTATTACTTTATAAGTTATAACTAGAGATCGGATATTCGGATCCATATTTACCGAAAGTTTGAGTGTTGACTAGCATGGAGTGCGAGTACGAGTATCAAAATAATCATTTTTATAAAATATTTCTATTTTACTATATTTGAATATTCAGCAGCTAAATTTGTATTCAGTAACTTAGCAACAAAATTTTAACATTAAGTAAATTTTTACGGTGTTTCCACAAATTTCTTGTATAGTTTCAACCAGAACAAATATATTATTCTTAGGAATACTACATACTATAAAAACCATAACATATTTTATTATGAAATCCCGCGAAATCTGGAAGAAAATATAAATACTATAAGAAGCCGCTTCAACAGTTGTGTACAATTTGTCGCGAAAAAATGTACTTTTGCTAAATATGCATCTGAATATCCGATTCCTAGTTACAACCCTATTTAATCTAGTAAAACTACCTTCGTAATATAAAACTAGAAATTCAACATCTATTTATAGGTATATATTTATAAAAAACAGCTGTTTCACCGGTCGGAACACTTGACCATTGACCGAAGATAATGCATGCGATGTGCATCGCGCAATGCAATGTAGTCAATAGAATGTTTGGTGGTGCAAAACTTGATCGTAAAATAATGTTGTAATATATGTGTGGCAAGTAAGGAGTGGGAAGCGGGGCGGGTTAGTTTTATTTTGTTGGCGGATTGTTTTAGCAGTGATAGCCTAGTGGTATGACCTTCGGACTGCTAAGTCGTAGGTCTCAAGTTCGAACCCAAGACAAGCAAAGCTTAGTTTTCGGATTCATATGCGTTTTGTATAATAATCACATGCTTCGGTGAAGGAAAACATATAGAAAAGATATCTTGCAAATGAATTTTAATACAGTTATCCCCAACCGATTGAGCTGATATGTTGCATACACTTTTAGTTTGGATGACTATGTATGGTTAGTTGAGTGACGTCATTCTGAATCCAATATGGCGGACTCCCAACGATGGCGGACTAGTTGTTTTTTTTTGAACCCCTATGATATGGGTTTAAATTAAAAGCTTGTGTTTTAAAATGTTTTTTTTTTTTTTTTTACAATAAGCTTGTTAAATAGTGTTTTTGAAATAATAATTCTAACGCTCGTTTTTCTTTACACCAAGCAACACCTGAATTAATGCCTGAATGTTAGAATTTCATCTCTGGACACCCAGTGCTTAAAATTAAACAGTGTGCATAAGAATCTACCTAATGCTCGAGCGGTTTTTTTGCTTTTTTAGGGACTTATAAATCTGCTTCAATTCTTACTTCCTTCTTATTGATTATTAATACTCATTTAGATAGATTACTCATTTAGATACCTGGTACCTGGGTGCCTTTTTTATTATGTTGCAGACCCATTCTGAGATAGCTCGTACAGGACCAATTTCGTTTGTTTTATTTTTTTTCTTATGTTTACTTTTTTATATAATTAAATTATGTTTTTTTTTTATTTAACTTTTTTGTTTTGTACTGTGCGAGACAAATAAATATTTTTTCTTTCTTTCTGGTTTCAAAAATATAAATAAGCTGAATTCATTAAAGTTTTATAACTTTTGCGGATGGCAAGCATCCTAATAAAATGTGTTTTACTTCAATAAAAAGGTGTGCATAAGTTAGGATTTTATGTTTGAGGAAGTTGATTACAAGTTTCTAGGGTTCAGTACCCGAGGGGTAACCAACGGGACCCTATTACTAAGCCTCCGCTGTCCGTCCGTCCGTCTGTCTATCAGCGGGCAGTTTCGTTGAAATTTTCACAGAATGTTTATTTCTGTTGCCGCTATAAGAACAAATAATAAAAATAAATTAAAAATTAAAGGGAGCTCCCCTACTACAATGGTACGGAACCCTGCATGCGCAAGTCCGACGTGCACTTGGCCGGTTATTTAATACGCACTTGTACCGTAACGTAATTATGCCTCAATTTGCATTTACGACTTACGTAGTGCAATGTCTTCGTAAATTTATTTTCCAATTATAATAAAACTATCGCCAGGCCCCCACTTGCCTGAGCGTTGTTTTTACGACTTGGTAAAATATCATCATCTTTAAAATTCTTTAAATTATGGTGAAAATCCCATTAAAATCGGACACACAGAGTGATACTAAAATCGATTTTAATTTATATTATATATAGGTACAGGTTGTAACAGAATAATTGGAATACTTTTAAGGTGCTTCAGACTATCCAAAAAAAAAACGCACTCTGTGTAGTCGCCCAGTTTTTTGAATTAATTTAAATCAGTGTAGACTTGTCGTGTTTTTATTTTAAACTAGTTCAAGCCCGTGGCTTCGCCCGCGCGGCTTTGGGTAATGTCCCACGGGGTCGTACTACCGGGATAAAAAGTATTTTATGTGTTAATCCAGGTTATAAACTATCTGTGTGCCAAATTTAATTAAAATCCGGTCATTAGTTTTTGCGTGAAAGAGTAACAAACGAGCATCCATCCATCCTCGCAAACTTTCATATTTATAATATTAGTAGGATAAGTATTTCAATTCAAATACCGCCCAGACCTAGATTTCAGTGTCTATGGAATAGGTACTCCAGTAAAGAGCCACTAGTGTATATTTTCTGCGACAAAACACTTCAAATAGTTAAGATATTAGAAATAGTTGTTAACAATGTAGATCAGATTACGGCAGTACTTTAGTCGAACTAGTTATTTTCAAGAGCTAAATGTGTGCCAACAAAACATACTGAATACTAAGAAAGCTCTAACACATTAGTTTCAATTAGACAGTTTTTAATTTATCACCTATTTTCAGAGAGTGCTTTTCGTCGTGGGACTGATTAACCCGAGAAATATCGTACTTATGAACCGAGGACAGACATAAGAAAAATGTACATTAATTGACAATAAATCTATACAAATAAATACAATTGAAGTGTGTTTACTGAATGCAAGTTTTCTTTTTTGTCTGTCTGTCTGTTTGTTCCGGTTAATCTCCGAAACGGCTACACCGACTTTGACGGGACTTCACCGGCAGATAGCTGATGCTAGAAGGAATAATTAGTTTTATTTTCGAAAAAGGATTAGGGTTCGATGTAAAAAAATTAAAACACTTGACATTCGCGGGGCACTGCTAGTAAAATATATAATCGTTGAAGCTATGGAGGAGAGGGCAGATTCTAGGCGCTTGATGAATTAAATTGTCTTAGTGGGAAGTGTTGTCTAAACATATTTGTTTGATGCTAGAATAGCAGCAAAATATAACCTTCCTTATTGAGTTAAAATACTTAAAATGCATTTACCACCCGCATCGTGTTCTTTTTTACGAGTGTAAATGTGGTGCTGTTCCACAAACGGTGGGGCACTTAATATAGTGTCCTGCGTGTCCTGTCGTTTGTTTAGTACAGGAACTGATGGAGGCTACCGAAAGCGGCAAACTAGTAGCTCAGTTCTGGGCCGACACGATTGCCATCGACACGCTAAAAAGAAGATCGTACTCCCATCCATAATATTTTCAGGCGCTTCGCACATGTTCGTGTCGGGTCTACCTGATTCAGCAGTCTCCGGCAGAGCCGTGACGCAAAATATAAGAACACCAGCTTTTCCTGCGCCTTCGCTCGCTTTATAGTTGAAAATTATCCCACGAGATTTAAATATAGAATCTGACACTCAGAGATAATGTCGATTGAACTTACTCGATTCCCATAGGTATGTGTACGAATTATCGGATTTTTTTTTAAACGTTCGTTCCCCAGAATAAGAATTTCTCCCAACGCATTTACAAACATTTATTTTAAACTCACATACACAAAGAGCCAGGCCCGGAGAAACGTCCATCAGTAAGCCATATAAATATTTGTTCCGTGCGGGAATCGAAACCGCGACACTTAGCGCAGCAGCCAATAGCTCAGCCTCTGCGCCAATCGTGCCATCAAAGTTCTGAAGATTACGCCTTACATCCAAACTTGACCTCTTTAAAATACTAGCGTTATTAGTAGCTTCAATGTGCAGCCCGACCTGCACCCAATTAGACTGACCCCGAACATGTATGGTGGTAGCCCCTTGATACGAAACGTGTTTTATGATAACCAGCCTTATGAAACTCGAAAACACGTACAGACGGCAAAACATCAAACTACAACAATCTGTCAAATTTCTTTAAAAGGCGCAGCGCAAGCGCAGCGCAGGCGTGGAATTTATAACGAAACGAAAGAACGGCGTGCCTTCACCGGGCAGCTTGAGTGTAATTCACGACACGTCGCCTACGTACATTTTGTATGAAAACGTTTTGAAGCGGCATCATGTCTGTGCTGCACCTACGCCGCGCCTTCACCTTACGCCGTTTATGTATAAATCGCGCCTAATAGATTTTCAACTTTATCGCTGATTGGGAAAATTTGACAGTTTCGTTTAGCTTGATGTGCTAGCGACTGTACAAACATGGTTTTTGCTATCAATTCTCATGTAACTGTCAAGTTGACTTAACCTTGATTTCGATACTTGTTAAGTTACACCACACTGTTACAATTTCCATAGAAAAACACTTCAATAACGAAACATTACTAACGGTGCCTAGACATTGTTGCTTGATATTCCTGTTAGTAATAATCATCCCAGTTTCAAGAAGACAATTTACTTACCGCGAATAATTTGTAGCCTAAAGCGAGACTAGTAGTTTCAATTGAATAAGTAGCTAGCTAGCTTACTTACTAGCCAGTAAGCATACTGGCTTGAAGACCCATCGCTTGAAGGCAAAACAAAAGCGAAACAAGTTCTGATAGCTGTCCACTCGAGTATTGCTACTTGTTAAAACTTAGGCCGCGTTTACACCAAACGTTAAGCCGGCCATAGACGATAGGTGATATGACAGTTTTAAATATGCATGCAAAACCGATTACCATAGTGGACACAATCGTAACTGCAGGCCTGTCGGTTGGCTCATTTGATGCTTGCTTTAGTGGGGTTATTACTTGTTATAAAAAAATTAAAAGAACTGAGAACTGTGCATGCGACTGACAACACACCCTCGTTTATGCCTGCGCAGTCGTACCAGGCAGACATAACCAAGCGCAAAAAAAAAATATTTCGATATCCTCTAGGTTGCATGTACTGTACACTTACAGGTAAAACTGCAGATGCATAACCTATCGTCTATGGGCGGCTTTAGAGGTACACCAATGATTAGGCCATGTTTCGACATAACCGGTCGGCAAAATCAAAAAGCTATTAAAGTGAAGTTCTAGAAAGGAAGCCGACACGAATCGGCTTCTTAGGTGTCTTCAAGCCTGCCTTAAAGCCGCTTGGATAAGCTCAAATGGTGGCGAGCCGATGAGTACATGATTCAGTGATAGATGATGCCGAATGCAATTAGCCGATTGACACGAATATGATTGTCCAGTACTCTCTTCAGGTCAGCTTTGTTGGTCAACAAAAGGCCAGCGTTCACCGGGGACGGCAGGGCAAAAGCATTTTATATTATCCCAACGTAAATTCATACGTAGCTAGTAGTAACAAGATACAGATTCCAGATCAGCGGCTGATGACACGTTTGGTGAGAACGCAGCCTTAACTCAAGTAGTTTATTATTAAAAGTATATGTACTGTTTTATTGATATGTCTGATCTATATCAGACGTCTTCTGTGTGAATATTATGAGTAGCCTAAGGCATAGCTGGTTCCAATTGTGAGCCGAAACGCTTGTTATCAAAAAGCGTGAGATGAATTACTCTATTGGTTTTATATATTTTATTTATTATTTTATTTATTATTCATCATAGCTAGATTGTTGACGTAGTTCTTGTAACACATTGTGCACTTCGTCGGTGCTTTGGTGCTTATCCGTTTCGTCGATTTCATAAACAGGTTAGCAGTAGCGAAGGGTCAATTTTTGTAAGAGGTAAGCCAGAGTGCATATCTTTAATATTTGTATATTTGTCTGTTTACTATGTGTCTATAGAATACTGACTATGCCATTTTTCAAAAGGAAGCTGGTAGGAATCGAGTTGTATGGAACCTTCGCTACTGCAGGATAGAGTTATACCGTTTAATTTTATTCTACTTATTAATTGTAGAAAGTAAGAACACTGAAATAGGATACAATTATTGCAATGTTTTTTGACTGGAGATAGTAAAATCGATAATTTGCTCCATTAATAACTGTAAAAATCTTTCAAAACGCTCACGCTTACAGCGTATTTCACATCCCCGCTAGCAGTCTAACCTCGACCATATCAGTAGCAGAATTCTTCTACAAAATGAATGGCATAAACTCATTAATCCTATTTTTTATGCAGAAGTTATAAATACATAATACTTTATGTTTCTTTTTCTGTTTCCTGACGCAATTATGTTATTCTGTATGCATAGAAATGAGTGTGCTAGTCGTGCAACGCATATATTTCATCATTTGAAGTTCAGAATTTACTAAGTTATTTTTATTCTATTTTCTCAATCCTATTCGTTGGGAACTTAGATTGCCTATACATAGTGTTAAGAAATGTTTTCTATTAAATCTTTTATATGCCAAAATCATGTCAACGTTATAAAAACATTATTTTTTGCTTGTTTTTTTTAGCTATACATTACCAGTATAACATGACCTCGCTATGTATAGATTTCGAATACAATGAGAAATTCGTAAACACTGGTTTTGCATATCTTGATTGGTCATCCTTCTTACCCACAGCCAAAACATTCAACAATCTTCAAAAAATATTACATTTTGCGCAATGACTAATATCGTCGGCTGTCTTAGTATCTAAACCGGTTTCAACATACGAATACCGGTACCGATACCAGCGGTGAGTCTGCAAGACCTTGCTTCATTTGTAAATATTGGCTTTTATTTATGTGTTTAGCCACGCACTGATAATGGTATTTAAGTCATTATTTTGCTGATTAGGCACCATGCTGGGTAGGGTTTGTTTAAGTATCATACAAGGTGTAAACAGACCCTTCACGAAGCCGTCAACAGAGCATTCTGTACATCAAACTAAGTAACTCTATGCAACAATTATTGATGGGAAACGACTTTTTTTGGGTTGAAAAATCACGTTTTACGGTAGGACTCAATGCAACGCACTCAAAACGCTGTGCATTAAATAGTACGGCGGTCGTGGAGGTATTTAAAGTATAGTTATGACATTAAAAACTTGTAAAAAGTTGGACCTTTGACCCCCAATATCTCCATAACTTGAAGGTTCCCAGGTATGTATAGAACAAAAAATTTTCGCAATGACGAGGTGAAGTGCCTATCGGCTTCCTTACGGATATTTTTACACCCATTATCCCTCACATCATCATTTGACTAGCCTTTTCTCAACTACGTCATGTCCATGACAAGATGCAGCTGAATACCAATACTTTACATGGAAAGGCAGCCTATCTGACCTCCATAACCCAGTTACTAGGTAATTTGGTAAGACTGGTTGTCATACTTTCGGGTTCTTGCCTGTCAAAGATCTACAAATGATAGCCGAATTATGACTGCCTTATCTTTCATTCAAGTAGTCACAACATAAAAAGAATCAGGTAACTATAATAATTTGAAATTAATTTGACCGTTGACATTTCTGTCATTTTCAATTCTTAGTCTTTGGTAGGCTTATCGAAAGTAAAAATAAAAGTAGGTACTTAAAAAACAAAAAGTAGAAAGGGCTACTCAAATACTACCTATGAGCATATACCTTGCACCTGGTGCCTTGTTCGACTGGGTTCAAGCCTCTTCGAATGTCAAACAACTTAGCAAGACAAGTTGTCGCTGGTTGCTACCGAAGTGTATAAAACTACTGGAAGCGACTTCAATTTAAAAACAGTCTGTGGTTTTATTAGCACGCAAATACATCCATCATATCAAATCACAGCCGTGTTTTTGCAACGCAGTGTACAGTCATGTAGCTAACACGCTTACACTTGTACCAAATAATTTACACTACAGTGCTATTTCTTGCTAACGAAAAAAAGTGTACTCAAGATAATAACAGCAATAAACTTAATTACATCCTCTAGTTTTCACACATAATTCTGCATCTAAGTGTAAGACAAACCTCTATTATAAACAAAGGTGTAGAATCATGTGTGATGTTATTATAGTTGTACAAGGATCTTTTGGCGCGTGGCCAAAATTAGAACGAATACCTTAATCTTGTTTTTCCAATAGAATTTCGTGACAAATAATTAATCGAAACAACAGCTGACAACTATTTTGTTCAAGACCGTTGTTTTATTAATATATTTTTTTAATTTGTACGTGTGAAAACACGTAAAAATTGAATATATATATATATATATATATATATATATATATATATATATATATATATATATATATATACATTATAAATAAAATATTTTTATTATGTATTTTTTAGTATTAGTATCCACGTAGTGCGACAAATAATTTATGTTTTCTTTCCTTTTTCTTTACGATAATTTTCACATGGGTGCACAAAAACAGACCACATCCAGTTCACACAGATCGTTTCCAGCGAAAGTGCTCGCTGCTTCGAGGTCAGTAGAAATGCGGGGAGGGGCCTGCGTACGCGCAGGTTTGCGTAAGACCACGTAATCGGTGACAGCTGACATTGGTTGTATGTGGGTTACGATCGGCGTTTTTATAGTCGGAGAATCTTTTGTTGCGGTATTTATGTTTTTGAGACGATTTTAGTAGTAAGTTATTCAAAGTTTATAGTTTTTTTTTTGAACTTGTTAAGTAAAGAGAAGTCGGGACGAAGAAGAATGCTGTGCCAGCCCCAAAAAAATATAAAATATGGTATAAGTGCCGGAGAATGATGATGATGAATTTGTCTTTAATCTCGAGATTTCGATGTATTAGACTTTTTGGGCTGTTCTGTACAGTAGCTGCTGTAGTACCTACAGCTGCCACTGTTACAACTCCATGTCTCAAATGGTCAGTTGCATAAAAGAACGGTTACCCACCAACCTAACCCGAGGTTAACGCTCAACCTTGCAGATCCATCAATCAGAATATATGAACGGAGCCAAATAAGATCACGATTTGAATAAGCATCATCTGTGCTTAATCATTTTATCATTATGCTACGTTTACGTAACTTTCTAAGCTCATTAATGTTTTGCATTGGGCCAAGGTTATGCCCCACTGGTTTCAAATGCCAATAAGCCGTAGAACTAGACTAGATGCCTCAAGACCTAATTAAAACAGGTTTGGTGTAAAAACTTGTATTTTGTTGTTCATTTTGATGCCATATCCATAATTCACCACGCACTGGTCTTAGATTTGGTTTGTTTTTAGGATGTTTTCAACATTGAACACGTATACAAAGTTTCGTGTCCGTGCTATTAACCCTTGATGAGTTATCTTGTGAGGAAGCGATCCTGGCTGCAGGATCAAGTCATGTCTGTCATAAAAATGTATTGTCACCAGAACCAAAAGTGTGTGCAAAATTTCAGCTCAATTGGTTGGGAGGAACTGGTTTGAAATTCAGTTGCAAGATTCTACCCACACATAATAACTAAAAAGTCAAGTTAAACAAAAGCTAATATAGCATATTCATTGATAAAATGTTAGTCCATATAATAACGTTTTTCAATAAGCGATAATTGCAGTGACAGTCCATTTACATGACAATATTCAGCTGTGGTTACAATTTATATTTTAATAGACAGATATCAATTCATGAGTTGACACCTCTGAAAACTGCCAATGTACCGCAAATTTGTGAAACATCGACAAATATCACAGAACGGTTCTGCGAATACAACACACATCGTAAAATTAATTATGCGTAAAATAACTATCGTGTGAACGCGCTTTTAAATTAGAATGTATCTCAATTAATGGTTTGTACATGAGAGCATTTAAATAGTAACGAGAAGACAGTCTTAGTCATGGGGCCCTACGGAAAGCACAAGCATACCATATTACAAAGCTGTTGCTACTTGATACCTGTGTCTAAGGTAAAGTCAGGTTCATTCATTGTTATGTAAACTGATTACCGACTTAAATTGTCTGTGTATATATCTTCAAATCGTAACCGTCAACCTTTGGTAGTTGTGCCTCACGTGGATAACCGCGGGGAGAGCGCGGGGCTAGGGGTACCGAACCCGGCTGTGCGAGCGCCGCTGCGCGCCCTACCACACACTGAGCTCACAGACACGGGCCACTCCGGGCATTTCTTTGTACGGTTTTGACATGTTGTAATTTTATGTTAATTATGGTATTACTATATTTATACAGTTCACTAGTTTTCTTATAAAAATCCCAACCGAGTCTATTCATTGATCCGGCTCGAAGGACTACGAAGGACAACAGTAATTGTATGAAAAGGTTACAACACGGCAAATTGACGTAGGCTGTCAATTTGTTAGACAATTAATTTTTCCGACGGTATACCTTATTACAAGGCACCTAAAAATTCCGAACGACGCTTGCAAACCGAACATGCTATCACGCACATCCTTTCCACTAAAACCGGCAATTTGACAATGACGACATATTATCATGTCTGTCCCTAATGGCAGGCAAAGGTGTGAACACCCTACATTTCTCCAATTATATTTAAATTCCATGTAATATGGGTATGTCTATTGCCTTTCACTGCTAACTAAAACGTCATCCCAGCTTACGACTGTGAAACAAGACAGTCGTCATCATCTATCTTCATCCCAATCTAATTGTGGTCGCAGCACTTCTTCCTCTTCCATTCTTATCTTTTCTATTAGTCGTCACCCCCTTTCTAGCCATATTATCTTTCACAGAGGCTATACACCGTGTCTTTGATCATATCCTGTTCTTTAAGCCATCAGCACTCAATTTCCTCACGTCATATTCCTCATTCACATCGCATCACATTCTCATACCATCAACATCTGCCTAGCCTTTTCCCAACTATTTTGGGGTCAGCTTCCAGTCTAACCGGATGCAGCTGAATATTAGTATTTTACGTGGAGCGACTGCCTATCTGACCTCCACAACCCAGTTAGTTCTGGGTAATACGATACCCTTTCGTAAGACTGGTTGTCAGACTTTCGGGCCACTGACTACCTTTAACGACTGTCAAAGATCTACAAATGACAGCCGGGACCAACAGCTTAACGTTTTTTCCGAAGCACGGAGGAAACTCGGTGTGTAACGGGTCACCCATCAACGGACCAACCTAGGCAAGCGCAGCTTAACCTAAAGATCGACCCGAGCGGCACTTATTATTTAGCCACGAGCTCCCATCACCCAATTACCACACAACTTTTCAGTCACCGGTGACACTTTCAGACTTAATTTTTTTCTGAGTGAATACCATCAATGACACCAATATGTTACGAGAAATTAATGTTCTCTAACTACCTAACCGTAAGCTACAAAACGGTTCTATTCTCGGCGATCGTAAACCAACTGATCGGCCACTTGTTCGATGCACTTCAAAAAGATCCAGGCCAGTAATTGTTGGATGGAAATTTTATTGCACGTATATTTGGACTTCAAAAGCTTGGTTGGTATCAATGGAATTGAATGGGAGATTATCTTTGTCTGGTTTCGCGTGAGCAGAGCAGATGTTGTTTCAAAGTTCGGTGTTTTTGCATCGCTTTAGGTTAGGATGTATAATAATAACAATTAAGTTAATTTATAAACTACAGTATACAATAATATTATAATGAATATATTTTTTTTTAATGTAAGTTCAAAGACGGCCATTGCTGGACCCTCTCCCAATCATCGCCGCATCACCTGGTCCTGTGCTTCTCGCATCCTTTGGATTCCCGTGATCTTCAACAGGTCATCAGTCCACCTTATGAGGTCTTCTAACACTACGTCTTCCAGTCGCATTTTTTTAATCTATCAGTTTTATTTTAAAATGTCATACGCTATAGACATGATGCACGATCCCATGAGGTTTACCAAAGTCAAGCCAAATTTAACCTTCCATAACAACATGAATTTACGTAATACATTACCGAATATTAAAGCCAAACAAAAACTGGAAGCTAACAAAAACATCAATGCATACGAAACAAAGCTACATAGAACATAATTCTAGTTATTGACACGTCAGTTAATAGCTGTATCGCGTGTTACAGCACACAAAGGAAATTCTACACTAACTATGGTGAATGTCAAAATTAAAAAGGTCAGACGGGCCAGTTTTGAGCAACAGTGTCGCAACAAAAAAGTTGCGAGTAAAGAGACAATTTTTATGCAAAGTCATGCGTGACATTCTTGCTTGGAGTATCACGTGCGAATATTCGTAAAAATATGTAAAAATATGCATAACGTCACCATTTGCTTGTTATTGTACTAAATTATTAGTACATAGCCTAGCTACCAAGTTGTTAACGCATTTGTTATTTTTTGCCTCCTAAAAATTTAATGTAGATCAACGATGTTTCCTATATTGATATTTCCTATTTCTGTAATTTCATAATGATCTATTAAAAATCTTATTAGTACAAGCTTAACCTACAAGCTATTTTTAGCAACTACTAAATGCAGTCTGGCAACTAAAAAATCGTTCGCACAACTACTCCACGACAATATCAACACAATAGGTAATGATTTACATAAACCGAATTCTCTCACATCTATTGTTAGATACAACATAATTTATTATAGGCATTTGAATATAAAGTGAGACGGCAAACACGAAGAAAGGTAGAATTACACTTGGTAGGAAGCCCGCATTCGGGTTACCGAATACTTTTAACCGAATTCGGAAACAAGGCATGTTGTTTGCGAATAACCATGACAAATTCGATTACCTATGGAATTGAAAGCCTATGGAACTATACGTCTTTCTTTTTACGCCTTAGCTGCTGAACGGATTACGATAAAGTTTGACATACGAGTAGACCATTGACATACGGCAAGACCTTGACCTTGACCAAGATGACTTGGTTTAGGACAACGGAAGCTTTTTATCCTGGTAACGAGTTGCTGTTGGATATGATCGGACCTCCACGCGAGCGAAGTAGAAGGACAAAATCTTCTTCTTGGCTGCCCGCATTCCATAGCCCCCGAATGCGGGCAAACGACCAAGTGTAACTACGCCATTACTTTAACTGCTATGAACGTTTGTCATCAACTCATAAACGGTCGTTAGGAACTTCTGACAACTATGATATACGAAGACGTTTTGGCATATTTTAATAGGAACAGATTTGTGCGTCGTAGCTCAGAATAGACTACCGCATTGCTTGTCGAAAGGGATTAGATAGGTAGACTAGTTAAATTATTTTATGATTGTAAGATCCTACAAAGAGCTGTCTTTAGGCATAAGCTATTTCTGAGTAACAAGAAGCATAAAACTGACGGAACAGTCACTTCAGAGCCATTTTGATTGTTCTTCAAAGTTGGATTGCACGATGCAATTGATCTTTACACCCGAACATCTTGGAATGCTTGATGGATATTTTGAGGACAGCATAGAGCACAGATCAGTTTTAGAGCATATCCTTGTTCAACTTAAGTTTTTTTTTTAATGTACCCTACTCAAAATTTATACATCGTTTTCCTTTTACGCAGCCGCAATGCCATCTTCCATAGAAAAAAAGTCTCAGATCCCTTCAGATAGACCATGTCGATTGAAATTAACAAGTAGAAAACACAACGACTTCATAACACGGTACTATTCTAAAAATACACTTATAACTACATAACCATAACTTCGTAAATAGTTCGAACTACTAACTGAACAAGTAACCTAGCAGGTTCTAACATTCAATTAAATGAAGACGCACGTTACAGCTTTTTTGCGACCACACGTACAGGTTGTAGAAAATTAAATCCTATTGTAACGTTTTTTTACACAGACTTTATAAGTAAAAACGTGTTTTAAATAATTGACTACAAACATTTTTTTTTTGTACATTGAATAGAGAATTGATATCAATACAAGTCTTGAGTTGTTTCCTACTTGAGGGCTTATTGTTGTGTATCTCACATATATTTTTAATTCTTTTTACAGTACGTGGAGGTACACAACACACTACGGCACATGAAGCTGTACATTTCCATTATAATTTGGCCTCGTTTTGTTTAGATTTTCTATACAATGAGAGATCCGCATAAACTGGTTTTTTATAGCTTCATTGGCCGTCGTACTTACTAGAAACATAAGAATTTTGTTTTGGCCTTTATACTTACATCGTTTCTAAAAACAAAATGGTTTTTTTCTAGAAATATAATTTATTATGAGATCAACTTTTGTCAGTGCATTCGATTTCGTAGATAAAAGCTAAATATCATGTAACCTTTGATCGATTTTATACTAAACATTTCTTTCATTTTCGACCCAGAAGAAACCCATTCTAAACCTCCGCTGTCCACCCGTTCCTTCGTCCGTCCGTCTGTGTGTCTTCTAGCGGGTTGTATCTTACGATCCGTAATAGGTAGACAGTTGAAATTTTCACAGAATGTGTATTTCTATTGCTGCTATAACAATAAATGATAAAAAAAAAAAAAAAAAAAAATAGAGGGGGCTCCCCTACTACGATAGTATGGAACCCGCAATGTAATAGTATGGAACCCGCAAATGTAATAGTATGGAATGCGCGAGTCCGACTCGTACTTAGCCGGTTTTTTTTTGTGGCTTTGATCGATCGTTATCTTTCAGTCTGTCAGTCGATCACAATAATTTGAAAAGTATTATAGAAGAAGCACTAGTAATATCTTTCATCAATCCAAGCTTGAGAAGAAAATCACTTACAACTTTTGTATTGTGTGTATGACTGTATGTTATAATACACGTGTCTCTTCTATTTATGTGCATGAATAATTTACTACAATACGAAACACATTTTGTTGCTAATGAATACGAAGTTCCTATGGAGTTAACTATACATAATACACGAGTAGATATTACATAAGTTTCAGACATAATTACATATCACGCGATTGAAACATTCCTGAAACGGCTAAATAGTAGGGTTGTCTACATTCAAAATAGTTCAAATAACATTTTATCATAACATCACGCCTGTAAACCCGAAGGTTTAGGCAGAGGTATACCTAATAAATAGTACACCCACATTTCGCCAGTTATGTTTAAGTCCCTTGTAATAGGGGGCGAGCCTATTGCTATCAACCGGGCAAATTCGGACTCCGTGGCTGCTACTGACAAATTCCTGATGGAAAAACCCAATATCACTTTGCTCGACCTGGGAATCGAACCCACGACCTCATGCTCAGAAGTCGCGCTTGCGACCACTAGACCAACGAGGCAGTATACACGGTTAAATAGAGGAATGACAAAATACTCTGAATTTTTTTTTTAAAGTTCTGTTATACTAATACGGACAGGCTGACTGTGGACTCCGAAATTTGACAGACTGCAGGTGGTCTACCATAACGTCTTAAAAACAAAGTCGTGGGAAAGAGATGGCGCTAGACACTCCTGCTTTATGGCATCATAGTAACCACCCAGTTCATTATCTAACTCCTCCGGTAAACAATCTGTCCCTATCATAAAAAAGAACAGTGTTTATTTTTGTGTTTTCAATTTTGGAACTTGTTTACTTGATTTTACAATGCCAAAAGTAAATGTTGCTGTGACGTCTGACAGGGGAGAATGGAAGAAGAAAACGTGTTGCGCCGACCCCAAATAGAATTGGGCAAGGCCAGGAAGATGATGATGATGATTTTGGAACGTGTTTGCTCGATTTTACTATGACAAACCTAATCATTGAACACTAAAACTTTCACGTACGCACGACGAGCAATCAAGTTATGAAAACCAGTAAAAATACGAGAAATCTAAACAAAGCGTGGCCGTGTTATACTGGCTAAATGTATAGCATGATGTGTTGCTGTGTATCTTAAACTATTCCCCATAAAATTCTAATGACACAATTAATACTATTCATAATTATCTCCGCTATAATTACGAAAATTATAAGGACAGGGAATATAAATTCGTGTGTGCCTTGGAAACATAAAAACATAACACAATCACGTATTGATTGGCCGCCCGCCAGTGGCAACTACCGTCTAATAATATGTGTACAGCATTGCTACGCTAATCTTGGATTGTAAGAAATATACAGTACTTTTGGCTGCTTCATCACAGCAGCCAATAGTCTGGTTACTCAGTCAATTGAATAGGAACTTCTTCGGGTTGAGATCTTTGAGGAATTGGGATCTCCTTTTTGAATCGACTCAAAATATGTTATAAGTTTTTAAACTATCATGGTCACTAACATTATCATTAACACTAGAAACGGGATATTTACCGTGTTTACTGATTGTTTTTAGTTCCCGATCAGTAAACATGGTAAATATCCCGTTTCTAGTGTCAAAGTATGTTTATGAGCAGAGTTCGAAATTATCAAGATGATTATTTTCTTTGATAATTATCTATGCTAATTCATAATTTTAGATCTTTTAGTTATTTTTACTTACAAAAGTTAATTTAGTGGCTGAAGTATTATGTAAAGGAAGACATCATTCATATTTATTAATTGTTTTATTCTTTGAAACTAGCATTAAACATAACTCATATTTATTTATTTTTTTGCTACATTGGCCTGCCTTTTTCCAACTATGTTGGGGTCGGCTTCCAGTCTAACCAGATGCAGTTGAATACCAATATGTTACATGGAGCGACTGCCTATCTGACCTCCACATTCAAGTTAGTACTGGGTAATACGATACACCTTGGTAAGACTGGTTGTTAGTATTTCGGGCCACTGACAACCTGTAACGACTGTCAAAGATCTATAAATGAGAGCCGGGAGCAACGGATTAAAGTGCTTTCGAGGCACGAACAATGTCTCCTAATTGGCTTGGAAGAACGTTCAAAAGGAAAATTGCAATATCTGCCTAATTACCTCGAAAGGCCGACAAATTGGTAATTGGAATTTGTTTCTGGCAGGCCGGAGGACATTAGTACCGTTATTTACTGACTTACTCAAACGTAAATATCTTCGAGGGGCTAGTGACTCAATAGTAACAGTGCACCATGCGTGGCTAGTAGTAGCAGCCGCATGCAACGATCTTTAAGGTTAAGCAACGCTTGCCGAGGTCAGTCCGTGGATGGGTGACCATTCATACCAAAACCCACCGTGCTTTGAAAAACATGCTAAGCAGGTGGTATCAGCTGCTGGTTTTTCTAAGGGGTATCGTGTTAACGAATTACTGGGATCTGGAGGTCAGATAGGCAGTCTCTCCATGTGTCCATATTCAGATGCATACGGTAAGATTGGTAAAGGCCAGGCAAATGATGATGTCCGAATAGCTGTATACAGAAATGCAGTGAATTCCTTACAGCGTCTTTAGCAAGCGAAGAAGTCGCAACTATTCCACTAAAACCGTAAACACTCATAAACATGACATGTTTATGTCTCGCAAAAGTTTTGATATAAAAACTTTTCCAACTCCTTCTACATTGACTGAACTCGACGACAATGGACACTACTACATTTCACTTTATATGAGTTATATTAAGGCACTAATACACGGTTCAACCCTCTTCATCGACTTTGAAAGCAGAGCCATTCAATTTAATTCACATGAGCTTAATCAGCCAACAATGTTCCCACTGTTGGGACACAAGATGAGTATGGCATCAATGGGTGCTCAGCTCAGCTAAAGATAATAATCCCGATGAAAATCTGACACCATATTAGATTATTGTTCCTTGGAAACAGATTGCTAAGTAGCAGGATACATTAAAAAAAAAAAAAAAAAAAAAAACTGTTGTGACACAGGACATACTCTGTGAGTATAAGTGGGCTGTTATCCACACCACGGCGGGACCAATGCAGGTTAGTCTCCTCACTGATACACATTAACACAGCTCAGCCAAATTAATTAACCACGATTAACAGGCATGGAACGGACTCATTCGGTTTCTTCTCGAATCGATGAATCAAACGTCGACGAATGTGGTCGATTCATTCAAATTGAGAATTTCAGTTGAACCGTGTATGATCTTGAATCGACATTTGAATCAACAAAGACAGCATAACAACTATACTTGGTGCTTAGTTAAACTTTGGGGGCGTGTAGTACTCATGAAAATGAACAACTTTCACTAAGGGACCAACTATGAAATCGCAAAGTAAATATCAGCTGTTCCATACATTATTGTCGAAAAAATGCCTTCTAAATCAAATTTCATAGTTATTCCAATAGTAAAAGTTGTTCATATTTACAAGTAATTCACTCCCTTAAAGTATTGTCCACGTTTAACCAATCACCCTGTATATTCGTATACAGGATGTTGTTATATTTGTGTCCGAACATACTTGAACATGAACAATCCTCTTGACCCTGACCGGCGGAGCATCGAGTGTGTCGGTCACGCTTGAGATACATCGGGAGCCGTGTGATCATGTCTCATCCTTTAATGTTAGGTATTTACGCAATAAATTACTAATTACGAGTGAATTAATTGAAGTACTTAAGTGTTTAACATTAATTTTATTAAGTAGATCGGAGGGATTTGAGCTTGGTTGATGGCAATAGGCTCGCCCTATATTACATGGGTTTTAAACATAACTGGCGAATTGCGGGTGTGCATTCTATAGGTACGACGCTGTATAACCTTTAGGCATTACAGGCGTGATGTTCTTAAGTGTTTATAATGAAGAAGTTTAACTGTTTTACCTATTTGCAAAAATTATTTCAAAAATCGTGTCTACCTAGGCAAATTAGTAAAAAGGTTTTTATTCTAATTTTAAAATCTATCTAGAAATCCTAATTAATCTGGGCCGAGACAACGTTTACAGGACCCAAATAAAAGCACTTGTTTGCATACGTTAATTGAAATGGACGAAACAAATAGAAAACGGCGTAGTAGGCACCCCAATAAATTTTAATTAATTCGCTGAAATTAAGAATAAAAGTTTAGTTAGAAAATATAATAAAAATAAAAGGTTAAAGAAACGCTAAGCAAAAAGAAAATTGGAATTAAGGTCTGTTGACGACAAAAAAATATTCAATACTTTTTATTTAAACAAACTGCCCGACTCAAAACTTACACATTTTAAACAAACCATAAGATTGTATACAACTGAAGACAGAAACACCTATACACAAATTCATTTAAGGTCATCAAATCACTTGTGTAAATAAATTACAAACAATAGGTTAATTGAATGAAATTAAATATTCATATATGTCTGCCGTTTGGAACATCTGTTTAGAATTCCAAAGAAGTTTATAAATCAGCTTATGAACCGACCTCTTTCCATACAGGACCGAATCTCCGACAACTAAGTTTGAGGTTTGTTACCAAAATACTTTTCCTCCAACATGGTTTATTGGATTTACAAAAGTATCTACAAATTAACAAAATCATCATCATCTTCCTAGCCCTTTACCAACTATGTTAGGCTCAATTTTGAGTCTAGCTGGATGAAGCTGTATACCAGTATTGTGTATTGTACTTGGAGTCACTGCCATTCTGACCTCCACAACCCAGTTATTGGGTAATATGATACCCCTTGGTAAGGCTGGAAGTTAAGAACAAAAACAATACATCCATAACATTACGCCTGTGTAAAGAGTTACCTCGGGGATTAGGCAGTGGTGTACCTGTTAGTACACCCGCATTTTGCAGTTTATGTTTAAGTCTCATGTTATAGAGGGCGCGCCTATTGCCATCAACCGGGCATAAATAAATTCCTAATGGAAAAACCCAATAACACATTGCTCGACCTGGGAATCGTACCCAGGACTTCAAAACCAATGAGGCATTTAAAAACAATATGACGATGAAAAAATCTCATTAAAGGGATGCAACGTACAAACAAAAAACAAAGGAGTGTATTGATCAAAGTATTTCCACTTTGAACTATAGAAAGAAAGAAACCAGTGAATCATCCAGTTAACATTCACTCCAATCCAAAGTTACAAGCCCTTCAGCCCAGACCAGTGCTATAGATCACCGAATGGGTTCCCATTGCCCGAAGCAAATGATAAATTGTAGATCGTTAATGGGGATCAAAACAACCTGTATTTGACTTCGCTAATAAAGAGGATTTATGTCCCTCATATATCACGATGTAAGGTACAATCTTGAAGAGATATTTATTTACTTTTAATAAAAGAAACATTGCTGAAGGTCTCTCAATAAAATGAGCAAAATAAAGATTGTTCTGACGTTTCAAATTTGTCTGTACATGTCTTTCTTGGTTCTTTTACCTCTCTGTCGAATTCCAACAGCAATCATATTCTTACAAGAATAAAGGTCATTGATTTTTTTTGCCACAATTGTCAGTGGTAGTACCATCATCATCATCTGCCTAGCCTTTTCCCAACTATTTTGGGATAATCTTCCAGTCTAACCGGATGCAGCTGAATCCCAACCAGTATTTTACATGGAGCGACTGCCTTTCTGACCTCCACAACCCAGTTGGTACTGGGTAATACAATACCCCTCGGTAAGACTGGTTGTCGATCAGGCCACTGACTACCTGTAACGTCTATCAAAGATCTACAAATGACAGCCGGGACTAACGGCTTAACGTGCTTTCTGAGGCACGGAGGAATCTCGGTATGTAATGAGCAGTCACCCAACCCGACAAGCACGGCTCAATCTAAAGATCGACCCGAACAGCTGTTTTTATAAACCCACCAGCAACCTTGATATCACAAGAATAAAGAGAGAGGCAAAATAACTAAAAGGTCTGTAGTACACGTCGTATCATCTGCTTCTCCAATCTTAATAGACGTCTAAAAGAAACTTCCTATCCTATATTTACGAACATGCCAATCACAATAAAAACTAAAGCTCACAACCGATTTATTCCCTCCATGACCCGTAAAAAGGTCAGCGCTCATAAAAGTTCTGACAACAAAAAAAGTTGACCCACATATTGTCCATTAGTAAAGTTCGGTGGGCGAAAAAAAAAAAAATATGACAAAATGTAGCAAAGGTAGATAATGTAGGCTAGGTGAACAATAAAGCGCACCCTGTGTCATCGCCGACTGCGCCGGTGACCCAAATAGTGCCATAATGTCGCGAAATGGCCACTACACAGAAATAGTGGCGCTGGAAGTGGCTTGAATTTGTGATGTCGTTTGTATGAATGGGTGGGAAAAAAAAGGTTTGTGCCTGAGTTCACAAAGAACGTAAAAAAAATTGTTTTATTTTGCTGTTATTTGTAGCGTAAATGAGAAATCAAAACAGATGTTTAATGTCTTAAATGTTGGAGTATAAAAGCAAAAAAAAACGACAAAAAGTACCTATGAATTTGTGGTGCCGTTTGCATGACGGGTGGAAGAAAAAAAATTGTGACTTAACGAAGAACGTGAAATGTGTTTTCGTGTTATTGTTTATGCCGTAAGAAAGAGAGGAAAATAATTTAAAATACCTAATATTGGTGTATAATGAATGAGATCTAGTTCGATAAAAAAAAATACTCGATTGCATAACCCACTCTTTTTTGAAGTAATTTAAAAATATTTAAGAAGTAGTAGTCACTCATGTCTTCTTTTAATACGATGTTTCGTTCATCTTATAGCTTTGGGTCCAAATAAGTGGCCAAATTTGTTGCAGCGTGAAAAGCGTTTTTAAAATCATTGTTTCAGTCACACATGTAAAATTGCTATTTTATATTATAGGTCTGAAATTGTACATCTTATTACAATAATAATGGACTAACAAGGCAGCCATGTTCTATTTGAAAATGCAATAAAATGAAGTCACGGTGTTAACAAAAACAATAAAATAATATCAGTTTGTAAATATATGACCAGCAAGCAATATAATAATTCGATTCCCTCAATTGAATTTTACAACACACTTATCGCTTTAGCCAATATATTATTTATAATTTTATTATGTTTTATGTAACCGTATCATACGTATAATAAAATATACATGTACCAGTAGAAGTGGAAAATACATATTTTTCGATAAGAAATGAATAAAATGTTGTTCAATTTATTTGTACATGGTGGGTTATTTTAATATTAATATATTATTGTATGTAATATTATATGGAAAAAAAACTACAAGGACGCAAACTATTGCATTTTTATTGGATCTCGATATTATTATCAAGTCAAAATGCAGCTAGCTTTGATTTTTAAAATGTTTTGCATCGATATATTGATCGTTGTAGCAGTTTGCATAACCTCATATTAAAATAAACTCACGATTCCTAACACGCCTTTGAATACGAAATACTAATAAAATGGTTATAGTGTTATTTTATAGCTTTAAGAACAAGTAATCTTACTATTTATCCATCAGCTAACGCAAATGAATAGTATCCATTGCTCCTTTAAAACAAACTTAGTTTGATATTTCGCAAACGGGTACAGCAATGGATAAAATTATACACAAAAACCGTGTTTACTAACATTGAATGACATTCAGAAATATAATTCTGTATGTTTAAGTCAGTTTCCAAGATAATTCTATACGTATGAATAAGGATTATCCATTCAAAAGAAACACAAAGGTCATAATGCAATATTTTGAAGAAAAACCGTTGACCTTTGGTCCCTTTGAAATAATGATGTCGTTTAAAATATAAGCGAAGGTCGCAATGTCGTTTTTGTGGTTTCATGCGTGAATGGCGCTTACGATATTCTGTCATGTCATAATTGGCAGAATAATGGCGTTTTTTTTTTTCAACAAAAAAATCGCAGTTTAGTGTCACAATTACTTTTTGAAATGAAATTATAGTTTCTTAATACTATTATACTGACTGCTTCGTTGGTAGAGTGGATGGAAGCGCGACTGCTGAGCATGAAGTCTTCGGTTCGATTCCCGGGTCGGGCACAGTGTTATTGGGTTTTTCCATCAGGGTATTGTCAGTCACGGAGTCTGGATTTGTGCCCGGTTGATGACAATAGACTCGTCCAATATTACATGGGACTTAAACAATAACTAGCGAAATGTGGGTGTTCTATTAGGTACACTTCTACCAAACCCTTCGGGGATTACAGGCGTGATGTTATGTCTGTTATGTTCTTTACAGAACGAAATGTCCTTTCCAGGTATTTAATTTCCTTCAAAAGGCGTCAACGAAATATCACGCAAGGTACAAAGCTAGGGAGCTAAGTGGAACAACAAAGTCTTTAGGCTTTTTTTCTAGGAATTATTTAGTATTTTTTCGTGTAATTAGGTATGGCCTAATTATGCTAGAGTAATAAATTCTGGTAGTATTTACTGGCGCTTTAAGAAAATTTTCTTTACAAAATTAACCTTGTATCTATTTAGGTCCGAGAGGACGATAGCACTACGTTTTAAAGGGACGTTTTATTTGACCCCTATATAGGGTGACTGGTAATTAGTGACCGTTAATTAAAGTGATCGAATTCATGATAACAAACAACATTCCCAAAGAAAAAAAAAATATACACATCTTTATCACAATAAGACACACGTATGAAATTCTCACGCGCACGCCTGTGACCTTACACAGCCGATAGGTCACACGTACCTAACGTCTGTTAGCCGTTTAAAAAAAATGTTTCTTTGGGAGAGTTGTTTGTTATCATGGGTACAATCATGTGTTTAAGTATCGGTCACTAATTACCAGTCACCCTATATAACTTTTTCCTCAATATAATTATTATAAATACTAAATATATAATTATTTATCAGCTGGTAAGAGTCGTTACCTTTTACATGCACTGAAGTGTGCGTTTTGTATAATATAATGCAGTTTATTGTTTTATATCTAGTTTAGTGCTACATACATTACATGAAAAATACTGGAAAAGAACTAGAATGTTCTGTTCAATCTTTGAATCTGTACATACCTGAAACAAACAGAAAAATATAGGGTTAGAGCTTGCTATCTATACTAACATAGATAGAATATACTTTATTGTACACCAACATTGTAATCATCTTCATACTTCGTTCTGCAAATCGAACTTATAGTATTAACTAGCGAACCGCCACGGCTTCGCACGGAATTTACTAACAACAGCGCCACCTATCGGGTTCAAAACTATCCTAAGCTGGAACCAACTCTAAACATTCATAAGATTTTATTGAAATCGGTTGGGTGGTTTCAGAGATTAGCGTGTACGAACATAGTGACACGTGATTTTTATATACAGTGTGAGTCTTCATAATGTGCAAATAAACAAAAAACAGAATTATTGCATTTTTTAACAAAAAAATAACCATATTAATTAATATCAATTTCATTGAATTCTATGTAAATAATATTGTTTTTTTTTTTGCAATAAATCTTTTGTATGGGTCATCTGCCTGAAATAAATGAATTTTATTCTTTATTATTTAAATTCTTTAATAATAACTGCGGAAGTAACTTTTAACGCCTTAATGGCTGTTCAGATTTCGATAAAATATTCAGCACTGGTAACCATGACCTAGGTTAGAATATTGGCTTATTTTCGAAATCCAAGCGGGTAATATAATTTTTTTATTGCAATAGTTATATTATTTTATGCAAATTACTTTCTATAATTACAGAATGTAGCAAAATATCTCAATTTACTCGACCTATTTATTTTCACTACACATTATTTACTTCTAATTACGTTAAATAACCTAAAACAAATACATTAAAACTATAACACCAAACAAATCGACATCTGGATCATTTGGTTTATCGTTCGGCGCGTGCGCATGTGACCTGACGTGACGTCAGAAAGTAATTACACGTCAATTTTGACGTAGCAGAGTCATGATCGGGTGGCTAACGAGTTTCAGATTTATTTGTTTTTCTTTGATATTGAGTTTCGTAATTAAATTTATTTTGGTAGTTTGGCTAGAATATGCATAGTTTTGGTTTTTAATGTGTCATAAAATTAAACGCGTGGATTTATTTTGAATTCGGTATGCAATTAGAAGACATAAGATTTTCAAATACTCAGTTGAGCTTTTCTTAAAGTTAAGCTTTAAGCGACGTCACGGTTGGCGCAGTTATTGACTGCTGCGCTGCGTGTCGCCGGTTCGATCCCCGCACGGGACAAATATTTGTATGATTTATAGGTAGTTGTTGAGTTTAAATGTTTGTAAATGCACCCACGATACAGGAGAAATTCCTAGTGCGGGGCACAGATAAAAAAAAAGGTTTAAAACTTTAAAAGTCGGGCTTTTGACAAAAACATTTTGGTTTTGTGACTGAACCACGTGTGTGTTAATAGTCTAGTTTAGGGAAGCAGTGATAGTCTAGTGGTGTGACCGTGGGACTGCCAAGGTCTCGAGTTCGAACCTAAGACACGCCCCTTTAATTTTTCGGATTCATATGCGTATTTCATAACTATCACTTGCTTCGGTGAAGGAAATTCGTGAGGAAACCAGCATGCCTGAGAAATATTTCTCGACGGCATGTAAAGCCAAGTCAGAGTCCCATGGGCGGCATAAAACTCTGACACCAGGTTACGCACTAACCACACGATAAAGAAGAAGAGTGCACTAACTACAAAATAACCGTTAAAATTCAAAACTGGAACGTATTCTTTTACTTTCGAAAATTTATGCCCCGCGTTCACGATCCCACTAAAAAGTAACATCGGAGATGACAGGCCTAAGTCTACAATTACTTAACTCTATAAAAATAATAAAAGCTGTTAAATAACCTATTTATAATCTCGAAAGAGTGATTATAATGACTATAAAAATAATTAACCGCTTTTTCTACACTATCGAACGCACATCGGAATTCTGAAGATAAGCAAAGAAATCGCCTACATTATCGTTAGTACACGTCTTCTTTACACATACTAGTATATTATTCTAACGAGAAAACTTCAATCTTCACAATCCCTACGCGAATCTTAGACGAGTGTATTGAAAGCTTTACTTTTTTTTTGTAAGAAAAAAATGAAATAGATTCTTAACACCGGTTAGTTGAAAATATTAATTCACAATCTTCAATTATGATAAAGTAGCATGTATTGGTTAACATAAAATAATGGTTAACATAACTCAAAGAACCGTTTTACCCGATATTTCTGCGTTTAGTCAAAACGAGTCAATTTGTTTGAACCATCAACCAACAAAGCTGTATATCGAGAGCCTTTTGACCTCATCGCAATATTATTGTAATAACAATAACAGCCTATTACTGTCCCACTGTTGGGCAAAGGCCTCTTCTCATTAAACATAACAACATCTCAACCGAGCAAAGGTCCAGACTCCGTGGCTGCTACTGAAAAATACCTGAGGAAAAAACCCAATATCACTTTGGCCGACCCGGGAATCGAACCGAGGACCTCATGCTCAGCAGTCGCGCACTAGATCAACGCGGCAGTCTTCTCATTAAATTGGTTAAAAAACACTTCGACGTTAAAACATAAATCTGACGTATACACAGTGAACAAAAGTTTAATCTAAGCAAAAGACAATATTTTTTCGGAGTCTCAAGCTTTTATACCTTTTAATAACCAAAACCCACCTTTTCCGTTTACGTTTTATTTTAAAAACAAAGGGCAAACAAATGGATCATCTTTATTTGCTGTTTCACTGTACGTTTGTCAACAGGTTCTGACAAACGAATATGTTTGACAAGCGACTCGTTAAACAAGTCCGCCGTGTTTGTCAAAAATGGCGGCGAGTGTTTGACAACTTTCATTTTCTTTTTGTGTTTTTTTTTTAATAAATTACGTAATTTATTGAGGAACAGTGTGTTTTGATAATGAATGTAGCACTTTAGTGGGTAGGTAAGTCTAGATTTTTGTAGGTCTATGCAGAATACCCGCTCCGCAAAAGTAAAATGTTAAATTGAAACAAAACGTCATATTCGAGATATGTCCGATTTGCAAAACGTTTCACTCGCAAAATGTCTTATTCTCACATAACACTAGCTACTCTACTATTCCCCTTAAAATTGCATATTGTAGTTTGAAATTGTGTCCGTCATTATGAGTACCTACTTCTTTAGAATGGGTCTGAATTACTTCATCATCATCATCTGCCTAGCCTTTTCCCAACTACGTCAGGATCGGCTTCCAGTCTAACTGGATGCAGCGGAATACCAGTATTTTACATGGAGCGACTGCCAATCTAATCTAAACAACCCAGTTAGTACTGGGAAATACGATACTCCTTGGTACGACTGGTTGTCAGACTTTCGGGCCACTGACTACCTGTAAGGACTGTCAAAGATCTACAAATGCCAGCCGGGTCGAACGGCTTAACGTGCATTCCGAGGCACGGTAAAAACTCAGTATATATTGGGTGATTACCTATCCACGAACCAACCTAGGCAAGCGTGGCTTAACCTGAAGATCGACCCGAGCGGCTGTCATTATTTAGCCACGAGCTCCTTGTATCTACATTAGTTCAAATTAAAAAATAAAATAATTAAAATTAGGCTAGTAATAGTAAGTTCACATGCCAAAATAAAGTAAAATTCCCATTAAATAACCTGCACTTAAAACTAACATTAATTTATGTTAGTTCCATTATCGCACCTTTTCTATTGAAAAATCTAAAGTGCGATTTAATTTTATTATTATTGTTACACCTTTTCAATTGAAAAATCTTGAGTGCGTTTTTAAAAACAAACAAGACGTTTTTATGGCTTAAGAAATTAACGACGTGTTCCAAATGAAGTAGTATAATTGCTATTGAATTAATTACTTGAATATTATAATACAATTAAGGAAATAATGGGGATTGCATTAAAATACCTGTCGATCGCGTGCCAGCTTTGTAGGACGTGGGCTATTAGAGGCACGTTCAAATAAAATAACAAATTATACGTTAAATCTAATGAGGTGTTTTTAATGTGCATTAAAATTGCTTGTAAAAGCAACAATACTTGAATTGGTGCCCAAGAAGACACTTGACTATCAGACAGACGATTGTTTCGTTAAAACAATGATAATATAAATAGCACCATATATTGATTCATGCGTCATGTTCGTGAACGGGCGCTGTCAGTTGGGACTGGTCATCTCTTAGCTGCCACGGTTTATTGTAATCACTTTATTTTTTCATTGCTGATTTAATCATTTACTCTGGACGCTCTTGATGTGCACGTCTTTCTATATCGTTCTTACATGTATGTATAATCTCAACATTAATGATGTAACCACGATTTTGTAAAAATATTTTGATTTAAAAGAGTGTCCATGGAGTTTCTTGCCAATCCTTCTCCGTAGAGATCTACGCTTTGGAATGTGCAACTACAGTACTTTCTCAAGTTATTATGCCTTGTGACTGTGACTGTAACTTCGCTTTTTTTTGTTTTTTTGACATTCAAAAGTGCCTGTGATGGTCTAATTGAAATAAATGCTTTGAGTTTGAGTCAAATACACACAAACAAAAGCCTGTTTTGACACAAAACTGACAAAATATCTGTTCCTTGAAAATAATATTCAGGGTGGAAGGGATACCGATGCACAAACGGTTACCACGTATTCAGTACCTACCTACATCATTCATCATTCTGAAATTTTTCAATAGTAATTAATTGGTAACAAAAAACAGCTGTTCCATACATTTTGACCGTGTAGGTATTGCTCTTGAGTAGGAAACAGCAGATTTTTTTGTCAAATAACCTATAAAAAAATACGATAGAAAAACCCAATAACACTTTGCCCGACCCGGGAATCGAACCCAGGACCTCATGCTCGCTTTTGTAGGAAACAGCTGATTTTAAATAACCGATGAAAAATTTCTATGTGGTTCAGAATGATGTACTGAATACGTGGTAGCCGTTTGTGCGTCGGTGTTCCACCCTGCATAAAACTGTTTTATTCTTAGGGTGCAGACTGACTAAGGAACCTCGCACACTACGCGGCGACGACCACAACTTGTCGCATGACCGGCCGCTATCTTGAGCAAAGCTGGTCGGACACCCTGTTGTGCGAGCAAACTTTCTTCCTGGTCGACGCTTCTGCGGCCAAAAGTCGTGGTCGTAGTAGTGTGCGAGGTCCCTAAATGTTTGATCAGTTTTCAACCTTATTACTCAGGGCTTAAAGATGAAAAGTGGTCAACCGTCAGTGTACTCTGGGCATGTCTAGGCCTTCCTACTCCTTTGTGACTAGCTAAAATTTTACCGTGGCATATTCTCATATATTATTATGTTCGTTTTCGTGCCGATATAAGAATATTGGAGACAGTATAAAATTGTGTAGAAGTTTTACTTGAAAAGAATATAAATATGAATATTTTATAAGAGAGCGACGAGAGAGAAACCTATAAATCTGTTGACTGTTTTTAGATTAAGATGAATTTATTACTTGTTGTGAAGGAAAATGCGATTTTTTGTATAGCATGCAAAACGCGTGTATCAATAAATACTTGTTTTTTTTAGCCTTGAGTGTGTCAAAAGTTAACGAAAATTTTGAACAGGCGGAGTTAATGAAATCAAATTGTATGTTTTAAGATAAAATATTGTCGTAACTTTTTAATATTTTCCTAATAAATTAAATACAAGCATAATCAGCCTGTAATGTTCCCACGGCTGAGACACACGCCTCCTCTCTATGACAGGGAATGGGCTATAATCCACCACACGGGCCCAGTGCGGGTTGGTAGATGTCACATGTCTTCGAATTCTTGGGACCTGCCCGTTTTCCTCACGATGTTTAGTATAATATTAGCACAAATTAGATAATATTTTTAATTAAAAAAGTAGGAATATCTAGTTTATTTACAATTCGTTTTTGACTTTCATAGAAAACGCATTAAACACGGAAATAAAACGCGAATTCTGCATATTCTAAACAAATACTATATTTCAGACTACATAAACACGCATTCAAATCCAGAAGCAACCAGAATTACCTCTAGCAACCATATATTATGACGTGCCATGTTTTAAATCACACAAGATTCACAGTTTGTATACAAAGCACAAACGTAGGTTATAAATTCAAACGCCATGCGCGATGGCTTGCTAAATATAAACCATGTGAAATATGTCGGTCTGAGGAAGTGGGAGGGCTCATGGAGATTTGTGAGATTTCAAATGAAGGTAAGGTAATGACAACCTTCATTATGTACTTTGTGAGTCGTTTATTGATTGAGGAGTTTAATTTTCGACTGTTCCGTTGGTCTAGTGATTGCAATCGCGACTACTGAGCGGTCTTGGTTTCGATTCCCGGGTCGGGCAAATTGTTATTGGGTTTTTCTATCAGGAATTTTTCAGTAGCAGCCACAGAGTCTAGATTTGGGCCCGGTTGATGGCAATAGGCTCGCCCCTTATTACATGACACTTAAACATTGGTGTGCTCTTAGGTACACCTCTACTTAACTCTTCGGGGATTGCAGGCGTGATGTTATGTATTATATTTTTTTGAGGAGTAATTACACTAAATGCGGCCCAGTGTCCAATGACGAAAGTTCAATCTTAATCAAATCAAATGCCAAATCGATCAACTCAGCCTATAGTAACCCACTGCTAGACATAGGCTTCTCCAAGGCTGTGCTACAACACTCTGTCCTCTGTCTTCTGAATCCAGCCTGACACAGCCCCTCTTTAATGTCATCGGGATCTAGTTGAGCAGCTTTCAACGCTGCGCTTGTCGATACGCGGTCTCCACTCCAAGACTCATCAATGTGCTCATCATGAGCTCTTTTGTGGATGAAGTCCACCTATTTAGAGTAGCTAATAGAAATGGAACTGAACGGTGGGATGTGGCCATCATCATCATTATCATTTCAGCCGAAAGACGTCCACTGCTGGACACAGGCCTCCCCCAAGTGTCGCCACATTGAGCGGTCCCGTGCGTCTCGCATCCAGCGGATCCCCGCAACCTTCACCAGGTCATCGGTCCACCTAGTGGGTGGAAAAGGAGGTGGCCCATGGGTAACAAATTATTATTTAAAAAAAAATACTTTAGTTCAATTCTGTGTTCGTTTCTACGGAAACGCCTGTCATAATATGTAATTTATTTTTGTTAGTAAGAATGTCTTTTTTTATTATATAAAGAGTTAATATAAAATTAATATCAACATACCTATACCTACAAATTAAAAATTATTTCTTGTATTATAATAATTGTCACTTAAATATATAATAAACGTCATAATAATTATGAAAAAAAACATATACCTACGCATAATTAACAGAATATACAGCTATGTCAACAAATATTTCGCCCAATCCCTTACAATAAAACAAATATATAAATGTTTAAATAAAATTACGGTCGGTCAGTCTGTAACAAATGCTCAATGGCAGACGATTAATTTTGTTTATCGTCTATTTTATTTCGTAACAACTGTTTTCGATTTGTCTGTCTGTCTACAGTATTTTAGAACAGAGACAAGTATCATGAATTTGTTTAAAGTGTTCATTTAAAACTTTCAGAAGTGAATTTCATTTCGAAGACTGAGTAAATAATTCTGGTAAATGAATATTGTCTAGAAATAAAATAATTAGTACGTAGATATTGGGAAGCAGCTGAGAATGGCACAGCATTTGAAAGATTTGTAAAAAATGGTCCTATCGCACAAAAGTCTATTTATGTAGATGGTAGTCTCAACATTTGCCACGGTCGGTCTGCGGATGGGTGGCCATCATTATGAACCGAGTTTCCTCCGTGCCTCGGAAAGCACGTTAAGCCGCTAGTCCCGCTAGATCTTTGACTATCGTAACAGATAGTCAGTGGCCCGAAAGTCTGACAACCAGTCTTACCTAGAGGTATCGTATTACCTAGTACTAACTGGCTACTAACTGGGTTGTGGAGGTCAGATAGGCAGTCGCTCCATGTAAAATACACATATCCAGCTGCATTCGGTTAGACTGGAAGCCGACCCCAACATAATTGGGAAAAGGCTAGGCAGATGAGGATGACATATATGTACATAGATATAAACCTAGAGTAATTACTACAGCAGTATGTCAGCTAAAGATATAACTGCTATCTCCGCGGGAAATCATCCATCTTTCATCCAAGATTATTACTTACGGATAGACAGTACCGCAAATTATAAAATAAATGAAATTATTAATGCAATAAACAAGCATCTATACAATTAATTATCGTGTAATGGAAATATGAAATAAACTCAGAAGCATTATAAAATAATTTAATTTGAGTTTACGAGCCGATACTAGGCACTTGTACTAAGAATCAATGGAATAAATTAATATTTTAGTACCTTATGATTTACTTCATTGTATATTCGCAACATGAATAAATGGTAATTTTAAAAATTATTTTTAGAAATTATTATTGGATTAGTATTATGGTACATGGAGTCGCACGGGACCGGTCAATGTGGCGACACTTGGGGGAGGCCTATGTCCAGCAGTGGACGTCTTTCGGCTGAAATGATGATGATGATGATGATTATGGAACTGCCTCGTTGGTCGCAATCGCGACTGCTGAGCATGAGGTCCTGGGTTTGATTCCCCGGGTCGAGCAGATTGTTATTGGATTATTCCATCAGGAGTTTCTCAGTAGCAGTCACGGAGTCTGGATTTGTGTCCGGTTGATGGGAATGGGTTCGCCCACTAACATATGAGACTTAAACATAACTGGCGAAATGTGGAGTGTACTATTAGGTTACACCTCTGCCTAACCCTTTGAGGTGCAACAGCCGTGATGTTATGTTATTTAGAGAATACTAGTAGCCCGTAGTTTCGTGTAATATTAAACGCTATATTAAATTCTTAACTTCAAGCTAAAATTCCTCAAAATTTCTGAACCTTAGAACTGATTAACAAACTAACAAAGGATGAATCTTTCTGTGTTCTTATTTCGCATTTACAACTCAAGTACTAAATGAACACTTAGCTCCCTACTTACCCCACATAAAAGTAGTCGTAAACATACAATTAACACTCGATTAATTACCAATGTTACCCGCATCATCAAATCGTGACTCGTCTTTTTAACTTTTTGAACGGGTCAGTTTTAAATGAATTTAAATAGGCTTTTACAAAATGGCGGAACGTTTCTTAAATGACATAAAACAGTATAAGTCACGTTTTTAAAATTTGTGATAATATGGGTAATTTTTACGAGGTATCTTATTGTTTTTTATGTTATTTTTATAGTTTATCGGAAGCAGTAAAGTTAAATAAGAGACAAAAGCTTCGCGTGTGGTCGTTGTAATGAAGTCGACAAATAAAATAACAACGTAATAACAATAAAGAGTTTAGTTCAAAGATAGTGATGTGACGTGTGTGTGATGTGTGTGTGTGTGTGTTTGATGTGTGTGTGTGTGTGTGTGTTTGATGTGATTATTATACTATGTGGTTCTATTATTCTGTTTCTGTGTGTTATTATTTTATTTATTTTTTTAATTTATGTTAATTTGTGTTCGATGCTCTTTTTAATGTATTATAATTTGTGTTTTTACTTTTTTCAAAATATGACCTGTAATTTTTGATAATTATTAATAAATAAACTAGTTCTTAAAGATTTTTTTTTTTTGAGTGCTCACTTTTCTGGATGAATAGAACATGGAGGAAACAAAAGGAGTAGGTACTTATGTAAGGATTGTAGCTTGTGGTGTTCTGTAGGATCTGCCCACCTTCACTGTAAAATGGCGTGAGTTTATGCATGTGAATGTGTTCACAATTGTTGACGGCACGGTTGGTGCAGTGGCGGAAAGATTGGCTGCTGCACTGCGTGTCGTGGGTTCGAGTCCCGCACGGAACAAATATTTGTATGGCCTACAGCTAGTTGTTCCGGGTCTGGCTGTTTGTGTATGTGAGTTTTGATGTTTGTAAACGCACCCACGGTTCAGGAAATATTAATAGTGTAGGGCAACGTTTTATTAAAAAAAGCACATTTTGGAAATTGTAAAATGATGAGCAATATTCATCTTCCTGCTCTTGTCCCATGTTACTTGGGGTCGGCGCAACACGTTTTTTCTTCCATTCTCCTCTGTCAACCGTCACGCTATCATTTACTTCTTTTTCTTTCATATCATTTCTCACACAAACCATCCATCGTTTCTTTAGCATTTTAAACAATGTAATTCCAATAAAAACAGTCAAAGTAAATAAAGGTAAGTGACATACAAACGAATTCGACATACAAATGAAAAACGTAGTCTTTTAATTAACCTTTAAATATTTACGCAACTGCTGCTGAAGTCACCTTTATTATTTAAATTTTAATGTCAAAAATACATAATGTACTTATTTATGCCTCTAAATTTGGAAGAAGTAACTAAATTATAATAATAATAAATAATAAAATAAGGGGGCTTAAGGCTTGATTCAGATAGCGGTACTTCTGGACACGGCTCTTATTGTTAGGAGGTTCCTCTCTCTGGAGCCCTGACCGCCGGTAGCATAGGCCCAGGTCAATACCGGTGGGCTACAATTTTTTACATTTTAAAAGATTTTTATATCTCTTTTCAAAGGAATATTTAAAAATGTAATTGTTTTAAATCAGTGTAGCCCTGGCTCTTGTACTAGGATTCCCTGTATCACAAGAGCCAAGTATCACAAAAGCCAATTGAACCATGTCAACTTAAAAGTGAGTATAAAAACTATTTAAGGGCATTACATGGCTCAAATCCCAAAAACAGCGTATGTTCAAAGAAATTTGTTGATGAATCCATTCGTGCGTTTTCCGTGTAAAAAAGTATGTTATAGTTAAGTTTATCACAAATAAATTGTATTGTTTAAAATTTTAATAAACCTCAATTTTTTTCGGTTAATCGTAGAAAATAGGTCCTTTTTCAACCTTAATTGTAAATTATCTCTGTAACGGCTGAATTTTATAACAACAAATACGTAATGATATACTTAACAATCTGTATTGTTTTTTTTCTGTTATTTCTTTTAATATTTTTAAATAATAAATAAAAACCGAAATTTTGCGAAATGTGCGGGGCAAGTCAACAAAAACCAGTACAGGGATCAAATCATCAAGGTCATCGAGCAATGTAATGCCCTTAAAGTTGGACCTAATGTTGACCGATCGAACCGAACCGTGGACGGCTGCGCATGGAGTATGTAAGGATCGAAGCAGGTGGCGTTTTGTAGTGTCTACCTACCCCCAAGAAAAAATAGTGAATTTATGTATGTATTAAGTTGATTTCCTTTCAACCAAAGTAGATAAATCAATTTGGTCGAATCGTAAGATGATAAACTGGTCTTACAGTATTTTTCTTATAAAAGATTTTCTAATGTATAGTATTTATTATTCTATTATTTACATAGGATATAAACAACAAATTACGTTTGTTTATTACATGATGGCCAGTTATTTACTTGAACAACATAACCATAAATATCTTATATTCTTACCACTATGTAATATGTAAAGTTTATTGCAACAGCTGGGAAAATTGAAAGAACTTAACTGTTTAATAAATAATGTAAGTTATATGAGCTGTTAGTAAGTTATAATTATGTGTTTAGTTACGAGAATATAATTATGTAGTTTATAAAGGAATAAGTTTATATTACAATGAA
The DNA here is from genome assembly GCA_905163415.1 of Noctua fimbriata. Taxonomy (NCBI): domain Eukaryota; kingdom Metazoa; phylum Arthropoda; class Insecta; order Lepidoptera; family Noctuidae; genus Noctua; species Noctua fimbriata. The sequence continues at coordinate 3,545,249 of LR990928.1, forward strand.
ACATACACAGTCTTGTGAACTAAAACATAATAAAACGGGCATAAAGATGATACCTCTGTTTAAAAAATTATAGATGTTTGATGTTTAATTAAATACAACGATTAGTTATTGAATTGAAAGGGTTTGGGTATAAGTTACCCTATTTTATGTCTTTACTCGCTTTAACCTACATTCATCATCATCATCATCATTTCAGCCGAAAGACGTCCACTGCTGGACATAGGCCTCCCCAAGGAGGGTTTTGCCATAATCGCCACGCTTGGCAGGCGGGTTGGCGATCGCAGTATGTTTGTTATAAAAAATCACAGAGAACGCTGCTGCCCATTCACTGGTAAGTCCCTTAGTCGCCTCTTACGACACCCACGGGAAGATATGGGATGGTGCTATTCTTTACGTCCGGACACCATACAGAACAACTAACCTACATTACTAACTTATATAAAAAGGAAAAAAACAAATAAAAAAAAGGAATCTTTCAAGACAAAAATAAATAACAAATTTGTCAAGCGCGCGTAAACTGCAAAGATTTGAATTATCACTTGACTTGCGTTTAATTTTGATGCGTCGAAAATTATTTTTTAACCGACTTCAAAAAAAGGAGCACATTCTCAATTCGGTTGAAATTTTTTTGCAAAAAAAACCCGACTTCCAAAAAACAATAAAATCTAAAACGACTTTACTTTCGGAAGTCGGTGGTAAAAAAGTCAATGAAACAATAAAGTCACCGACTTCCGGAAGTAATTTTTTTTTGTGTTTTTTGGAAGTCCGTTTTTTTTTTGTTTCTAAAACCCGTTTTTTTTTAGTGGTGGGCGTGGATCTGTTACTCACTTTATAGATAGCTTAATAAAAATGCTCTAAAACGAATCAAAACCGGGTGGAAATAACTTACATTTGATACATGGCATTTATTTTTTACCGCAAGAATCTTTACTAGCTTCTAATTGCTACGTACTTAGTTAATTACTGAAGTACCAGAATTGTAGTTTTTTTAATAAAAGTACAACATCTAAACGTTGATTAAATACAGCTACTTGAATAAAACCACAAATAAATCAACATCCCCTCCACCATTTTTATTTAGACAGCTAGAAAAAAAAATGGCCGCCTCAGGCTTTCAGTGCGTGCTCAAGCAGATAAAGTGGAACTAATTAGTCAGCAGAATCAACGCCATAATTAATGATCAGATCTTAAGACATACGATTCAACTTAGAAGCGTATTTATTGCTTCGCTACACTGTGCAAACTATTATCAGCATAGGGATGGGAATCGTGCGTATCGATATTTTTAGTCTGAGGGATTTTGGCGATTTTTTTTTCGCGGTTTATAAAAAAAACTCACTATCCTGTTGGAGTTTAATCGTAGATAGGTCACTATTGTTTCTAAGATCACATAACGTCACGCCTGTAATCCTCGAAGGATAAGGCAGAGGAGTACATTGGATAATTCAATAAGAGTCGCTTAAACTTAGATGATGCTATGGTGATATTTGGGAGAGCTCTATACGAAATGATGATAGTTTAAACTAAGAAAAGCTTGGTTTGGCTTGTTAGTTGGAGATCGAGAAAGAGAGATTAGAGATAGGATGGCCGTAAACAGCGGTTGAACTTTTGGTTTTTTTAATCGATCTTAATTTTAACACTAACCTTGTCGAATGCCTAGTGTTTAAAAAAAGGGGCATAAGTCAATCACACAAATTGGAACATGAAAATTGACAAAATTTATTGCGAAACATAGTAATTCATAATTTAAGCATGGCTGAAATAAAACGAGTAGAAAGTATAAAAAAATATATAAAATGAGTAAAATTTTCCAAGTATCAGCTTATTTGCCACAGATGTGTAAGCAATTGAACTTTGGAACAAGAAACAAAAAGGTCATTTATGTGTGACGGCATGAGTCATTGAAAAACCTGCCTTTAATTGTAAAGGACACGACATAAAATGCCACGGACGAAAAACGCATGCAATATCGTTATTCTACCGCCAAAACTCAACTGTCAATAAAGCTACTTGTTTATTCTTTTGTTTTTTTAGAAGCTTTACAGAATCTCTGACAGCAGCTACTGAAAAGCAACTTTATAACGAAGGCAATAAAGATCACAGCCGTTATTTTAACAGTCGACCAGCGACCTTATTGTAACAAGAATAAGGGACATGAGTGTGAGAGTATTAACAGTGAAATTCATTAATGTATTAAACAGTGCAAACAACGCAGACTAAAACAGACAATCTATTAGACCGAGTAAACATTCACAACAGCCGACAGAAAAAAAAGAAATGTCTATTCTAAAAATATAAATAAAATATCAGTGAGAATATTGGATCGTGGAACTGTTAAGCCAAACGTTACCGAGACGTTGGCTCACACGACTTTTGTCGAGATTTGTCGAACCGTTTCCGTATATTTTATTTATAAAACTTACACCCGTACTCCAGCTTCTGCCGATCTCAGACTTGACAGCAACCATATGATTTAATAATCAGGTTTTTCTACGGCATTGCGTTTGAACGCGAAAACAATATTGTATTCATATTTAATTCAAATCGATTTATTTATTTGTCATATTTAATTTTATCGATATAAATTAATTTTATTAAATCTCTAGTTTACCAGCTTGACATTCGCATAAATCGAATAAAAAATCGACTTGAGTCGACTAATTTATAGTAAGCTTTAATTTTTCGTTAACTCCCATCTCTATCGTCAACGGTATGCGACTAAGACCAATTAACCGAAGGAAATGCCCTTTAAGGTATTCCACCACGTTGGATAAAATATTTCAAAATGTCCGTATAATATATAGAATAGTTCTTTAAAGTCCTTATAGGTATTTTATTAATAGACGTAAAGCTTAGTGCATGCGTGCGAACGCGGCTAACACACACAGTTTAGCCGATCACCTGCGTATATACATAACTGGCTTTCACTGCGCCACCGCCTTTTTTTCATAAAAGAATTTATGCAGTACAAAAATAGCCGATAATATACTATTTCTAAACCAGTTTCATAATAGCTATGCATCGAGATTCTTGAATGAAAATTAGAAAAAATAAACATTGACGAGAAAATATGGCTATGTTATGTGTGATAGTTGATTAAGCCGTTTTAATAAATTCTCAGTTATACCAGTCTTACCAAGGGGAATCGTATTACCTAGTACTAACTAGGTTGTGGAGGTGAGATAGGCACTCGCTCCATGTAAAATACTGGTATTCAGCTGCATTCGGTTAGACTGGAAGCCGACGCCAAAATAGTTGGAAAAAGGCTAGGCAGATGATGATGAATTATATTTGTAATGTCGTCATCTTCACGAATTGTCAAAGTATTTTGAGTTAAAGGAAAAATATTAGTACAAATTCATTGCCCTAAATATTTACGTCTGTCTTCTAAGATTTCAAAGAAAGCTTTACCACTAATTGTGGCTTCGTTTATCTCATCGTAAGCAATGTATTTTTATGTATGCGGTTAAAACGTACCAGCCTTAAATAAATAGGAGACACTGTGGGACAACAGTAACTGGATATTTGGATTTAAAACTCGTTTTGAAATATAAAGCTCAACTTTATGAACGATGTTAAATGGTGAGAAATCATGATTATCGTTAATTTGTTTTAATTTAACAACATTGCAAGCCCTTTAACACGCTCGTAGTCACGTAGGCAGACAGTTAAATCTTCCATTTTGTAACAGAAACCTACCCATATTTCATATATAACTGAAATTAAATGTAGCAAAAAAACTATCAAAAAACTAATACTAAGGATTATTTCACATTAAAAAGGCTGTATTTCATTTTTATTTACACATAAATAAAAAAAGTTTCCCGTACAACAAAATAGTACGAATTTAAAATTCGACTAAACAAAGTTTTACGACACACCGCCCGTTTGCTGAGAACCACGAAACTTTTTAATCGCCTAAACTATTTAACGGGAAAACTAATATTACTAACCATATTTTTAATCGCATTTTACGTGACGAGGCCCGAGGTAAATAAAGTTTCAGACGATTTTAGGCGCAAACTATATTTGAAGCCATTAGGAGCAGTTTATTTCTGGTTTAAATGAACTAAAAATACAGCTTCGCTATGGAGAAATATACAGATGTTTTAGATGTCACTAGCTGGAGCACTGACCTCGTTTTTCATCTCCCTTTCAGTCATCTTTGGCAAAGAATTCTACAGGCAACATTAAGAAGACGAATCCGTATTTTACCTCGATAAATAATCACAAATATTAAAACTTGAACTTTCAAGTTTTAATATTGGTCCATAGCCCCACAGTGCACACCACCCTTAACAATTTCAATCGCATTAAATTATAATGAAATAGTCGTCGCCGTTGTTACACTAGATAATGTTAATAATTGAGCTATAAATAAAGATGTTAAAGCTAAATGTCAGGGCTGCTACCTGTTACTTCGATTCTGCAGTACTTTACCGAAGGATTTACTACACATATTTGGCTTTCTTTCGGCTTATGCTCATCGGCAAACTCCGTTCGGTAACTACCATCGATGAAGCATGTTAGGGTCGGCTCAGCACAATTTAACCTTTTGAAAGCTATTGTCACATATACGTGACAAGTGAGCACGTGCCCTGTACGCCAATGACACAAATATGTGACAAAATGGTAGGTGAAATTGTGGCTTGGCGTGGAGGGCACGCGCGCGCGTTTATGCTCTGGTGGTCAAAACATTAAGATGAGTCGATTGGCTTTTACCCGAACGTAGGTGTATCATACATACAGACATACACGATCTCACGCCTTTTCCCCATGGGGGTAGACAGAACGCCACCTGCTACGATCCTTACATACTCCTTTCTCGCCGTCCTAGGTATATCAGTCTCTATAATACTGGTTTGTGCCGATCGGTTGTGCCGAATCATGGCAACCCGAACATTACTTAATTGAGGCAACCCTAAGCAGAACTATCCTCCACACGGTGCGAGATATTTATGGAAAATTGTACATCTATTGTAAAGTATTTCAGTTCAGAAAGTGTAGTTTCTCTCAGGAGAGTTATTTTAAAGGATGCTGGTGGATAGGTTGCATTTTTGCGTACTGGTCTAGGCAGGTTAATAGATTTTTCTCTGAAAATGGTTGTCATTAGTGGCGTTGGGGAATGCAATTATCGTGAACGTGTGAAAGTAAAACTATGTAAGGATCGTACGTGTAGCAGGTGGAGTTCGGTAGGTTCTGTTTATCCTAATGGGACAAAGGCGTGAGTTTTCTGCATGTATGTTTGTTTGTGGATATTACAGTTTCGTTTACATAAAAATACAAAAAAAAAACCATCAAAAATATCTGGTTACGTGTATTTTATTAAGCTTAATGATTTAGTTCTTTTTTTTTGATAAATCTGTTAGTATTGGATTTGGCGTGTATTATCATCAAAGCAAGTACTTTAGGATGTAAGCACGAATATTAGTTTAAGCCAAAACAATCGCTATTTCCCACAAAACTTTACTCCATACCTCCACTACAGCCCCATTCATTCACAAAATAGTTCACCTGTTCTTACAATAGTGTAGACCGTAATCTATAGCTCCTAAATAGGTTACTATGGCAATCGTGGGCGTCCCGTAACCTGTTACAGAGTCGTGCACTACAGAAATACAAGTGTATGAACCTTGCCCTGCACGTTTCTGTGCACTATACAAACTATACATATACTATGTGTATGTACGTAGGTACTTCTGAACATTTTATTTAGGGCACCGATTTCAAAGATGGTTAGTGAACATGATTCTTTGCAAGATTTAAGAAGTTGTTCTTATGTTTTTGATAAGTGGAATTATAACATAACATCACGCCTGTATTCCTCGAAGTGTTAGGCAGAGGTGTACCTAATACCTACACCCACATTTTGCATGTTGGGTTCGGCTTCCAGTCTTACCGGATGCAGCTCAATACCAGTATACATACATGGATTATTTGATTGGTAAGACTGATTGTAAGACTTCCGGGCCACAAAGATCTACAAATGACAGCCGGGATCAACGGCTTAACGTGCCTTCCGAGGCACGGAAAAAACTCGGTATGTAATGGGTGGTCACCCATCCACGGACCAACCTAGGCAAGCGCGGCTTAACCTAAACATCGACCCAATCGGCTGTTATAACCAACGCAAAGTGTTGAATACTATCAACACACAAAAGATATAAAAACGTTCAATAACGTCATCGTAAAACCACAGCATGAAATAAATTGGTACTCTGTGGTATAGCTATGCCCCGTTGATACGTTAATCGTTTTTATCAACATTTTCGTTACATAAATAATTACTTTTTTGTTTGGATTAAATGTTAATCTATAGTTTACAACGCCTTGATAAGTAGGATTATGTTAGGATGAGTGATTTTAGTGATGTTAGTTCAAGGTTATCTTGAACCGGTAATTTCTAATTTGTTTACGCTTTGTTTCCTTACAAGCTTGATAAATTGAAATTTATTTTTGGTTTACCAAAAATCAGAAAAAATACTACATACGTATCTGATTTTTCATCAAGAGATGAGTGTCTTAAAAATCATATTTATTTAAGCCATAAAAAAATAAAAATGAATAACAATAAATGCCAAGAAAAAGCAAAATATTAAATTCAATATGATATCCATAACGCAGACAAGCTCCGACGGGCAACTTGATATTTTTGTATCTAAGATAGCAGTTTTATACTCAGTAAAAAAAAACTGCGCGTTATAATATATGTTCCTAAATATCCTATTACAACATTATAAGGTAAAACCTAACAGCGACATTCCTCAAAATAACACCATAAAAACTTTTATGAAAAGAAATAAAAGGAAAAGATTGATATTGATAATACTTTTATGTACAACAAATATTTATAAACCACAAAGACAGGTAAAATAAATTAAAAATTCAAAAATATCTAAACAAAACCTTACTTTATAAACATTTCAAATTAAAATGCGTACGCGCACAGTAGGTGCACGTTTATGGGACGAGATCGATCGTTGAAATAAACATCAAACGTTTGAAATACACAATATCGTGTTAGAATAACAATCAACGGTGGGATCTTAAACATGAACTTGTATGGATTCATTTCTTCAATGTTTTGACGTGAAAATTGATAGGTTATAGCAATCAGCCTATCTTTCCCACTGTTGGGACAAAGGGGATCTCTCTATGAAACGGGGAAGTTATCCATAACACCAGGCGAGCCCAGTTTGGTTTGGTAAACATATTAACTTCTCGTTACAAATTAAAATATATCTATCTATCTATATAAAAAAAGAAAAGTCTTGTCTGACTGACTGACTCGTCAACGCCCAGCCCAAACCCTTGGGCCTAGAAAGCTGGAATTTTGCGCACAGGTTCCCTTTATAATGGAAACAAGGAGTAAGGAAGAATTTTTCGAAATTCAACCCCTAAGAGGGTGAAATGAGGTGTTGAACTTTCTGAGAAACTTTTTATTCTCGGAGTCGATTGACTTAAAAATTTGTATACATACTCTTCGGTTAAAATTATGATATATGTGTATCACAATTTTTCTAAAATCATCCCCCAATCTAAAATTCAATGTCCTGACTGGTTGAATGATATATCAACGCCCAGCCAAAACCGCTGGTCCTAGAGACATGAAATTTGGAGGGTGTGTTCTTTGTGAAGAGTAGGTATCCACTATGAAAGAATTTTTTGAAATTCCACCCCTAAGAGGGTGAAATGGGGGTTGAATTTTCTGTGAAACTTAATGTTTTCTAGGTCGAAATTGGTGTACACACTCTTCAATTAAAATTATGAGACATGTGTATCAGTTATATATAAATCTATGTATGTACTATACATACATAGAATACTTATTATCCCAGAAGTAAGATCCCGTGGGCAATTCCCGAACACCACGCGGGCGAAGCCGCGGGCATAATCTAGTAGATGACAAGAATATAGTGTATGATACCTCAACTAAAAAGGGGAAAATAAAAATCATATTGGCAGTAAAAAAAAATAACCAAGTTCCAAAAAAATACAAAATAAAAGTAAAAAATAACTTTACTTTCGGAAGTCGGTGGCAATAAACTCAATGAAACAAAGACACCGACTTTCGAATGTTAAGTTGTTTGTCATTTTTATTTAGTGTTTTTTTTGTAAGTCGGTTATTCTTTTTTTTGAGTAGGTATATTTACTGTCGTTTCTAGTAGGTACATATTTCGTATATGTACAAATCGTCGGTTCATAGTATATTTTGTCGGGTTAAGTGGCAAAAACCAGCTCATATCATGCCAAATGTGCGTGAGAGGCGCCCGCGCGGTCGCTCCGCGTGGTGACCACATTTTTGTGCGGACAACCAGATAACAGAACAAGCTTATAACTTTGTGATTCTTCATGATACAGTTTTGTAAATAAATAAATTAAATTTGTACATAGATTCTTTACATAAAAATACTAGTGCTTCAGGTTTCGCATATACTAAAACTAATGTTGTATTTAATTGAAAGTTATCACAAGCAAGAATTAATGTTTGTCAGTGTACGTCAATGAATTAATTAAATGAGTTAAATTAATGGTTTTAATGGAGTCTTCAATGGAACTGATAGTACAAGCAACAATAGAACAAAATTAAAAGAAATATTTAAAGAGTCAAATAAAATGTTTTGTTTAGAGGCGATAAAAATTAATGTGTTTTAATGTTAGTTACAAGGAAAAAATAAGGTTTATCCTCAAAATCTTGAATCAAATTATGCGGGTAACAGGTAAATTGTTTACAATATTTTAATTATCTGATAAAACTCTGACAAATGTTTCTTTAGGTAAAAAAAGACGATCATTGGCATATAATCAAAGTCGGCTGAGAAGGGCAGTTTTCTTTTATTATATAGGTATAAAAATACCATGAATCACAAGGTAAAAAATCTAGTGTTTTTGACCCTACACTTATTAAGGAGTCATTGTTCTGAACTATTATTGTGGGACGAAGTTTGAAATCAATAGTCCCATATATTTGTGTTCACAAACCTCAGGTACGTAGTATGCAAACCAGATGTATGAACGTGGACGAGGCAAAAGGAGTATGGAAGGATCGTAGCTGGTTGCGTTCTTTTGCTTCTGTCTACCCCCATGGAAAAAAGGCGTGAGTTGTATGTATGTGTGTATTTTTGTATTCACGAAAATCGACAAAATGTAGAGAACAGCTGATTTCACTTTTCGCGATTTCAAGATTCGTCTCATATTAAAAGTTGTTCATAATTATAGGTACAATGACCTGAGGACCTCGAGGACCTTTAGGATTAGCGATTTATTTCCACGTTTTCCTGTCTATAGCGATAATGTCAGTTTTACCTGCCTACTGTTGCACCTGTCATTGGTATGCCCCAACAGAGGATATTACCCAGACGATATGCTTATATTCCATGCGACAAATATAGAACGTCATTTGATTACTAACTTCAACAGGAAAAAACGTTAAACTAAAACTTCTTCATCAGCATTCTTCTGCCCTTACTTTTCTCACATTCGTCATCTAAGATGACCGACAGTCACCTCCTTTCTAGCCATATGATCCTTCACACAGTCCATCCATCGTTTCTTTGGTCTGCCTCTACTCTTATAGCCATCTACATTCAAACTCAACATTTTCCTCACTACATTTTTCTCCTGAAACTTCTAACTGTGAAAATCCGACCAATATTTTTAAAGTCTGTTTCTTTGCAAACTGAAAAAAAAATCGTTCAATAAAAACGCATTGACCTGGACAAATTCCAACTGGACATGACGCGAGAATGATTTGAATTTTTGACATATGACAAGCGAACAAACGCTGTTCTATTCCTTGATTTTGTTTTAAATGAAAGGTAGTCACATTGAAGTGGAAGACAGAAGAGCTATCATCTCTGACGGACATTTGGAACTGTTATCAAAAGTGCCCATTTCTTTATTCCGTCTCACAAACGTAAAGAGGTCGCGAAGTGTTCTTTAAATTCCAAGATTGCTCCGGGCAATTTCATTTTGGGTTTTTTTTTATTGAGGTTAAATGGGGCATTCATAATATTGCTTGTTTCCTTTATTGCTATGTATACATATTTTTGTATTTTATTGTGCTGTTTATTTAATTATGTAGGTATTCTTGTGTAGTCCCTGTGTCCATCTGATTTTGACGTTTTACCCAACTATTACCTACTAAACTTTAGTTTATTTTGATTACACGTGTAAACCCTATTGTGCATTGTGATCTAACCACACATGTTATAACGAAAACAGTTATATTTTCCTCGAATTTCAATGCTTGGACGCCCAGCTTCAGACATCTGTATATTTTTATTCCAGATCAGATCTTTACTCATCAGTCATCACTGAACCAATCCATCATATCAATATTTAGGTTGCATTTTCAACTAATAATATTACGACATCAAAGTTGAATATTTTCAGTTTCAGCTCTAATTTGCCGTTTGTTTATGCAATAAAAGTAACTTCCGAGACGGTTTGGATCATTTTCAATGATACATCAAAGTCTAGATGAAATTAGCAACCGCCCAAACCAGAAGAATCGTTCTAAACCCAGTTTATTTTTTTTTAACGCTAGTACTGCAGTTTTGGGTTAAACTAATTTCAACTTCAATGAAAACCGCGATGGCGTCGGGATTTCGAACTTTTTTGCGTGAATCAGATCATGGAATTTCGTGTCATGGTATTGGCATGAAAGGTTTTTTGATTTTTCAAATATTCGTTTCAATAAACATTAAAACCAGTCGAGTTTTTACAAACATATATTCGAGTTACATAAATATATGTTGGAGGAATGCAGGTGGATTACATTTAGAGAATGCGTTAGAATAATGTTTTGGTTCGAAAATATCTAAGAATCGAAGTAGAACAATCTCTTGCTGACACAATCTGATAAGATAAAGAATGCTAGGAGAGCTATGACAAAATAGAATGCAGGACTTTGATCTTTTTTGTCTACTGGAATATGATTAAACGTTTATAGAGTTTGGGTTACAGTCAGAAAATATCAGTCAAAATCGGTTACTCCGTTTAGGAGTTACGATGCCACAGACAGGCGCACAGATTCACACGTTAAACTTACAAACACCCCTTTTTTATTGGAGGTTACAAATTATATTGAATACCACGCTAAAACTAGAACTATGTCGCCTTGTGAAATTCTACGTCTTCACCCAAAATTCTTCAGTACCACAGTTAACTGTCAGATCAACTTACTCTTTTATATAACATGTATAGATTAATTATCACACCATTAACAAAAGCGTTGAGCAATCCAGAATTCCAGACCATTAGTGTTTCAAGATAATAATGGGGAGCGCAGCTGTATACTACACAAATTATATTATAAATCTTCTCAACAATTTAACTATAGCTTGGCAACGTGGACACATTAAAAAAAAAATAAAGACTGTTGTAACAAAAGGTTTGGGAAGAGAGAAGAATGTATTTTTTTTTTAAACGAAAATAAAATACGGAAAGTTTGGCGACGGCCAAGTATCTGTCGCGGTGTAGTCGGATGTGGATCTAAAATAGACTGAGTTTCTAGTTCGACTTTGCAAGTCAAACCGACAATCGTTAGGCATGCATTAGTATTATTTAGTTAGTCTTTTTGTACGTCTACTGGCCGTGTACTTATTTATAGTTAATGAATTCGACTGTACAAACTCTAACATGTGGTTTGTTCACTGTTTCGTTTGCGTTTCCGTAATCAATTTTTTGTGGTACATCAACGAGCACACTTTGAACTGCTACGGGATAATTACTATCTTATTCTCTATGTGATTGATTTCCAAATTAAATTATTGAAATGCTCAAGGTTGAAAACTGTTTGCAATAGTTCAAATCGCAACTCAAAACATTGAATACGTGTAGAATCAACGAATGCGATATTGCACAACGTGTGTAAGAAATAAACATTGAAACATTATCTAAAGTATCAACATAAGAAAAAGTCACATGATCACATTTTAGTTCTTTTTTATAACAGAAAGTGAATAAACTCTAGACGAGAATAGAAATGAAGTGAATACTGGGAAAAATTTGCTTCGTCGAGTTTTCATAATAAGGCGAGAAGCGCAGAATACGTAGGATGATTATACTAATGAATTTAGATGAGATGAAATAGGGATTCTTTTCTGCATATTTTATACGGTAAGACCTACCCATCCACCGAGATGTAGTCTTTGATTATAGTTTCGTAAGAAGAGAGCTCTTTGTTACTGTTAGACAGTCTAATTCGATTCTCAATTGGACACATGCACCTGCTACCATCATTCAATACCCACTACGTCTGCCTAGCTACACTTTCATGGATTATTACTTTAATTTTTGAAGTGCTCATGCGTCGGAAGTAATCGGGCGTGTTATTTACGAGAATTTTTGTCAACACGGACACAATTTTCGAGTAAAAATTATACATGCAATAAACTATCTAATGTGTCATAATTTTCTATTGTTTTAACAATAAAATGTCTCTTATTAATTGCTGTAAGTTGCGGTTTCGTAATCTGTTTCAATTACACGAATTCAGTGCACTATAAGCAATTGACGGCGCTCATATATTTCTAATGCTCTGAATAGAAGAATAAAAACAATTTGGCATTAAGCCCGTAACAAAAATTACAGACAGAATTAAAATAATATGACGTCGAGGACAAAGACCATTATAGAGTATAGAATTAGAAAACAATACAAACGTATGTTTTTAATTTTGCTTTCCGATAGCCAGAGCTAATCTTCAATTTTTGAAATCTAAAGTTTTGATGAAACTACTAATACCTACTGCTCCGATTCCGATTTTTTTTTTCTAACGGGGACCTATATTATCTCCGAGTGTCATAGGATATTTAAAACGTTTCCGTGGGATAATTCCGACCATAACGCGAGCGAAGCCGCGGGCTAAAGTGGTAATAACACGGAACATAACAAAATTGAATTATCCTTCAGTTGGAATAGACACGTTTAAATTTGGAATCAAAATTATTCAAATAAGAATGGCGAAACGAGATTTCAAATTTCGAACTTTGGTATCGCCATCAATTCGATTATTTATTGTAAATGTAAAACTAAACTTGGATTTTCATTTGTAAATATAAACTTGGGTTTCTACGATCCTTATTAAGTACGAGAGGCAAATTTGAACCGACCCCGTGGAGATTCAATATTTTATCAACTAAACTTTCGGGTCCGCCGAATGAATATTCTATTGCTGTCAGTATACATTGATGTTTTTGGGTTTGAAAAAATAAACATTCGTATATTCGTGTTTTCGTTGAGTTTGTGGAGTTGGTGGATTTCGAAATTTCATGATAATTTTGTTGATTTGGGGTTTAGGACAAGAATTTTTCAATGTTATATATTTGAGTTTGAAAATAATAAATGAATTTGAAATAATAAAAGTTCTAAACATTTTTTTTATGTTTAGTTTTTCTTATCAGGTTTTTCTTCCAATGTTTACGTACGGTATGCGCATGAAATATTGTTTTTGTTCACACCATATAATGAACTCAGACTAATTCATCAAGAAATAAAAATATATTGTACTCACTTTTTTATAGAAGAACACGAAAAAAAAAGAATCCGAAAATCCGCTCCTGGCGGTGGAAGCACACAATTCTCTAAACCACAGTACAATTTTAAACAAATTAATCAACTCCACACATCAACTGAACATTAACAATAGAACAGAACGCGGTATCAACGTCTTTTCTCAGAAAATTGCGATTTTAAATCGTACGTAAAATTTTCGCGGGAAACGGAGAGCGCTCGACAGCAAACCACCCACGCGACGTTCTGTAGACGACTGAACGAAAACCATCAGTTCACCTGCAATGCGTGCGCTGATCGGCGGCGGGGGAAAGGGAGGGCAAGATCGCAGATAGTACACGCTAGAGCAGGATACACGATACACGTGCTTCCGTACCTACCAAGGGGGGTGAAGGAAAGGGGCGAGTTTGTAAGTACAAAGCTGCGAATGAATAGGGATGTATTTTGCATTATGAAGACTGGGACAATAGCCTGAATTATAACTTTTGTTCGTGAGTCAACTCAATGTGACATTTTCGTTGCTTCTATCTCGTTAAGCTAATGAAGTTAAGGCCTTTTAATATAAATGGGGCGATCGCTTGTGATTAGTTCAGGAGGAAAAGTTTTTAATATTTTTTAGCTTTTTTATCGTCGGTAAAAGAAAACCTTGAAGACTTTAACGTTAAAAGGAAAATCTGTTTCACAACAAAAAGTCGTTTTTCTTGGAGGAAAACTCAAGTTCAGAATCAAGGGTTTTATTTTGTTAAGGAAATGTAGAACCGAGGGAAACTATGATTCTAGTGAATTTTATATTTACACAGACGATTGAATGGAATCCAGTATTCACTCTAAGAAATGAAGATTACTAGGGATGGTGATCAGATTCGGAGAGCTATGTTTTAGTATATTAATGTCAGTCCACTGTCCGGAGCCACGTCCGCAATATGTCCGAACCAATTTGACCGGATTTGGGCTAACGTGAAATTCTACAACGATTTTCTCCTACAGTACCAACCGATTAAAAAGATGGTGTTTTGCTTGTAACTTCTTAACATACAAAATTTTGTGAATACATAAATTTAACACAATACATGTCAACATTTGAACCGATGCCCAACAAGAAAATCCCGTTTGTATTTAGTTTACTGTATACATATTTTTGTCCTTGACTGTACACTGTCTAGAGCAGCTCAAATCTAATTTTGTGTACCACAATAGTTTCATGTCTCATTTAAAACAAAATTAATTTAAACACAAAAATGTCAAGTACGGGCAACAAGGAAAACTAACTGGATCGTCATTTTCATTTGAAGATTGCTAGCGACGCTAGCTTTTTTTCCGCGGCTTTGCTCGCGTTATGGACTGAAATTAGCCCACGGGAAACGTTTTAAATATAGCCTGTGACACTCGGGGATAATGTAGGTTCCCATTAGTGAATGAATTTTCGGAATCGAATCAGTAGTTCTGAAGATTACCCTCTACATCCAAACTTACAATTTTTTTGCGTACCGATTTTTTTTTTGTATGTATGTCTGATTATTATATTTCTAGGCAGGCAAAAGTCGCATCAAAATTCTTAAAATCCCTACTAAGTCATATTTTGAAATATCACATTTTCCTTGAACATAGAGTGGAAGGGATACCGATGCACAAAAAAAACTGCTTCCATACATTTTGACTGTGTGTACTTTTAGTAGGTAACAGCAAATTTTAATTTAATTAACCATGAAAAATATCTATATGGGTTATGTGGTATAAACTGTTTCTGCGTCGGATTCTTTTCCACTCTGTCGACTAGAACATAGAATTAAAAGGAAACAAAGTTAATTATTATTTATTTATTATGTAAACATACAGTGGGTAGGTATCTTAGGTGACTACTTTTAAGTGGTAATTTATCTTGAACATAGAGTAGGCAGGCAGTAGAGGAAAACGTAAATAGTAGGTTTATGAGCATAGATCTATACTAATATTATAAAGCAGAAGAGTTTGTTTGTTTGTTTGCTTGAACGCGCTAATCTCAGGAACTACTGGTTCGATTTGAAAAATACTTTTAGAATTGGATAGCCCATTTATCGAGGAAGGTTATAGGCTAAAATTTCACGCGGACGAAAGTCGCGGGCAACAGCTAGTCTATCATAAAATGAATGAATCAAGCGAGCAAGCAACATATTTCTACTGGGTATAAGTAAAATAATAATTATTTGTGCACGTACTTTAGGTACAGCTACATAGCATATTAAGGGAGTTAGATACTGAATATGTATTTGTTGTCAGGTTAATTAATTGATAACCAAATTGACTACAACTGTCAGAACAACAGCTGTCACTTTTTGACAGTTGTTTGAAAATGCTTTAGTACGGCAAATGGACGATCAATTTGTTTAACTATTTTACCTATTTTTATGAATTATTATATTTTTCTTTAACATTTTACTACTTACTACTTGTATTCGTTATGTTCCACATCGGAGATGTCACTTGAGGTCAAAATGATATCTACAGCAAAAACATGATTTTTTGGATGCTAATACTAAAACTAGGTTAGACCTAATTTTACGCACGTTCGTTAATTAGCAACCACCTTAAATAGGTACTGTTCAAAGCACTATTCTATGCAAGTACGTACTAAAACGGCAAAATAACACAAAGGAAGGTTTGCGGAACCATAAAATATCAACTAACTAATGAACAGGTGGCCTACCATCACGTCTTATAGCAGAAGTAATTCCAGTGTGGGAAAGAGATGGCACTAGACGACCTGTATAGCTGTGTCTCTTTCCCACGCTGGAATTACTCCTGCTTTAAGACGTCATGGTAACCCCCCTGGTCCTCAAGTCAACGTTTACACAACGAACTATTGTGAAACATGTTGCCTGGGATTTACAAGTTGAATTATTACCGAACGGACTGTTCGATGGACACCGGACTTACAGATAACTCAGTAGGTCCGAATTCCCGTCCTATAGATTTAAAGTTTCAAACAAAACGATAGATGAAACATCCATGTAAATATACCAAAGCTACAAACAGAAGCAGCCAATAAAACAGACCTCGTTGATGACGTCATAATTTCAGAGAATCATTGCGCCCGCGCGTACCGAGTACCGTCCTAATGATCTCAAGTGGCTTGCGGTAAAAAAACAGCTGTTTCTGTACAAGTAGTATTTTTCGTTGCGTAGCGTTTATGTATGGTTTTTAATTGATATTAACAATGATGAGTGCCTCGTTGGTCTATTGGTCGCAAGCGCGACTGGTGAGCATGATTGCCTGTGTTCGATTCCCAGTATTGTTGAGTTTTTCCATCAGGAATCTTTCAGTAGCAGCCGGAGTCTGAATTTGTGCCCGGTTGATGGCAATAGGTTCGCCCTCTGTAATATGGGTTTTAAACATAACTGGCGAAATGTGGGTGTACTATTAGGTACGCCTCTGCCTAACCCTTCGGGGATTACAGGCGTGATGTTATATTTTGTAATCAATGATAGATGGGCTTGCGCTAATACGCTTGGTTTTTGTCATGAAAAATATCAGTAACAATCTGGGTTTCATGCTTCAGACGTGAAAACAGATTTTCTTAATGAAATCTATTTGGGTATAGAAGTTCTTGAATAAGTAGTTAGTTTAAATATCATATTTACATAATTATTTATGAAAATTAAATTTAAAAAATATATATATATCTAAACAATCAAAGGCCCAATGATTTTCATGGTTTTCCTTTTTCAGCTCCGCTAATAACCCTGCTGATTTAATGATTTAAGAACAAGAATTGCCTCGAAACTACTAATCCGATTCCGAAAATTCTTTCACTAACGGGAAGCTACATTATCCCCGAGTGTCATAGGCTACATAAGAAACGTCCCCGTGGGTTAATTTCCGTACATAGTGAGTGCAAAGCCGCGAGAAAAAACTAGCGCGGCATATAATGATATGAAAAAGATTCAAGCGAATTTCATGATTACCTACATACAAGTTACTTTTAAATCGTAGATAATACATTAATTAAAAGACTAGTGCAGAAATGCATAAATAATTGAATGAACACTACGTGTCTGTATTGATTGAGAAAATGGTACTTAAGTATCGTCTGATGGGAAATTCCCAGTGATTGCGACGTATGGAATTCAATGAGTAACATTTACAAGGTACCTAGATGTATTTACTCATTCATAATTTTATAATATATATGTGGACAGTTATAAACAAGCGTTATACAAGGTGGATGGGAAAAAGAATCAGCTGTTCCATACATTTCACAGTGTAGGTATTGCACTTTATTTTTTTAATAACCGACGAAATATTATCATGTGGGGGGTTCATAATGATGTACTGAATACGTGGTAACCATATTAGCGTCGGTGTCCCTTCCACCGTGTATAAGTCTAGTGAAAGATATGACGCAGTTTAAAAAGGATTTATGTCCAACTGAAGCATAACAGAGCTATTTCGTACCGGTTAATAATGAATATTGAACAGTCAGGTAAAATAATTGTTTAGTAAATCGCTCTGAGTCATTTTGACGTGTTAGTTATTTTACAGGATTGTCAACTTATGACATTTGTAATTTGAATTTATGGTCAATTTTAGTTGCAAATGGCCAGTGCTTAGCCATCATTCTTCCTTATATTCAAGAGTGAGTGTCTAGTGGCAATAAACTACTGAGTACATTTCGAAGACATTTGGCGGAGGTAACTTGGCACGTGGATTTTCACGCGGATTGAATCGTTGGGCACAGATTTTGACAAATAAAATGAAAACAATAGATTTCTGATGGTTTTTTGATCGAAAAGAGAAGTTCAAGACCTAGGTACTTTGCTTTCGCAACGCATTGAGTCTTAAGGAATTACTAAATCATAAAAAAGATAAAAAAGATGATATAATATGTATAATTTATTAACTAAGTAATTAAAATGCAAAAGTCATGAATACTAATGATATTTACGTCCTTGACATTATTCATATCTTAAATCAATAAGCGAATCTTTCACTTTTTTTATGTAGGTTAACTCTTTTTGAAGCAAAAACCCGCGACCTTGAAACAAAACTGAAAGAATAGAAAAACAATACAAAAGAAAAATTAAAATCAAGGAAATTCCTAACAATTAAGAAAAATGTGTAGGTACGTACATAATTTCATGTTATTACCGTAAGATGTAATTATTTTCAGATTTACAAAGGCTTTGATTAGGCTATTGAAAATTAAGGTGTGTTTCCACTGAATGCTATACTGGAAGGGACAAACGCTTACGTATTCATTAGATACATCATTCCAAACAGACAATTTTCATCGATTAATACAAAAAAAAAATCAGCAGTTTCCTGCGAAAGTGTATCAACACCTACACGGTCAACATGCATGGAATGGCTGATATTTTTTTAAAATTTCGAATGAAGAATGTACTGTATTCAGTACATTCATCATTCGAAATTTAAAAAAATGTGGTAAGCGTTTGTGCGTCGGTATCCCTTCCAGCCAGTATTTTTTAAAACGAACTGAGGGCTAGGCCAGTGACAATCGATTTCGAAGCGTTTCGTATATCTACAACGACTTCTCACGATTGAAAACAGGTTTTCCGTAACTTCAGTGAATCCAATACATTCTGAACTTTCCCATCCTCGATATCTCATAACATGTCACTTCTCCATGTGCGCTAAACATATTAAAATAAACAAATCCATGATTTTACCTCTGGGTTATGCCATAACTACATACACTGATCTTACTGGTGAGGTTCTTCAGAAAGGTCAGGTGCGTAGTACTCGCAACTAGCGTGTGTGTATGACCAGATGTATGAACGTGGACGAGGCAAAAGGAGTATGTAAGTATCGTAACAGGTGATGTTCTGTGGTTTCTGCCTACCCGCATGGCAAAAAGGCGTGAGTTTTCTTCATTAATGTTAACAGAGAGGGATACCGGTCTGTGTTTGTGAGTTGTAAAATAGTTTTCACGAACCAAAACGTACTTCAAAGGTTTTTTAATCCACTAGGTATGCAGTATTTGTTATAGGGGAACTCAAATACCGCTGCGTCACTCGTTTTGCTACAAGCTAAATAAAAATTTCTAATGGCAACATTACATGCTTCATTTGTGCCTTTTAAAAATAAAAATTCTAAGACATCCACGAACCCGCAGTGGACCCGCGTGGTGGATTACGGGTCACTGTCTTTCAGAGAGGGGGGGGCCTGTTTCCCAGCAGTGAGAACATTATAAACTGCAACACCAGCCACATCAATCAAAATGAATTGAGATTAAAATAAAAGTATATCAGAACATAATTAATCAAAATAAATCAATTCTGTTGAACCGTCTGACACGACATTAATGTCACTCTTATTTTATTTTCAAGTATAACGAAATAATAAAATTTAAAACTTCTAATTTAATCAAAGCTTAACATAACATCATGCCTGTAATTTCCTAAGGGTGAGGCAGGGTTGTAACTAATAGTACAATCACGTTTTACCAGTTATGTTTAAGATCAATAAAGGCGAGCCTATCAACCGGGCACAAATCCAGACCCCGTGGCTTCTACAGAGAAATTCCTCATGGAAAAACCCAACATGGAAATCGAACCCAAGACCTCATGCTCAACAGTTGCGATTGCGACAAATAGACCAAAAAAAAAAGTAAGTTGTCAGTTTAAATCTGTTGAATCGTCTAACAAGACCTTATATCATTCTCATTTAATTTTCAAGTATAATGAAATAATAAAACTTAAAACTTTTAAGTATAATCCTTAAAGTATTTACGAAAACGCCATGTTGTTTAAGCAGCCCCAAAGTTAACAGTTAAGTACATCAAGTTAACCTGTTTTACGACGCGAGTACGCGACGTGGCGGCGTACTACGAGTAATACGCCGTAATAGTTCGTAGTCTACGAACTATTAAGGCGTATTATTATTGGATTAAAGTATTAAAACTGTATTATATTACACTCTGCTCGTTTTTAAGCTGTTTCTTTGTAGTTTTAGCTACGTAAAGACGATGAATGCTTAACGAAGATCGATGGAGGCGATCAAGAGATTATCTTTAGTTTATTTAGAATAAAACTGTCAGTATTGTCTAGTTTATTTTAATTTTAATGTGAATGAAAGTCTTTATAAAAGCTCGATATAACTAATATTTAGGTGCCAATATTTGGCTAAACCATAGTTAATCCGTTTTTTTTTTCATTTATTGACTAATAGGTCTGTTTTTGATCAAGATTTCGCCTGATAAAAATCGACGGATGAGGTATACGATGGCACCAGTATCGTAGCTGGCTTGTGGCAAGCATTTGTTTCTCAGCCGCCGTCGCTCTCACAATAAACGTGTAACTACTAATAGCCAAGCGGATAGGATTCTTAAACTACTATATTTATATCGATTGCTGAGTACAATGCTAGGTTTATAAAACATGGAAACCTATCATCATAAACAATGTTCTACTTATGAAGTTCCCAACACTCATTCAGACATCCATGATGGATGATACGACCATATAGCATCGTAACTGGACGATATACTTTATGGTGAGAACTTTATATTTTAAAACAATGGGATTTATTTTACAGACCACTGCGCTTAAACAATTAATTCTGCTTTTGATTGACGTCGGTGTAAAATTAAAAGTAATGTAATAATTATAGCAGCATGGAGTTCAACTACTGAATTATGATTTAATTTTATGTGATTATGTTAATGAAAGAGAAAGAGTAGACTTAATAAAGGAGGTGAAGGAACTACTGGACTAATTTTGTTGTCATCAAAAAAGCCATTTTTAAAAGTATTTATTTAATTTGTCTTGTTAGTCAGCTAGTGTATAGTCAAATCTAGCAACTGAATTTCAAACCAGTTCCGAACCGATTGAGCTAAACTTTTGGTTCTGGATCTTTGGCCAGGCTCGCCTCTTCGCCAGAGAACTCCTCAATGGTTATTAGCACGGACACGAAGCTTTGTAAAGCTACGTATAATACTTTTTTTTTTTCATTTTAATAAGTTTTATTATATCTTATTTATTGCGTAATGTGAATCCATTGTCCACCAAGGAAAAACATAATGATGACATCCGCAAAACGTTAAGTGTAATATAATTGACAGCCAGGATCTACGACTTAACGTGCATTCCGAAGCACGGAGGAAACTCAGCATGTAATGGGTGGTCACCCATCCACGGACCAACCTACGCAAGGCTTAACCTGAAGACTAATGCGAGCGGCTGTTATTATTTAGCCACGATCCCCTCCATAGGCTGATTATGCTATGCTTATAAACTTGACTAACATTGGCCTAATGTGTAATGTGGATAAAATTTGTTTATTTAGGTAGACTCTATCAAACTTCAAATCGTAACTTTTGCCTTTCAGTTATTTTTGCAGCACTTGGTCAAGGTTATATTTTCTAAATCCGCTCCTGTGTGTCCGCAATTCCACAGTTCCATTACTAAACTAAAACAACAATTTCGTTTGACATTTTGTATTATTACTGACTCAAAAGGTCAAAGGTGTTAACTGAGTCGTATGCTTAACCTTAGCATTATTCCATCAGACTCAACTAACCAGTCCTTAGCCACTAACAACCACTCTAAACAACCAGAAATCACAATAGCCACTTCCACATGCCCACTTACTTCTATAGTTTCAATTATTTTTGCCCACTCAACCGTGACTAACACAGAAGCCACCCTGCTGTTAATCCATCAACTTTTCTGACACAATGCGATACGATCGCTACTTGTAAAAATTGAAGTGTAAATGTATGGGTATTGATCGTGTTGTTAACTGTTTTTAGAGTGAGCAGATGTACAGGGGGTCTTAATGGCAGTATTAGCAGATTCATAATAATAGGACATTAACATCCATCCAGTACACGAAAGCACGTTAAGCCGTTGGTCCCGGCTGTCATTTTTAGATCTTTGACAGTCGTTACAGGTAGTCAGTGGCCCGAAAGTCAGACAACCAGTCTTACCAAGCGGTATCATGTTACCCAGTGCTAGCTGGGTTGTGCAGGTCAGATAGGCAGTCGCTCCATGTAAAATATTGGTATTCAGCTGCATCCGGTTAGACTAGAAGCCGACCCCAACATAGTTGGGTAAAGGCTAGGCAGATGATGATTAATATGAATCACGTTAAAATTCTTAAAATGGTCACAGACGCAGTTAAATTTATAAACTTTACGAATTATAACGTAATTCATATTATTATCCTATTATAATTCTGCTCGGCAATTTTTGACTCCCAGGACAGGACTCAGGATATGACTATCAATTTTGGGAAAAATCAGCAATTATTGAAATGAAATAGTGAAAATAATTACGTTAAATTAATCGTTCTAATCCATATCTACTAATACCCCTAAGTAACCCTGACTGTGACGCCAAGAGACCATGTCCTGGATTCCCGTGGGATAACCTCCACATACAACACGCGGGGGACAAGAGCTAGTATTCTTTTAAAGAGTGCATTGAAATAGCTCCAACAATCACTTGTGGTAGCTATTTCAATGCATTTTAGCATGCATTAGTACTTCTGGTGCACCTTGGGCAGGCAGCATTGCTAGAAACCCATTGATTACCCATCTTATTCACTACAGCATAAAAAAATACTTTTTTTACGAGCTTTGGCTCCGATCGCAAAATATAGTAATAAGGGGTAGGATGGGGTGGAATTTTCTTTGCTGTGTTTAAGTAAAAGCAAATTTAGACAAGATGTTTATCTAAATACACGAAGCTGAAAGCTCATCAATCTCCAAGTAACTATCAAGAAAATGAAGCTTTGAATTAGCCAAGATGATAATCATCGCACTTAAAAATCCACCAGAATCACAACAAGAGAACAGTGATGATTTTAACAGTTAATACAAGAATAGTGCCGTTAAAATAATTACGCGTTTGAAACGGGCCAAGGTCATCCATTGTTGCTTGTAGTAGATTTTTTTCCCATTAATTTTGGCCAGCCAAGGCTCTTCTGCTTAATGAATATTTAAGAAATTATATTATCATGTTCTTGAGTGTTTTGTTGACTGGATTTATATTTACGTCGTCTTACGTCAGTGTTTGAATATAATAGTGGCGTATTATTAAAAAAATATTCACCTATCATAATTATAGCTAAAAAAAAAACAATCCTAGTTACAAGTTCAGGGCCTTAAGTTTGTATAAATACAGGTTGATTTAACAATTTGTTAGCTTTTGCCAATAATTTATTTTTTAGAAGGATTTTTTACTACCTCTGTTTTATTTAGGTTTAAATCATGACCTAACGTTTTCTTGTGATTTTTTTTTTTCTGTTTTAATCCTAATTTAAAGTAATTACTTACCTGACGCGTGTTTACAGACTTATCGAGAACGTGAAAAAACATTTTTTTTCTGTGAGTAGAGTTTTTGTAAATGTTTTGTTTCTCAGTCATTAAAAGTTCGCCTTGTAAAGTTATTAATTCAATTAAAAATAAATTAACGTTCTTTGAAGGTCGATAAAAACTTGTAGGCACTTTAAAAAACCTAGTAATAATTTTATTGAGATATAAGTAATAGCTTAGTTAGTGTACTTGTTGCTTAATAGTAAAATAAACGTACATACCTACCTACTTTTGTTCATCATATATTCATATATTTTTATATTTCGTCCGTTACCTTGTAATTAGTAGAAAAGACACACATCACATTTAATCAGAGTAACCATTTGCGCTTATTGTTTATTTTCAAATAACCAAATTGTGTGCGAATTATTAATATTTGTAACATTAGCATCGAAGCTCGTCAAATGATGATAAATAATTTATCTACCCATAATAAAAATAAATGACGGAAAACGTACATCATATTAATCCAGGCTATAATTTGATTAAAGATAGAAAGATAAAAACAACACGTCATATAACTTATCATAGCTTCTGAGTTCCGATACGCTGGATCAATTATTATTTTCCTCATATTATTATATTTTGAGGCAAATCATAACACGCAAAGTTTTTAGTGATGTACTTATTGTTAATTTTTAGAGACAGCGATCAAGATTGCAAAGAAACGCAATGATGTTAGTAATGCTGCTTAGTGAATGGAAGGCTTTTTTTTTAATGTGTCTATTTTTTTTTTGTTTTTATTTGTTTACCGAATGTTTAATGTTAAATAAATAATTTTGCATGTTAAACAATTTTGCATGCCGTACGGCAAAATGTATCGGGACTCTCATAAAAATTACCATCATATCTGTATACCTACATTATTGACAAATAAATGATTTGATTTGATGGTTTCATTGAGTTTCGTTGCAATCTTGATACAGATACAGTTCATCCAAAGTCATCCCACGGATGGGCAAAGGGCTCTCCCCATAACTAACTTCCAGGATCAATATTGACTTGAAAAAACATAGAATAATAATTTAGGTCTAAATATAAAAGCTCAAAAATAATAATACGCAAATAACTGTTTTGCGTCTGCATTGATTGGATTTTCTACAATTTTTAAAAAAAAACTACTGAAACTAAATAAATACACAAAAATCCCTTCATAAAATCAAATTCACTATTAGCGTAAAATAATAAACTGTCAATCATTCTAATTTGAATGCCATCAAAATCTCGACCTAGATTGGTCGGATTACGAAACTTACATCATTCAACGAAAGTAAAACCTGGCACGTATTAATGTGCCTATTATGCTAATGCTGACCCACCGTGACAGGTCGGAAACGTGTCGTATAAAAAATGAAAAAACATCGACCCCTAACTATACAGTTATACATACGTGTGCAAAAGTGTCGTACGTCCCTGTTTTTAATTACATTACCAAAAAAATCGGCAAAATATTTACTTGCCGTAGGTATTGTATTTATTTATTTTTCATTTTCCACAGAAATACCTTTGAATCTGATTGGTTTGGCAGAATCTACTTAAATCCACTGAATACAACGAACCAAAAAAAACCATTTATACAAAACACAATTCTAGCTAAACCGATTTACAAAGTGAAATAGTTATACAATAAATAAATGGTTGTCAAACGCTTTTGCACATAAATGTATCACAAAGCTGGCGTATTAGGTTCTGGCGTATTATTATAATAGTAATTTGCGTAGCGTGCGTAGTGAATGGGAAAATCTGTAATGACGGTCATTATGTGATACGTTTGAGTGGCTCAAAATTTCAGCATTAGGGATATATAGGGCGGATTTTCTACTAAATAGGCATGTAAATCAGGGTAAAGATGGATGAGATAGACAGTCAAAAACCTATTTATTTTTATCCGACTACGGCGAAGCCAAAAGGAAGGATTATTTATGATTTTAGCAGTTTATGTATGTTTTTATTTAAATGTGTTCCTCCGTAGCACCTAAATTATTCATCCGAATTTGATGAATAAGGTGTCAATCTATTCGTTATTATGGCCCGGGTAATGTAAGCTACATTTTAACCGACGTCAATAATAGAAGGAGTCGATATTACCTTGTAAACCCCGAATTTAATTGGAGCGTAATTTTTCAGTAGTCGGATTTTTTTGTTATAGTATACCACACAAATTCTTCTTAAAATTTTTCTTCGATTGGGCCAGCGTGCGAGTATGTAAGGATCGTAGCAGGTGGCAGGCTCTCGCGTCTTTTTCTCATGTATTTACAATTTAAGAGAGAAGATTGAACTATATACTAAGCTGGAAAGAAATTATTTAATTGAAAAAAAAAATAGAATGCAGTTGCGAGCATGAACGTGGGTCCTTCGTAACTAACCTAGATTCAGTTTTATAATGACAGTTAATTGTATTTTCATTAAGATTGATTGCGTTTTTTGCCTACGCCTGTTGATAACAGGCTGAAACTCATGGTCTACCTGCATTATAAATTTTATAGCACCAGTACGTTCTACAGTAAAATACCTAGAAAATTGTAATCAGTATAATATAGTTCGGCTGTCCGGATTCATTTGAAGGCTAACAAGAACTGATAACATTACTTAAAAATCATCCTTGCCGTACAATTCTAGTTTTTCACACAATAACAAAAATTCGCAACAAAGATTATTAAAAACAAAACTTAATTGCTTTAATAATTGTTTCCTTTGCGAATGCTGTTCTTATTTAGCACTGATACTAATCTGTGGTCAGAACAATGCAAGGACGCGACGCTCTAAGGTTCTTATAATCGGAGGAAAACGGGTCTGATATTAAAAACCGGTCAAGCGCGAGTGGGACTCGCACACGACGGGTTCCGTATCACAGTTATTAAAATCGAGCAAAAAAACGCGGGAAAAAAACATGTTTCTTGTCGGGTTTCGCTCTCAACTTGATGCTAAATACCTGAGCGAAACCCGGGCGGTATGTACCTGTAACCACAGCGGCAGCGAATACCGCTTAGGTTTGAATAGGCCTTAAATATTTTATTTTATTGGTTTTTTGGTAAAGCAGATATAGTAATACACACTCTGTGAAAATTTCAAGTGTCTACCTTTTAAGGTTCAAAAGATACAGCCCTGTGAAAAACAGATGGGAGGACAGACAGCGAAGCTTTAGAAAAAGGCTCCTGTTAGCACCTTTTGGGTACAGGCGGGTTGTCTTAAAGCAAGAGTAATTAAAGTGTGGGACAGAGACAGAGCTATACAGGTCGTCTAGCGCCATCTCTTTCCTAAACTGGAATTAGTCCTACTTTAAGAGCCACCTGAACCCCAAAAATGGTCCTACTTTGAGGACCTGAGCAATTAATTTTAATGGAAAAGATAATATTGAAACGGCACATAGTAATGGTAGTTGCGGTTTGTATGATATTGAATAAAATGACGCCATTGAGGCTATTTTGCGGGATTCTTACAATGATCTAAGCTATTAGATCATCAAGGTAAGTTAAGTACGTGTCCTTTGAATAATGTTTTAAGTAAATAATTGTAAGTCGTCCAGTCCACTTTCCAAAAACCAGTTTACGCGGAGCTCTCATTGTACGGGAAGTCTATACAAAGCGAGGCCATGTTATACTGGATATGTACAGCTTGATGTGTTGCCGTGTGTACCTACTTAAGGCGACATTAAGTGCCAGCGACCTTGAGCGAGTATTCGAGCCATCGCCCGCAAGGGCTCCCGCTTCAACGCGCACCAAGTTTTTTCGAAAAAACAACCCTCCTTGATTTATCAAACACAATACAAATAAAAGTCGTACACTAAAATATGACTCATTAATTGTCTTTTAGATGGTCAAATTTTCATTCAAATACGCCCGATAGTTTTTGCGTGATTATCGTTTTTTGCCCGCGTTAGACATTACTTTACAAATTAATTACACTATGTTATAAAAATATAATTTCACATTTTCACATATCAAATTATGAAGAAAATTGTCTAGTATAACATATATTTTTTTCAAAGAAATAAGACTACAAGTTTAGACGTGATGTTAAATTTAAAAACGTTAAAAGTCGTATATCTGCGCCTTAAAAAAAATATTAAAAAAAAAATTTCATGAGTATAAGCTTTTCGGCATCTAATTCTGAAGTGGTGGTGTTGCCACACAAACGATGGGACACTTGATTTCGTGTCCTGCCTGTCCTATTGCTTGCACATCACAGGAGCAGATGGACATTACTGAAAGTGCCAATCTCGTCGCCAAATTTTGGGCTGACTCAATTTGAATTGTCATGGACACGCTAAGAAGATTCTGAAGTCATATTGCATGATATCGTTTTTTTCACTGTATGATCAAAAACCACCTATTTACCTTCGTTTAGAATTAGCAACTTGCTATGCAAGTAAATAACACAGAAAACAGTATAAAACAAAACACGGAGGCAACAATGAAACTATCAATCTTGTCTCGTATATTGAAAACTTATAGACAGTGTAAGGCATCGACATACAATCTGTTACTATACCCGTTCCCCGGTTGGTCTCGTGTTCTTAAGCGAGACTGCTGAACTTGGGGTCCTGAGTTCGATTCCCGGCTCGGGTTAAGGGTTTTTCATTAGAAATATCTCAGTCGCAACCCAGAGTTTTGAAAGTTGGTGGTATCGTACCCCCGTGCCTCGAAAAGCATGTTAAGCATTTGGTCATGCGCCTGATCTCTCTCCGGTCGTGTGGGATTGCCGTCCCATCGGACTATGAGAGTAAAGGAACAGAGAGTGCACCTGTGCCTGCGCACACACTTGTGCACTATAATATCTGCCGCGCCGATGGCTAATCTCCGCTAAGATTGGCTGCAGCAGGACTATTATTTCCATGAATTTACCGAATGATTATAGACCCCCCAGAGTAAAAGAGTGTAGGTATTGCACTTTTGTAGGAAACTACAGACTGCTGATTTGCAATCTTCTTCTTAGCGTGTCGACGGCAATCTAAATTGTGTCTGCCCAGAACTGAGCCACGAGTTTGGATCCTTCAGTAGCCTCCATCAGTTCCTGTAATGAACAAACAACAGGACACGCAGGACACAATATTAAGTGCGTTAGAGTAATATAGTATAGAGTTCATGGCAATAATCACGCGATGTCTCTTCCATCCGATATGCTTACAACTCCATACATCCAAATCTTACATAAAAAGGCGTATCATATTCCCGAATTTGTCGCCAGTAGGCACTTCAAAGTAAAACCCGAGGCATCAAACCGAACGCAAATAGTGTTTTAATCATTTATGACAGTTATAAAACTGATATGACGTTGTTAAAACGTCTCTTGCGCCGATAAAATTAACTTGCACTGTAAATCTTTTCGTATCAAAGGGATTTCCGTATGTTATCTGTGCTAAATAATAAGAAGGGGTATTATTATTATTATTTTGTTATGTGTCACAGTCCAATTAGGTCAATTAGAAGAGTGTAAATTATTTTCTCTATAAACGAGAAACAGACCGTTATTTACTCTGTGACCGTGAGATAGCACTCTTTTCCTGTTTCTCGCTCTAGCAGGCGACAGTTCTAAGCACCAGAAAAGGATAGAACCATGGAAAAATGCGATTCCGACCTGATAGATGCGGGGCAAATCCTGAACAGCACCTTATAAAGCCAGCATCGAAAACAAGAATATTGACGTTTTGTTGAAATGTGATCCTGTATCCAAGCACCCCCAATTTGCCCGGTTGGGAGATTTTGGCCCATTTTATCTTATAGAGAGGAAGCCTGTGTCCCAGCAGTGGGAACGTTATGGGCAGATCTTGCTAAGCTACATTCCAAATAGGTCTATAGGAAGAATTTGAAATAATTTCAGGTAAATAAACCCAAGGACCTTGACATTTCCTGAGCTTACTCCAAATAAATTGGGATCAGGACACGATACGACCTTGTAGATAAAAAAGAAAGAATCTTGGAATCATTTTCACTTTAATATAGTACAAATGATCTGTTAAAGATCTACAAATGACAGCCGTTACAGGTAGTCAGTAGCCCGAAAGTCTGACAGCCAGTCTTTGGTTAAGACTGGTTGTCAGACTTTCGGGTCATGGACCATGAGCAAGGTAGTTTCTTATCGAGAAGAATGGGCAAGAAAATCCATCGTTACTGTTTTAAAATTTGTTACGATATTTTTTTACACATGAAACGTAGCACGTTTAGCGGTTGGTCCCGTGGTAGTCTAGAGAAGCCCGAAAGTCAGACAGCCATTCTTTCCAAAGGGTACCGTGTTACCCAGTACTAACTGGGTTGTGGAAGTCAGATAGGCAGTCGCTCTATGTAAAATTCTGGTGCTGCTTCCAGTTATAGTATAAGCCGACCCCAACACAGTTGGCAAAAGGCTAGGCAGATGATGATGAAATAACAAAAGTTCAATTTTATTTTCAGTTTTTCTTTTCCAGTGATAAGATAACACCAAATATAGATACATAAACCACACCCAATATTTTAGCAAAATTATTATTGATCGCTGAAACTACCAAAACAAGTACCTATTTGAATATATTAGTATATTTATATAAATAAGTTAAGAATTTATTTCGCGGTAAATTAAGCAGAATATTACACATAACAAAACCCTTAAGCGATACCCGAAACAAAAAGGAATTTACTACAAACTTTATTTTCAATAACTAAAAGCATAAACTTTCACACATAAACCCTATTTCATAATTAATAAAGTTTAAAATCCCATACAATATTTCTCGTATTGGTTTTGTATTAAGCGCCAGATTTCATCTTATTAGGACTATACTAAACTCTAAGTCCCACTTAATAAAGTTCATATTCCCATGTAATGTTGGATGGGCTTTGTAGGCGCCAGTTTTCATCTATCGTGGTTAATTATAGAAGTTTAGGGTTCAGTTAAAATATTTTTAGTTCCGTACACGTCTCGGTTCCCTTTTAATTAAGATAAATGATTTGCGAACGAGTAATGAACTGGACTTCTCGACTGTGTCATTCAGAATTCATTATTTGTGATACACTGTAGGTCACAAACACGAACGCCACTGAGTTTTGATGTTAATTTATACTAGCGTATGCCCGCGGCCACGGGGTGGTACTACCGGGACAAAAAGAATCCTATGTGGTAATCTAGGTTATAAACTATCAGTGTGCCAAATTTCGTTCAAATCTATTCAGTCGTTTTTGCGTGAGCGAGTATCAAACATTCATCCATCCATACATCCTCACAAAATTTTGCATTTATAATAGTAGTAAGATTTTCATTGGCAATGACATAATGACTCAGGTAATTACCCAGGTTTTACCGCAGATTTCCAACATTACTTGATAATATTCCTTTTTCTTTGTTACTTTAATGTTTTTCCGGCGTTTAGTTAAGTTAAGGCTTGACTAAATTTTATTACTTTACTTAATACAAGTTAGGTTTTACGTCCCATCATTAAACCAAATACCTAATATGCCGTGTTTTAATAAGGAAAATTATAGCAGGTAGGTGAATGAATAGAATAGCTTGTCCTATATTACACTCGACTGCCTCTTTAGTCTACTGGTCGCAATTACGACTGCTAAACATGAGGTCCTGGGTCCGATTCCCGGATCGGGCAAATTGTTATTGGGTTTTTCAATCAGGAATTTCTCAGTCAGGATTTGTGCCCGGTTGATGGGAATAGGCTCACCCCCTATTACATAGGCCTTAACATAACTGGCGAAATGTGGGTGTACTAAATTAGGTACACCTAAGTTAGATTTTACTTCCCATCATTAAACCAAATACCTAATATTATGGCGTGTTTTAATCAGGAACATTATAGCAGGTAGGTGACTGAATAGAATAGCTTGTCCTACATTACACTTTGTAAGTTTCTGACCTGAGAACTTCAGCGTTCAGTGGTAGACATTAAATTAATAGGAAAACCGGCTGCGTGATCATTACACCCAAATGTGAGTTGGACACGCTCGTCTTTTGTATACGTATATAATTTGTATGGAATAGAGCGAAATAAAAACTTTTACTGGCTTTTTGTTTAAGATAGGTAAAATAGCTTTAAGTAAAAGTATTTCTACAACTGTTATTTTTACTTTTGCCTTAAGACTTATAAAAATCATCATTCATCACCTCTCTCTCTTCCTGCACGCGTAGCATGACCACCGTAGAAACGAGTTTTGTCGACGGAAGAATCTACAAAATGAGAGATCAACTAAAGAATATTATTTAGACTAGAAACGGTATATTTACCATGTTTACTGTTTTTATTAAGTTCCCGATATTTCGGCGCTGTTGCAAGCACCAATATCAGGAACTCAATAAAAACAGTAAACATGGTAAATATTCCATTTCTAGTCTAAATAATAATGTTAGTGACAATGATAGTTTAAAATCTTATACCAAATAAAGAATTCTGGTATTTTGTCGATTCTTCTGTCGACAAAACCCGTTACTACGGTGGTCATGCTTCGCGTGCTGGTTTTGTCCCATACTATTTTTTTTTTCTTCCATTTTCCGGTCAGCCGTTAAGGTACCATTTACTCGTTTTAATGACAAAAGATCCGCAAAAGCTACAGAACCTCACCTGCTACGATGATAACATACCTACTCCTTCTGTTTCGTCCACCTTCACATATCTGGTCATATACGCACGCCGGTTGTGAGTACTACGCACTAGAGTTTTCTAAAGAGCAACCAATATTTTCTAAAAAATAATAGTTAGTTAGTTTATTAAGATAGCATTTCCCAAGCATCTGCCGATTGAAACTTTAATTGTATCGTTACGTGCTTATTGAATGCTCTTTCATTTATCATATCTCTCAAAATCTAATAAAAAACGCATAGACAAAATTACAAAGCAGTGCAAAATTAGTGGCACAGTGCCAGCTCTCTTTCTGCGAGTGTCGTAGTAACACATTTCCTCTGCATCACCATAAAACTTTGAAAGAACTTTTTTATATTTTAAATAAACATAAAAAGGCAGCTAGTGTGCATGCACGCTGTTTTATTAAATTTGCTGTTGTAATTTTCTCGTAAAACAACAATACGTGATGACAGTTGACATTTACGCAATGTTTTTTTTTGAAGATATTTCAAAGCTTGCACAGGAAACGTCGCATCAAAAATTTCACAATTTTATTGCTTTTTCATCGTTAGATGAGTGTGAAAATGTTTTCTTAAAAAATAATCATATATTCTGAAAGTTTTGTATTTTTTACTTTTTTTTTTTTAAGTTTTAGAGAAGTATGAATGAAGAAGATATGCTGCGCTGACCCCAAATAAATAAGGATAAGGGCAGGAGAATGATGATGATGATTCTGAAAGTTTTGTCAGTATTGTAAATTTTATGTTGAGGTTCAGGTGGCCTACCATGACGTCTTAAAATAGGAGTAATTCCAGTGTGGGAAAGAGACAGAGCTATATAGGTCGTATAGCGCCATGTCTTTCCTTTGTTTTAAGACGTCATAGTAACCCCCCAGGTCATTGGCACTAATAGAGGATACAAGCAGTGTTTTATAAAACGTAACCTGTAAAATCATACGTGAACGTAACCCATGAAAAGTCCATAAAAAACGACGGTTTAAAAACAAATTCCACACATAAACCGCAAACATAGGAAAGAGTGGGTTTACTAGAAAATTAAATATTAATATTTCACGATGTCCGGCTCTGTAACTACAAAATTACTGTTATAAAACCCTCGTCATTTTATATAGAACATATTTTATTGTTTTATATGAGAATAAATAATATCCTATGAAGCCTACAATCGGTATGTGAACTAGGGAAAGCTTTTTATTTGCTTCAGTTTTAATAATTTCAGTTTTTATTAGAATAATATTACATTTTCGATTTGCCTAGCAGTTATGGTTACCATTCTGAAACTTGAAAAGCCTTGACAAAAAGCCGGACAAACAAATTTCCAAAAAAAAGCAGATTCGTTACTTTTAAATCTCTAATACTATAGTATTCACTGAACATTTTTTTAATTGTTAAAGAAACTCTCTTATGCCGAAAATTCTGCATAGATCACAAACAGATCGGACAAGGGGCAAATAGTCCAAGTGTGTCGTATGTAACTAACGAGCGATGAGGAGCGATAACCCAGCTTGCAGCTGACAATTTAAATTAATTTTTAAACGAAACATTTTTTTTTGATAAATAGGTAATGTCATGCTAACGTCATTTTGCGACATGTTTTTAATTTTCCGCTATTACACATACTGTCATCTTTAAATGTAACAGCAGCATTTCAGGGTTAATTCTGAAGCTATATGCCAATACAAGTGACAATCTAATTATCTTGTATCGGGCACAGTTCCAATTCTGGCTATAAAATGATTTTCCGACAGAATTCGAGGGGATTCGAACAGAACACTGCAATTACACTTAGACCTGGATTTCGAAGCCAGTTGCAGGCCGCAATAATATTCACTGTTAAGAGCCGATTTGAGTATCGGAAAATTCATAAAACCGAGAAGTTTGAGGTAATAAGTGGTGGCATAAAGTACCCACGTAGGCCTGAAGGTAGACTATGTATTGAAATAAACGCCTTTGCTTAACAAAAAAAGAAAATATAGGTATTTGATTTTGGCAAAGGTTTCTCGTTGTGTTCTACAAGATTAGTTGGTATAGTTGTACAAGGTTTTTTTGCGGGTGTCTTAAATCCGAACTAACACCACCATATTGGTTTATCTTTATCCAAACATTTTCATAATTTTCACAAATTTTTACCAACAGTACCTTGTCGCCGTTAATCGAGATCCAAAATATTTAAAACACTGTAATTTATTTTGCTTCAAAATGGCGACTGAAAACTGTTGCATTCAAGGAAAAGCTTCGAACCTTTATATCTAACACGCTAATCAGTGTTCATTCTGTACTTTCTAATAAGAAATTAAGTTCTTAGAATATTTCAAAGTAAAGAGCGTGATTATTTTAAACACGTAACAATTTGTTAGCCGGTCAAAGTTGTTACCCTTTACATGCACTGAAGTGTAACTTGTGTAAATAGTGTAGTTACTATTAGAATAGTTTTTAAACCTATAAGTCCCACTGCTGGGCCAAGGTTTCCCCTATAACCATTTTCCGATTTTCTCTAGCTATCTCCGGCTAATCGTTTATTTGAGAGAATAAACCCGTTTAGAAATTGACATGAAATTACATAAAAAAACTTAACTATCTATCTTTAATGTTACTTACATTATGTAGGTGAAAAATAACCGGGAAATGAGATATTGTATTCTGATCAACCGTTGAATGTACATACCTGAAACAAACAAAAAATATAGGGTTAGAAATTTAAATACTGAATATAAAAATATTTTAAAAATAGGCCTAAGAGATCTGCCTCGTAGGTCTAGCGGTTGCAAGTGCGACAGCTGAGCATGAGGTCCTGGGTTCGATTCCCAGGTCGAACAAAGTGTTATTGGGTTTTTCCATCGGGAATTTCTTAGTAGCAGCCGCGGAGTCTGGATTTATGCCCGGCTGATGGCAATAGGCTCGCCCTCTTACATTGGACTTAAAAATAACTGGCGAAATGTGGGTGTACTAATAGGTACACCTCTGTCTAACCCTTCGGGGATTACAGGCGTGATGTTATGCATAAGAAATGGGGCTATTATTTACCTATACTGGCTTGGTAGGTATCAATTTAGGGCAGTATTGATAGGTACTATTTCTAAGAGTGTTTATTAACTTATCTTAACAAGTATTAGGTACCTTTTATCAATTCTATTACTGTTTCAGGATTAAATGATTGTGCTTCATAATAACTGTAAACATTTATCTGATTCTAATACCTATAGATAAACGTGGAAGGTTTTTTTTGGTGTAAATATAAACCTCATGTATGTTACATTTTTACTATTTACCTGTCGTGTCCCCTCGGTGGTCAGAATCATTTGAATAAGTTTGCTGACAAACTTTTTCTTAAATATGAGCTATTCAGCCAAATAATTATATTAGTTTGGTAGGTTATAGGATTTATAAGGCAGACGTGAGTGGCAACGCCACGCCGGTCCCTAGAAGGACATACACTGACCTTGCACCTGGTGAGGTTCTTCAGAAAGATCAGATGCATAGTACTCGCAACCGGCGTGCGTGTATGACCAGATGTATGGACGTGGACGAGGCAGAAGGAGTATGTAAGGATCGTAGCAGGTGGCGTTGTGTAGTTTCTACCTGGCGTGAATTTTGACGGCACGGTTGGCGCAGTGGCTGAGCGATTGGCTGCTGCACTGCGTGTCGCGGATTCGATTCCCGAACGGAACAAATATTTGTATGGCCTACAGGTAGTTGTTCCGGGTCTGGCTGTTTGTGTATGTGAGTTTAAATGTTTGTAAACGCACCTACGATACAGGAGAAATTCCTAGTGTGGGGCAACGTTTTTTAAAAAAAAAAAAAAATATGTATGCATGTAATTATATTAATTTTATTTACTAACTATAACAGATACCTTGCTTTACCAGTCCACTATCCCTTAAGGTCGAACGTCACTAGCACTTCAAACGGCAAGGAGTATGTTACCGTTAGATAATTCAACTTCAGAGACGTTGCAATTCACTGTCCAAAGTGGTAATGCAATTACAAGGTCGACTATACGTACTAGTACTAACACTTAATTTGCATTTCCATTCTTTCTTGTTCTTTGCCTTAACTTAAATATTTATTTAATCAAATAAAAATTAATATAACAAAAGTCGACGAAGTACTTACGTCTACTTTTCCTAGAGACGAAAGTACGTTGACTTCAACATTTCCATAAATCAAACAAATTCCTAACTTAAATACGTATCATTAGGCTTCATTTTCTTTCAAACGAGTCCCTGTAATTTGTCTCAGACGACATAATGAGATATCTTGTTGAAGCGAATTGAATCTTAACTAAACTCAGTAAAGCCTACTATGAGTTGAAAGAAAATTGAGAGGGCTGTTTGAATAGGACATGATTAGATTATGACAGGCATCGTTGTAATGGTTTGGGAATGAAAGAAAAGCCTGCTTAGAGAGAAAATTGTGCAATATTCTTGAAATAAAAGTAAAGCTCAGTAAAATTAAGGTCAGTTTACACCAAAATAGCAGGATTTTCTTTAACTTTAGGCGTTTTCTGGCAGACTGACTACGTTTGGCAGATATTTTATCATTTCACATAACATAACATAACATAACATCACGCTTGTAATCCTCAAAGGGTTAGGCAGAAGTGTACCTAATATTACGCCCACATTTCACCACTTATATTTAAGTTATGTGTAATAGGGGGCGAGCCTATTGCCATCAACCGAGCACAAATTCAGCCTCCGTGGCTGATACTGAGAAATTCCTGATTAAAAAACCCAATAACACTTTGCCCGACCCGGGAATCGAACCCAAGACCTCATGCTCAGCAGTCGCACTTGTGACCACTAGACCAACGAGGTAGCGAGGCAGCCAATTTAGGTTTATTGAATAAAAATACAGAATTAAAACTACTCTTGTTTATTGAAGTATCTTACAAAACTAACATAAATGGCAAAAGTCATTATCCCCAGATTGGCAATTGTCTATTTATAGTAGGTACCGTAAAACTATATGTTTTCCTCTTATTTAACAATTCCTGTAATGCCACTTAAAACTGTTAATGAACGGCCCTCAACCCTCATTAGTGAGGAAAACTAAATCAATAATCTCGACAAGCTATTTCCTCAATAAATGAGCAAATTTCTATGCTCTAGAACGTTCTACTTAATTAAATCAACGTCATATACTAAGATCAATTAGGCGTAGAGAACATTTTATTTGAATTTTACTACATTCATGCTTCATAAACGAAAATCTATAAAAAACTGAAAATTCTCAAGTAGCATTATTCATCATTAAAACTAGAAAATACCGTAACATCACGCCTGTAATCCCCGAAGGATTCGGCAGAGGTTTATGTGTGACTATAACAAAGGAGGGAAGCGCGGGACTTATTTCTTAAAAATTATTTCGTCTAAATGACCGTCACGTCGGACACACTCTTGGAATCTGGCTTCAGTATTCCGCGCCACTCGCTGGAGAAGGGACGTCGGGATGCCATTAACCTCGCGAACGATATTTTCTTTTAATGCTGAGATGGTCGGTGGGACGGTTTCATAAACTTTACTTTTGAGGTACCCCCACAAAAAAAGTCCATGGGGGTAAGATCCGGCGACCTGGGTGGCCATGGGAGGTCAGCGAAACGGCTTATCAATTTGTTAGGGAACAAATCACGAAGAAGCGCCATGGTCTCTCTAGCAGGCGTGTGTGGCGTGGCGCCAACTTGCTGAAACCATGTCTGTGAACTGTAGGCAAAATGTTCTCTTAATATTGGCATAAAAAAATCGTTAAGCATGCGCCGATAAGAAACACCGGTCACAGTAATGGCTTGTCCTTGACGATTTTCAAAAAAATAGAGTCCGTTTATTCCTCTGCTTGACAATGCACACCAAACCGTCACTTTGGGACTGTGAAGTGGCTGTTGATGTTTCAACCGTGGGTTACGTCCTTTAGGTGACCAATAACGGCAGTTCTGTTTATTTACACTTCCATTTAAATGAAAATGGGGTTCATCGCTCCAAAAAATTGTGTTCACTGTACGAAATCGCTGCAACATTGTCTCGCAGAAACTTTTGCGCAAATTGTAATCATTAGGCTTAAGCGCTTGCACAATTTTAATTTTAAAGGGGTGAAGTTTAAGGTCCTTTTTCAATATTTCGTGCACAATCGTTTTTGGGAGCCCTAGAGCAGTCGCTCTCTTACGCACGGACTGTCGCGGGTTATCGCGTAAACTGTTTGCGACAAGTTCGATGTTGTCATCAGTCCTCTACATTCGGCTGGGTCCCGGCCGCGGATTATTTGCTGCTGAACTTGTTGTTCTGTACCTCCGCACCCACAATCGAATCAAATCTTCACTTGGCGCATCACGTAACCGTCGGATATTGTACCGCGAACAAAATCTTCGACGAGCAACAGCACAGGAATCGTTTGCTTTAAAATACGCTTCGATTGCGAACGCACGTTGTTCACCCGTCCACTGCGACATCGTGACTAAGGAACCCGCACGAATGACAAATTGAACGTGACCCCCGCCCGCCCCTCCGCTCAACGGTTCGAAAACAATTCGAAATTTAAATCCTAATTCTGCCACCGGACACCCTGTACATGTAAAAAAACGCGAGTGTGTCTGTATTACTCAAATAAAATTAAATACTAACTATTATTTATTACCTATTCAACTTTAAAAGTAAAAACTAATATAACATATTATATTTATGTATTTCTTACATTAACTATTACAAATGCGAAAGTTTGGATGGATGGATGTCTGTTACTGAATCACGGCTGAACAGATCTGGATGAAACTTGGAACAGAGATAGATAATAGTCTGGTATAGTACACAGAGTACTTATTATCCCAGAAGTAAGATCCCATGGGCAATTCCTGAACTCCACGCGGGCGAAGCTGCGGGCATAAGCTAGTCTATACTAAAGAACAACAAGAATTTGTCTGGTATACTACAACTAAAAAACCCGACTACTGAAAAATCACGCTCTAATTAAATTCGGGGTTTACAAGGTAAAATCGATTCCTCCAATTGTTGAAGTCGGTTAAAATGTAGCCTATGTTACCCGGGCTATAATAATAATAACGAATCGATTGACACCTTATTCATCAAAATCGGATGAATAGTTTAGGCACTACAGAGGAACATACGTAAACACAAACATACATACATACCTACTGCTAAAATCATAAACCTTTCTTTTGGCTTTACCGTAGTCGGGTAAAAAAGCATATCAAGATAATAACGTTATCAATTACTCTGTAGACCATCCCTGATCTCAAAGGATTTTTTCCAAGAATTTTCATTTCACTCGCAATTTTCTATTCCATTCCGCTGTATTGAATGAAATCAAAACAAAGAACTATTCTAAGAAACACTAAGGCAAGGCTGCCTTGTTGATCTTGTGGTCGCAAGCACTGCTTTCTGAGCATGCGGTCCTAGGTTTGATTCTCAGGTCAGGCAAAGTGTCAGTGAGTTTCGGAATACTCAGCAATAGGCGAGCTCCCCCTTGAAAAATAGGACTTAACTGGCGAAAAGCGGGTTTCTGAGATTACCTCCTATACAACATTATTTTTAGTATATGCGAAACCTGAATATAGTTTGTTCAGAATAAGTAACTGAATCGATTTCAATAATTTTTAAACCATGTTATATTTTGTCCCAAAAATATTTTAAAAAGTTACAAGTTGGACACCGAGCGACACTAAGTACTTATCGCAATTATTTAGGTACCTACTGCCAAATTATTACTACCAATGAGCTCAAGACGACGCTGCAGGCGCGTGCCGCGTGGTGACTACGTTTTAGTGCAGACAACCAGGTAACAGAAGAAGCTTATAACTTTGTGATTTTTCAAGATACAGTTTTGAAATTTTGTACATAGATTCTTTACATTAAACTACTAGACACGTTGTTCAGGTTTCGCATATACTAAAACTAATGTTGTATATTTCGTACATTAGTCTAAACGGAGGAAAACGACTTCAAACAATTACATTATACTACAAAGACATACATTGACCTTATTGGTGAGGTTCTTCAGAAAGGTCAGGTGCGGAGTACTCGCAACCGGCGTGAATTAAAGTAAATTAAAGTAAATTTATAGAAACTGAACTCTTATGAAGAATCTTTTCAGGACATCTAAGGATAACGCAATATTTGCACCAATAATAATTTCACTCTGTGGTCTCTAGTGGTTTTTCCAAGAATTTTCATTTCCATCGCAATTTTCTATTCCATTCCACTACATGTAATGAAACCAAAACATAGGGATTTCCTCCGAAACACTGAGGCAGCGCTGCTTTGTTGATCTAGGAGCTACTTGCTGACTATGAGGTCCCGGGTTTGATTCTCAGGTCAGGCAGTGTCATTGGGTTTCCATTAGGAATTTCTCAGCAATAAGCACGCCCCTTTTAAGATAGGACTTACACATAACTGGCTCTGCTTATTCCTTCGGGACACTAAAATATGTATTTTATTGTGAATTTATGAAAAGTGCACTAATAATTATAGAGAATCTATTTTTCAGGTGGTCAGTTAATTTTTTTAAAGTGGTTTAAAAAAAAATACTATAAACAAATATAAATTATGTTTTAAAATGACATGAGGTTGTTATCAAAAAGACAACGCTATATTTGCACCAATAACAATCACTTCGTAGTCTCTAGTGGGTTTTCCAAGAATTTCCATCGCAATTTTCTATTACATTTCGCTACATCGAGTGAAAACAAACAGCTGAGCTTTTCTCAGACGAACTAATAGCTATTGTTTTGTTTTGTGTCTCGTTTTAAAGACAAAAGAAACAAATCAATATAGTTTCTTAAAGTTAAAATGAACTTGCAGAAGATGGCCCTGAACAGGACATTGATAGGTACGGAATTTAATTGCTGTTCCCGTTGGGATATCAGCTTCCCCAAGTCTTTGGGTCGTGGCTTAAAACAAACGCGGAAGCGAGCGCGGGGGCAATGACAGAGAGAGTGTGTAAAGACAATTTTACCAAATGGCAAATTATGAATTCTGATTATTCCTGACACACAAGATTCCTTAAATGTGCCAAATAGATAATCAGCGAAAATTAATCTTCCTTAAAATATTTTTTTTTTTTAAAAGAGAAGCAATACTGCTCAAAATAACGTCAAAGATGCAAAAAGCCAAATAAATATAGAAGAAACAACCAGAAAGTAACTGGTAGCATACAGTCAGGTTAAACTAGAAATTGCTTAATACAAAGGAAAGATAACGGAAGATCTACAGACGCCAGCACATCAAGCTACCCGAAACTGTCAAATTTTCCCAATCAACCTTGAACCTAATGCTTTAGCGATAAAGTTGAAAATCTATTAAAGAAAGACAGATTGTAGTAGGTTGATGTGCAGACGTCTGTACCCACAAACAGAGTACAACCTTGTGCTAACAAATCAGCGAAACAAACTCCTCAAGGCATAAACCTTATTAAAATCAATTCAGCCAGCTAGATAGACAAACATTTGTTTATCTAAACACTAGTTCAAGCTAAAACGCATGTAGTAAATAAATGTCGGACTGGAATCGGTTTTTGTGTTTACAGAGATCATAAATGTATGATGCTGGTCTAAATATGGAACAGTGGATTCAAATAGTAACATTATACAAGACTTGAGTACAGAGATGTCAAAGGAAGGAATAAAAAATGTTGAGTTAATAAGTGTCGGACACAATTTTACTAAGTAGGAGAGGGAAGAAAAGACTAGCAGTAAATATTATTTGGTTGAACAAGAAGGAAATATTTTTAATCAAAATATGGAGAACGTTGTAACATCAATAAGGTCTTAGCAACTGGAAAATATTTACACGATCTTGAGACGAAGAGAAAAGAAAAAAGCAGAGGCAGATGGTTGCAAGTAATCTAAAAAGATATTTTAAGTATTAAACAGGAACATTGAGAAGATGGCGGGAAGGCTCGGACGGCTTCCTCACGAATTGGCGAGAAGTAGCACACTATAGTGAGAAGTGGAAGGAATGGGGGAGCCCTTTGCCCAGGAGTGAGACAATAAGAGCTAACTAAAAAAAATCAGGAAGGGTAATTAACAGATGAAAAACATGGAGGTAGAAGACAATAACACGAATCTAAGAAGAAGAATCAGCCCCCGTAGCAAGACCACCGTAGACAAGGATTTCTTTGACGGAAGAATCGACAAAATGACAGATTGTGTCGACACAATAACAGATTTCTTTGCACTATCTGTCATT
This sequence comes from Noctua fimbriata, assembly GCA_905163415.1. NCBI lineage: Eukaryota > Metazoa > Arthropoda > Insecta > Lepidoptera > Noctuidae > Noctua > Noctua fimbriata. Next base: position 3,587,834 of record LR990928.1, read on the forward strand.
ATGTCGATTCTTCCGTCAAAGAAATCCTTGTCTACGGTGGTCATGCTACGGGGGCAGATGTAGATAGCTGCAGGTTAAAGAAGAAGTACCTGTTCTAGTACTAAGTAAATATAGGGCTACGCTCACTGCAGGAATATTTGTTGCAAAATATAGGCAAAGCTTATTCAAACAAATGAAGACACAGGAATGTTATTGCATGTACTAGAAGTGACGTCATTGCATCGTCATTCTTACCACATGAAGTAAACTATCTAGTGTAGTTCAAAGTCCAACGGCTAGATATATTGCGGTGATCTATTCATTCGTCGTCAGCTTTGGATTCGACGAATGATGCGTAAGCAAACGAACTGGTTTAGAAGACATAAAAACCAGTTTGTTTTGATTAGACGTAAGCCATCTATAGAATTTGCAAACAATACAAGGTGTAAACGAACCCTTCACGAAACAGGCCAAGAATTCTGTACATTGAACTAAGTAACTCTCCGGAAAAAAAATTGTTAAAAATCACTCAACTTTTCCGAACTCAATGTAACTTACTCAACACATTGTGCTGGTGAACGCATTGAATAGTACGGGGCTCGTGGAGGTATTTAAAGTAAAGTTATAACATTAAAAACTTGTATTAAAAAAAAAACTTGTAATAAAGTTGGAACTTTGACCCCAATATCTCCGTAACTAGAAGGTTCCCATGTATAGCAAAAATTATCGCAATGATGGGAAGAACAAGTGCTTTTCGCCTTCTTTAAGGGTACTTTTACACCCATTATGAATGTAGCAGAAAAGAGGCCTAATGCAACATCGATTGTGTATATACCACAGTGTTTAGTATTGACAGCACGTTATACGTTTATCGGTAGGCTCCTTATTGACGAAGTTCTTGCACACAAGTGATTCAAACTGATCAGCAAAATTTATCTCACCAGAAACTCTTGTAACTACTAGTTCTTTTTTTAAAGAGAGGGTTGTCAAAATGGTGGCCTACTATTTTATGACCTTACTATATTATGGTGTTTATATGAGTACAGCTATTTTCAGACTATGATGACTTATTTATTTTTTATGTCGAGTTGTTAGGATTTATTACGTTAGGCTCGTACATCATCAATCAATCAATCAATCAATCAATCATGTGGGCAGACCATGGGTTTCGTGCAATGAAAATACACTGGGTGCGATTCACTGATCCTATTAAACTAGCAATTACTTGAAATTACAATTTAACACAATAACACGGGGCACAATGAATCGGGTACAGTTCCAAGACGTCTCAACTCCTCTGCGATCAGACCTTCAATGTCGTCCTCGCCACGAGCTGAAAACATCTCGGCTCTGTAGAAGAACGCTGTGGTGTGGGTAGACTTGTAAGTAGGTCGCGTGATGTCACCACTGGCGTACTTGCAATTCATTCTAAGTCCCTACGAATGACCGGATCCGCCATATAAGTTTCGGTATACTTTTCTTTGTGTTATAGGTATACTCTGCATAAAGCTTCAAGGAAAAATAGGCGATGACGAAGATGTTTTCCTTGTACAGCAAATCGCAGTCTTTTACCACTTAGATCAAATCTGAGCTCGCAGAGAGTAATTATAAAAGAAGTTCATATAGACGTGAAAGGTAGCCGTCTTCAATTAAAAGTTCAGCTTCGTCTGCTGTTGCTTGATTTTTCATACGAATTCTGAGAATAATTATGAATTTACAGACACGTTCCTGAGTCAAATTAAGATGATTTCCTAATAGTACTGAAACCTTAGAGAGTATTAAAGTAAACGGGCGCAAAGCATTGCAAAGACACACTCCGACCGCATGCCTGAAATCATATTGACAAGAAAGCAAGAATGCAAGAAAGGAAAAGCAAGAAAGAAAAAGAAAAAAAAAAAGTCGCAAGTAATTTTCTTTCGAATAATGCCAATTTCAAGGGTATTAAAAGTATTTTCCTGTGTTTTATTACAATTTAAAAGTTCTCCGCCTCTAGAAAAATCACCGTTTATAAGGAAAAATTAGCAGTTTTATTTATTTATGTAGACACAAAATACTTAACAGGAAATTAGATTAAGATTGAAGAGCACAAAGGTACTGCTTCAAAAAAAAGAAATTTCTTCGTTGGATTAGAAATGTAGACACAGTGTTTAGAAAAGTGTGTTTTATATTTAGTAACTTAAACTAGATCTAAGTTTTTATTACTTTTGTAGCCTAGAACAATATTGTTCTACAGGTTGACGGGTAGAGAATGCTTTGGAGCATTAAGGCCATCTGTACGGGGTGGGAGGGACACTGACCCGATAACGGTTACCACTTATTCAGTGCATCATTCTGAGCCCCTCCCCCCCCCAAATGAATTTTTCATCGGTTATTTTTTTAAAACAGCTGTTTCCTACAAAAGTTCAATACCTAAACGGTCAAAATGAATGGAACAGCTGTTTTTTTTTAATAATCGATGAAAAAAATGTATGTATGGGGGGGGCCTTACATACATGGAGGGTCAGAATGATGTACTGAATACGTGGTAACCGTTTTCGCGTCGGTGTCTCTCCCACCCAGTATACCACTGCTGTACACATGAAGTTTAAATAAATGAACACTTAGTGACCGTTAAAAATGTATTTGAGTTATTATTAAGTTTGTTCCCTGAAACAATGTTGTTCTAAAGTTGGTAATTAAAGCCTTGTGGCATTAAGTTTACTTATAGACCGCTACTAACCATGAAGTTAAAAGAAACAAATAGTAACCGTTAAAAAACGGCTCAAACATCAACCCTAAAATCCATCAACACATCCAATAACAAAACGGTACTTCCAAATGCCATTTTTCATTTCGGCAAAAAAACTCAGTATTGACGTGAAAATCTGTAACACGACGCCCTGACGTCAACACTCCGTGACGTCATGAATAACGATACTACAATGTGTGACGTATTATGTGAGAACACAAAGGGTTTTTCAACGAAAGATTTATTAAATGCGAAATTAAATTATTTTTAAACTGAATGTTTTTGACGTGAATATTGAAAAGTGAGAAATTGGAGTTTTAATTTGCTTGGTGTTAACAACGTAGCTCTTTTGAAGTTATCGTGGAAGGTTGGAAAAGCTTAAAACGCTTGGCTTGGCTTGTTTCATGGCATATCAAAGACAAAAAATAGTATTTAAGATTTTTATGACTTCCTGCAATGGAAACACATAAAATAGTTTTTTTTTTTTCACTTTATTGCACACAGAGTTGTGGTTTTAGTATTTTTTCTATTTACTTCATTTCAATTTATAAAAACTGATGTTTTATACTTAACTATAAACAAGGGACTACTTAGCTAACTTTGGTTTATATTGTCTTTTTTAATCCAATCTCTTTCAATGGAAATATGTAATAGGTAAAGCCGTAAACTTCAGAAAAAAAGACAATCAGAAATAAAAGCCAACAAAATATCCTCTGAGAAAACTATTCAAATAATCAAAGTTTTATCTGAACGAAGCAAGCTGTTTCATAGTCAGGCAATAAAAACTAACTTCTGCTCTTTATTACATTCGTTTAGATAACATTTTCATTTGCAGTAGCTTAGGTCGGCTAATTTGAATCGTATTGTTTTTTTAACAGAACAAGAGGTGGGTTAGCTACAGATTTTATAAACGGGTTTAATTATGGGAGAAAACTGGAAAGTTTTTCAAGAAAGAATTTTAAAATAGTCATCCTAGACTTTGTTACAATACTGGATCTAACAAAGAACAGTGTAGCTAGATATAAAATGATATTATCCGTATGTATCCATAAGATTGAAGTAAGGTAAAATTAATGTCATCTTCATCTGCTTAGCCTTGTCCCAAATATGTTCAGGTCGGCTTCCAGTCTAACCAGATGCAGCTGAATACCAATATTTTACATCGAGCAACTGCCTATCTGACCTCCAGAACCCAGTTAACTAGTCTTAACTAGTTGTCAGACATTCGGGCTACTGAATACCTGTAACGACAGTCATAGATTTTCAAATAACAGCCGGGACCGACAGCTTAATGTGCTTTCCGAGGCACGAAGTAAACTCGGTATGCAATGGGCGGTCACCCATCCACGGATCAACCTAGCCAAGTGCGGCTTAACCTGAAGATCGACCCGAGCGGCTGTTATTATTTTGCCACGAGCTCCAATCGAAAATTAACGTATGTGATGATAAAACTTGGCAAAGGAGGCAAGCCTGCTATTATCAATGATTGGTCTCTATGACAAGCATACCATTCTTAGACCACTATCCGAGTGTCAAAAGTTCGTAGTATCAAATATTCATTACAGGTGATAGAGTTATGTTTGAGTATCATACGATATGCCTAATCCATTTTGTAAGTCACCTGAAGGTGCCTTTTATAGCGGATGAAATGTATTTATCCCTAGAAGAGGTAGTTTTAAGGTTATTTTTACTTTAATGCGATAAATATTTATGGTTACTAGACGGACACCCGTATTACTATGGTCATGCCTAATGCCGACAAGACAAGATAAGCTACTGACCCGACAGAAGCCTCTAATTATGTGCATTGAGATTGCCAACCCGACTGTCATAACGTGCCAGGTACAGACCTCGTCAATCTATTGGAAGACATTCAGTATTCTGCAATGGACGTGCCTATTATCACGTGAACTGGTACAATGACCACCATTGTTAATGAATTGACAAGAATGGAAAAATATTTAATTAGTGCCGGATATAGGTATTTTTAAACAAGAACAGGAAAATTAATAATAAGCCATTGGAAGGATCAAGTTTACACCTAACAATTTCTATACAACTTTATTTTTAGTATATGCGAAACCTGATACACGTGTCTAGTATTTTTATGTAAAGAATCTATGTACAAAATTTCAAAACTGTATCATGAAAAATCACAAAGTTATAAGCTTGTTCTGTTACCTAGTTGTCCGCACAAAATCGTGGTCACCACGCAGCGCGCGCCTCCAGCGTCGTCGAACTAATGTTGTATAGAGTACCTACTGTGTTATGTAAATAGTATTCTGCAAATCGTAATAGCTAGCTAAGTCAAAATAGTTTTTGTGATCATTCTATTCTATTCTCAAATCAAATCAAATCAAAATCATTTATTCGCATTTATTTAAAGATAAAGTATATGAATCTCTTATTCTGCCATTAATGTCGGCGTGAAATTTTACAAATTATTTAATGTGATAAAAAAAATAAACTTACTAATTAAACATAAAACGTATATGGTTAAATGGTCTGTGTGTTTGTTCCGGATAGTCTCCGAAACGGCTAAACCGATTTTGACGGGACTTTCACTAACAGATAGCTGATGTTATAAGCTCTAACTTAGGCTACTTTTATTTTTGAAAAATAATCAGGTTTCCGTGCTAAAAAATTCAAATCCTTGAAATTGTTAACAAAATCCGATTCAAAAAGGGCAGTAGTATTTTTATAATAATTTCAGTCGAGCGAAGGCGGGCAACAGCTAGTTTTTGATAAAATTTTACTTAATCTAAGCTCTTAGGTCTATTTATTTCAAAGAACATTCGACTGGACATAAGACTATTTTGTGTTGAAAGAAAGAAAAATTATTTATTAGACTCGTTCCATCGTCGACCTCATCTCTGTCTCAGTACTAAATTGATATTAAGAGTAAGCCCATTTAATATTAAAAAAAAAAAACAAAAAAAAAAAAAAACTCACACAGGACAAACAAAAAAAAACATGATTGAATTCACAATACACGAAAATTATATAAAAAAGTAAAGATAAAACAATTAAATTAGTCCTGTACGAGGCCAAAAGGTCCCTATCTCAGCATGGTGCTGCAACATTAAAAAAAAAAAAGAAATTGTTGGTGGTTGGTAAATTTTGTTGGTGTTAATACAGGCACACGCTGAAACGATCAAATCATACATTTCCTTATCTCCATAATAAGAAGCCATGAAAATAATACTCATCATCATTCATACAATAACATAATCATTCAGACGATATACGAAGGAGGGTGGTGCTATCACAATCGTAAACATCACACTTTAGAGGGAGACAGAATGATATCGTTATATGGAAAGGAACAAGAGGAAAAAGGACAAAAACCCCATGGACTTTATTACACGAAACGAAGTTATGGTAATAAGGGCGATTTACAACGTGGATGCACGTTTTTATGGTGTTCAGTCTATTGTTTTGAAAACGAAATTCATGTTAGCTGGGCCACTCGAGGTCTGGTTTCTTTTGAATTTCTCATGGGAAAGTTTTCCAAGACGATAGTTGTTTTTTTTTTTGAGTTCTGCGATTTCAATTTAAACTTAAATAAAAAGCTGGGAGCTTTTGTTAGGTACTTAAATTAATCGTATAAAGACTGTAATACCACCACGCCTGTTATCCCCGAAGGGTTAGGCAGAGGTGTACCTAATAGTACACCCACATTTCGCCAGTTATGTTTAAGTCCCATATAATAGGGGGCGAGCCTATTGCTATCAACCGAGCATAAATTCAGACTTCGTAGCTGCTACTGAAAAATTCCTGATGGAAAAACGCAATAACACTGTGCGCGACCTGGGAATTGAACCCAGGACCTCATGCTCAGCCGTCACGATTGCGACCACTAGACCAACGAGGCAGTCAGTAAAGACTATAATGATTTGATATAAAGTGAGAAATGGGTAATTTCTCCTTAGCAACGTTTATATCTAAAAATAGTTGTAGTATTAAGGCTAAAAAAATATAAAAGCAGAATAGCATTAAAAATATCAAGTTCCTAGCATTAATTTAAGTGCAAAACGATGTGAGTGCTTAAAATAGCCAGTTAGCCCGAAACCTATTCGAGGCTAAAAATAGCCTACCACCTGACCTTTGCACTATCTGATGGATGGATTTTATTAAAAGAAAATACAAATGGCGCTTGATTTCGACAAAAAGATGAGCGTTGGTCTTAAGTATTGGCTATACTTCATCACTAAAACAAATAGAAAACATGGTAAATATCCCGTTTTCAGTGATAATGATAATGTTAGTGACCATGTCATTGTGAAAACTTATATTTCTCACTTTTTCCGATTAGTATGAGCATCGCTTTCAACGTTGGAACAGCACTAAAAAATTTCGGACAAGAATAAAAATGGCGACCCTTTCATTTTCATTCAATGATAGATCATGCAATTACAGACTTTTCAGAATTCTATACAAATGAAAGGTCAGGGAGCAAAAAGGTCTTAAGGTTTATTTCTGAATGCAAACGCAACCGCGAACAACAGCAACAAAGCTGTCCAATTGCCATTGATAGACCGCAACGATACGACTGGTGTCTATGTTACTCTAACGGGTGTAAAAACACCCCTGTATTGAAGCCGAGAGAGAGGCACTTGTTTTCCCGTTTTTGCATTATTTCAATATTTTAATTTTATTTCAAATCTTTTTTTTCCCTTCAATATTTTTTGCGAGGCGGAATTGCAGCTCAGGTGTGAATTCCGCCTCGAATGCAATAACAAAGTTCCTCCACTTATATCAAAATGTATTATTTTTATACTGGACCATACCTGGAAACCTTCCAGTTTCAGACATATTGAAGGTCCAAGATTGTCACACTTTTAAAAAAAAATACAAGGTTTTAGAGTTGTAACTTTACTTAAATATCTCCATGATCCCTGTGTTAGTCGATGCATCTGTGAGTATAATGTTTTGAGTGCAGTACATTGAGCGCTACCGTAAACCGAGATTTTTCACACCAAAAAAAAAGAAGTTTCCCACTAATTCAAATTCAAAATTCAAAATTCAAAATCATTTAATTCAATCCATTAAGGATCATATGACGCATACATTTGAGACAAAGTGTTACAATTAAGATCAGTTAAATAATATCAATTAAAATTAAAATACTTAAATTATTATATGACTAAATCAACAATTATAAAAAAAAAATTAAAACTCCAGTCATATATTTATAAAAAAAAAAAATTAAATAAAACAAATTAAAACTAAAATACTAAAATTACTAATAATTTATTACTTAGTTCGATTTACAGAATGGTTGGTTGACGGCTATGTGATGTGTATTACACCCTGTATTAAATGGCTGCCGTAGATGGCGAAACTAACACCTCTTAATGTGTTGATAAAGTCACATAGATACCAGTCTTGTAGCTGTCGTTGCAGTGGGGTGGCGGGCTTTGACTGTATTCTGCGGTTGCGATCAAGATTGTACCTTTAATCGTCACATTTGCTGACCGATTGGTAAGTCACCCGGTGACTACCAGTAAAACCCCGTTTCTACCGAACGAAGCGGAGATGAGTGAAGCGGAGATGAAACGTGCGAGAATCGACCAATTACATTTCGTTTCTCGTCAATTCTATGATTGGTCATATCTTGCACGTCTCCACTCCGCTCCTCTCAAATCCACTTTAAAAAACTAGGCCTAAGACGTAATAATCCCCTTTTCAGTAACCCAGGTAGCATAACATATTCCCCATTACCTCAAGACAAGGTAGACAGGTAAACATAACCTATTTTTGAGTTACAGTGTCCGCAGCATTGTAAATCATTGTTTGTTATTACTCGTCTAACTCATAAATAGCTGTAAAAGCTATAACGTTCGTTTGTTCGTGCGCTCGTAAAGCAATGGCTCACGTTAGTGTGATGTGGTGAGGTGAAAAATGGTATCTAGGTCAGGGCGAAGGTGTCAGCTTTTCTTTTGGCAAAGAAAATCTTAATAGTTGTGTTGCAAGAAAATGGCAACAGATGTCTTATGCAGTTTTAACATTTTGATCGCTTTAGAAGATTATATAGACCTGTGTAACTTTAACTTTAACTTTTGGCCAAAGTACTAGGAGCACAGAATCATGAAGATATTGGTGACACTAAAATCGTAATTTCATTGAATAGTAGGTGTTCCGTGAATGGATAAAATAAGAAATGACTACATAAGTGGAAGTCTGAAAGTGGCGCCGGTGGTTGAAAAGTTGTGTAGTAATCGGTTGGCTTGGTATGAGCATGTGATGCGGAGGAATGAGGAAAATGTCGTGAGGAAAGTTTTGAATAAGAATATGGGTGGGTATAAGAGTAGACGAAGACCAAAGAAACGATGGATGGACTGTTTAAAGGATGATTTGGCAAGAAAGGAGGTGTCTGATCAGATGATGAGTACTAGAGAAGTATGGAAGAAGACATGCTGCACCGACCCCAAATAAATTGGGATAAAGCCAGGAGAATAATGATGAGTAAATATTAATTTATTAGTAGGTATTTGTAAATCGTAATGTCAGTGAATGTAAATATTATGGCAGATACTTATAATGATTATGGTTTTGACAGCCGACTGTTTGATTAAGTGTCTCGGTTTATTATGAGAACCAATGAGAACTGAGCCATTAGTTTTATTTTGTATTGTGCTATTCATTCTAGCCTTTGTTATGAGAACTGTAATGTGTATCTTATGGGATTCTTAAGAATCCTTGCACCAGTTATTAAATTTACATAATATGTCCATTGGTAGTATGACATACTAAGACTGATCGTTGATTTTACACAGAATATTCCGTCCTGATTCCTTTTATTTATTTATTTTAGTACATGGAGACTTACGTTAATGCATTGCAATATCAAAAATTAAAAGAACTAACGTAAAATAACCTACGTTAAAAATACCTAAAATCTAAATACCTACTGATTGTTTTACTTATATTCAAAATACCGAAAGCTTAAAATGTCAAATGGATATATTACTGAAGTTCATAAAGCTAAAACTTGAAATTCCTATGTACAAAGTACATTAGATTGCAGCTAATAAAAAAAAAACAAAAAAGGAAACCATAGTCACCAGAAAGCCAATTACAAATCCTCACGTATAGACTTATAATAAAAAATGTATGGTGTGAGCACAAAAACAGAAAACACACCGCTTTAATCAAAGTAAGAAGAATATAAATACTTGGTTTGCAATTAGATGACTGAGATAATAGAGAAAGTAGTAAAATAATATAACCTACCGCTACTTGAAAAATTTGAGGCTTAAGCACCTAAATCATATTTCTGCTTGCGCGCACAATATAACCACATATTTGCCACACATTTGTTCAGAATACAAGAACAGAAGGTTTTTTTCGAAAACCGATCATACTTGCTTTCTGGCTTATGCAGAAAATGTAAAAAAATTAACAAGTAGTTTTTACAAAAATTAACAAGTTTTTAAGAACTTTAAGAAGTTTTCCTGTCTGGACGCAATACAGGGCCATTCATTTTGGTCATTGGCTTTTCTCCGTCCACCCGATATAAAGGCGTGAAAAGGTGGCAAATAGACGGACTAAGACAATTTTATCTATACAAATAAATAACATATATATGTAGGATCAGGAGTGCCGAGGGGTATTTCGTCAGGGTTTGGAGTTCCCATTTTATTGGGACAAACAAGACTGTATAGGCAATTACAGTGTTTTTATTACAGTAATTAATTAACACACAATAAAATAACACACAATAAAATAATGACACAATAAAATAATGACACACAATAAAATAATGGCAATAAAAAGATAAAGCAGGTAAAAAAAGTAACAATACAGTTTAGGCGAACAGACTTTTTAAGGTCACAGTTCGTACAGTGGTCAAGCCACCCAAATGCAAAGTGTATCGCTCGCTATCAGCAAGTTAAATACAGCTATGCGAATATACAGCAGCGCTGTACCAAGTAAACCGACAGTTTTGTCGGGAGCAGGGGAGCTCTTTAATGAGTCGAATCCAAAGACCGACTGACGAGCTTACCGGGTGCACGCTCTTTTATAGGACGATGCCCCCACTTTGTAACCCCTCCACGACAACTCTGTCCGTTGACGCACTGCGGTACGTCACGTGTCTACTTTGATACAAAATGTGCTAAATCTAATAAGACTTACATTATAAAGTAATCAAATAATACAAGAATAATTGTCGTAAATAAACAATGGTGAATTAACAAAGTAAATCATTTTAAAATTAAAGCAACATGGCATCAATTGTTTTGAACAAAACTATCGGTCACACTTATCGAAATAAGTTGCCAAAAATCATTTAGTGGAACTTAATAAATTATGTTTCGATTTATTAGACAATAATTGATAGTTAAAATCAATTAAAATAAGAAATTCAATTCTTAACAAAATTTGGTGACTACCCACAATTTTTAATTGACAACCAACTCCGACACGGCCAGAACTGACGTTCTACACGACCTCGTGTGATTCTGAAAAAAAGAAAATTTCTTGTGAATATCGATCGGCCTTTCTGACAAACAAAAGCCTTAACAAAAGGTATGTTCAAAAGAAAAATCCTGAGTTAGTCAAATCAAATTATTATCAATAGCAGTTGCATCGCAACCATTCAAAATGACCATGCTGCTACTGACAATACATAGCTCAACTAAAGTAGAGACATAATCTCTCAGCCGAAATCACACCATGGGATTCGACAAGTAATTTGGAGTTGATTAGACAACCCGCATAGGCGTCAACATAGACAACCCGCATAGGCGTCAACATAGACAACCCGCATAGGCGTCAACATAGACAACCCGCATAGGCGTCAACATAGACAACCCGCATAAGCGTCAACATAGACAACCCGCATAAGCGTCAAGTTCAACGTCCAAATCCAGGAGTCAACATAGACATCCGATTAAGCGTCAAGCTAAACAAGAGTCATCATAGACATCTTGTCAATTCAGCTAAACTATGTCAGCAGCAGATGAATCATCATCAGTGTCGGTATTGACATCATCACTAACTGTAACTGGACATTCAGGCATTTTTCGTACACGATCATGGGCATATTTGTAAATTCTATTGGTACTCAAAGCTTTTAACAAGTATCTATCTCCATCTAGTAGTTCTAAAATTTTATAGGGGCCTTTAAATTTAGGATCTAGTTTAGTTTGGTTCCGTTCCTCATTGGCAATAAGTACAAAGTCTCCAACTTGAAACTTTTTCAAAATAGCCTTAGTCTTATCATAACGGGCTTTATCGTATTCGGCACTTTTAGTTATACCCAGGGCTGCTTGTTCCCTTACACGGGACAGATTTACTTCTATCTCTTCACTGTCAACAGTCATCAAACCCAAAGGTCTAGCAACTCGTCCAATCAATAAGTCTAAAGGACTAGATTTAGTAACCCGATTAATTGTGCAATTTATAGCAATTTGAACGTCTTCAATGGCATCTTGCCATGAGCGCTCACTGGTCTCAACGGCGGTAAGCATACTTTTTAATGTTTTCATTATGCGTTCAACCTGCCCATTAGCCCTACATGCACCGGTAGCTATTAAATGCAAAGCAACATTATGGGAATCACAAAATTCTTTGAAGTTTTTGCTAGCAAAACAACGACCTTGGTCAGCTATAACCCGAGAAGGTGCTCCAAATAAAGAGACACTGGACTTAAGGGCTTTAATGCAATTTGACGCGTCTATCTGGGTGGTATGGTACAGTAAAACATACTTTGTAAAAGAATCAATTATAACAATGATATATTCCTAGAGATCACTCTTTCCACTAAGTTTTCCTGTAACGTCTATATGCACGGTGTGCCAAGGTATACTGACTTTAGGTATTGGGTGTAACTCTGCTTGAATTTTACCCGAGTTAGATTTTGAGATTTTACACGTGATACAGTTATCTACGAATTTTCTAACATATCTAGCCATTATATCAAACCAGTAATGCTCATAGACCTTTGAAAGTGTTTTATCCCAACCTAAATGCATGATTGCTTCATGGACATGGTTTATAACAGACCATCTAAAAGCTCTTGGGACAATAGGTAAACAACGAGTTTGTCCATTGCGTTGTATTTTACGGTACAAGGTTCCTGATCGTAATTCATAACTTTGGGCAATATCAGGGGGTAGAGAGTTACTTTTTAGATTAGAAACGATTGTTAAAATCTCAGAATCACGCTGTTGCTCAGCTAAAAGCCAATTATTAGACAGAGTTGTAATATCAACACGTTTCTGTTCTGTTTTGTTGATTGAGTGTGGAAGGGGGTTTCTAGAGAGAAAGTCTACGTGGTTCATATATCTGCCTTCTCTATACATGATGTCAAAATCATAGTCCTGTAGAAAAGCCCATGTACTCGGGGAGTTAAATCAGCCTTACTGCGCGAGGCTTTAAGGGAATTACAGTCAGTTACAACAGTGAATTTATGTCCTTGCAGATAATGGTGAAAATGCTTAACTGCGTTAACAACGGCCAAAGTTTCCAATTCATAGGAATGATATTTACTTTCAGTTGCAGTCGTTCTTTTACTATAGTATTCTACAACATGCATTTTTTTTATCAACTTTTTGAAAAAGAATGGCACCGTAACCATCAGCACTAGCGTCAGTATGTAATTCTATGGGATATTCAGGGTTATAAATCATTAAAACTGGCTCATTAGTCAGAATTGAAATTACTTTTTGCCTAATTTTAATATCTCACGGCCTATCATGATACTATGACTTATAGAGGCATCCGGTATCACATGAAACAGTATCTCTAATTGGTAACCATCTATTTCTACTTCACTCAGAATTTGGTCGGTACATATTATGTTAGAATTTCCTATTCCCATTATATTGACCATACAAGAAATACGTTTGCCAGATAACTTTTCAGCACATGTTTCAGTAATAAGAGAACATTCAGCCCCAGAGTCATAACAAAATGCAAGCGACTCACCAGATTGCTGCAGCACACCAGTGATAGGTCGTACATCACAAGCTTCAACACGCTTCACAGATGGTTGGCTGTTCGAAGGCCGACTCCCGGTCGCCTTAGGGCAGCGAGGAGCGACATGTCCCGACTCCCCACAGCGGTAACAGACTATCTTCTTTGGTGTCGCCTTATGTGACGAGCTGGCTGGTCCAGGATGTTTGTTTGTTTTCTCGGCCTTCTTGCGACAGTTGGTAGATTTATGCCCCACTATACCACAAAAGTGACATACTATTGTTCCTGGTTTGAACTTCTTAGGTTGAGAAGAGTCTTGCTGGTCAGAGGAGATCTGAGACTTTCTCTTAAGGTGGGACAAGACACTCAGTTCTTGTTGAAGTTTATGCCTAGTATGTACTTCGATAGTAAATGCTAGTCGATGAGCACGGGAATCCAATTTGGAGACATGGGCCATTACAGTAGAAGCAGCAATGTGTTCGACACTCAGGCTATTCCATTTAGAAGTCAGTGAAGTGACCTGTCGACTGGCATATGCGGCTAAGGATTCGCCTTCTTTTGGTTGACTATTATGAAGGTTTATGAGGGTAGCGGCAACAGTTTCCGAAACGGCATAACGAGAGAGAAAGAGACTCTAAAGTCTGTCCAGGTCATACCTGCATACGACACTTGAGAAAGCCATACGTTAGCACTGCCTTTTAAGGCTTTAGTAAGGGCAATAATAAGAGTGCCACCTTGAAGAGGCTTTTCCGATAGGCAAATATCAACGGTTGTACTCCAAGATTGAGCGTCGGAATCGGGTAGGTCTGGGTCGAAATCGGGCAAAGGAGTTACAGTAGACGTAGCGGAGTGCGTCTTAATTGCTTCAATTAACTGAGTCATATTTTGATTCTGAAGCTCTAACATTGCTCGCCATGGATTACCAACACCTTCCGATTCCTGGGCTACACCTAATCCCACTTCTGATGTAGGATCAGGAGTGCCGAGGGGTATTTCGTCAGGGTTTGGAGTTCCCATTTTATTGGGACAAACAAGACTGTATAGGCAATTACAGTGTTTTTATTACAGTAATTAATTAACACACAATAAAATAACACACAATAAAATAATGACACAATAAAATAATGACACACAATAAAATAATGGCAATAAAAAGATAAAGCAGGTAAAAAAAGTAACAATACAGTTTAGGCGAACAGACTTTTTAAGGTCACAGTTCGTACAGTGGTCAAGCCACCCAAATGCAAAGTGTATCGCTCGCTATCAGCAAGTTAAATACAGCTATGCGAATATACAGCAGCGCTGTACCAAGTAAACCGACAGTTTTGTCGGGAGCAGGGGAGCTCTTTAATGAGTCGAATCCAAAGACCGACTGACGAGCTTACCGGGTGCACGCTCTTTTATAGGACGATGCCCCCACTTTGTAACCCCTCCACGACAACTCTGTCCGTTGACGCACTGCGGTACGTCACGTGTCTACTTTGATACAAAATGTGCTAAATCTAATAAGACTTACATTATAAAGTAATCAAATAATACAAGAATAATTGTCGTAAATAAACAATGGTGAATTAACAAAGTAAATCATTTTAAAATTAAAGCAACATGGCATCAATTGTTTTGAACAAAACTATCGGTCACACTTATCGAAATAAGTTGCCAAAAATCATTTAGTGGAACTTAATAAATTATGTTTCGATTTATTAGACAATAATTGATAGTTAAAATCAATTAAAATAAGAAATTCAATTCTTAACAAAATTTGGTGACTACCCACAATTTTTAATTGACAACCAACTCCGACATAT